>OX451741.1:1217802031-1219015612 GCA_948472305.1 Vicia faba | reverse complement strand
CTTGTCACTTCAAATGGTGAACCTTGGAGGGATGGTAGAAGAACTCAGCCTGACCATCTTGTGTGAATTCCAAAGCTCCTTCGTTAATCAGGTCTTGAACTTTGTTTTTCAATGCCCAACAACCATCAGTATCATGCCCCGGGCTGTTGGAATGGTATGCACACCTTGCATCAGGATTGTACTTTAGGGAGGTTATGTTGGGATTCTTAGGAGGGTCCCTTAACGTCACCAGATTCAACCTCAACAGGTGTTGTAAAGCTTGAGACAGCGACACGTTGAGCTCGGTAAATTGCCTTCTGGGCTTACTCTGATCAACCCGTTGTTCTTGGTGAGGTTATTGTTGGACCCTTGAGGTAGTAGCAACTTGGAGAGGTCCATTCTTCACCATACCAAACTCTTGTCTTCTTGGAGGCTGATTAATGATTTGATCCCCAGCCTTGACCGTTTGCTTCATGTTGTTGTATCTGTCTTGATGAAGCTGGTGGATCATGGTTCTCAACTCTTTTTGTTCCCGAGCTAAGCCTTGGATAAGAGCCATCTGCCCCAGCATTTGGGTTCTCATTGCATCTACCTCAGCTTGCAGATGTTTCAACCGTTCGTCCTTATTATCTTCAGGACTTTTCTTGACCAAATTCCCCATGAGGAGTGTTCTCAACTCTTCCTGCCCCTTGGATAGGTTTAGGAAGATTTCCCTGAACTGAGTCTCCTGGTTGTCTTGTTGGAAAGCCATTGCTGAAATAAACAGCGAGAACATGAGAGACTTGTACTGGAAGACATGTTATGCAATGATATGTATGATATATGTATGCAATGTTTTCAAGGATCTCGTGGGGTAAACAAGAAGCTTGTTAGAATTTGAATCTGGTAGCTTGATTGAAGGAACTTCATGTTGCTGAGAGTCCTTCTTCAAGAGTCAAGCTCACCATATCGAGTGGGGCATATCCCCTGACTCAATTTATCATGCTTGGATTTCTAGACACCCTTGGCTAGAGGAAAATAAATCCCCTTTTCCCCTTGCTAGCCATTTGATTTACCATAACCTGCATCACAGACCCTTGAGATCCTTGAAATGGTTAAAGAAATGCTAAGGCATGATGTTATGATGTGTATGTTATGCGTTTAAGCATAAATTTGAGGTGATGTAAGTAAGCCCTGTAATAAATCCAAATTGTTGGATAAGGACTGTAAACAAAACATGCAGGGAACTCATGTTGTCAGATAACAAGTATGTGCAAGTAGTTCAAGTTTTAAGGCACATAAGTCACACATATAGCCTTAAGTTTAGGCTGGCATGGAGTTTAGGCATTACCCTCTTTCAGTTTAGTTGGTTTAAACCTGTCCTAAAAAAATAGTAACCGGGTTCTAGAGGATCTCAATATCACTGACTACCCTCAATCGGTCATAATTCCAGCTTAGCAACCTTTTCTTGCGGTCGGAACCATCGCGAGAGTTTAGTCTCAACGAGTGTAGCATATTGCTACTGTTCTATGGCCAAGTTGGTCAATTTAAGGTTCTAAGGTCAGTTGGTGCTTAATGACTCCTCAGAAGACCCATATTCTCCTCGTTTCAACACAAGGGATATTGGTACAGACCAAGGTGCCACACCAACGTAGCTACTGCTTCATCTGTGTTGGTCTACGCCGGACAGATCCCTCACAGTTTATTGCTACTTACCTAAAAAGGGTACCCCCAGATCCGGGTTAGGATCTAAAGAACTCCGATACAAGCCCACAAAATTAAAAGCATACAAAGAAATACAATTGAAAACACAAGTGATCTAATCCCAAGGTATACCTCACTTATTAATTAGTCCCCAACAGATTCGCCAGTTCTATGATCGGTGGGAACGAGAACTGAATGTTTTTTGAATGCTGGTTCGTGTTTGCGTTTGTTTTCGCAAAATGTCGCGGTAAGCAAGAGTCACCACCGTCTTTTATTTTATCCAACAAGGAAAGGACAAAAGCACAGAAAAATTCCTTTTCGAGATTGTTTCTCGGGTTCGAGAGGTAGATTATAGAAAGGGAAGGTGTTAGCACCCTTTCTATCCGGGGTTATCCACGGGCTCTTAGGTACTTGCTCACTATGTTTTCAAAAGGTTTGCTTTTCTTTGTGATTGTGGGTTTTGAAAAGAGTTTTGTTTTTGAAGAAAGTGTAAGTGCGAAAAGTTTTTGTTTTGTTTTGAAAGAGCAAATATCTAAGAACCTCTACCTACTCAAAAAGGAATTAAATTGTGCTAAAGTCCTTTAGATAGTGCTATCCCACTATTGAGGAGTAGGTAGCACCGTCGTTGGAGTTTTCGGGTCAATTCGATTTTAGGGACGTGTGGTCACTAAAGCCACGTTAGGACGCTTTAGTGGTAATCCTAATGTCTTAGATCATTTTTATCGAGGCAACCATTTCGAGGCAACTTATGATCTTGGGACAAAAGGATGACCTCTAAAACATCCTATACTTAATGACCACGTTCGAGGCAACCAAGTGAGGTTTACCCTAAGAGTGGCATGTGCAAGTGTGTCAATTTTCAGTTTATGTTATCTTTGTACATGTTATGGTGAGTTGTGGTTGATTTTAAATTAAGATTTAATCTTGTCATGCATAGCCTAGTTAGCATTCATCTAAACAGTTAATATATGTACAGGAATTTAAAGTGCGGAAAATGTAAATCTTACGCTATTACAAGGCTTCGGGGAGGGGGAATATTTACATGTCCAAAATTGGGGAAATAAAAGCAGTAAAGGTCTTAGTTTAAGCTATTACATCCCAGTAAAATAAATGCGCGTGAATCTAAAAAAAATCCTAAGAATAAGAACTCTTTTTGTTGTTTTATTTTATTTTGGGAAAATAATCTAAATCTATTTAATTTTAGTTTTTTTTTTTTGGAAAAATGTTAAGATAATTAAAAGGTTAATTAACGAGATTAATTTAATAGAAAAAGAACTAGCCTAATGTTTTTGTGGTTTTTGATTTTAAGGTTAATTAAAAAGATAAAAAAAGAAGTCTATGGAAAACAAAAATACAATGCAAGAGGGATCCTTCGATCCAAGGAAAAAAGGAGCTTCGACCCAGGGAGGGAATGGACTGCTTCGATCCAGAGAGGGTCCTGGTCTTTTCGATTGGGCCAGACAGTAAGGCGTGAGTGGCTTTCGATCCAAGGAAGAGGATGGTCTTCTGATCATGGAGGTCATGGCTTTCGATCCAGGAATGAGATGCCTCCTTCTATCCAGCATGCTAATGGGTTCGATCCAGAGAAGGTGTCTCCTTCGATCTGGGCTGTTATACCTGCAAAAGTATGTGAGCAAAATAAAATCTAGGGCCTGGGTATTGAACCCCAGGCTATTCGATCCTGCGCTTGCTGGGTCCCTTCAGGCTATGTCTGCAGCAAGTGTTAGCAAACGAAAAACATGACCTGGGTGCCAAACCCAGGCCTTTCGATCCTGTCTAGGATGGCAAATCAGAGGTAACAACAAGTATGAATGAATTATGCAAATATGAGGTTGAATAATTTACCCTTTCTTACCAGCAGATTGGATCTTCGATTTGGACGTTTGCTGGACGTAGGCACCTTCGATCTGGGCACTTCCTGGATGCAGACACTTTCGATCTGGGCTTCTGGGCGTGGGTACCTTTTATATGAAGGACTGCTTTGGCTCTTTGAGGCAATTTTTCTGTGTGTTCTCCTGCAGAGTTTTGTGTGTTTCGTTGTATATTTTCGTGTGTGATTTTCCTCTGATTTTCGTCTGATTTTCCGTGTGTTGTAATGTGTCACTGGCCTCTGTATTTATAGGGGTGTGAGGGTGCAGTAATGTCAGGAGACAGCCATTAAAATAGGCCTTTAACGCTCTGAACAAAAATCAAACACATTAAATTATTTCCTTTTTTTGAAACATTCGTGTCCCTTGAATGAACCTGGACGCTTTTGGATTTCGATTGGTCTTGATTTTCCTCTTTCGAATGGGCTCCCTGCGTACCCTTCAAATGGGCCTGGCCCAAATATCAATCGAAGGATTCCAATCGAAAGGCTCTGCTAACAGGCCAATCAAAAGGTGTTGTTCATGCCAATCGAAGGACATGGTTGACATGCATGTCGATATTTCCTTGACATAATTCCAATCGAATGCTTGTCCATAATGCCAATCGAAAGACTCCTTCTGAATGCCAATCAAAGGGTCTTTCAGGATGCCAATCGAAGTGTCTTTCAGGATGCCAATCGAAATGTACTTGAAGCACCACTCGAAATTTTCCTTTTCCTTAGGCAATGGTTTGTGATTAACCATGCAGGGGGAAGACTTTGGAAAACATGAGAGGGTAAATTTTGGGGTGCAACAGTCATGATGTATGAAATGCATTGTGGAACAATGTTCTCAAAATAAATGAGATTGTGTTGTATGTGTTTTGTATGCATATGCTATGATGTTTGTGAATGATGTATGAATGTGATATGCGAGCGTATTAGTTGCTTTTTATAGTGTCTTTGGGGAAAATAAATCCATGACTGCTGTCGGAGATGAAGAATGTAATTCCTTATGTTTGTTGAAGTTAAATTTGTTGGGGATTCCCGCTTTCTGTCCGAGGATATTTTGCTGAAGATTTTGATTTCTGCTTGAGTAAAGAAGCTTTTTAGCAGAGTTGATAACCTGTCATGGTTCTTGAAATGGATGGGTTACATGCACTCTGACTAGGGATGGAAGAATGAAGAGTCCTCTGGAGGTGGTTACTTTGATCAATCCCGCCGGAGAAAAGAGTTATGTTGGAAGAATTTACCAATTTGGAGAAATAAACTCCACTGAGGGATGGACTTCTGTAGCTAGAGAAGTAAACTCTACTGGGGAAATAAGCTTCGTAAACTACTTAGGGATTTTTATGAAACTCTGTTTGGGGGATCCAAGAAATCCATAGACCATGCTGGGGATTCTCCAAGATGCTAGGGAAATGATTGAACCTCTCCATCTATATGCTGAAGATATGGCGATGAACTGCGGGAAGATGCCCCTGTCTCTGTACCCGCTGAGGAATGTATCCTTGCTGATGATGAATTTTGTGAAGATAATCCCCTAGGGGTGGTTGCTCTGTGTTGATTTATGGATGGCTTTCAACATTGTCCCAATTCTTAAAGCCCTTAGTAACCGTCTTTCTATTTTTATGCATATATTTGTAAACGGTAATCATATTCAAATGCATATGTTCACTTAAAATAATCATTGGACATTTTTGCAAACAAAACAGAAAAATAAAACAAATAGTTTTGAACTTTAAAAGAAGTGGTTTTGTATTAATTTGAGAAAGTCCGTCTATAATAGGAATTTTTGTACAAGGAGACGGACATCCTAGCAAGAGAATATCGTCGTAAAAAATGAGAAATATACAAAGTGGTACACCAAGAGAAAACAACTATGTGAAATAATCCCATTGGGTTTCCATTCTGTTATTGCCTTTATATCCTTGAGCGTCTCATCACTTTGCTGCTTGGCAAAAGCTGACTGGATTGATCCGTACCATTCAAACTTGACACTTGATAATGAAGGCTATAAGGTGATCCAACGAGACATAGTCATACGCTTTTAATCCCTAATTTTTGCCTGGACCGCCCTTTCGGGTTTTCAATCCACCGGGATACCCTTTTTTGCCCAAGCCTCCTTTTCAGGTTTTTAGCTCATCGGGTGTACATATTTTTCATATATATATATATATATATATATATAATTTTTGTCGAACCCTTTTGGTTCACTGGGATGCCCTTACTTTTGCCTAGGTCGGTCAACCTAGCGGATCTCTTTTCATGTGTAGTATCTTTTAACTATGTCCGTGTTTACAGGGTGTGGAAGGTTGTCACCATCCATGGTGGTTAATATCATAGCTCCACCAGAAAATATACTCTTGAACATAAATGGTCCTTCGTATGTAGGAGTCCACATGCCTCTGGGATCACCTTGTGGCAGGATGATGTGCTTGATTACTAGGTCGCAAACCTGATATACCTGACGTTTGACCTTCTTGTTAAAAGCTTTGATCATATGTTTCTGGTACATCTGACCATGACAAACATCAACGAGCCTTTTCTCATCAATTAGGTTCAATTGGTTAAGTCAAGTTTGAATCCATTTGTCTCCGTATAGACCTGCATCCTTCATGATTCTCAGGGAAATGATCTGGACTTCGACGGGTAAAACAGCTTCCATATTGTATACGAGAGAAAAAGGGGTTTCCCCTATTAACGTGCGCACTGAGGTACGGTAACCATGAAGAGAAAAGGGTAACATCTTGTGCCAGTCTTTATATATTACCGTCATATTTTGTATAATCTTCTTTCTATTCTTATTAGCGGCCTCCACAGTGCCATTCATGTTCGGCCGGTAAGGAGAAGAGTTGTGATGCTGGATCTTAAATTGCGTAGAGAGATCAGTGATCATAGTATTATTGAGGTTGGTACCATTATCTGTGATAATTCTTTTTGGGATACCATACCGACATATAAGATTATGTCTGATGAACCGAGCCACGAAGTTCTTGGTAACAGAAGTAAATGAGGCAGCCTTGACCCACTTCATGAAGTAATCAATGGCAACGAGAATGAAATAGTGTCCATTGGAAGCGGTAGGTATAATCTCTCCAATCATGTTAATGCCCCACATTGCGAATGGACAAGGAGAAGTCAAGACATTTAAGGGAACTGGAGGCACATGTACCTTGTCAGCATAGATTTGACATTTGTGACAAGTCCGAGAGTGGTGATAACAATCTGTCTCCATAGTGTACTGTGATCGGTGGATCTGGAACTGACTGTTTACGCTGGTTCGCGAAATGTCGCGGAAGCAAGAGTCGCCACCGTCTTTTATTTTCTCCAAATGGAAAGGACAAAAGCACAGAAAAATTCCTTATAGAGATTGCTCTCGGTTCGGGAGGTAGATTATAGAAAGGGAAGGTGTTAGCACCCTTTCTATCCATGGTTATCCATGGGCTCTTAGATACTTGCTCATTTGTGTTTTCAAAATGGTTTGTTTGCTTTTCAACTGTGGGTTTTAAAAAAAGGTTTCTTTGAAAATTTCAGTTCGACTCTTATATCGGTCCTCAAGAGTGTTTGAAAAATTGCTTTCGAAAGCTTTTTGAAAAGGTGTCGGTGTGAAAAGTGTTTTTGATTTATTTTTGAAATTAGAGCAAGTATCTAGAGTCGTCTACCTACCCTAAGGAATTCGTCTGTGTAGATGTCCTTTAAAGTAGTGCCATCCCACCATTGAGAGGTAGGTAGCACCACCGTTGGAGGTGTTCGGGTCAATTCGAGGTTCGGGACATGGTGATCACCAGAGCAATGGGAAGACACCTTAGAAGCTACCCTCATGCCAGGTTCCCGGATCATGAGGACTTACTAAGACATCCTCTACTCGACGATCACCTTTCGAGGCAAGGCAACAGTGAGGCGTACCCTAGGGGTGGTGTGTGATCTGTGTGTCAGATTCAGATATTTTATCTTGTCATATTATTGGTGATCTACACGTTTGTTTTTATTTAAGGCCATTCATTCTTGCATGCCATTTTAACAGTTAAAAAAAATGCGAGAAAGGTAAAGTTCTAAACTATTACAAAAGGCGCGGGTCCACATCGCCAAAATTTCCAGGACCCGATTTGACAGAAAATAAATAAAGAAAAAAAAGGGGTAAAAGTGCGAAAGATTAAAATGTTTACATGGCTTTGGGAGAGATACATCAATATTAAAAGAAAAAGAAATAAATATGCGAATTGAAATTTAAATTAGAAACGAGGGCGTTGGACCCTTTTTAATTAAATTAAATTAAACGATTATATTAATTGAAATTAAAAAAAAGAAAATTGTTTTTGGTATTTTTCTGTATTTTATGATTTTTTAATGAAAAAGATTAAATGAAATTAAAATTAAATTAACCCTAGTTCTATAGCTTTTATTTATTAAAAAAAGAATTAAATTTTATCCTAAACTTAATCTAATTATTTACATGCAATTTAATTATAAAAATAATAATAGGAAATATTAGTGAAAAGAAAAGAAAAAAAAGGATAAAAATTAATTAAAGCTAATTCTACCAATTTTAGTTTTTTATTGAAAAATGTTAAGATTTAACCCTAAATTAAAAACTAAGTTAATTAATGAATTTTATTTACAAAAATACTAATTAAATAAATATATTTAATTTTTGTCTTTTTCTGTTTTTTTATTGTTTTTATATTTTTTAATGAAAAATTAAGTCAAAGGAATTAATTGAAAAGAATAATAATTGAAATAAAAAGAATAAAAAATATTGAAGATTGCAAACCTAGGGGGGTTTCTGTCCCCAAAGTGGGAGGTAAGTCTTTAGCAATTTGAGCCCAATAAGCTTCAGGCCTTGTAGACTTTTTCCACTAGCGTGCCCAGGCGTTGACTGAGATTCACCATATTCTTTAGGTCGTGACCCTTGGATTGATGAGATTGAACGCGTGGCAGGCTGAGATTTTGGACGTATGGTGAACCTGCACAGAATCCTTAATAGAAAAATAATGTGAAAGGGGTGGGGGACCTGGGGCTCGAACCCAGGTCCCAGGGGTTACCACTGAGCGTGTTTGCCATTCGTGCTGCGTTGTTCATCTGTATATTAAATAACAAATAAATATTATAAGATAAAACCACGCGTTAGTGCTTTTTAGCGCGAAATTTTAAATCACCCAATTGTTCCTTGCCACCTCGCCTTCTTCTTCTTCGTTCATTTTTTTTCTGAAACACAAAGAACATAGGCCACGGTTTTGTAAACGTTCCAAAATGTGCCCTTTTGAAAAATAGCGATTAGCTAGTCTTGGCATATAAATAGGGCGCGACCCCATCAATGGATTGGTTGGAAGCTTCTGAATATGATGGTGCCATTATCGTGTCCCAATTGTTCCTTGAACGTAAAGCCCTAAATCCAAATTCCTGTAACCCTAAAACGCAACAATGGTGTCTTTGCATATAATGTATAAAAACGCAATTAAGTTACACAGTTAGCATCAGAATGACATAATGAGCACAAATCCAATATTAGAATTCACAAATAATGCCTGAATGATGTTTCAAGAAAACTGAAAAAAAGCTTGAACCGGCCATGGTCGTGCTACCTATTCCTTGTGCTAGGGGCGATGATTTTGATCTGTATGTGTTCCTTGAAGCCTCAGGAACACAATGGAATCAGTGTTGTGGCTTGAATCGACCTGCAAGTGTGTTTTCAGATTTGAGTTTTCAAGCAAAAAATTCAAGTGTTGTTTCTTGTCTATGGCGCAGCTTTCAAGTAATGGGCACGAGGGTTTGCTTGTGTATGTATAGATGAATGATTTAGGTTAAGTTTCTTGTCCAAGGAATCAAAGAATTGATGTATGGATATTTGATTTTTATGGCAAAATATTTTCCAATCTTTTCATGCACATTTGCTCTCAATCATATCCAATCACCTTCAATTCTTCCCTAATCTGATTTTCACGAAATATTGGAGATATTATATGCATAAAAAGATTTGAAACATTAGGTTTAACATTTTTCATGTATTTAAATTAATTTAAATGAATTATTAATAATAAAAATCCAAATAAATAAATAAAAAATGAAGAAAAGCTTCCCTTTGGGCCAAATGGTCGTGCACATGCCTTGGATAATGAATTGTGGAAGAAAAAGAGGCCCATTAGCAATTTTAGGTCATTTGAATCAATGTTGACTTTTCAAAATATCCAAAAATTTCCCAACTTCCACAAGGAATAACTTGCTCAATTTTTAAGCTTTGCTCATGTTCTAGGACATTTTGGAAAGGTCTTTGAGTCCTCTAACCAATGCCTTTGGTCCCATGTCATTTTGATTTACCAATCTCAAGTTATGGTCTTTGACTTAAAGTCCCTTTTTGTTGACTTTTGAAAATGACCTATAATGTTGAAATTGATAACTTTTTGTGAGACCATTTCTTGGACTTGAAGTGTGAAGAGGAGTTTCAGGAAATGTCATTCTCTTCAAAATGAGCTTTGGATGGAATTTTTCTGATAATCCATGTGAAAGTTATGCCCTGGTCAATTTACAGTTGACTTTTTCAACTGTCCAAATATGGAAACTTTTGCATCTTGATGATTTTTGAGCCTAGCTTTGAGAATCATGATCAAGCATTGATCAAATGATGTTTGTGGCTTCAAAATGAGATGTTGACCAAAAATTTGAACTTTTGACTGTCAAATGACCATTTTGCCCTTACAGTTGACTGTAGTGCAATTAGGGTTTTTGACTGTGCAATTTTGTGCTGAAAGTCTTGAAACTTTATATGAGGGTGCTTGACCATATTTGTAGGCATGTGGGACTTGATTGGACCCTTGGAAACTTCATTTTCTTGATCAGAACCAAAACCCTAATTTTGACTGTTAGGAGGTCCTTGAACTGTGCAACCCTTGGGGAATTTTGAAGCATGCTTTTGACAATTCTTGAAGAATATGGGAGGGCAAATTTTGGGGTACAACAGTTGCCCCTGTTCAATCTTCTTAGACCTGAGGATGCAGATTGGCTGACGTGCCTTTCGTAATCCGAAGGTGGAAGATGATTGAACACTAGAGTGCCCAGAAATTTGCGCTCACATTGTAGTATGATGGCGGGAATGGGCTTATAGATGCCATCTGGATGTTGATCGCGTAAGAGATTCCTTAGCGAGAATTTGCGTACCTGCAAAAAGAAAAATGAGTACCTGACATGTTGCAGGAGCTGGTCTTCAGATGCTTGGTATAGATGTGTCCTGACTGGTTACATGAGCTGAATCTGGAGCTTCAAATGGTGATGAATGAACCAGGGATGGTTACTACCTCAACAGGAACGGTGAGAGAACCTTGGATGACTTTAACCTCAACAGCAATCATTGAGAAAATCTTGGGATTACCACCTCCGCAGGATCGGGGAGAGAACCATAGGCGACTACAACCTCAACAGCAAACATTGAGAGAATCTTGGTGGGAATTATCATCTCCGCAGTATCGGGGAGAGAACCATAGGCGATTACAATCTCAATAGAAATCATTGAGAAAACCTTGGATGGAATTATCATCTCTGCAGCATTGGGGAGAGAACCATAGGCGATTACAATCTCAATAGCAATCATTGAGAAAACCTGGGATGGACTTATCATCTCTGCAGCATTGGGGAGAGAACCATAGGCGATTACAATCTCAATAGCAATCATTGAGAAAACCTGGGATGGAATTATCATCTCCGCAGCATTGGGGAGAGAACCATAGGCGATTACAATCTCAATAGCAATCATTGAGAAAACCTGGGATGGAATTATCATCTCCGCCGCATTGGGGAGAGAACCATAGGCGATTAGAATCTCAATAGCAATCATTGAGAAAACCTGGGATGGAATTATCATCTCCGCAGCATTGGGGAGAGAACCATAGGCGATTACAATCTCAATAGCAATCATTGAGAAAACCTGGGATGGAATTATCATCTCCGCAGCATTGGGGAGAGAACCATAGCCGATTACAATCTCAATAGCAATCATTGAGAAAACCTGGGATGGAATTATCATCTCCGCAGCATTGGGGAGAGAACCATAGGCGATTACAATCTCAATAGCAATCATTGAGAAAACCTTGGATGGAATTATCATCTCCGCATTATCGGGGAGAGAACCATAGGCGATTACAATCTCAATAGCAATCATTGAGAAAACCTTGGATGGAATTATCATCTCCGCAGTATTGGGGAGAGAACCATAGGCGATTACAATCTCAATAGCAATCATTGAGAAAACCTTGGATGGAATTATCATCTCCGCAGTATCGGGGAGAGAACCATAGGTGATTACAATCTCAATAGCAATCATTGAGAAAACCTTGGATGGAATTATCATCTCCGCAGTATCGGGGAGAGAACCATAGGCGATTACAATCTCAATAGCAATCATTGAGAAAACCTTGGATAACTTCTACTGAGTCTTCATCAGAAAAATCTATTTGGGGTCGATTTAACTGGACTAGAGAAGGCCTTGGACTGGATAAGAAATCTTTGGAGTCGATTAGCTGAACCGGTCTAGGTCTTGAAATATGATTGAGAATTTAACTGAATCTTTCCTGAAAGGTAAAGGTCAGTCATATGCAATGCATGATATGGACCAGGCAATGATGTTCTCAACATAAATGAGATTTGTAAGATATGATGCGTCTGTGCATGCTATAATGATGTATGGAAGTGTGATGTTTATGAATGTATTTTTTGTCTAGGAAAGTAAATCTTTGACGGGTGCCGGGAAGTCACTCCTGGGCTGATGTTGGAGAATAGATTTCGCTTCCGCTGGGGATGATAATTGCAAGAATACCGGTAGGAGAAGATAACTCCGTTGGGGAATAAACTTGGCGAATGGATCATTCTGCGGGGAGAAAAGTACTCTAACGATCTTGCTGGGAAGCAATACTCTGTGGGGAGAGAGGTATTTTGTTGAGTTGTTGACAATAGCTTGCTGGAGATACCCTTGTTGTGTTGGAAGTGTTGATAGACTTCGCTGGGGATAAGAAGACTTCGTCGACGACAATCTTTCCGTGGCTTTTGGCCGAGGATAACCCAGTTATATCCTGTTGGGGAAATAACTCTTTGAATAAAGCCGAGCGACGCGTTCGTGTTCTGCGAGGATAAGCTTCCAGAATCTACTGGGGATAAGCTTACTGCCTAGGGAGATGGATTCCAACTTTCCTGGGGAAACTGGACTGGACTCTCTTGGGGAAGTATTGAACTGTATCGGGGAAGTGACTCCACTGAATGTTTGATATACCGCCGGGGAACAATCTTTAGACCAAGACTGCCGGGGATGCTTGTTAAGAATACATATATGCTGCTGGGGAATGTTGAGATCTGCTGGAGGATACCCAACTTCCTTGAGGTTGATAACTTTGCTTGGAGAGAGTGTATTGCTTGCTGGCTCACTCTCTGGGGAATTAAGATGCCTGGTTATGTTCTTTAGCTGAACCTACCTTGGTACCTTGGAGGACAGAACAATTAGATTGCTTAGACAACTCTTTATTGCCCCTGTTTCTAATGTTACCCGTAATTAATTCTTTGTTTCGCATGCAAATATTCACGAGTTAGCAAATTATTGTCAATGCATATACCACAAATTGAACCTTGGACGTTCTTTGCACAACAAAACAGGAAAAAGGAAAAACTATTGGCAATTTTAACTGAAAGATATATTTGTATTGATTTTGAATGGCCTGTAAAATAGGCGTTTTGTGTACAAGAGGCTGACGTCCTAGTAAGAGAACGCCGCCGAGCAAAAGAGTTTATACAAATTTTGTACAAGAGAAAATAAAACAGCTGTGTGAAATGAATGATCCCACTGGGTTTCAACTCTGCTATTGCCTTTATAACTCTGAGCGTCTCATCACTTGATGACCTTGGTTGAAGATGAAGCTGATTGATCAATGCCGTCTGAGCTTGATGTAGATACCGGATTCTGGATGCAAAGTGATCCAATGAGACGTAGTATTACGCTTGTATCCCTAACTTTTGCCTGGACCACCCTTTCGGGTTTTCAGTCCACCGGGATACCCATTTTTGCCCAAGCCGCCTTTTCAGGTTTTCGACTTGCCGGGTGTACAGATTTTTTTTATTTCATCCCTTCATTTTGCCCGAACCCTTTTGGTTCGCCGGGAAGCCCTAATTTTTGCCTAGGCATGTCAGCCTAGCGGGTCTTTTTTCATGCGTAGTATCTTTTTACTATGTCTGCATTGGCGGGGTGAGGAAGGTCGTCACCGTCCATGTTGGTTAGAATCATGGCTCCTCCAGAGAACACATGTTTAACCACAAATGGCCCTTCGTACGTAGGGGTCCATTTTCCCCTTGGATCACTCTGAGGAAGGATGATCCGCTTGATTACCAGATCCCCAACTTGATATTCCTGTGGTCTGACCTTTTTGTTAAATGCCCTGATCATCCGTTTCTGATACGTCTGACCGTGACAGATAGCAGCAAGTCTCTTTTCATCAATTAAGTTTAGCTGATCAAGTCGTGTCTGAATCCAATCATCTTCGTTCAGATTTGCATCCTTCATTATCCGGAGAGAGGGTATTTGTACTTCGATCGGTAAGACTGCCTCCATACCATAAACCAAAGAGAAAGAAGTTGCCCCGGTTGACGTCCTAGCTGAGGTACGGTACCCATGTAGAGCGAACGGTAACATCTCGTGCCAATCTTTATAAGTCACTGTCATCTTTTGCACGATTTTCTTGATATTTTTATTTGCTGCTTCTACAGCCCCATTCATCTTCGGTCTGTAAGGAGAAGAATTGTGGTGTTGTATCTTAAACTGCTCGCAGAGCTCAGTGATCATCTTATTATTGAGATTGGTACCGTTGTCTGTAATAATTCTTTCTGGGACGCCGTATCGACAGATCAGATTATGCCGAATGAACCGTGCCACAACAGTCTTGGTTACCATAGCGTAGGAAGCTGCTTCAACCCACTTTGTAAAATAATCAATCGCCACTAGGATGAAGCGATGCCCATTAGATGCCGTAGGTTTAATCTCGCCGATCATGTCTATGCCCCACATTGCAAACGGCCAAGGCGCAGTCAGAACATTCAGAGGAACTGGAGGAACATGCACTTTGTCTGCATAAATCTGGCACTTATGGCATGTCCTTGAATGTTGGTAGCAGTCAGCTTCCATTGTGGACCAGTAATACCCTGCCCGAAGGATCTTCTTCGCCATTGTATGTCCATTGGAATGTGTACCAAAGGTCCCTTCATGTAGCTCTTCCATGATCCTTTCTGCTTCAGTCTTATCCACACAACGCAGTAAGGTTGAATCATGGTTTCGCTTGTACAAGATGCCGTTGCTAAGGAAGAACTTTGCCGCGAACCTTCTCAAGAACTTCTTATCATTGACGGAGGCACCTTCTGGGTATTCCTGAGCTTCCAAGTATCTCTTCACTTCATGGTACCAAGGCTTATCAGTCACCAATTCAGTCTCGAGATCGCAACAGTATGCCGGTTCGTCCAGTTTCCAGATGATGATCCGGGGAGCCTCATTATCCCATTTGACCTTGAACATAGAAGACATTGTAGCTAACGCGTCCGCCAACTGATTCTCTTCTCTTGGAAAGTGTTCAAAGGTTATCTTCATGAAGTGGGGGATCAAGGTCAACACACATTCTCTGTAAGGAATAAGATTCGGATGTTTCGTATCCCACTCTCCTTTGATCTGATTGATCACAAGAGCGGAATCTCCGAAGACACTCAGAAACTTGATCCTTAGATCGATCGCAGCTTGAAGACCCATGATGCACGCCTCATACTCCGCCATGTTGTTGGTACAGTTGAAACATAGCCGGGCAGTGAGTGGAGTATGAGTGCCTTGAGGTGATATGATTACAGCGCCGATACCGTTTCCCAAAGCGTTGGAGGCTCCGTCAAAGTGCATAGACCATCGGGATCCTTCCTCAGGTCCTTCATCCGGTCCAGGTACTTCACAATCAGTCACTATCATGATGCTTTTGTCCGGAAACTCGAAGCTCATTGACTGATAGTCATCTACTGCCTGATGTGCCAAGTGGTCTGCCAATACACTTCCCTTGATGGCTTTCTGGGTTGTGTACTGAATGTCGTATTCTGTCAAGATCATCTGCCATCTTGTAATTCTCCCAGACAGAGCAGGCTTTTCGAATATGTACTTTATAGGATCCATCTTTGAGATCAACAAGGTAGTATGAGTCAGCATATACTGTCTCAGCCGGCGAGCAGCCCATACCAAAGCGCAGCAAGTTTTCTCGAGCAGTGAGTATCGGGTCTCACAGTCGATAAACTTTTTGCTAAGGTAATAAATGGCATGCTCTTTTCGGCCAGACTCGTTATGCTGCCCCAGCACACACCCCATTGAATTGTCAAGCACTGTCAGGTATAATATCAGAGGTTTCCCTTCAACCGGTGGCATAAGGATAGGTGGTTCTTGGAGATACTCCTTAATTCTGTCAAAAGCAGCGTGACATTCATCATTCCAACATACTACCTGATCTTTCTTCAGCAGCTTGAAGATTGGCTCATAGGTAGCAGTTAGATGCGAGATGAAGCGAGCAATGTAATTCAGGCGTCCTAAAAAGCCTCTGACCTCTTTCTCTGTCCTAGGAATTGGCATCTCTTGAATAGCTTTAACCTTAGCAAGGTCCACTTGAATGCCCTTATCACTTACCACGAAGCCTAGCAACTTCCCAGATCTTACCCCGAAGGTGCACTTGTTCGGGTTCAACCTCAGCTTGTACAGTTTCAACCGGTCAAACAACTTCTGCAGATGATCTAGGTGCTCTTCCTCAGTCTGGGACCTTGCGATCATGTCGTCAACATACACTTCTATCTCATGATGGATCATGTCATGAAATAGAGCAACCATGGCACGTTGGTAGGTTGCCCCAGCATTCTTTAATCCAAAAGGCATGACCTTGTAGCAGAAGGTGCCCCACTGGGTAACAAAGGTAGTCTTTTCCATGTCTTCAGGTGCCATCTTGATCTGATTATAACCTGAAAAGCCATCCATGAAAGAGAACACCTTGTGCTGAGCTGTATTGTCAACAAGGACATCAATGTGAGGTAAGGGGAAGTCATCCTTGGGGCTGGCCCTGTTCAGGTCCCTGTAATCGACACACATTCTGACCTTACCATCCTTCTTTGGTACCGGCACCACATTAGCAACCCACTGAGGGTAAGAAGTCACTGCAAGGAACCCAGCATCAAACTGTTTCATAACCTCGGCTTTAATCTTCTCAGACATTTCTGGACGCATACGGCGGACCTTTTGCTTAACCGGAGGGCAATCTTCCTTAGTTGGCAAGTGATGGACCACAATATCGGTATCCAACCCAGGCATGTCTTCGTAGGACCAGGCAAAGATCTCCATATAATCATGTAGCATCTTAGTCAACCGTTGCTTCACGCTGAGCTCTAGGTTGGCACCAATCTTTACCTCTTTCCTGTCTTCTTCAGTACCCAAGTTTATTATTTCCACTGGCTCTTCATGTAGTTGAATTGCCCTCTCTTCCTGAAGTAACAGTCTTGCAAGCTCGCCAGGCACTTCGCAATCATCTTCACCTTCGTCTTCGGCTAAGTTGATCGGATTTTCGAAGTCATAATTGGCAGTAGCAGAGTCGTTACCAGTGAGATCCAGAGTGGATTGAAACCTGTATGAGTGAGTGTGTGTAAATACAGCTATTTTGAAATATGTATAAAAGGAAGAAAAGACAGAAAAGGAGCATAAGACTTGAAATGCGAGAAAACGTCCAAGATTTTCATTTATGATATATGAAATGACAATTTATATGCCCTCACAAATGAAACCACGGTGCCTCGGGTAAGACACCGGGCCATATAGTTTATTTATTGTTTATTACAGATACCAAAAACATAGGAACTCATTACTTAGTAACAAGAGAAACAGGTAGATTGTCCTTTGCACTCCAATTGCTAGGTCCACTGTCGGTTGCAGGGTAAATCCAGCTATTGAACTCAGCTTCATCTACTTCCTCTTCGTCCCCAATAGCATTCACTCCATGAGCAGGCAGGGGAGTTGTCACTACATTAGGCTTCTCTGATGCCTCAAATTGTACCTCCTTGGCGTCAATAAGGTCCTGCAGCTTGCTCCTTAAGGCCCAACAGTCGTCAGTGGAGTGCCCCGGGCTATCAGAATGGTAAGCACAACGAGCATTTGGGTTGTACTTGGGGGATGTAGTATTTGCAAACTTCGGAGCCTCTCTGACGGTCACCAGGTTGGTGGATAGCAGCTGTGGCAGGATCTGCGATAAGGTCATGCTCAGACGGGTAAACTCTCTCCGGGGTCTTTCAGCCCTTTGAGGATTGGTTGGCCGAGGAGCGGCAGCAGGCTTGGCAATCATTACCGCACTGACAGATTGGTGGCGCTCAGATTTTTCTGGTCTCCTAGAGCCATATACAGCACTAGCCTCCTTCTTGAAGGGTTTCTTCTCTGAACTAGACGATGCACCCTTCGGAATCTTTCCAGACTTCAACCCAGCCTCAATTCTCTCTCCAGTCAGAATCAGATCAGTGAACCCTGCAGAAGAATTCCCAATATGATGGTTGAAGAACGACCCAGATAGGGTCCCCAAGAACATGTCTACCAACTCCCGATCAGTCAACGGAGGCTGCACCCTGCCAGCCAGATCCCTCCACTTCTGAGCGTACTCCTTAAAACCTTCACTTGAACCTAACGACATACCCTGGAGTTGGGTACGTGTAGGGGCAAGGTCGGTATTATATTGATACTGCTGGTAGAAAGCAGTAGCCAACTCCTCCCAGTTACAAACCTTGGTCCCATCCAGCTGATAGAACCATTCGAGATGAGTCCCTGAAAGACTCTCCTGGAAGAAGTGGATCCACAAATTCTTATCTGCTGAGTACGGTTGAATCTTCCGAACATAGGACCTGAGATGTAGCTTGGGACAAGACGCCCTGTCGTACTTAGTGAAAGATGGTGCTTTGAACTTACGAGGAATAACCACACCGGTAGACAAACCCAAATCTCCGAAATCCAGCCCAGGTACCTGTTGTATCTCCATAGCATTCAACCTGTCTTCCAACTGCTTGTATCTGTCCTCTGCAGGAGGATACTGCTCTTCATCAAAATCAGTCTCGTTGTCAGAGACTACCGGACTAGGACCTTTTTCCGCTTGAGGAGTACTCTTGCCAATAGAAGAACCAGCCTCTTCATTCTGCAGAGTATTGCCAAACCTTCGGCCCGAGTTGAACAGAACAGTTCTTCTCTTCTTTTTCTTCTCCTTCTTCAGGAGCAGAGCCTTCAACTCTTCTTGGCCCTGAGCCAAACCCATGATTAATTCCTGAAATTGCGCATTCTGTGCCTGAAGAGCTTTGATGGACATCTCAGTTGATGACGAGTCAGGATTCATGATGCTGAAATAAACAGCGAAGAACTGTAAGCAACCTGAAAAGAGGAAAAACCTGCTATGCACATGATGAATGATATGTGTTTATGCAATGCATTCAAGGGTTCGAAAGTTCAAATTTGTTGTAGACAAAAGGGAACACACGTTATCATTAAGGAAATAATTGTTCAGTACATCAAAGCCTCATGGGCACAAATTACAAAGCAAATCAATCCCAAAAGACACTGCGCATCCTCTTTGGAGCTATGTAAGTGTTGAGATTCCTCTCCTCATGCAACAGGCGGGTGAGCTCCAAGACCTTCTTTTCACTAGCATGTAGATTGGTCTCAAGAGAATTCCGTTCTTCCTTAATCTGGATCCAGCTCTTCTGCATCTCTTCCCAGGATGTGGGCATATCAGGGTGCTGAATAGTGTAGGACACTTCTCCTTCCAAGACTGGCTCTTTGATCACAGGGAGCATATGGGGATAAGGCATCACTAACTTCTGGGAGCGGGCTCGTACCCACTTGAGATAAGGTTCCAACGGGATGGAGTTCCTGTGCCCCAGTGTTTTACTGTTTATCCTACTTGGCATCCTCCAGGCTCTAATAAATCTCTGGCGAAGTCCTTGAGTATCGTTGTCGAAGTCAAAAACTATGTCAGGAATTAACATGTCATGAGGACCATCCCTTCGAGCATAACCAAACTGTCTCCAAGCCAGGCATGGGTTGTAAGTAATACCTCCTCTGATTCCAAGTAAAGGAACATTAGGGTACTCTCCGCAACGATCAATGATAGTGACATCCTCTCTGGACCGAGGGCACCAATGTATATCTGCATGCGTAAGAGTCATCAACCGTTGTAACCATCTCAAACCCCGCTCGTTCTTCAAAACTGATTGTGGAAGGTGCGAAATAAACCACCTTCCCAAGAGAGGAGTGCAACACATAAGGACACCTCTTTTTCTCATGGTTCGAGTGTAACATGAGTGAAGGATGTCCCCCAACAATGTAGGTATAGGATTCCTGGACATAAAGATCTGGACAACACTGATATCTATAAGCTGATCTGGGTTAGGGAACAACACCAAACCATAAACAAGGAGGGCCACAACTTCTTCAAAAGCTTGTAAGTCAAGGGAGTTCCAACATTCATGGGCCTTTTCAAACAGAAACCTGGCTAAGAACCCTTTGATACCACTTCTAACCTCCCAATGTCCCTTGAGGTCAGATGACTGTAGGTGCAAGGCTTTAGCAATCTCTTCGAGCTGGGGTTCCTTTTCCGTACCGTTGTAGGGTAGTTGATCAAGGATAGGGATCTTCAGGAGCCGGGAGAACTCCTCCAATGTAGGTACCAGCTGATAATCCAAGAAGGTAAAACAGTGATGCAGAGGGTCAAAGAACTGGAACAGGACCTTTATCATATCTTCCTCAATGTTGGTATTGACCAGGCTGATGAGACTTCCATGTCTTTCACTGAATGAAGAGTTCTCGGGAATCCTGGATATAAGTTCCTTAAGCTGAGGAGGGACCCTTACAAGACTGACTTGAATTGTCTTTCTGCGAACAGTTTCCATGTCCTACAAAACATAAACAAAGATGAAGATTCGAACCCCTGAAATGATTAGTCAATGCATATGATGCTGGATGATGTCATGATACTATGATTAAACACACCACAGATATTTACAAAGACAAACATGTAAGGCACACAAGGCACATAAGACAAGCCCTTAATGTTTAAGGCCAGCATGGGGTCTGGGTAGTACCCTCTTGAAGTTGGTGGGCTCAACCTGTCCTATCAAGGTAATCGGGTTCTAAGGGTCCCAATATCACGGGATTGCTTTCATTGTTCATCATTTCGATTTAGCCACTGAACTGGCGACCGAAATATTCCAGGAAAGCAACCCTCAATTGAGTGTAGTATCGAGTATCAACCAACCTCGGACTGCAGCAAAGTCAGTTATCTCACTACCCTAAAGAGGCCAAGATAGTTCAATTAAGGTTCCTAAGGTCTGTTGATGCTTCACGACACCACGCGGAGGCCCCGTACTCTCCTTGACTGAACTCAAGGGTTACCGGTACACACCAAAGTGCCACATCAACGTAGCAGACTGTTTCAACCATGTCGGTATACCCCGCACAGTTCCCTCACAGCCTTGTTGCTATTTTCTAAGAAGGTATCCCCCAGATCCGGGTTAGGATCTATAGAACTCCCAAGACAGTCCCACAATTTAAAGCAAGTAAAGAAAGCAATTGAAAACACAGTTATGAACTATCCCTAAGGTACACCTCACTTTATAAAATGTCCCCAACAGAGTCGCCAGTTCTGTGATCGGTGGATCTGGAACTGACTGTTTACCCTGGTTCACGAAATGTCGCGGAAGCAAGAGTCGCCACTGTCTTTTATTTTCTCCAAATGGAAAGGA
This sequence comes from Vicia faba, assembly GCA_948472305.1. NCBI lineage: Eukaryota > Viridiplantae > Streptophyta > Magnoliopsida > Fabales > Fabaceae > Vicia > Vicia faba. The sequence continues at coordinate 1,218,994,308 of OX451741.1, read as the reverse complement.
CAAAAGCACAGAAAAATTCCTTATAGAGATTGCTCTCGGTTCGGGAGGTAGATTATAGAAAGGGAAGGTGTTAGCACCCTTTCTATCCATGGTTATCCATGGGCTCTTAGATACTTGCTCATTTGTGTTTTCAAAATGGTTTGTTTGCTTTTCAACTGTGGGTTTTAAAAAAAGGTTTCTTTGAAAATTTCAGTTCGACTCTTGTATCGGTCCTCAAGAGTGTTTGAAAAATTGCTTTCGAAAGCTTTTTGAAAAGGTGTCGGTGTGAAAAGTGTTTTTGATTTGTTTTTGAAATTAGAGCAAGTATCTAGAGTCGTCTACCTACCCTAAGGAATTCGTCTGTGTAGATGTCCTTTAAAGTAGTGCCATCCCACCATTGAGAGGTAGGTAGCACCACCGTTGGAGGTGTTCGGGTCAATTCGAGGTTCGGGACATGGTGATCACCAGAGCAATGGGAAGACACCTTAGAAGCTACCCTCATGCCAGGTTCCCGGATCATGAGGACTTACTAAGACATCCTCTACTCGACGATCACCTTTCGAGGCAAGGCAACAGTGAGGCGTACCCTAGGGGTGGTGTGTGATCTGTGTGTCAGATTCAGATATTTTATCTTGTCATATTATTGGTGATCTACACGTTTGTTTTTATTTAAGGCCATTCATTCTTGCATGCCATTTTAATAGTTAAAAAAAATGCGAGAAAGGTAAAGTTCTAAACTATTACAAAAGGCGCGGGTCCACATCGCCAAAATTTCCAGGACCCGATTTGACAGAAAATAAATAAAGAAAAAAAAGGGGTAAAAGTGCGAAAGATTAAAATGTTTACACGGCTTTGGGAGAGATACATCAATATTAAAAGAAAAAGAAATAAATATGCGAATTGAAATTTAAATTAGAAACGAGGGCGTTGGACCCTTTTTAATTAAATTAAATTAAACGATTATATTAATTGAAATTAAAAAAAAGAAAATTGTTTTTGGTATTTTTCTGTATTTTATGATTTTTTAATGAAAAAGATTAAATGAAATTAAAATTAAATTAACCCTAATTCTATAGCTTTTATTTATTAAAAAAAGAATTAAATTTTATCCTAAACTTAATCTAATTATTTACATGCAATTTAATTATAAAAATAATAATAGGAAATATTAGTGAAAAGAAAAGAAAAAAAAGGATAAAAATTAATTAAAGCTAATTCTACCAATTTTAGTTTTTTATTGAAAAATGTTAAGATTTAACCCTAAATTAAAAACTAAGTTAATTAATGAATTTTATTTACAAAAATACTAATTAAATAAATATATTTAATTTTTGTCTTTTTCTGTTTTTTTTATTGTTTTTATATTTTTTTATGAAAAATTAAGTCAAAGGAATTAATTGAAAAGAATAATAATTGAAATAAAAAGAATAAAAAATATTGAAGATTGCAAACTTAGGGGGGTTTCTGTCCCCAAAGTGGGAGGTAAGTCTTTAGCAATTTGAGCCCAATAAGCTTCAGGCCTTGTAGACTTTTTCCACTAGCGTGCCCAGGCGTTGACTGAGATTCACCATATTATTTAGGTCGTGACCCTTGGATTGATGAGATTGAACGCGTGGCAGGCTGAGATTTTGGACGTATGGTATTCCTCCATGGTGAACCTGCACAAAATCCTTAATAGAAAAATAATGTGAAAGGGGTGGGGGACCTGGGGCTCGAACCCAGGTCCCAGGGGTTACCACTGAGCGTGTTTGCCATTCGTGCTGCGTTGTTCATCTGTATATTAAATAACAAATAAATATTATAAGATAAAACCACGCATTAGTGCTTTTTAGCGCGAAATTTTAAATCACCCAATTGTTCCTTGCCACCTCGCCTTCTTCTTCTTCGTTCATTTTTTTTCTGAAACACAAAGAACATAGGCCACGGTTTTGTAAACGTTCCAAAATGTGCCCTTTTGGAAAATAGCGATTAGCTAGTCTTGGCATATAAATAGGGCGCGACCCCATCAATGGATTGGTTGGAAGCTTCTGAATCTGATGGTGCCATTATCGTGTCCCAATTATTCCTTGAACGTAAAGCCCTAAATCCAAATTCCTGTAACCCTAAAACGCAACAATGGTGTCTTTGCATATAATGTATAAAAACGCAATTAAGTTACACAGTTAGCATCAGAATGACATAATGAGCACAAATCCAATATTAGAATTCACAAATAATGCATGAATGATGTTTCAAGAAAACTGAAAAAAAGCTTGAACCGGCCATGGTCGTGCTACCTATTCCTTGTGCTAGGGGCGATGATTTTGATCTGTATGTGTTCCTTGAAGCCTCAGGAACACAATGGAATCAGTGTTGTGGCTTGAATCGACCTGCAAGTGTGTTTTCAGATTTGAGTTTTCAAGCAAAAAATTCAAGTGTTGTTTCTTGTCTATGGCGCAGCTTTCAGGTAATGGGCACGAGGGTTTGCTTGTGTATGTATAGATGAATGATTTAGGTTAAGTTTCTTGTCCAAGGAATCAAAGAATTGATGTATGGATATTTGATTTTTATGGCAAAATATTTTCCAATCTTTTCATGCACATTTGCTCTCAATCATATCCAATCACCTTCAATTCTTCCCTAATCTGATTTGCACGAAATATTGGAGATATTATATGCATAAAAAGATTTGAAACATTAGGTTTAACATTTTTCATGTATTTAAATTAATTTAAATGAATTATTAATAATAAAAATCCAAATAAATAAATAAAAAATGAAGAAAAACTTCCCTTTGGGCCAAATGGTCGTGCACATGCCTTGGATAATGAATTGTGGAAGAAAAAGAGGCCCATTAGCAATTTTAGGTCATTTGAATCAATGTTGACTTTTCAAAATATCCAAACATTTCCCAACTTCCACAAAGCATAACTTGCTCAATTTTTAAGCTTTGCTCATGTTCTTGGACATTTTGGAAAGGTCTTTGAGTCCTCTAACCAATGACTTTGGTCCCATGTCATTTTGATTTACCAATCTCAAGTTATGGTCTTTGACTTAAAGTCCCTTTTTGTTGACTTTTGAAAATGACCTATAATGTTGAAATTGATAACTTTTTGTGAGAGCATTTCTTGGACTTGAAGTGTGAAGAGGAGTTGCAGGAAATGTCATTCTCTTCAAAATGAGCTTTGGATGGAATTTTTCTGATAATCCATGTGAAAGTTATGCCCTGGTCAATTTACAGTTGACTTTTTCAACTGTCCAAATATGGAAACTTTTGCATCTTGATGATTTTTGAGCCTAGCTTTGAGAATCATGATCAAGCATTGATAAAATGATGTTTGTGGCTTCAAAATGAGATGTTGACCAAAAATTTGAACTTTTGACTGTCAAATGACCATTTTGCCCTTACAGTTGACTGTAGTGCAATTAGGGTTTTTGACTGTGCAATTTTGTGCTGAAAGTCTTGAAACTTTATATGAGGGTGCTTGACCATATTTGTAGGCATGTGGGACTTGATTGGACCCTTGGAAACTTCATTTTCTTGATCAGAACCAAAACCCTAATTTTGACTGTTAGGAGGTCCTTGAACTGTGCAACCCTTGGGGAATTTTGAAGCATGCTTTTGACAATTCTTGAAGAATATGGGAGGGCAAATTTTGGGGTACAACATGTACCAATAGTAACCTGCCCGCAGAATCTGCTTAACCATTGTGTGTCCACTAGAATGGGTTCCAAAAATACCTTCGTGCATATCCTCCATAATCTTCTCCGCTTCTCTCTTGTCCACACACCGCAGTAAAGTGGAATCATGGTTGCGCTTGTAGAGAATTCTGTTACTGAGGAAGAACTTGGCAGAGAACCTTCTCAGAAACTTCTTGTCATTGATGGACTCCCCCTCAGAGTATTCTTGAGCTTCGAGATACCTTTTCACCTCATGGAACCAAGGATTTTCTTCTACTCCCTCAACATTAATCTCATAACAATGTGTCGGTTTGTCTAATATTTCGATAGTGATCTGAGGCGCTTTGTTATCCAATCTGACCTTAAACATGGATGACATGGTAGCTAGCGCGTCCACTAACTGATTTTCTTCTCGTGGAACAGGTTCAAAGGTAATCTCTTCAAAGTATGAAATCAAAGTCAACACATGCTCTCGGTAAGGGATGATATTAGGATGCTTTGTGTCCCATTCCCTCTTAACTTGGCTGATCACCAAGGCCGAATCTTTGTATACTTGTAAGAACTTGATCCTCACATCAATAGCGGCCTTGATACCCATAATGCATGCTTCATACTCGACCATATTGTTGGTGCAATTAAAACATAGTCTGGCAGTGAAAGGTGTATGGCAGCGTTTAGGAGAGATAATCACAACACCAATGCCATTGCCAAGCGCGTTGGAAGCTCCGTCAAAGACCATATCCCATCGGGATCCTTTTTTAGGTCCTTCATCTGGTCCAGGTTCTTCACAGTCAGTTACTAACATAATGTTCTCGTCTGGGAACTCAAAATTCATTGACTGGTAGCTGTCTATAGCCTGATGAGCCAAATGATCAGCTAGTACACTTCCTTTTATTACTTTTTGAGTGGTGTACTGGATGTCATATTCTGTCAAGACCATTTTCCATCTTACTATTCTTCCATAAAGAGCGGGTTTTTCGAATATGTATTTGATAGGATCCATTTTAGATATCAATATGGTAGTGTGAGTTAACATATAATGTTTTAGTCGGTGAGCATCCCATGCCAAAGCGCAACAATTTTTCTCGAGCAGTAAGCATCTTGTTTCACAGTCGGTAATCTTTTTGCTAAGGTAGTATATTGCATGCTCTTTTCGACCAGACTCGTCATGTTGCCCCAACACACACCCCATTGAATTTTCTAATACTATTAAGTACATGATTAGAGGTCTTACTTCAACCGGAGGCATCAGAATTAGAGGTTCTTGAAGATATTCCTTGATTCTGTCAAAGGTTGTCTGGCAATCGTCATTCCACTTCACTACTTAATTTTTCTTCAGTAATTTGAAGATTGGTTCACAAGTAGCGGTTAGGTGGGAAATGAATCTGGAAATATAGTTTAGACGTCCCAAGAACCCTCTAACCTCCTTCTCGGTGCGAGGAGTTGGTATCTCATGAATAACTTTAACCTTCACAGGATCTACCTCAATACCTTTGCCATTGAGGACGAAACCTAGGAGCTTACCAGATCTTACCCCAAAGGTGCACTTGTTCGGGTTCAGTCTTAGCTTGTATTTCTTCAGCCTTTCAAATAGTTTTTGCAAGTGATCAAGGTGCTCTTCTTCAGTCTGAGATCTGGCTATCATGTCGTCAATATAGACCTCTATCTCGTGATGGATCATATCATGAAACAAATCCACCATAGCACGCTGATAGGTTGCCCCGACATTTTTTAATTCAAATGGCATAACTTTGTAACAGAAAGTGCCCCATCGTGTGACGGAAGTTAATTTCTCCATGACTTCGGGCGCCATTTTGATCTGATTATAACTGAAGAAACCGCCCGTGAAGGATAATATATTATGTTGTGCGGTATTGTCAACCAGAACATCAATATGGGGAAGCAGAAAGTCATCCTTGGCGCTTGCTCTATTCAAATCTCTATAATCTACACACATATGTACTTTGTCGTCCTTCTTATGTACCGGTACCATGTTCGCAACCCATTATGGATAAGGAGTAACAACTAAGAATTTGGTATTGAACTATTTCATGAATTCAACCTTGATCTTTTCTGACATCTCAGGATGCATACGACGAACCTTTTGCTTCACTGGAGAACAATCTTCTTTTGTTGGAAGATGATGAACCATAATATTAGTATCAAGACCCGACATGTCTTCGTATGACCAGGCAAAGATCTCAACATAGTCACGTAACATCTAGATTAACCATTATTTGACACCATCCTCTAAGTTAGAACCTATCTTGACTTCCTTTTTATTCTCCTCAGTACCAAAGTTTACCGCCTCAACCGGCTCTTCATGAGGTTGTATTGCTCTTTCTTCTTGCTGTAATAGTCTAGCAAGTTCTCTCGGTACTTCACAATATCCCTCATCTTCATCCTCAGCTTGGTAGATCAGATTTTCAAAGTCATAACTAGCGATAGCAAAACTGTTATCAATGGGATCCAGGGTGGATGTGGATCTGTAATTTGATATGTGGGTGTGTGTAAGAGCGCATAGCTATTTTGACAAAATAAATTAAAAAGAAAGACATAGAGCACAACATTTGAATGCAAAACTTCCAATGATTTATTAATGACATATGAAAATGAAGTGTGATAACCCTCACAAACAGACTGTTGTGCCTCGGGTAAGACACAAGGTTTTAGAGTTTAAATTGTTCAAAAATTACATATCCTCAAAAAACCGAAAAAACAATTACTCCTGGATAAAAGAGATAGACACAAAGTCTCTAGCGGTATAATTATTGAGTCCACCGTTAATAGTAGGGAAGATCCAATTTTCCAGGTCACAGTCACTGTCAGCATCCTCCACCGCATTAATTCCATGGTTGCTGATGCGTAGTGGTGGTCCTCCGGTGCGAGCACGACAAATAGATTTTTGAGCTCCTGAAGTGAAACCCAAACCAAATTTGTCGAACTTATAGGTGATGTCAGGGAGTTGTCCCCAAATAGTACACCCACCTTCTTCAATCACAGCTTTGGCATCCTTCAGAGAAGTCATCTTCAGTAGAGGCCTGGTAATCTTCAGAACAACAGTAGCAGTTTTGCTAACAACAATCGTCTGAGGAACCTATTCAAAATTATGACATGGGGTTTCAATGAACTCGTCGTCCATCTCGACATATCTAGAAGAATTCAGGTGGCTTACCATATACTCTTCTTCGCCACATACTGTAACAATCTTTCCATTAACCGAATATTTTAACATCTGATGCAAAGTGGAAGTGGCAGCGCCAGCCCCATGAATCCAAGGGCATCCCAGTAAGCAGGAGTAAGACGGACGAATGTCCATCATATAGAAAGTGGATTCAAAAGTTTGAGAACCAACCTTAATTGGACTGTCCACCTCCCTGTGTACCATTCTTTTGGAACCATCAAAAGCCCTCACCACAATATTGTTGGGTTTCAATGTAAGTCCTTCATAATCCAATCTGTCTAAAGCACCCTTGGGTAGAACATTTAGAGACGAACCCGTATCAACTAATACATGATCCAAAGTAGTGCCCATGTATTTAATAGAGACGTGTATGGCATTGTTATGTTTTCTTCCCTTAGGAGTTAAATCAGCATCGGAGAAGCCTAGTCCATTATCGGCAGTAAGACTGGAAACACAATTCTCAAATTGGTCGGTAGAAGTCTCTTGCGGCACATGAGCATACTTCAGGAACTTCACCAGAGCCTTAGCATGGGCCGCAGAGCACAACAACAAAGCTAACATTGAAATCTTCAAGGTGGTCTGCCCCAATTGCTCCACAACATTGTAATCGCTTTTCCATATGATCTTCAAAATTTCCTCTATTTCTTGTTTGGAGGCCTCAGGAATGGCTTCTTTCCGTGCCTCCATCTGGGCAGGCTTGTTTGGTACTTCCTTGCCCCGAGCCTTAGTCGACTTAGCAGCAGGAATAACAACAGGAGTAGCAAAAATCTTAGGAGAGATTTCAGGAGAGAAAATCCTTCCGCTTCTGGTAACCTTACTGGTCCCAACAATATTGTCAATGTTAGGATCAGTATCTTCAGCAACCTCATTCTTGATAGCCAAAAGGTCTTGCTTGACGCCATGGTAATAAACATCAGCTCCATAGTGCCAAGGAACAACTTTGTCGAAGGAATATGGTATTGGCCTTGGAGAGGTGATGAGTAGGGGAGAAACTTTAGGGTTGGTGGTAATCCTCATAGGACCTTTAGAGGAGATCCTTGCAGGATTATTAGAGATGGTAATAATTGATACATCTTCACACGAACTTTTTTCAGAGGGAACCTTCTCAAAGAGGATCTCCCGATCGTCTATCAAACGGTGAATACCCATCTTCAATAATAAACAACCATTGGGCTGAGACGCACAAAGGTGGCAACCTTCACCATAGCCCGGAAATAAACCGACTCGTAAGATATTCTTCTTAACAACTGGAAGAGGAGTAGGTAATTTACCCACAGAAGCAATAAACAGAACATCATCAACAACATTAATGCCCTTGTCATGCTTGGGCATCAGTGCAGTTATTATATAGGGGGTCTCAGGAGGGTCAAATTCAATCTCCTTTGCATTAATAAGGTCTTGAACTTTATTCTTCAGGGCCTAACAATCATTTGTATCATGCCCCAGACTGTTATAGTGGTAAGCACATCATGCATTTGGATTGTAGCAGGGAGAGGAAGTGTTTAGGTTTTGGGGAGGATCCTTCAAAGTGACCAAGTCAGCCTTCACCAAATGCTGCAATTCATGAGACAAAGGCATGTTAATTATGGTGAATTGTATTCTAGGTGCATCTTGCTTGCGCGGTTATTTTTTGTTGAGCTGGAGTAGGGTTGGAGATTATTACAGCTCCTACCGTTGGATGGCGTTCAACTTTACCATGATTTCTTTGACCATAGGCAACACTAATCTCCTTCTTTCCATTGAACATCTTCTTAATAGTACTCGAAGATGAAACCCCTTGGATTTTACCTCTCTTGATACCGACTTCCACTTGTTCTCCTGTCAAGATTAGCTCGGTGAATCCGACTGAAGAGCTTCCAATCAAATGGTTGAAAAATGGGCCTGTCAGAGTACCTAAGAACATACCCACCAACTCCCTATCAGACAGGGGAGGTTGGACTCTACCTGCAAGATCCCTCCACTTTTAGGCATAATCTTTGAAACCCTCACTAGAACCCATATACATGCTTTAGCGTTGCGTACGGGTTAGAGCGAGTTCAACATTGTATTGATACTGCTTGTAAAAAGCAGCAGCCAAATCTTCCCAATTATGGATGTTGGTTCCTTCCAATTAATACAACCACTCTAACTACATCCCTGACAAACTTTCTTGAAAGAAGTGAACCCATAACTTCCTATCAGCTGTATGGGGTTGGATCTTCCTGACGTAAGACCTTAGATGAATCTTGGGACATGAAACCCCGTCATATTTTGCAAAGGTGGGAACCTTAAACTTTTTTTGGATGACCACTCCTGAGACCAACCATAGCTCTTCAAAGTCCAAACCAGGTTCCCTCTGAATCTCCATAGCATTGAGACGATCCTCCAGCTGTTATATTTTTCATCAGCAGGAGGATATTATTCTTCAGAATATTTTGCTTCTTCTTCATCAGACTCTGGACTGTTATCTTCTTCTTTTGTCTTCTTGTCCTCTTCCTGATTATCCCCTTCATTTGATGGGATTGTGAATTCAAGAGCTCGCTTGGATGGTCTTTTAAACCTTCTCCCCATGTTCAGGATGCCAATTGGTTTCTTTGCCTTCTTTGTCTTCTCTTTAACAATGAGAGCTTTTAGATCTTCCTGTCCTTTAGCCATAGCCAAGAGCATCTATTGGAATTGAGCGTTCTATGCTTGAAGATCCTTAAAAGTTTGTTCCAGAGCCATTTCTTTTTGCTGAAATAAATAGCGAAAAGATAAGAAACCTGTCTTTAAATACCTTCTTATGTAATGATATGCATGACATGCTTATACGATGTTTTTCAAGGACCTCGTGGGATTTAAACTCTTTTAAACAAAACAGAAACAAATACTTATTATTAGTAAGTTCAAATGAAACAAAAGTTTTACAAAGAAATAAAATTAAAACTTCTAAAACTTCTATGTTTCCCATGGACACTTCCTTTTGGTTTTGATGTAGGCATTAAGGCTCTGTTCCTCGTGAAACTGCTTTGTCATTTCCAACACTTTCTTCTCACTGGCATAGAATTGAGCCTCAAAGGTATCTCGTTCTTCCTTGAGTTGGATCCAAGACCTTTGCAATTCTTCAAAGTTTGTTGGCATGTCAGGATGAAGAATAATGTGAGCCTCGTCCCCTTGAGCAATGGTATTTAAGATCACTGGTAAGATGGTGAGATATGGCATCCCAAGACTTTGAGCACGAGATAGAACCCATTTATGGTAAGGTTCCAAAGGGATGGAATTCCTGTGTCCTAAAGTCCTACCATCAGTCTTCTTAACCATGCCTCAAGCACGTATGAACCTCTGACGATAACCTTTTAGATCCTTGTCGTAGTCGAACACAATACCCTAGATGAGCATATCATGAGGACCATCTCTTCGTGTGTAACCAAACTGACACAAGGCTAAAGAAGGGTTGTAAGTGATGCCTCCTCTAATTCCAATGAGTGACACATTAGGAAACTCTCTGCAGCGATCAATAATAGAAATGTCTTCTTAAGAGCGGGAACACCAATAAATTTCAGAGTGAGAGAGAGAGAGACATTAACCTTTGAGACCATCTTAAGCCTAGCTTATTCTTCATTACTGACCAAGGAGGGTGCGAAATAAACCACCTATGGAGAAAAGGTATACAAAACATAAGAGTTCCCCGTTTCTTCGTAGTGCGAGTATGGAGAGAATGTAGGATATCTCCGAGCAACGTAGGCACTGGATTGTGAGTAAGGAAAATATTGATGGAGCTCACATCTATAACTTGGTCCAGATTAGGGAACAACACCAACCCATAGATCAGGAGGGCCAAGATATTCTCAAAAGCATGGAAACTCATAGCTTCTAGGAATACTTGAGTTTTATCTATCATAATTTTTGCAAGAAGACCTTTAACCCCACTTCTCCTTTCCCACTTGGATTCAGTGTCAGATGGCTTCAAGTGCAAGGCTGTGGCAACATCTTCAGACTTTGGATCATGTTCTAAACCTATGAAGGGTATCTGCTCTAATATAGGCACTCTGAGTAGTTTAGAGAATTCTTCCAACATGGGCACCAGCTGATAATCGAGGAACGTGAAGCAATGGTGCTTAGGATCAAAGAACTGGAATAGGACGCTCATCATACCCTCATCAAAACCGGTAGTAACCAAACTGATCAAGTGACCACGCTTTCTGTTGAATTATGAACTATCAGGAACCTTTAAGACCAATTCCCTAAGCTTGGAAGGTATTCCCATGAAGTTGATCCAGATGGTATTTCTGCGAGCGGAATCCATAACCTACAAAATAGAGAAGAGACAAATCCCCGTGTCTTTGAAATGGTTAGTGCAAATGATATGTTATGATGTTCATGGTGTTATGTTCATACTTAAAACAAAAAATAGAAAACACAAACAAGTCACACAAATATATTAGGTTTAAAGGCTTGCATGGGATCCATAGGTGAGTACCCTTTTGAAATTTCAGTTGGCTCAACATGTCCTAGAAATAATAACCGGGTTATAGGGATCTCATATCACTGACCTTTCTCTCAGGCATTGTTTCAGTCAAGCATCTGAATTGCAGCCGAAATATCCCGAAAGTTCAATCTCAATGAGTGTAGCATCGAGTATCAACCAACTTCAATCTGCACCAAAGTCGGCCATCGCACTACTTTCTAATGGCCAAGATGAGTCAATTTAAGGTTATAAAGGTCAGTTAGCATTTAATGACACTGAGTGGAATCCTAATGTTATCCTTGACTGACTCAAGGAACATTAGTACAAGCCAGAGTATCACACTAACATAGCTATCATATTGTCCATATCGGTCTATGTCGTACAACCTCCATACTTCAAATCTACTTACCTAAAAAGGTGCCCCAGATATGGGAATAGGATCTTTAACAATAACCCAAACATAAACCCGAAAGATAAAGCACACAAATCAAACAAGAAAGTTAAATATGTTTTAGCCTTAAGATAACCCCACTTTTCAATTCCCCCAGCAGAGTCGCCAGTTCTATAATACGGTGGGAGAACTGACTTTAATGGTTTTGCATTTTATCGCAATGTTGCGGTTAGCAAGAGTCGCCACCAGCTTTTCTTTTATCAGACAAAGGAGAGGGTGAAAAAAATAGGAAAGACCTTTTGAGATTATTTTCTGAGTAAGGGGGGTAGGTTATGGAAAAGGAAGGTGTTAGCACCCTTTCCATCCGTACTTATCTACGGGATCTTAGTTGCTAGCTCACTCTGTATACGGCAAACATTGTAATGTTTCTCGTTTCGGCGAGAACGTATACATAGTGTTTTTGGTCTTTGAAAAAATTTAAAAGAGGAGTTTACGTGGAAAATTATTTTGTTTAAGCCAGCAATTAGGAGCTATCTACCTACTCGAAAGGTTTGTTCTTTTCTTCTTTTCCTTTAGACAATTCTATCCTACTATTAGTTAGTAGGTATCCCTATCGTTGGATGTTTGAGGGAAGGACGAGGGTCATCGTACAATCACGAAAGCAACTAGTAAGGTACTTTAGTAGTTACCCTAAGGTTTTAAGATCATATACTGAGGAAACATCGAAAGGGTCATTGAGGGACTTATAATCTTTAAACCAAAGGGTTACCCCTAAAATCTCTTACATTCAAGAGTTGTGACTGTTTATTCCGAAGGCAACCAGTGGAGATACTCTAGAGGTGTGCATGTGCGAGTGTGTTGTGTTTCCGTTATTTATCTTGAGATATTAATTTTGCTAGCGTTCGCTTTTAATCTTCTCATACATGCCTATTATGCATACATCTAACAGTTGATATCAATGCGAAATAACATGTGTAAATTAAAGCTACGCTATTACAGGGCTTCGGGGAGGGGGAATTACAAATCCAAAACGGAGAAGTAAAAAGTAAAAGTCCTAAGTTTAGAACTATTACATCCTTTTTGCAGTTACATCAATATAAAAATGTAAAATTTAAAATAAGCATGCGAATACGAAAAGTGAGGTAAAACCCTAAAACTCCTAAACGGGTAGGATATTTTTTGTTATTTTTATTTAAGAAAATACTTAAATTGAACTAAAAAAACTAATCTTAATTAAATAAAAAAAGTGATAAACAAATGCAATTAAATCTAATCAAGAGAGAAAAATAGTTCTAACATTTTTGTATTTTTATTTTAAAAAAATATTTGAAACAAATAAACCTAGTTCTAAATGGTTTTTAAATTAATCAAAATAATTAAATTAATTAATTAATTTACAAAAAATTAAATTAAATTGAGAAAAACCTAAATCTATTTTTTGTGACTTTTTTTATTTTATCATAAAATAAAAATGGTTTTAAAAAAGATAAATATAAAACAATTAGATAAGTAAATCTAAAATAAAGAAATAAAAAATGGGCCTGATGTGCAGCGTAGTGGGGGGTATGAGTTACAATTTCGTTTAGGCCCAACAAGAGAGAGCTCAGGGTTCTACATGCTTCAATGTCGCTGGCTCCTTGAGGGTCCAGCGTGGATACTCCAATCTGGGGCGTTTAGATCTGCTATTGGATGGATCCAAAGATGACGAGGTGATAGCGCATGGTATACGCATTTTGTCCTAGAGTACTGGATCTGCAAATAGAATTTAGAAAATAATATGGCAAGAGGGATGGATCGAACCCCTGCCCTTGCCCTTTTCAATGCCCTAACACCTGCTACTTTCACCGCTCGACCAATCAACTTATTTGTTAATATAATAGATCAATAAAAATATAATGAAATCATGCAAAAAAATTCCAGTCAGTAAAACACCTGCACTGTAACATTCAAATGAGCCAATCAAAACTTGAGATCTTACCATGCAGACTCCCACCGGAGTCAACACAGGTCAATGATGCCGGAGCAAATCTCCGGTTGTCTTCTCCGACCATACAAAAATGGGGTCTATAATTTTACGAGCTTTTAATCTAGAACAAAGGGCTTATTCCATAAAAAAAATTGCTCCTAAATCTAAATCTGGCCTTGGTTTTAACAGATTTAGGCTAAATCGTCCAGTTCAAACCAAGATCTGGATTGTGCCCTAAACATGGCAAATCCTTGTATTTGTATCTAACCTCTCATGTAACACGTTAGAATCGATCAAAAGGATGATATGAACATGAATATGTGGATTAGATTCATTTAAATCGTGTGTATTAAGAGATTCGAATATGAAATTTTTTTACCAAAAGGAGGTGATTTGTTTGGCCGGTTTCAGGCTGCTTCAAGCGCGGATAAGGGTTGATATGGCTTCCTGGGACCTTCAGGAGATGGATTTGACACTTGGTTTGTTTTGGAAGCGGCTGGATCATGAAATATAGATTATCAATATTCTTTGAAATTTTGGAAGTTTTCTAGGGTTCTTTTCAGGTTGGTTGCGCATGTGCCATTGCTCCGAATCTCTTCTGTTTATATGTGTTAGCAATTAGGTTAACAAATTCGTACCAAATCTCTTGTGGCTTGATGACAAAATATGAGTTTTCAATTTTGTATCAAAACTTGCTATTTTTGACGATTTCCTTGCCCGTTCTATTTCTGCATGTTTTGACAGCCTTGTTAGGCTTCTTGGGCTTCAATTTGACCAACAAACAAAGCACACACGCCTTACATCCTACTTTGCATTTTATTTTGATTTAAATGGTATTTAAATGAATAAAATTCAAATAAATCAAAATCAAAATCAAAATGGTGCATGAGTAAGTTTAGGGGTCCTTGAGTAAGTCATAAACATGCTTGAATCCCAAAAAATAGGTCCATGAACTTAAAAATGAATTTTTGCTCAAAGTTGACTTCTTACATTTTCCCCATTTTGTCCATTTTGCACTGGTCATAACTTTCCCAATTTTCAACTTTTGAAGATTATCTTTGACTTTTTAGAAATATTAAGATGTCCTCTACAATCTCTATGTTGACCTTTTTTGCATTTGGAGAATTTGTCTTGATGTAACTTGCCTTGACAAAAAATATCTTTTTGTTGACTTTCAAAAAGACATGTAATGTATTGGGTCATATCTTTCCAATGATGCATTTTTTTGAAATTGAGGATAAAAGAAAAGTTGTAGGGAATTTAATTTTCTTCATAATGAGCTTTGGTTGGGGCAAAATGGATGAAGTATGTGAAAGTTATTCTTGGTCAAAGTTCATTTGACTTTCTCTAAGAAACCCTAATTTAGCAATTTTATTCTTGATGATTTGAGAGAGTTCCTTGAGGAATCATGATCAACCCTTGATAAAATGATGAATATCACTTCAAAATGTTGATGTTAACCAAAAATCTTGAAGTTTGGCTACATATTGACCACATTTGACTTTTGACCTTATATAGTTGATTTTCAGTCATCTGAGCAATTGACTGAGCAAACTTGTGATGCAAGACATGAAACTTATCATGGACATTCTTGAGGACATATTAGGAACCATGTAAATCACTTGAGGCCTTTGAAACCTAAACTTCTTTGTTAAAAGTGAAACCCTAGTTGGAAATCCATTGCTTAGGAGGAGATTTTGTCTGGTCAATTCTTGGTCAGCCTTGAGCATTTGAGGACCTCTAGGAGTGTGCTTTGAATTAAATGAGAGGGGAAATTTTGGGGTACAACAAAGGTATTTTCACAATTAAAACTCTAAAAAATATCTTAACCAACAATGAATTATTTTCAAAATCAAATCAATGTAACAATCAAACTTCAAAAAGATGCAATAATATTTAAATCCATTGTGCGCTTTGTCTAAATATCTCTGCTATTCACACACCTAGGCTAAGCGCACGGAAATTCGAATATTTGTCGTAATTCATAAAAAAACACAAACCAACTACAAACTATGAAATTGGACTATGATTCCTCCTAAAAGGATACGTAGGTATACGATCAAAAATCGTGACGAGTTCCCCTAATAAAATATTAAAAACCTTTTTTTCCTAAAATCGCGCTTCTAACCCTAGCATCCTTGTGAACAAGGAAGATGAGGGGTGCCTAACACCTTTCCTTCGTCTAGAACCGAGTCCAAAAAACCTAGAATCTCTAACTTTTAGGGTTATCCTTTATATTCCCTTCCTTAGGATAAAAACTAAGGGTGGCGACTCTCAAATTTAAAATCAGTTTCAACAGCTGGCGACTCTGCTGGGAACTCAACCCTAGGTTTAGGAGCCTCTCCTTTAGGTTTCAGGTTTTTTATATTTTTGAGTTTTGTTCTATCATTTTTGTTTATTTATTTATTTCTCGCTTTTTTTTTGTTTTTATTGTTCATTATATTTATTCATTCGTAATGGGATTTAATTTTTTATTTATAAATATTTTCAAAAAAACCTTAGAAAGAAGGTTCGTTTATTTGCCAAGGGGATACATCATCCATATGAGTTTATGTGATGATTTCTCTTAGAGTCGGTGAAATTCCACAAAAGAAATACGTCTCAAGAGACATCCTCTTGAGAAGTAGGACTTTGGAATGACGCCTATGGCTTTTTGTATAAACCTCAAACCAAAATCTCATGATGAGACCTTTCACGACCTAGGGACGAAAGTTTCAGTATGCAAAGAGACTCCACTTAAGGAAGGCCCTTGTGCCTTTCCCTCTAGTGTTATTCATGATACCCTTAAGGAAACTGCCTTACAGGGAGGGCAGAATATCCATAACACCAAACTAAGAGCCCACCTACTAGGGATACTATTCATCAAATCCCGTCATTTAGCCTTATACTCATGCATTCATGCATTTGTGCATTTCATATATTCATCATCCTTCATTTACTTCTGTTTGTCTTATTCACAGGGTAAAAGGAAATATATATATATATATATATATATATATATATATATATATATATATATATATATATATATATATATATATATATATATATAAAATGAAAAATCAAAAGCTTTTTGTGAGTATCTGGAAATGAATGCTAAAGAAAAACAACTCCTTTGTATCAATGCTACCAATCCAGATGTGACCCAAATCAAAGCTATAAGGGAAAGACTATATGAAAGGGCTCTGAAAACATTTACTCTTCGCTATGGGGATATTTTGGACTTAACCAAAGTAGAAGTACAGTTGGACGATATTTATGCTCTAGTACAATTTTATGATCCTCTGTTGAGATGCTTCACATTTCAAGATTTTCAGTTATCTCCGAACTTAGAGGAATTGGTCAGAATTCTGAACTTCTCCAAAGAGAAGGCTTATATGGGCATTGGGAAAACCGTCGACATCAAAATACTGGTCGAAGGTTTAAAAATCCCATATCCTGAGTTTGCTCTTAATGATAAAAAAGAAGGATAAGTGCGAGGAATTAAGAGGTTTTATACGGAAATAAAGCTCTTGATCTGGAAAATAACAAAGAATGGGATTCTTGTGTCGACTATCTAGGGCCACTTATATTTAGTGTTGTCTTATTTCCGCACACTATAGACTATATTGACCCTGCAACCATCAGTGTATTTTGCGGTATGAAGACTTTTAACACAAACCCAACTCCAACTCTACTCATTGATATCTACTACACCATTCACACACGGTACGAAAAGAAAAGAGGTACCCTAATTTGATGTATTCCATTGCTAGACTCATGTTTCATGAATCACCTTTACAAGGAAGATTACTTGATTCCGAGTCTGACAAGGTATGAATGGCCTCAGAATTTAAGGTCTCTCACTGCTAGCTCTGTTTTGTGGTATGCCAGAAAGTTAGATATTGGTGATATTATTTATAGTTATGGGGATTTTCCTAATGTTCCATTAATCGGGTCACGAGGTTGCATCAATTACAATCCTACCATAGACCTACGACAACTGGGGTATCCTTTGGAAGACAAACCTTTGTATGAACAACTCCAACAATTGATCGTCCATGACATGGGTAGAAATAACCTAGGTCTACTCAACAAAATTATCCAGGCTTGAAGTAGGGTCAACAAAAGAAAAGCGGAAAGGAAGAATGTGGTAGCAAAAGAACCTTACATTCAATGGGTTATAAACAGGGTGAAAATTATCAAGCTTCCTTTTGATATAGATCCCGAATACAAGCAAGAGATCCCAACCACTCCTCCTATTTATTTAGAAGAGGTGGATGATTTGAAAAAAGCACTGAATCAGGCTTATAGGGAGAAAGAAGAGCTAGAGCTCAATCTCCTTAACTTGACTAAAGAGAAAAGAAAAATGCAGCTGTTGTACCCCAAAATTTTCCCTCTCTTTTTTCAAGGCGTTTCTCACAAGGGTTTCTCAAAGATCCCAGCTTGCACAAGTACAATTGGATTTTCCAGTATCAAGTTAGAAGGGAGACTGTTAAAAAGGGGAAACATATAAAAATAATCTTTTGACAAAATTTGAAAAAAAACAAGTCTTTTTGATTCAGCTCCTTCGATTGGCCTTTTGGCCTCTTTCGTTACAAGCTTGGCTTGCATCCTTCGACTGGGCGTGGGCTTCTGGCATGTTGGCTTGGATTCACAAGGCAGAATCTTCCTGCACGCCACCTTCGATTGCACCTTTAGCTTCAAAGGGTTCTGTGATCGGTGGGAATGAGAACTGACTGTTTAGGAATGCTGGTTCGCGTTTGCGTTTCGCAAAATGTCGCGGTAAGCAAGAGTCGCCACCGTATTTTATTTTATCCAACAAGGAAAGGACAAAAGCACATAAAAATTCCTTTTCGAGATGTTTCTCGGGTTCGGGAGGTAGATTATAGAAAGGGAAGGTGTTAGCACCCTTTCTATTCGTGGTTATCCATGGGCTCTTAGGTACTTGCTCACTATGTTTTCAAAAAGTTTTGCTTTTCTTGTGTTTGTGGGTTTTGAAAAGATTTTTGTTTGAAAACTTCGATTTAACTCTTGTTTCTGTCCTCAAGAGTGTATGAAGTGTTGTTGAAAACTTTGTTGGAAAAGTGCAAGTGCGAAAAATTTGTTTTGTTTTGAAAGAGCAAGTACCTAAGAACCTCTACCTACTCAAAATGAATTAAACTGTGTAAATGTCCCTTTAGACAATGCTATCCCACTATGAAGGAGTAGGTAGCATCGTCGTTGGAGTTTTCGAGTCAATTCGATTTTAGGGACGTGTGGTCACTTAAGCAACGTAAGGACGCCTTAGTGGTAACCCTAATGTCTTAGATCATTTTTATCCGAGGCAACCGTTTCGAGGCAACTTTGATCTTTAGACAGGAGGGCGACCCCTAAAACATCCTATACTCAATGACCACGTTCGAGGCAACCAAGTGAGGCGTACCCTAGGAGTGGTATGTGCAAGTGTGTCAATTTTCAGTTATGTTATCTTTACATGTCATCGTGAGCTATGTTGATTTTAATTTAAGATAGATTGTGTCATGCATAGCCTAGTTAGCATACATCTAGCAATTAGTGGTTGCGGAAAATAAATCTAAGCTATTACAAGGCGTCGGGTATTTACATCGCTAAAAACAAACCCTTGAAAGTAAATGCGGAAAGTAAATAAAAGCGATAAATAAAAAATCCTAAGTTAAAACTATTACATCCTCAGAGAAATTACAATATATAGATCAAAATAATACGCGCGAGAAAAGTTGAATCAGATTGTCCTTTAGGGTTTTGACCCTTTTTGAAGAAAGCATGTCTTTGGTCTTTTTTGAATTAAGAATGAAGTCTAAATTAATAATGGATTTAAAGAAAAGGTGTTTTTGAGCTTTATTTTAATTAAAGCAGTAAAATAGGAGTGGTTAAAAAAGTTAATAAAATCCTAATTCTAACCCAATTTTAATTTGATGCAAAAATCTGTAAAAATTAAACCTAATTAAAACTAAATTAATTGGTCACAATTTATTTACAAAAATAAGTAATAAAGTTAAGATAAAAGTATTTTTGTTGTTTCTGATTTTTTTTTATGAAAAAGAGTTAATTAATTAATTATGGTGATAAAATAAAAAACAGTGAAAAGAAAAAAAAATAAAGAAAACAAACTCAGGGGTGCTGGGCTCGAAAAGGGAGTATGAATTGCAGTTTCTAAGCCCAAACGTCCAGCCTGTTGGACTTTCAGATTGCCTGGGCATTCGTTGGCCAAGGTTCATGGTGAACCTCATCCTGGACCACAAGATCTGGATCTGGAACTACCCGGCGCGTGACATCTGGAGGTGTATGATGCTCCCTTCCTAGAGCGCTGCATCTGAGCACCTGTAGAAAAATGTAACAAAGTTTTGGGGGGGCCTGGGATTCGAACCCAGGTCCAAAGGGGTTTTGCCATAGAGTGCTTGCCAACTCGTCCAATCTGGTCATTCGTTAGTTAAATAGAACATAAATATTATATCAAACAATAATTATGCTTGGCCTAAAAAAAAAGGGACGCGCAATTGGTTCAAACGAACCAATCACGCCCAGCCACGTTATCATCTTCCTCACAATAGCCTGGTTTGTTTACCTGCAAATTTTGTTCTGCAGGAAGTTTTGTTGGGTCGTTTGAACGTCTCTCCTAGGCCATGAAAATAAAATCTAAGAGTACCAACGTACTCGTCTCTTCCTCCTGGTCATCCCTGTAACCATGGTTTGCGCTGATTTTTCCTGTGACACAAACGCCTTAAAAACCAGAACCGGAACCCTAGGTTCTATATATGGGGTTAGAAGCCATGAAAATTAAATTGGATAATGCTAAAACATTCTAAATCAAGTAACAATCACAAATATGTCAATATTTTAAAGAAAAGATGCAAGCATGGATGTTTTCGATTTCATGTTCAGAGGCGTTTTCTAGAACACTTACAGTGCTATTTAGATGATGAAAAGCTTGATTTTTGATTGGCCTCGCTTCAGGAGGTTGATGGCAAGAGGGCTGCGTCTTTCTTTGGGTCGGAATCTGCCTCCAAAACCTGATCACCACTTTTCAAGGTTTTCTTTTCAAGGTTGGGGCGCCGTTTCTGCAGAGTTTTTGTAGGTAAATTTTCACGTTTTTATGCAAGGGTTTTTCAGTGTGTGATTTGTTTATGAGCAGCAGGTTTATATAGGCAAAGAAATTAGGTTAACAAATGTGTATCAGATATTGGTCCATTATGGAGGAGAGATTTGATTTGGTCTTCATGAAAACTTGCCAAATTTGATTCAATCATGCGTTTCTGCCAGCTTGCTCTGAGTTGTTTGGGTCTCCAACTTGATGGAAATCAAAAACTGACTTACCCCTTCGATTTTTCCTTCTTTGCCAGTTTCGATTGCTTCAAAGTCTCCATTCGAATATATTCTTTATTAGACAACCTCGACCAGCCCTCGGCCTTGTGATGAGTCTAAGTTCTGATTCGAAGTGTTCAGAACTTCCTTTATCAGATCATCTTAGGTTGAGAGAAACTCTGCACTGAAATGCCATTCTAAAATAATTTTGTTCTGATGTTCTTATTCAGGGAAATTCTGCACTAAAATGCCATTCTAAGGGCATTTGTCCATATACCATTCAAAGGGTACTAATTGAAACTTCAATCGAAAGACACTGTTAACAGGCCAATCGAAAGGTCTTGTTCATGCTAATCGAAGGGTCTTGTGTTGCCTCCTTCGAATGGACTTCTTATGTACCTTTCGAATGGGCCTTCTGAGTGCTTCTTCGAATGAGTCATTTACATGTTCTTCGAATGAGCTTCTTGCCTGGTGAATCGAAGGTAAGCCTGAAGTATCTAGTGCATAGTCGAAGCATTATGATATTGCCTTGATCGAAGGAGGGTCCAGCGCTCAATCGAAGACCTGCAGACCAAAGCTTGATCGAAGATGTGATCGGTGGATCTGGAACTGACTGTTTAACGCTGGTTCGCGAAATGTCGCGGAAGCAAGAGTCGCCACCGTCTTTTATTTTCTCCAACATGGACAGGACAAAAGCACAGAAAAATTCCTTAAAGAGATTGCTCTCGGTTCGGGAGGTAGATTATAGAAAGGGAAGGTATTAGCACCCTTTCTATCCATGGTTATCCATGGGCTCTTAGATACTTGCTCATTTGTGTTTTCAAAAATGGTTTGTTTGCTTTTCAACTGTGGGTTTAAAAAAAGTTTCTTTGAAAATTCCAGTTCGACTCTTGTATCGGTCCTCAAGAGTGTTTGAAAAATTGCTTTCGAAAGCTTTTTGAAAATGTGTCGGTGTGAAAAGTATTTTTTTTGAATTTGTTTTGAAATTTAGAGCAAGTATCTAGAGTCGTCTACCTACCCTAAGGAATTCGTCTGTGTAAATGTCCTTTAAAGTAGTGCCATCCCACCATTGAGAGGTAGGTAGCACCACCGTTGGAGGTGTTCGGGTCAATTCGAGGTTCGGGACATGGTGATCACCAGAGTAATGGGAAGACACCTTAGAAGCTACCCTCATGCCAGGTTCCCGGATCATGAGGACTTACTAAGACATCCTCTACTCGACGATCACCTTTCGAGGCAAGGCAACAGTGAGGCGTACCCTAGGGGTGGTGTGTGCGAATTGTGTGTCATGTTTCAGTTATTTGTCTTGTCATGTTTGTCGTGTTCTACGCTTGATTTTAATTTGTCCATTCATTCTTGCATGCATATTTAACAGTTATAAAATTGCGGAAAATAGAAATCTACGACTATTACAAATGCGCGGGTCCACATCGCCAAAATTAAACCGGACCCGATTTAGCGGAAAATAAATAAAGCGGTAAAAGTGCGATAAATGTACATGGCCTTGGGAGAGATACAGAATTATAATAAGCAATAAATGCGCAAAAGAAAATAATTAAAACAAAACTAGGGCGTTGGACCCTTTTGCAAAAATAATTAAATTAATGAATTAAAATTAAAAATTAAAAATTAAATGCTTTGGTATTTTTGTGTTTTTAGATTTAATGAGAAAAAGGAGTTAATTGAAATTAAATTAAACGGCAAATCCTAATTCTATTATTTTTTAAGTTTATTATGAAAGATTTAAATTAAAACCTAAATTAAACTCTAAATTAACTTATGTACAATTTTTAATTTATGAAAATAAAATGATAAATAAATAATATTGTTATTCGGAAAAAAAGGAAAATTAGAAAAAGAAAATCAAAAGTTATTTAAACCTAAATTCTATTTTTTGGATTTTTTATAAAAAAGATTAAAACTATAACCTAATTAAACTAAATATTTACATATACTAATTTATTGATGAAAATAATTACAATAAAATAAATATCATATTTTTTGTATTTTTCTGGATTTTTATGATGTTTTTATATTTTGATTAAAATTTAAACAAACAATAAACATGATAATTAAAATCAAAATTAAAAAAGATATAAGGAAAAATAAAATTAGATTGGCAAACCACGGTGGGGTGTTGCCCCAAATAAGGAGGTTCAGGCCCAGCAATTCAGGTCCAACAAGTCTTGAATTCGTTGACTTTTCCAATTAGGTATGATGCATTGACTTGGCATATGTGGTACACTTTTGATCTACGCCCTTGATTTGCTCTCCAGGACGCATGGCTGGTGGATTCTTGAGTGCGTATGGTGAACTTTCATGTTAGGCCTGCATGGGATCAATTATAGAAAAATAGTATGGGATTTTGCCAGACCTGGGACTTGAACCCAGGTCTTGAAGATTACAAGTGTTGTCAATGCCCACTGAGCCATTTGCATTTCAATTAACAAATAATAAACAATAAACAATATAATAAGAACGCGTTAGTGCTTATAGAAATTCGCGCGAAATTCAAAAAGAGCCAATGGCTGATGGACACGCACTTGTCTTCTTCCCCACCCTGTAAAACAAAACAAAAGAGCAACGGTTTTTATAGCGTTGCATTAGGGTGTCTATCAAAAAATAGCGAATAGCTCCCTGAGCTTCATAAATTGTTCGCGAGGTATGTAATCCTTTCGTTTTGATGTGCTAAGGGTGATGGCCATAGTCTTGAGCCCCAATTTTACGTTATCTCAAAAGCCCCAAATTAGCAAGCCTGCAAACCCTAAAAATCGCATATGGTGGAATCGTGTATGATCAATGAAAACGCAATTAAACACCACAGTTAGCTTTAGAACATTAATATGAACATGAATCAACAAAGAAAAATGCAAAAGGATGATGGAATCATGCTGTGCGATTTTAAAGATTTCAAGGTACAGTTGGACTTCTTGATACCAATTCAGGATGTTTTTGCTGTTGTTAATGATTGGAATGTGTCCAGGGATGTCTCAGGATGCGAATGGAATCAAGGTTGAAGCTTGAATCGACCTTAAAGCTAGTTTTCAGTGTTTGAGTTTTTGTGAAAAATTTCAATATGGCAAATGTTCTTGGGGCGCAGCTTCCAGTCTAAGAGCATTAGGGTTGTGATCCTGAGTATATAGCCAAGCTTTTAGGTTAAGAATATTACACAAAATCCATGGCAATAATTGTTTTCAATCTTTGATTTGTTAAGGATCTTTTACAATCTTTTTTTCATGGTTTTTGTGTTCAATCAGCTCAAATCTTATCAAAACTTGCCATAATCAATTAAGCACGAAATATTGAGATTAGAATGTGCATAAAAAGATTTTTTAGGTTAGGTTTATATTTTTCATGTATTAAAATGATTTAAATGAATATAAATTAATATAAATTCAAATAAATAATTAAAAAATATGAAAATACTTCCCTTTGGGCCTAGTGGTCGTGCATAGGCTTGGCATGAAGAAACTTGGAAGAAAAATGGGCCCATTTGCATTTTTAGGCCTTTTGCATCAATGTTGACTTTCAAAAATTTCCAAAAATTCCCCAACTTCCACAAGGCATAACTTGGTCAATTTTTAAGCTTTTCACATGTTCTTGGACATTTTGGAAAGGTCTTTGAGTCCTTTAACCAATGCCTTTGGTCCCATGTCATTTTGATTTACCAATCTTAAGTTATGGCCTTTGACTTAAAGTCACTTTTTGTTGACTTTTGAAAATGACCTATAATGTTGAAATTGATAACTTTTTGTGAGAGCATTTCTTGGACTTGGAACATGAAGATGAATTGTAGGAAATGTCTTTCTCTTCAAAATGAGCTTTGGATGGAATTTTTCTGATAATCCATGTGAAAGTTATGCCTTGGTCAATTTCAGTTGACTTTTTCAGCTGTCCAAATATAGCAACTTTTGTATCTTTGATGATTTCTGAGCCAAATTTTGAGAATCATGATCAAGCATTGATCAAATGATGTTTGTGGCTTCAAAATGATATATTGACCAAAAATTTGAACTTTTGACTGTCAAATGACCATTTTGCCCCTACAGTTGACTGCAGTGCAATCTAGGGTTTTGACTGTGCAATCTTGAGCTGAATGCCTTGAAACTTGACATGAGGATGTTTGACCACATTTGTAAGCATATGAGACTTGATTGGGCCTTTGAAAAGTTCATTTGCTTGACCAGAACTCAAACCCTAGTTTTGACTGTATAAGAGACAGTTGAGCTGCACAACCCTGGGGGAATTTTGTGACCTTGATTTGGCAATTCTTGATGAATATGGGAGGGCAAATTTTGGGGTACAACAGTTGCCCCTGTTCAATCTTCTTAGGCCTGAGGATGCAGATTGGCTGACGTGCCTTTCGTAATCCGAGGGTAGAAGATGATTGGACACTAGAGTGCCCAGAAATTTGCGCTCACATAGTAACAGTGTGATGGGGGAATGGGCTTATAGATGCCATTTAGAGATTGCTGGATAGGATGATGGGCTTATAAATGCCATCTGGATGTTGATCGCGTAGGAGATTCCTTAGCGAGAACCTGCATACCTGCAAAAAAGAAAATGAGTACCTGACACGTTGCAGGAGTTGATTTTGGATGCTTGGTATGGATGTGTCCTGACTGGTTACAGGAGCTGAATCTGGAGCTTCAAACGCTGATGAATGAACCAGGGATGGTTACTGCCTTAGCATGAATGGTAAGAGGGTCCTGAATGATTTCAACCTCAACAACGCTCGTTGAGAAAATCTTGGTGAGGATTACCATCTTCGTAGTGCCAGGAAGAGAACCAAAGGACACTATAATCTCAAAGGGAGTCACCTCACTCACCGTTGGAGAGGGAACTATAGGAAATTATAATCTGAAAGGAAACATCACCTCACTCGCCGTTGGAGAGGGAAACATCTTGAAAGGGAATTACCACCTCACTCGCCGTTGGAGAGGGGACCATAAGAGAATATCACCTCACGCTCATGCCGGAGAGGGAAACATCTGAAGAAGGAATTACCACCTCACACGCCGCTGGAGAGGGGACCATAAGAGAATATCACCTCACGCTCATGCCGGAGAGGGAAACATCTGAAGAAGGAATTACCACCTCACACGCCGCTGGAGAGGGGACCATAAGAGAATATCACCTCACGCTCATGCCGGAGAGGGGAACATCTGAAAAAGGAATTACCACCTCACACGCCGTTGGAGAGGGGACCATAAGAGAATATCACCTCACGCTCATGCCGGAGAGGGGAACATCTGAAGAAGGAATTACCACCTCACACGCCGTTGGAGAGGGGACCATAAGAGAATATCACCTCACGCTCATGCCGGAGAGGGGAACATCTGAAGAAGGAATTACCACCTCACACGCCGTTGGAGAGGGGACCATAAGAGAATATCACCTCACGCTCATGCCGGAGAGGGGAACATCTGAAGAAGGAATTACCACCTCACACGCCGTTGGAGAGGGGACCATAAGAGAATATCACCTCACGCTCATGCCGGAGAGGGAAACATCTGAAGAAGGAATTACCACCTCACACGCCGTTGGAGAGGGGACCATAAGATAATATCACCTCACGCTCATGCCGGAGAGGGGAACATCTGAAGAAGGAATTACCACCTCACACGCCGTTGGAGAGGGGAACATAAGAGAATATCACCTCACGCTCATGCCGGAGAGGGGAACATCTGAAGAAGGAATTACCACCTCACACGCCGTTGGAGAGGGGACCATAAGAGAATATCACTTCACGCTCATGCCGGAGAGGGAAACATCTGAAGAAGGAATTACCACCTCACACGCCGTTGGAGAGGGGACCATAAGAGAACTTCTACTGAGTCTTTATCAGAAAAATCTGTTTGGAGTCGACTTAACTAGACTAGAGAAGTCCTTGAAATACGTTTGAGAATTTCAATTGCATCTTTCCTGCAAGGTAAAGGTCAGTTATATGCAATGCATGATATGGATCAAGCAATGATGTTCTCAATATGGATGCGATTTATATGATATGATGCGTACATGCATGCTATAATGATGTATGTGGTGATTCATGTATGTTTTCGTCTAGGAAAATAAATCCTTGACGGGTGCCGGGAAGTCATATCCTGGGCTGATGTTGAGGAAGAGATTTTGCTTCCGCTGTGGATGATTCGTTGCAAGAATACCGGTAGGAGGAGATAACTCCGTTGAGGAATGAACTTGGCGAATGAAATAATTCTGCGGGAGAAAAGATACTCTAGCGATCATGCTGGGGAGTGCTACTCTGTGGGGATAGCGATGCTTTGCTGAGTTGATGAAGATAACTCCGCTGGGGATACCGTTGATGAGTCATGCTGGGGATATCCTTGTTATGCTGGAAGTGTTGATAGATTTCGCTGGGGGCAGGAAGATATTTTGCCGAGGACGCTCTTTCCGTGGCTTTTGGCTGAGGATAACCCAGTTATATCCTGTTAAGGAAATAACTCTTTAAATAAAGCCGGATGACGCGTTCGTGCTCTGCGAGGGGATAAGCTTCCAGAATCTACTGGGGATAAGCTTATTGCTTGGGGAGATATGAATTCCAACTTTCCTGGGGAAACTGGGTTGGACTTTCTGGGGAAGTTTTGAACCGTAATGCTGTAGGTTGAAAGAGGGAACCTATGTAGGGTTGCCTGCTGATGAGCTCGTGTAAAACCGCATCTGAAATGGAGAAGGAACCTGGGTAGGGTTATTTTGATGATGAGTTCGTGTAAAACTGCATTCTTGGAAAGGGAGAACCTGTGTAGGGTGGCGAGTCCATGTAAAACTGCATCTTGAATAGGGGGAACCGGTGTAGGGTTGCTTGGTGAGGTAAGTTCGTGCAAAATTTCTTGATGAACCGGGGTGAGGTTATCTTGAGCTAAATCCATGTAAGACTTCTGGAGGAACCGGGGTTAGGTTACCTTGGGGTAAATCCATGTGAGATTTCTTGACGAACCGGGGTTAGGTTACTGGAGACGAGTCCATGTGAGACTTCTGGGGGAACCGGGGTTAGGTTACCTTGAGATAGATCCGTGTGAGATTTCTTGACGAACCGGGGTAAGGTTACTGGAGACGAGCCCATGTGAGACTTCTGGGGGAACCGGGGTTAGGTTACCTTGAGATAGATCCGTGTGAGATTTCTTGACGAACCGGGGTAAGGTTGCTTCGGGATAAATTTGTGTAGAATTTCTGGATGAACCGGGGTAAGGTTGCTTGAGATAAACCCATGTAAGATTTCTAGAGGAACCGGGGTGAG
This sequence comes from Vicia faba, assembly GCA_948472305.1. Taxonomy (NCBI): domain Eukaryota; kingdom Viridiplantae; phylum Streptophyta; class Magnoliopsida; order Fabales; family Fabaceae; genus Vicia; species Vicia faba. The sequence continues at coordinate 1,218,966,145 of OX451741.1, read as the reverse complement.
GTTACTTGACGAGTTTGTGTAAAAACTTTTTGATGAACCGGGGTTAGGTCATCTTGAGATAGGTCCATGTAAGACTTCAGGAGGAACCGGGGTTAGGTTACCTGGATAAGTTTGTGTAAAAACTTCTTGATGAACCGGGGTTAGGTCATCTTGAGATAGAGGAGTCTGTGTATGACTTTGTCTGAAGGTTGAGAAGAAACCGGTGTTGGGTTGCATGATTTTGATTAAGTGGGTGATTGTCCTGTTTGGTTTCGGACGCTAGCCCACGATCTGGAATTTGTAAAGGCAGATGGTAATCATCCTTATGTTGATCTGTCCTTTGTACTTTGGTTGACAGAGCAATTGGATCGCCTGGATAACTCATTATTGCCCCTGCTTCGGAGGTGAGGGAAGAGGATACCCGTGTGGGTGATTGACAAATCTTCGAGTCGATTCGTGATGAGATACCGGAACATAGTCGTACGCTTTAGATCCCTAACTTTTGCCTGGACCGCCCTTTCGGGTTTTCAGTCCACCGGGATACCCATTTTTGCCCAAGCCGCCTTTTCAGGTTTTCGACTTGCCGGGTGTATTGATTTTTTCATTTCATCCCTTCATTTTGCCCGAAACCTTTTGGTTCGCCGGGAAGCCCTTATTTTTGCCTAGGTGTGTCAACCTAGCGGGTCTTTGATTTTGCGTAGTATCTTTTCGACTGTGTCCACGCTCTCAGAATGTAGGGAGTTGCCCCTGTTGGAAGTATTTTGCCATGCCCCAGATAATGGGCAATGCTCCTACTGTTCCCCTTGATTGGAGGTACTTCTGTTCACAAGGTGTTCATCGTGCGAATTTCCCTGATGTTCAAATAATTAATCATATGCAAACAAGGTTATTTTAAGAATGCAAAAGTCTATGTCTGTCTTGAATTTTGAAAATGCATTTTTTGCAATACAGTGCAATGTCAACTCAATATTTTACAGCAAACCTTCAGGAGTCAGGATACCTTCGTAACAGTATGCTTTCGAACTAACCCATGCTTCAGCTAGGACTTTTTAAGGGTTATATCGTGGCTTGGTTCACGGTTTAAGAAACAAAAGATAAAGGCTCGAATTATTTGTACCCACCCGCTCTTCGTGATGTTCTCCAAACCTAAACTCAGTTGATCGTGCGTTAGACCTTGTTTGAGTCTTTGCTTTGATATACCACTAATGGTTCAGATATTGATGATTTATTCTGAATAGGCAGTCATTTTTGCTTTGGTTGTAAGACTTCTTGCTTGATTTTTGTTATCCCTTTCTTTTTTGCCTGAACTGTTTCCTTTTTTGGAATCACAGTCAGCGGGATGCCCCAGTTTCATAAGTCCCCTTTGTAGGTTTAGACTTTTTGGGCTTTTCGTTTATGAGTTTGATGACGACTGCCTGTCCTTTTGATTGTTCTGAACCATCACTGTCTTTGTTCGTTTTGTAAAGATCTCTTCGGTGCCATTCGTTATGCACTTGGATCAACTGAGAGACTACCCTGCCCCAGGTTGTGATTAAGGGTTTTAAATTTCGAAAAGAAAAACTCCTACTTCTTTGGCTCTGATGGGTTGACGAGGGATTATCATCCTTATAACTCCAGTGTTTAGGGTTTGAAACAATGCCTGTACCTCATCAGCGGGGTCTGTTCAAAAGCATACTGTAATGATTGTGGTATCATTTTCGTCATCCTCCCTCAAGAGGTTTAGAATTTTCACTTAAGAGTTGACCATTGCAAAAATATGAAAGCAGTTTTAAGCATAGTAAACATAATTAATCAAGACAGACATGTGTAATGCATTCATGAAATAAAAGAGTTTAACATCATAATTGTTTATCTGAACAAGAAAGGACAAATACAACTTGAATTCAAATGAACAAAATATTTCTCAATCCTAGCCATGTTTTGGCAATGGGGCATTGATCACGTTGGGAGTCTGAGCAGGCTCGAACTCGATCTCTTTGGCATCGATCATGTTCTGAATTTTGTACTTTAGTGCCCAACAGTCTTCAGTATCGTGCCCCGGGCTATCGGAGTGATAAGCGCATCTGGCTTCTGGATTGTAGCTAGGAGAGGAGGTCTTAGGATTGGCAGGAGGGTTGATCACTGCAATCAGGTTCATCTTCAACATATGTTGCAGTGCTTGCGACCATGGCATGTTAATGTTGGTGAACTGCCTTTTAGGCCCGTCCGGCCTTTGCTGGTTTCCCTTTTGTGGTTGGCGGCGTGGTGCAGAACCAGAGATCATGACTGCCCCTGCATGTTGATCACGGCGACTCTTTTGACTGTATGCAGCATTAGATTCCTTCTTTCCTGTGTAAGGCTTTTTATGAATATCAGAAGGTGTGGCCTCTTGAATTTTCCCGCTCTTGATACCAGCTTCAATTCTTTCGTCGGTCAGGATGAGGTTGGTAAATCCAGCAGATGAGTTACCAATGAGGTGGTTGAAGAATGGACCAGACAGGGTCCCCAAGAACATGTCCACAAGTTCACGGTCAGTCAGAGGTGGTTGTACCCTTCCAGCGAGATCCCTCCATTTCTGCGCATATTCTTTGAAACCTTCACTTGATCCTAACGACATACCCTGGAGTTGGGTACGCGTAGGAGCCAGGTCGGCATTATACTGATACTGCTTGTAGAAAGCAGTAGCCAACTCCTCCCAGTTACGAACCTTGGTCCCATCCAGCTGATAGAACCATTCGAGATGAGTCCCTGAAAGACTCTCCTGGAAGAAGTGGATCCATAGATTCTTATCCGCAGAGTACGGCTGAATCTTCCGAACATAGGACCTTAAGTGCAGCTTGGGACAAGACGCCCCGTCATACTTCGAGAAAGTTGGTGCTTTGAATTTATGTGGGATAATCACACCAGTCGACAAACCCAGATCTCCGAAATCCAGCCCAGGTACCTGTTGAACCTCCATAGCTTTCATTCTGTCCTCCAGTTGCTTATATCTGTCATCAGCAGGAGGGTACTGCTCTTCATCAAAATCTGTCTCGTTGTCGGAGACCACTGGACTGGGAACCTCTCTCTCATGATGACTGCTTTTTCCCACAGATGGGGTTGTCCTCTCAGCTTCAACTTGGGGTGTATTCCCAAATCTGCGTCTAGGGCTGAACAGAACAGTCCTCTTCTTTTTCTTGTCCTTCTTCAAAAGCAGAGCCTTCAGGTCTTGTTGCCCCTGGGTCAAATTCAGGATCAGCTCTTGGAACTGGGCGTTCTGAGCCTGGAGATCCTTGATGGACTGTTCAGCTGATGATCCAGGATTCATGACGATCGGCTGAAATAAACAGCGGAGAAGGGTAAGCAACCTGTCAAAGGGATACCTGCAATGCAATGAAATGTATGACATGCATGCAATGATTTCAAGGATCTCGCGGGATAAACAGAGAAACTTGTTAGAGTTGAAAACCGGTAACTTGATTGAAGAAACTTCTTGTTGTAGAAAATCCTTCCTCAAGGGTCAAAGGCTCACCATATCCAGTGGGTCATAGCCCCTGACAACCTTGGCTAGAGGAAAATAAATCCCCTTTTTGCCCCCTGCCGGGATAGTTGATTCACCATGTCCTGCATCACAAGCCCTTGAGATCCTTGAAATGGGTTAGGATGTATGCAATGGTATGCAATGGTATGATGTCATGCTATGCATGGGGTGATGTAGGTAAACCCTGTTATGAGCCCTTATTAAGGACTACAAACAGACCCTGCAAGAAATTCAGTATATTTTGTTATGAGTCCCAATTGAGGACTATAAACAAAACCTGCAAGATATCTAGTAAACCCTGTTATGAGTCCCAGTTAAGGACTATAAACAACACCTGCAAGAAATTTGGTAAATCCTGTCATGAGTTCTAGTTAAGGACTATAAACAGAACCTGCAAGAAATTTGGTAAACCCTGTCATGAGTCCTAGTTAAGGACTATAAACAGAACCTGCAAGTGGTTAGTACACCCTGTTATAAGTCCCAATTAAGGACTATGAACAAAACCTGCAAGAAATTTAGTGCACCCTGTCATGAGTCCTAGTTAAGGACTATAAGCAGGACCTGCAAGAAACAAGTGTCAGGTAACAAGTACGCAAGTAGGCAAGTACAAAGGCACACAAGTCACACAAAAGTGCCCTTAGAGTTTAGGCCAGCATGAGGTCTGGGTAGTACCCTCTTTCAGTTGGTTGGTTAAGACCTGTCCTATCAGAAGTAACCGGGTTCTAGAGGATCCCAATATCACTGACTACCCTCAATCGGTCATAACTCCAGCATCGCAATCTTTTCTTGCGGCCAGAACCATCACGAGAGTTTAGCCTCAATGGGCGTAGCATACTGCTACTGTTTCTATTGGCCAAGTTGGGTCATTTAAGGTTCTAAGGTCTGTTGGTGCTTAATGACTCCTTGGAAGACCCATATTCTCCCCGTTTCAACACGAGGGATATCGGTACAGACCAAGGCGCCACACCAACGTAGCCACTGCTTCACCTGTGTCGGTCTACGCCGGACAGGTCCCTCACAGCTTATGCTACCTAAACAGGGTATCCCCAGATCCGGGTTAGGATCTATGTATCTCCGATGCAACCCACAATAGTAAAGCAAGCAAAACAATACAAGTGAAAACACAGTTATGACCTAGCCCTAAGGTACACCTCACTTTAAAGTTTATTCCCCAGCAGAGTCGCCAGTTCTGTGATCGGTGGATCTGGAACTGACTGTTTAACGCTGGTTCGCGAAATGTCGCGGAAGCAAGAGTCGCCACCGTCTTTTATTTTCTCCAACATGGACAGGACAAAAGCACAGAAAAATTCCTTAAAGAGATTGCTCTCGGTTCGGGAGGTAGATTATAGAAAGGGAAGGTATTAGCACCCTTTCTATCCATGGTTATCCATGGGCTCTTAGATACTTGCTCATTTGTGTTTTCAAAAATGGTTTGTTTGCTTTTCAACTGTGGGTTTAAAAAAAGTTTCTTTGAAAATTCCAGTTCGACTCTTGTATCGGTCCTCAAGAGTGTTTGAAAAATTGCTTTCGAAAGCTTTTTGAAAATGTGTCGGTGTGAAAAGTATTTTTTTTGAATTTGTTTTGAAATTTAGAGCAAGTATCTAGAGTCGTCTACCTACCCTAAGGAATTCGTCTGTGTAAATGTCCTTTAAAGTAGTGCCATCCCACCATTGAGAGGTAGGTAGCACCACCGTTGGAGGTGTTCGGGTCAATTCGAGGTTCGGGACATGGTGATCACCAGAGTAATGGGAAGACACCTTAGAAGCTACCCTCATGCCAGGTTCCCGGATCATGAGGACTTACTAAGACATCCTCTACTCGACGATCACCTTTCGAGGCAAGGCAACAGTGAGGCGTACCCTAGGGGTGGTGTGTGCGAATTGTGTGTCATGTTTCAGTTATTTGTCTTGTCATGTTTGTCGTGTTCTACGCTTGATTTTAATTTGTCCATTCATTCTTGCATGCATATTTAACAGTTATAAAATTGCGGAAAATAGAAATCTACGACTATTACAAATGCGCGGGTCCACATCGCCAAAATTAAACCGGACCCGATTTAGCGGAAAATAAATAAAGCGGTAAAAGTGCGATAAATGTACATGGCCTTGGGAGAGATACAGAATTATAATAAGCAATAAATGCGCAAAAGAAAATAATTAAAACAAAACTAGGGCGTTGGACCCTTTTGCAAAAATAATTAAATTAATGAATTAAAATTAAAAATTAAAAATTAAATGCTTTGGTATTTTTGTGTTTTTAGATTTAATGAGAAAAAGGAGTTAATTGAAATTAAATTAAACGGAAAATCCTAATTCTATTATTTTTTAAGTTTATTATGAAAGATTTAAATTAAAACCTAAATTAAACTCTAAATTAACTTATGTACAATTTTTAATTTATGAAAATAAAATGATAAATAAATAATATTGTTATTCGGAAAAAAAGGAAAATTAGAAAAAGAAAATCAAAAGTTATTTAAACCTAAATTCTATTTTTTGGATTTTTTATAAAAAAGATTAAAACTATAACCTAATTAAACTAAATATTTACATATACTAATTTATTGATGAAAATAATTACAATAAAATAAATATCATATTTTTTGTATTTTTCTGGATTTTTATGATGTTTTTATATTTTGATTAAAATTTAAACAAACAATAAACATGATAATTAAAATCAAAATTAAAAAAGATATAAGGAAAAATAAAATTAGATTGGCAAACCATGGTGGGGTGTTGCCCTAAATAAGGAGGTTCAGGCCCAGCAATTCAGGTCCAACAAGTCTTGAATTCGTTGACTTTTCCAATTAGGTATGATGCATTGACTTGGCATATGTGGTACACTTTTGATCTACGCCCTTGATTTGCTCTCCAGGACGCATGGCTGGTGGATTCTTGAGTGCGTATGGTGAACTTTCATGTTAGGCCTGCATGGGATCAATTATAGAAAAATAGTATGGGATTTTGCCAGACCTGGGACTTGAACCCAGGTCTTGAAGATTACAAGTGTTGTCAATGCCCACTGAGCCATTTGCATTTCAATTAACAAATAATAAACAATAAACAATATAATAAGAACGCGTTAGTGCTTATAGAAATTCGCGCGAAATTCAAAAAGAGCCAATGGCTGATGGACACGCACTTGTCTTCTTCCCCACCCTGTAAAACAAAACAAAAGAGCAACGGTTTTTATAGCGTTGCATTAGGGTGTCTATCAAAAAATAGCGAATAGCTCCCTGAGCTTCATAAATTGTTCGCGAGGTATGTAATCCTTTCGTTTTGATGTGCTAAGGGTGATGGCCATAGTCTTGAGCCCCAATTTTACGTTATCTCAAAAGCCCCAAATTAGCAAGCCTGCAAACCCTAAAAATCGCATATGGTGGAATCGTGTATGATCAATGAAAACGCAATTAAACACCACAGTTAGCTTTAGAACATTAATATGAACATGAATCAACAAAGAAAAATGCAAAAGGATGATGGAATCATGCTGTGCGATTTTAAAGATTTCAAGGTACAGTTGGACTTCTTGATACCAATTCAGGATGTTTTTGCTGTTGTTAATGATTGGAATGTGTCCAGGGATGTCTCAGGATGCGAATGGAATCAAGGTTGAAGCTTGAATCGACCTTAAAGCTAGTTTTCAGTGTTTGAGTTTTTGTGAAAAATTTCAATATGGCAAATGTTCTTGGGGCGCAGCTTCCAGTCTAAGAGCATTAGGGTTGTGATCCTGAGTATATAGCCAAGCTTTTAGGTTAAGAATATTACACAAAATCCATGGCAATAATTGTTTTCAATCTTTGATTTGTTAAGGATCTTTTACAATCTTTTTTTCATGGTTTTTGTGTTCAATCAGCTCAAATCTTATCAAAACTTGCCATAATCAATTAAGCACGAAATATTGAGATTAGAATGTGCATAAAAAGATTTTTTAGGTTAGGTTTATATTTTTCATGTATTAAAATGATTTAAATGAATATAAATTAATATAAATTCAAATAAATAATTAAAAAATATGAAAATACTTCCCTTTGGGCCTAGTGGTCGTGCATAGGCTTGGCATGAAGAAACTTGGAAGAAAAATGGGCCCATTTGCATTTTTAGGCCTTTTGCATCAATGTTGACTTTCAAAAATTTCCAAAAATTCCCCAACTTCCACAAGGCATAACTTGGTCAATTTTTAAGCTTTTCACATGTTCTTGGACATTTTGGAAAGGTCTTTGAGTCCTTTAACCAATGCCTTTGGTCCCATGTCATTTTGATTTACCAATCTTAAGTTATGGCCTTTGACTTAAAGTCACTTTTTGTTGACTTTTGAAAATGACCTATAATGTTGAAATTGATAACTTTTTGTGAGAGCATTTCTTGGACTTGGAACATGAAGATGAATTGTAGGAAATGTCTTTCTCTTCAAAATGAGCTTTGGATGGAATTTTTCTGATAATCCATGTGAAAGTTATGCCTTGGTCAATTTCAGTTGACTTTTTCAGCTGTCCAAATATAGCAACTTTTGTATCTTTGATGATTTCTGAGCCAAATTTTGAGAATCATGATCAAGCATTGATCAAATGATGTTTGTGGCTTCAAAATGATATATTGACCAAAAATTTGAACTTTTGACTGTCAAATGACCATTTTGCCCCTACAGTTGACTGCAGTGCAATCTAGGGTTTTGACTGTGCAATCTTGAGCTGAATGCCTTGAAACTTGACATGAGGATGTTTGACCACATTTGTAAGCATATGAGACTTGATTGGGCCTTTGAAAAGTTCATTTGCTTGACCAGAACTCAAACCCTAGTTTTGACTGTATAAGAGACAGTTGAGCTGCACAACCCTGGGGGAATTTTGTGACCTTGATTTGGCAATTCTTGATGAATATGGGAGGGCAAATTTTGGGGTACAACAGAAGAGTTCCAAATGTTCAATCGAATACTGGTGAACCAAACCTGATCGAAAGGTTCCAAACGCTTAATCGAAGCCTGGTGAACCAAACATGATCGAAAGGTTCCGAACGCTTAATCGAAGCCTTTTCCCAGATGCCGATCGAAAGACACTTTGTATATCTTCAAAACTTTATTTTTGTTAGGCAAGTGTTTGTGACTAACTATGTAAGGGAAGACCTTTGGAAACATGAGAGGGCAAATTTTAGGGTACAACAGTTGCCCCTGTTCAATTTTCTTATACGTGAGGATATAGATTGGCTTTCGAGCCTTTCGTGATCCGAAGGTGGAAGATAATTGAACACTAGAGTGCCCAGAAATTTGCACTCGCATGGTGTAGTATCAGCATTGTGACATCGGGAATGGGCTTACAGATGCCATTTGGAGGTTGTTGGTAGGAGGATGGGCTTATAGATGCCATCTGCAGGAGTGTCGATCGCATAAGAGATTCCTTAGCGAGAACTTGCATACCTGAGAAAGAAAGATGGTCTTCCTGGCTTGTTACAGGTGTTAATCTTCAATCTCTTTGTGTAAATGGTTTTCCTGGCTTGTTACAGGTATCAGTCGTCCACAGATATTTTCCTGGCTTGTTACAGGTATTCATCTAGAACTTAAAAAAGGTTGGTCGAGGAGATAGTTTTCCTGGCTGGTTTCAGGTATTAATCTCTGACCAGAGAAAGAAAGATGGTCTTCCTGACTTGTTACAGGTATTGATCTTCAATCTCTTCATGTAGATAACTTTCCTGTCTTGTTACAGGTATCAATCTACAATCAGTCGTTCACAGATATTTTCCTGGCTTGTTACAGGTATTAAACTGGGACTTGAAAAGGTTGATGGTAGAGTCTTGCTGGAGATGGGCTTAAAGATGCCATCCAAGAATGTTTGTTGCCCCGCAATGCTGTAGGCCAAAAGAATGAGTATCGAAATGGTATTCGTGTCTGGCATGCCATTGGACTGTATCGGGGACTGAGAAGGAACCTGGGTAAGGTTACTTCATGATGAGTCCACGTAAGACTTCATCTAGAAAGGAGGAACCTGTGTAGGGTTGCCTGATGATGAGTCTGTGTGAGACTGCCTCTTGGAAAGAGAGGGAACCAGTGTAGGGTTTCTTGATGACGAGTCCGTGTAAAACTGCATCTGGAAGATAGGGACCGGTGTAGGGTTGCCTGATGAGGAGTCCGTGTAAAACTGCATCTGGAATTGAGAAGGAACAGGTGTAGGGTTACTGTGAGATAAGTTCGTGTGAAACTTCAGGAGGAACTGGGGTAAGGTTACTGTGAGATAAGTTCGTGTGAAACTTCATTCAGAAATGTATGAGAAAGGACCCGTGTAGGATTTTTCAGGATAAACCCGTGTGAAGATGCATTTAGGAGAAACCCGTGTAAGATTTCTTCATGACAAACCCGTGTAAAGCTGAATTTGATCGTGCAGATAATTACTCTGTTTAGTTTCCGGAGTAAATCTTGAACTTGCTGGAAGTTGTTGATGATAACCATCTTTCCTGAAAAGGTACATGATTAATCGTATATGATGCATGACATGCATTGTATGATGATATTCTCAAAATAAATGAGATTATGATGTATGCAATATGTATGCGCACGTCATGATGTATGAATATGAAATGCTATTGTGGTACGTTCGAGTTTGGGAAAATAAATCCCTGACTGTTGTTGGAGAATAAAGAGTTTCACTCGCTGGAGATAACGTCTGAAGATGATTGGGAGAATAATTCTGCAGGATAGAATAACTCCGTTGGGGAATGGACTGACGAGGAAATGACTATGTGGGGAGTATATACTCTGCTAGAAGATCAGCTGATTTGGAGAAGTAAAACACAGCTGGGGATGAATTACTGTTGCTGGTGACAGCGAACCCTGTTGGGAATTGAATTTCTGTCTATGAGAGGAATGAACTCTGTTGGGGATAGAAAGAAATTCGCTGGGGAGGATCTTTCAGTTGCCACTTGCTGAGGATAACCCAGTTAGACTCTTGTAAGGATAACCTCTGAGTTTGGCTGAGGAGACTTATTTGTGCTTTGCAGGGGACAAGCTTCCAGAGTCTACTGGGGGAGAGGAGTTGTGGTCCTTTGATCTGTAGTAGTCGGAGAGGCAAACTCAAGTTAGGGGATCCTGGTGTTGTTGGGGAAATAAACCCTGTCGTCAGCATGCTAGAGAGGTGACATCTTCGTTGGGGGAAGTCCTCGAGGATTCTTGAGGTTGTTTTAGCTGGGGAAAGGTTTTCAGAGATTAAACCCTTGCTGGGAGTCATCCTATGAGAAGGATTTTAGGGGGATTTGTCATTGCCCCTAGTATCAAGTGTTTGTGGCACTGCCTGGAAATGTTTGACTGTATGTAACCCTTCACTGAGATTGATGTTCAATGCCCCAAGCGACGGAGATGGAGACTTGCCCCCGGTTACTCTGCACTTCTTTGAGAGATTTCCTGGAATCTTGACTGGGCTGCCCCAGGTGTGCTGGATAGTGACATGTCATGTCCCCTTGTTGATAGGAGATTTGTCAATGGAAGTGTCACCCTTTTTGAAGTGATTTTGTTCACTGAGAGGGCTTTCGTTCATCGGATATTCGTCGTGTGAATTTTTCCGCTGTCAAACAAATAGCCAAATGCAAACAGTGATATTCAAATAGTGCAAAGTTTATGCTTGTCTCGAAGTTTTGAAAAATGCGTTTTTTAGCAGAAAACTTTTTATAAGACCAATTCAACACAAGATTTAGGACAAAGCCTTACAGGAGTCAGGATACCTTTTATAACAGTATGCTTTCTAACTAACCCATGCTTCAGTTAGGACTTTGAAGGGTTGTAACGTGGCTTGGTTCACGGTTTAAGAAACAAAGGATTGAGGCTCAAAGTATATTTGTACCCACCCGCTCTTCGTGATGTTCTTTAATCCTAAACTAAGTTAATTGTGCATTTGAACTCCAAATGAGTCTGGAACGACGTTTTTGGTGATGGTTCACACAAGTTGGATTTTTGAAGGCAGTCATCATTTTTTGCAACATTTTTCATGTTGTCGAGGATTTGTAGCGACCTCGTTCTTTTGATTTGTTATCCCTAACTTTTGCCTGACTGTTCCTGTTTTCGAGATTATAGTCAGCGGGATGCCCCAACTTTCTCAAGCCTCCTTTATAGATTTTGGCTCAGTGGGCCTTTTCTCTTTTTTTTGAGAGATTGACTGCCTATGAAATAAGGAATCACCACTGTCTTTTGATTCCAGAGGAACGCTTTTGATGTCGTTCATTGTATTATGAACTGAGAGTTTTGCGACTTCAATGCGCATCTTTTGAATTAACTGAGAGACTACCCTGCCCCAGGTTTAAATTAAAGGTTTCAATTTGTTTAAAAACAGAAAACTCCTACTTCTTTGGCTCGAAGGGGTTGACTAGGGATTATCTTCCTTATAACTCCAGTGTTTAGGATTTGAAAGAAACGCCTGTACATCGTCAGCAAGGTCTGTCCAAAAGCATACTGTATGAGATTATGGAATTGTTTTGTCATCCTCCCTCTAAAGGCTTGCAACTTTTAGCAAGAGTTGAATGTCATAAAGTGAGTAAAAAGCATAGTTTAAATGTAATTAAAATGATCGGATCAAATCAAGACAAACATATGCAATGCATTAATGAAACAAAGTTTGGCATTAATAGATAATTGTTTGAGTAACAAAGAGATTACAACTTGAAAATTCAAATGAAACAAAGGCATTCTCAATGGTTTGGCGTAGGAGCAGTGATTATGCTAGAGTCTCCGGAGGACCAAACTCAATCTCCTTGGCATCAATCAAATTCTGAATCTTGTACTTCAATGCCCAACAATCGTTAGTATCATGCCCGGGACTGTCAGAATGATAAGCGTAGGTCGCATTAGGATTGTAGTTGGGAGAAGAAGTCTTGGGGTTTGGGTGAGGGGTTATCACCGTAATCAGATTCATCTTCAACAATTGTTGCAACGCTTGAGACAACGGCATGTTGATGTTAGTGAATTGTCTTTTAGGCTCATCTGGTTTTCGTCGATTTCCCTTTTGCTGTTGTCGGTGTAACGCAGAACCAGAGATCAGGACTGCCCCTGCGTGTTGGTCATGGCAACCTTTTTGACCATACACATCATTGGACTCTTTCTTCCCATTGTAGGGCTTTTTCTGAACATCAGAAGGTGTAGCTTCTTGAATCTTCCCACTTTTGATGTCAGCTTCGACCCTTTCGCCGGTCAGTATTAGCTCGGTGAATCCGCTGAAGAGTTTCCAATCAAGTGCTTGAAATAGGGACCAGACAAAGTCCCAAGAAACATATCCACCAACTCCCTATCAGACAGAGGGGGTTGGACTCTTCCAGCAAGATCTCTCCACTTCTGAGCGTAGTCCTTAAAGCCTTCGCCTGTACCCATAGGCATACCCTGAAGCTGAGTACGCGTGGGAGCAAGGTCGGCATTATACTGGTATTGCTTGTAAAAAGCAACAGCAAGGTCCTCCCAGTTGCAGATGTTAGCTCCTTCAAGTTGACAAAACCATTCAAGTTGAGTCCCTGACAGACTATCTTGAAAGAAATGAACCCAGAGATTTCTATCAGCAGTATAGGGTTGGATCTTCCTCACATATGATCGGAGGTGTAGCTTTGGACAGGAAGCTCCGTCGTACTTGGCAAAGGCAGGTTCCTTGAATTTATGGGGAATCACCACCCCAGAGGATAGACCTAGATCTCCGAAGTCCAGACCGAGCACCTTATGTATTTCCATAGCGCTCAAACGATCTTCCAGCTGTTTGTACTTATCCTCAACAGGAGGATACTGTTCTTCATCATAGTCTGTCTCGTTGTCGGAGACCACAGGGCTAGGAGCCCTCCTTTCTTGTGGGTTGTCTTTCCCTCCAGATGAGGTGGTCAGATCAACTTTGTTTTGCATCCCGTTTCCAAACTTGCGTCCGGTGTTGAACAGGATAGTCCTCTTTTTCTTCTTCTTCCTCTCTTTCAGAATCAGGGTCTACAGGTCCTACTGACCTTTAGCTAGGCTCATGACCAACTCTTGAAATTGGGCATTCTGGGCCTTGATAGCTTGCTCGGTTGAAGGTTCAGTAGACATGATGATTGCTGAAATAAACAGCGAAGAGGATAAGAGACCTGTACTGGGAGACCTGTTTTGCAATGATATGTATGATATATGTATGCAATGTTTTCAAGGATCTCGCGAGGTAAACAAGAAACTTTTAGAATTTGAATCTGGTAGCTTGATTGAAGGAATTTCATGTTGCTGAGAGTCCTTCTTCAAGAGTCAAGCTCAACATATCGAGTGGGTCATAGCCCCTGACTCAAGTTATCATGTTTTGACCTCTAGATGGCATTGACTAGAGGAAAATAAATCCCCTTTGCCCCTTGCTGGACATCTGATTTACCATAACCTGCATCACAAGCCCTTGAGATCCTTGAAATGGTTAAGGAAAATGTTATGGTATGATGTTATGATATTATGTACAGGTATGCAAAAGTGTGAGGTGTAAGTAAGCCCTGCAATAAATCCAATTTATTGGATAAGGACCGTAAACAAAACCTGCAGGGAACTCATGTTGTCAGATAACAAGAATGTGCAAGTAGTTCAAGTTTGAAAGCACACAAGTTACACATATAGCCTTAAGTTTAGGCTGGCATGGAGTTTAGGTATTACCCTCTTTCAGTTCAGTTGGTTCAAACCTGTCCTAAAAATAGTAACCGGGTTCTAGAGGATCTCAATATCACTGACTACCCTTAATCGGTCGTAATTCCAGTTTAGCAACCTTTTCTTGCGGCCGGAATCATCGCGAGAGTTTAGTCTCAATGAGTGTAGCATACTGCTACTGTTCTATGGCCAAGTTGGTCAATTTAAGGTTCTAAGGTCAGTTGGTGCTTAATGACTCCTTAGAAGACCCATATTCTCCTCGTTTCAACACAAGGGATATCAGTACAGACTAAGGTGCCACACCAACGTAGCTACTGCTTCATCCGTGTCGGTCTACGCCGGACAGATCCCTCACAGTTTATTGCTACTTACCTAAAAAGGGTACCCCCAGATCCGGGTTAGGATCTATAGAACTCCGACACAAGCCCACAAAATGCAAAGCATACAAGGCATACAATTGAAAACACAAGTGATCTAATCCTAAGGTTCACCTCACTCATTTCTATCCCCAGAAGAGTCGCCAGTTCTGTGATCGGTGGGAATGAGAACTGACTGTTTAGGAATGCTGGTTCGCGTTTGCGTTTCTCAAAATGTCGCGGTAAGCAAGAGTCACCACCGTCTTTTATTTTATCCAACAAGGAAAGGACAAAAGCACAGAAAAATTCCTTTTCGAGATGTTTCTCGGGTTCGGGAGGTAGATTATAGAAAGGGAAGGTGTTAGCACCCTTTCTATCCGTGGTTATCCACGGGCTTTCAAAAAGTTTTTCTTTTCTTGTGTTTGTGGGTTTTGAAAAGAGTTTTGTTTGAAAACTTCGATTTAACTCTTGTTTCTGTCCTCAAGAGTGTATGAAGTGTTGTTGAAAACTTTGTTTGAAAAGTGCAAGTGCGAAAAATTTGTTTTGTTTTGAAAGAGCAAGTACCTAAGAACCTCTACCTACTCAAAAGGAATTAAACTGTGTAAATGTCCCTTTAGACAATGCTATCCCACTATGAATGAGTAGGTAGCATCGTCGTTGGAGTTTTCGGGTCAATTCGATTTTAGAGACGTGTGGTCACTAAAGCAACGTAAGGACGCCTTAGTGGTAACCCTAATGTCTTAGATCATTTTTATCCAAGGCAACCGTTTCGAGGCAACTTTGATCTTTAGACAGGAGGGAGACCCCTAAAACATCCTATACTCAATGACCACGTTCGAGGCAACCAAGTGAGGTGTACCCTAGGAGTGGTATGTGCAAGTGTGTCAATTTTCAGTTATGTTATCTTTACATGTCATGGTGAGCTATGTTGATTTTAATTTAAGATAGATCTTGTCATGCATAGCCTAGTTAGCATACATCTAGCAATTAGTGGTTGCGGAAAATAAAACTAAGCTATTACAAGGCATCGGGTATTTACATCGCCAAAAACAAACCCTTGAAAGTAAATGCAGAAAGTAAATAAAAGCGATAAATAAAAAATCCTAAGTTAAAACTATTACATCCTCGGAGCAATTACAATATATAGATCAAAATAATACGCGCGAGAAAAGTTGAATCAGATTGTCCTTTAGGGTTTTGACCCTTTTTGAAGAAAGCATGTCTTTGGTCTTTTTTGAATTAAGAATCAAGTCTAAATTAATAATGGATTTAAAGAAAAGGTGTTTTTGAGCTTTATTTTAATTAAGGCAGTAAAATAGGAGTGATTAAAAAAGTTAATAAAATCCTAATTCTAACCCAATTTTAATTTGATGCAAAAATCTGTTAAAATTAAACCTAATTAAAACTAAATTAATTAGTCACAATTTATTTACAAAAATAAGTAATAAAGTTAAGATAAAATTATTTTTGTTGTTTCTGATTTTTTTTTAATGAAAAAGAGTTAATTAATTGATTATGGTGATAAAATAAAAAACAGTTTAAAGAAAAAAAATAAAGAAAACAAACTCAGGGGTGCTGGGCTCGAAAAGGGAGTATGAATTGCAGTTTCTAAGCCCAAACGTCCAGCCTGCTGGACTTTCAGATTGCCTGGGCATTCGTTGGCCAAGGTTCATGGTGAACCTCATCCTGGACCACAAGATATGGATCTGGAACCACCTGGCGCGTGAGATCTGGAGGTGTATGATGCTCCGTGCCTAGAGCGCTGCATTTGAGCACCTGTAGAAAAATGTAACAAAGTTTTTGGGGGACTTGGGATTCGAACCTAGGTCCAAAGGGGTTTTGCCATAGAGTGCTTGCCAACTCGTCCAATCTGCTTCATTCGTTAGTTAAATAGAACATAAATATTATATCAAACAATAATTATGCCTGGCCTAAAAAAAAAACAAGACGCGCAATTGGTTCAAACGAACCAATCACGCCCAACCACGTTATTATCTTCCTCACAATAGCCTGGTTCGTTTACCTGCAGATTTTGTTCTGCAGGAAGTTTCGTGGGGTCATTCGAACGTCTCTCCTAGGCCATGAAAATAAAATCTAAGAGTACCAATGTACTCGTCTCTTCCTCCTGGTCATCCCTGTAACCATGGTTTGTGCTGATTTTTCCTGTGACACAAACGCCTAAAAAACTAGAACCGGAACCCTAGTTTCTATATATGGGGTTAGAAGCCATGAAAATTAAATTGGATAATGCCAAAACATTCTAAATCAAGTAACAATCACAAATATGTCAATATTTTAAAGAAAAGATGCAAGCATGGATGTTTTCGATTTCATGTTCAGAGGCGTTTTCTAGAACACTTACAGTGCGATTTAGATGATGAAAAGCTTGATTTTTGATTGGCCTCGCTTCAGGAGGTTGATGGCAAGAGAGTTGTGTCTTTATTTGGGTCGGAATCTGCCTCCAAAACCTGATCACCACTTTTCAAGATTTTCTTTTCAAGGTTGGGGCGTCGTTTCTGTAGAGTTTGTGTAGGTAAATTTTCACGTTTTTCTGCAAGGATTTTTCCGTGTGTGATTTGTTTATGAGCAGCAGGTTTATATAGGCAAAGAAATTAGGTTAACAAATGTGCATCAGATCTTGGTCCATTATGGAGGAGAGATTTGATTTGATCTTCATGAAAACTTGCCAAATTTGATTCAATCATGCGTTTCTGCCAGCTTTCTCTGAGTTGTTTGGGCCTCCAACTTGATGGAAATCAAAAACTGACTTACCCCTTCGATTTTGTCTTCTTTTCCAGTTTCAATTGCTTCAAAGTCCCCATTCGAATCTATTCTTTATTAGACAACCTCGACCAGCCCTTGGCCTTGTGATGAGTCTAAGTTCTGATTCGAAGTGTTCAGAACTTCCTTTATCAGATCATCTTAGGTTAAGAGAAACTCTGCACTGAAATGCCATTCTAAAATAATTTTGTTCTGATGTTCTTATTCAGGGAAATTCTGCACTAAAATGCCATTCGAAGGGCATTTGTCCATATACCATTCGAAGGGTACTAATTGAAACTTCAATCGAAAGACACTGTTAACAGGCCAATCGAAAGGTCTTGTTCATGCTAATCGAAGGGTCTTGTGTTGCCTCCTTCGAATGGACTTCTTATGTACCTTTCGAATGGGCCTTCTGAGTGCTTCTTCGAATGAGTCATTTACATGTTCTTCGAATGAGCTTCTTTCCTGGTGAGTCGAAGGTAAGCCTGAAGTATCTAGTGCATAGTCGAAGCATTATGATATTGCCTTGATCGAAGGAGGGTCCAGCGCTCAATCGAAGACCTGCAGACCAAAGCTTGATCGAAGAGTTCCAAATGTTCAATCGAATACTGGTGAACCAAACCTGATCGAAAGGTTCCAAACGCTTAATCGAAGCCTGGTGAACTAAACATGATCGAAAGGTTCCGAACGCTTAATCGAAGCCTTTTCCCAGATGCCGATCGAAAGACACTTTGTATATCTTCAAAACTTTATTTTTGTTAGGCAAGTGTTTGTGACTAACTATGTAAAGGAAGACCTTTGGAAACATGAGAGGGAAAATTTTGGGGTACAACAGGTTCACAATGCAAATGGCTGCCTATGTGCCTGCTTCAATTGGATGTTTGATGGTTGCACGCATGTTGTTGATTGGACAAATATTCCCCCATACTTGATTTGATTCACAAGTTGATGACTAGCTGCATGCAAGCCTTCATTTGAGCCATAACTTCTTTCTTGAGTGCAAAAGGCTTTTCCCATGCTAGCATGCTCAAGGTACATAGCCTCCTATAGCTTCCTTCTATTCCAAGGCAAAAGGCTCCCTTTTTGAATCCTTCGATTGCATTTTTTTGCCTCCCGTATGCCTCTTTCGAATCTGGACATTTTTGCCTCCTACATGCCTCTTTCATTTGGGCATGTGATTCCCTTCATACAAGTCTTCGTTTGAGCATTGGCTTCTTGTATGCTTACTTGGATTCACAAATTTTAGACCTCCTGCATGCAGGCTTCGACAGGACATTGGCTATGTTTGTACTAGCTTCGACTGGACAACATTTCTCTTTAGTATGTTGCAATTCCATCCTTAACAAACTTCAGCACACATGGTTGATAACCCCCTTTAAAAGACATATAGTGTTGGACTTGAAGGGCATACATATGAGTCCCTGTCGAAGGATATACCTTACTAGTCCATTAGAAAGACACATTTGGCCCTTTTCAAAGAAGCATACATGACCCATTCAAGGGACATGTCTAGGCATCCCATTCGAAGGACATGCTTGATGGCTCATTCGAAGGATTTACAAAGCCCACTTTAAGGCATGTTTTGGCGACCCATCCAAGGGTCACATATTTGGCTCCTTCGAAGGATGTATAAAAGTGACCCATTCGAAGGACACTTGTTGGAGGAAAATCAAATAACATTGTTGGAAGAGGAATCTGGTCGAAGGAGGTCAAAACGAAAGATTGAGATATTCAAAGATGCTTGCTTCCAAGTTCAGGATTGGTACACTGGCCAAAACTATTGCACAGTAGTCCTGATACAGTGCCCCATTCTTGCACTAAAATAGCATATAAAGCATTGTCCCTCGAAAGCTACAAAGAACAGTTTACTCAAATTGTTTAAATTATTTTATTTTACCTCCAAAAGCTTCAGCCAGCTTTGCCTATAAACAAGAGGCTCCACAACATGTTCAGGAGGACTTTTGGGCTAAGGGGAACGAATCTTCAAAATTCTAAAACACTCTCAAAAATCATCAAACTCTCAAACACTTAAACACTCATCAAACACAACCCAGAATCTAAACACTTCCCCCCTTCGAATCTGAAACATCCCCACACCTTGTTACCCTTCGAATCCAGCAGAAAGAACATCACACTTGTTCTCCTCCTTCGAATCTAGTCTTAGGGACGTTACCTTCGTTTCCTCCCTTAGAATCCAGAAGTACCCAAGGCAACCACTCAAGGTCCAGCACACGCTCTAGCTTGAAGCAAGGTAAGTCCCTCTCACCCTTGAATCCTTCATTTCAGGCATTTAATATGTGAATAAACTTTCTTTTAGTTTCAAACATGTACATACCATTATTCTTATTTTCGTTTCCACCCTTTTAATTTGTTTTCATGGCTACTCCTTTTGGGTTTTGTTCCTTGGTGTGTTATAAATGCTTTAAGAACTAACCTGGCACTAAGGTAATTCTAGCATGGCCTTAGGCCATGTTTCTATTTAATATCTCAAACGAAAGAAACAGGAGACAGGAGTATGAAATGAAGCCTTAGGCTCCCTCACTGACTCCAGGCTCAATCGAAGGAGGCAGAAAGGCAGATTGCATCTTGCACTGACTCCAGGCCCAATCGAAGGAGGCAGAAAGGCAGATTGCATCTTGCGTTGATTCCAGACCTAGTAGAAAGGCATGCCCACACTGATTCCAACCCCCAGTCGAAGGAGGAAGAAAGGCATAATTGAAGGTTGTATCTCATGCCTCAAATTAAGCCCAAATCGAAGGGCATGACTTCACTTTTGTATGATTGCTAGTAAAATAGGGTATGTATGGAAAGTTAAAAACAACAAGTAGAAAACCCCTAATCAAAGACTAAATGCATGCAAATCAAACACACTATTCACATATTCACCCTTAGGGTAATCTCACTTGTTCCCTCGGAAAAATAGTCATGTCCCTCGAATATGGGCATTTTAGCAAAGACCCTCGATAAAAGATCGTAGTCCCTCGACGACCCTTAATGATGCCTACGGTAAACGATATTGTCCCTAAACGATATTGCTAAAACGTCCCATAACTTACCTTCTATGACTATACAAACGTCCCACGCCCGTCCCTTCACATCCAATGATGGGGCTTCTTACCAAATCAATGGTAAGATAGCAACATCTAAAGGAGGAGGAAAAGAACATAAAGACCTTTTGAGTAGGTAGGTTACTCCTAGTTGCTCGCTTTCTCACAACAAAAACATTTTATACACCAACACTTTCATTTGAAACATTTTTAAAAGACAAAGCACTTTGTACGCGTTCTTATAGAAACGAGAACCATTACAAAGACACTTTTCAAAATCACTTTCAAAAACACATTCCACAAACACTTCTTTGAACTATTTTCAAAACAACACTTTGTACGCGTTCTTATAGAAACGACAACCATTACAAAGACGTTTTCAAAATAATTTCAAACCCACACCACAAGCACATTTTCAAACAAAAGAAAGTGATCTAGCAAGCAACTAATAACCCGTAGATAACTACGGATGAAAAGGGTGATAATACCTTCCCTTTCATAACCTACCCCCCGAACTCAAGAAAATAATATCAAAAGGTCTTTCCTATTCTTTTCAACCTTTCCTTATTCGATAAAAGAAAATTCGGTGGTGACTCTTGATATCCACAACAATTGCAATCAAACGCAAAACTCCCAAGTCAGTTCTCCCGTTGTGTTACAACAGCACATACTCGAATTGAAAGACCAACAGATTCAAAAAGAACGTGAAGCATTTGAAAATGAAGCGTTCAGCCGAAGGGCTATTAAGTGCTACTTTTAATCTGGATTCCCATAATCAGAGGCTGGAAGATGCTGCTAATGAAATCGGAAAGTTGAATAAATGGTATGAAAAAGCCGTGCAAGAAAAGAAAGTATTTGAGGAAGAGTTAAGGGCTCAAATCCAAAGCTTGGCCCAAGTATCTTTAGATCAGGAAGAGAAGCTGAAATACCTCACTACCAGGATTCACAATAGCCAAGAAACAGAAGTAAGGGAGAGCCTTTCAAAAATGAGGGTTGAAAGACATATGGCCCAGAAAACTAAAGAGTACGAGCAAGTATGCCTCGAGCTGGAGGGCCTCCAAAAGGACTTCCTAATACAACAAAGACTTTATATGAAGCTGAGAGATGAAAAAATGTATTAGGAAGAGCAGTATACAAAGATTTCCCAAGCAAGAAGGGGAAATTACAAGACAATTCCCAACCTCTACCGAAAATACCGATACTACAAAGATAAACATGAGAAGATTGCTTTCTTGGCCAACAACATCATCGAAGACATTCCCAAAAGCTTAAAAGACGCAGAAAGTGTAATGGTCCCTCTCCTAGAGGATGTTGACAATTTTCTCAAGCTATGCAGGACGATGTTCGATCGTTTCAGAGAAGACATTCGCAAACGGGATTAGAAGATTATTTTCTTTTTGTTTATTTCCCTTCCAGCAAATTTATTATTTTAGAATTGTAATAATTTTCAGTATCTGAAATGTATTATATTTTAAAGACAATTGTTGTTTCAATAAAAGCATTGTGTTTCCTATCTTGTTTGCATATTCATTTTTCAAATACTCACAAATGAAAAAAAGGCAAAACTTAAAACAAATGCGTGATATTATAAAAAGAATATATATACCCAAGTGAATAAGACACGCAAAGCGTAAATCTTAACATCATTCATACATCATACATTCATAAAAGCATTTGCATCTCATAAATTCGCCACGCAAAAACTCATTATTTTTCAAAGTATTCTCCAGTTGAGCCATTGGTAGAAGGAAACCACCGCCTCCTTGTCCGCCGTATCAAACAAGAGCTCATCAACTAAGAGCCATGGAGCAAATAGAATAGAATCAAGCAGCTTTCAAAGTGGATCTGGAACAAGTTAAGAGCAATGTCGACTCAATGAGGGGAGATATGAGTCAGGTTCTTCTAGCTTTAAAGAACATCATTGATATACAAGAACAAATTCCCAAGGTAGCCTTCGAGAAAATAACCCAAGCTATCGGTGCATCAAGCAGTCACCAGGTATAAAAGGGACTGGAGATAGGGCCACAAAAGTATGTCATGGCTCAACACGAGACAAGATAAAAATTGAAGGGTTTATCCCACCTCCACCAAAGGCAGAAGCATCCCACACCCTGCAAATTTTGGTTAACCATGATGACAATTACTTGGATGTATAATATGGAGATCACGATCTAGAGGATGTTAATCAGGCACCTCAGAAAGTGACTAACACCCCTGTTGCTGAAAACCCATTGGCAATTGTTGTACCCCAAAATTTGCCCTCCCATATTCTTCAAAATTGGCAAAGAGCATGTTTCAAAATTCCCCAAGGGTGGCACAGTTCAAGGGCCTCATAACAGTCAAAAACTAGGGTTTTGGTTTTGACAAAGTAATTGAAGTTTCCAAGGGTCCAATCAAGTCCCACATGCCTACAAACATGGTCAAGTATCCTCATACCAAGTTTCAAGACTTACAGCACAAAATTGCACAGTCAAAAACCCTAATTGCCCTACAGTCAACTGCAGGGGCAAAATGGTCATTTGACAGTCAAAAGTTCAAATTTTTGGTCAACATCTCATTTTGAAGCCACAAACATCATTTGATCAATGCTTGATCATGATTCTCAAAGCTTGGCTCAAAAAGTCTCAAGATGCAAAAGTTTCCATATTTGGACAGTTGAAAAAGTCAACTGTAACTTGACCAAGGCATAACTTCCACATGGATTATCATAAAAATTCCATCCAAAGCTCATTTTGAAGAGAAAGACATTTCCTACAACTCCTCTTCACACTTCAAGTCCAAGAAATGCTCTCACAAAAATTTATCAATTCCAACATTATAGGTCATTTTCAAAAGTCAACAAAAAGGGACTTTAAGTCAAAGGCCATAACTTGAGATTGGTAAATCAAAATGACATGGGACCAAAGGAATTGGTTAGAGGACTTCAAGACCTTTCCAAAATGTCCAAGAACATGAGCAAAGCTTAAAATTTGAGCAAGATATGCCTTGTGGAAGTTGGGAAAATTTTGGGTATTTTGAAAAGTCAACTTTGCTTCAAATGCCTTAAAATTGCTAATGGGCCACATTTTCTTCCAAGATTCATCATCCAAAGCATGTGCACGACCATTTGGCCCAAAGGGAAGTTATTCATCATTTTTATTTATTTATTTGAATTTTTAATTGCTAATAATTCATTTAATTAATTAAAATATGGAAAAAATACTAAACCAAAGTTTTCAAATCTTTTTATGCATGGAATAACTTAAGGATTTCGTGCATTATTAGATATAGAAAGAATCAAGTTGATTGGACATGATTGGTATCAAATATGCATGGAAAAGATTGGAAAATATATGCATGAAAATCCAATATCTTGTACATCAATGCAAAGGGTTTTGGATCCAATTTTTAACCCTAATCAGTTCCAATACTTATACTCATGCAAACCCTAGTCCAAAGAACCTCTAAGTTGCGCCAGAAAAGAAGAACAAAGTTTGCACTTTTTGGAAAAATTCTAAAACTGAAAACGTGGTTCCAAAGCATTTCAAGGCAAGAAAATCATTCCATTGTGTTCCTGAGGCTTCAAGGAACGTGCCTGAATCAAAACCATCATCCCTAACATCAAGAATCGGTAACTAGAAGTCAAACTGTGTCGTCTTTTTTGCATATTCGTGTTTCAGTTTTCAAGCATTCTCATTGCAATTTTTTTGTGGATTCATACTAATTGATTGATTCTAAAACTAACCACATACTTTAATTGAGTTTTCGTGCCAAATTGGAGGATCCACCATTGAAGCATTCTAGGTTTTCAGAGACCTTGAATTGGGGATTCTGGTATAGGGTAAAATTGGAACACGAGACTCAGACCATTAAAATCAGGACCTTCAGACGAATTCAATGATGAGGTCGCGCCTAATTTTTGATCCAAGGGTTACTAATCGCTATTTTTGTGCTTGTTATTTAGTGGGGGTTTAAAACCCCCGCT
Source organism: Vicia faba (assembly GCA_948472305.1). Taxonomy (NCBI): domain Eukaryota; kingdom Viridiplantae; phylum Streptophyta; class Magnoliopsida; order Fabales; family Fabaceae; genus Vicia; species Vicia faba. Next base: position 1,218,941,935 of record OX451741.1, on the reverse strand, counting down.
ATTCAATTTGTTTTTATTTCAGGCGCAGCAAATAATTGGGGAAGATGATGATGTGTAGGCAGGTGAATGGAGCGTTTGAATTTCGCCAGGAAAAATATCATCAACTCTTGTTTTGATTGATATTATTTATTGGTCATATAATAAACAAAGCGTTCAGGTGGTTCAAGTGGCAGGCATGTGTATTGGTAACCTCTGGGACCTGGGTTCGAATCCCAGGTCCCCCTTTCTATTCCATATTATTTTTCTAATAATGCTTCTGTGCAGTTTCAATACAAGCGTCCACCATACGTCCATCATCCAGGTTTGCCACGCGCTTATCAAGATCAATCAAAGGGCTATGATCTGAAGAACATAATAGGCATCAGTCAACGCGTATACACGCTCCCAGGAAAAGTCAAATAAGGCCTTAAACATTGGGCCAAAAATGCTGGAGATACCTCCAATTGGGGACAGAACCCCCCAAGGGTTTGCAAAATCTTTTCTTTTTCTATTTTCCATTATTTGTGTTAATTCAATTATTTCTTTTTTTAATTCTTTTAATTAATTTATTTTCTAAAAATATAAAAATAACAAAAAAAATCAGAAAAGACAAAAATCAAAATATATTTTATTTAATTAATATTTTTGTAAATAAAATCTTGTATCAATTAATTAGTTTTTATTCTAGGATTAATTTTAACATTTTCCTAATAAATTTAAAATTTGTAGAATTAGGATTTTAATCAATTTTTATCTTTTTCTTTTCCTTCACCATTAATTATTAATTATCCTTATTTTTGTAAATAAAACTTACCATTAATTAATTAGGTTTAATTTTAGATTCGATTTTGATATTTTTCTTAATAAATTAAAAATAACTAGAATTAGGGTTAATTAATTAATTTCATTTAGTTCTCATTAAAAAATCATAAATACAAAAAACCTCAAAAATAATTTCTTTTTATTTTATTTTAATTAATTTGGTCATAATAATTTAATTTCATTTAAAAAGGGTCCAACGCCCTCACTTTCAATTTTAATTCAATTCGCGCATTTATATTCTTTCTTATAATTTTTTATGTAATTCTCCCAAAGCCATGTAACTCGGACATTTTATATTTCTCGCACTTTATTTCTTTATTTTATGTCAAATCGGGTCCTGGATTTAATTTGGCGATGTGGACCCGCGCCTTTGTAATAGTTTAGGAACTTTATATTTCCGCACTTTTTTTTTTGTTGCTAATAATTGCATGCAAGAATGAATGACAAAATAAAAACAAAAGCGTAGATCACCCATGACATGAACAAGACAAAACAAATGAAAACGACACACAAATCACACACCACCCCTAGGGTACGCCTCACTGTTACCTTGCCTCTCGAAAGGTGATCGTCGAGTAGAGGATGTTTTAGTAAGTCCTCATGATCCGGGAACCTGGCATGAGGGTAGCTTCTAGGGTGTCTTCCTATTGCTCTGGTGATCACCATGTCCCGAACCTCGAATTGACCCGAATACCTCCAACGGTGGTGCTACCTACCTCTCAATGGTGGGATGGCACTACTTCAAAGGACATTTACACAGACGAATTCCTTAGGGTAGGTAGACGACTCTAGATACTTGCTCTAATTTCAAAACAAATTCAAAAAATACTTTTCACACCGACACTTTTCAAAAAGCTTTCGAAAGCAACTTTTCAAACACTCTTGAGGACCGATACAAGAGTCGAACTGGAATTTTCAAAGAAACTTTTTAAAAACCCACAGTTGAAAAGCAAACAAACCATTTTGAAAACACATTGAGCAAGTATCTAAGAGCCCATGGATAACCATGGATAGAAAGGGTGCTAACACCTTCCCTTTCTATAATCTACCTCTCGAACCGAGAGCAATCTCTATAAGGAATTTTTCTGTGCTTTTGTCCTTTCCATTTGGAGAAAATAAAAGACGGTGGCGACTCTTGCTTCCGCGACATTTCGCGAACCAGCGTTAAACAGTCAGTTCTAGATCCACCGATCACAGCAATAAATCAATACAAAGCTTTAGAAGAAAGGTTAAAAGCCGTGGAAGGATATGATGCTTTTGACGTCGATGCCCTCGAGATTGGACTCGTTCCGGATGTAATAATCCCTCCGAAATTCAAAGTAACTGACTTTGGAAGATATAAAGGAATCACTTGTCCGAGAAACCACATGCGCATGTACTGTAGGAAAATGCATGCTTACACTCAGAATCAAAAGTTAATGATTCATTGCTTTCAAGACAGATCGAGTGAGGCATCTCTATATTGGTATATGCAGTTAGAAAGGATGCACATACAAACATGCGTAGGTCTTTCCAGTGCGTTCCTGAAGTAGTATAAATACAACCTGGATATGGCGCCTACCTGCATACAACTCCTGAACTTATCCCAGAAGAAGGAAGAGTTCTTCAAATAGTACGGTCAAAGGTGGAGAGAGACGGTATCTCGTGTGCAACCACTACTTCTGCAGAAAGAGCTACTTGACATGTTCATGGGAACCCTACAAGGGGTATACTATGAAAAGATGGTGGGAAGCATCTCTTCAGGATTTTCTGACCTAGTAACTATCGGAGAGAGGATTGAGATGGGAACAAAGAATGGAAAGATTCAAGCAGGGTCAGCAAATTCCCCTTTTAATGCAAAAAGAATAGTTCCTAACTTTACAAAGAGGAAGGAGGGTGAAGTTAATGTTGTGGCTTCATAACCAAGAGCACAACAACCATTAATCATCCCGCGGGGACAATAACAAAATAAATTTAAAAGGTCATCAAGAAAATTGGATCCACTCCTTATGCCACCTTGCCAATTATTACAACATATGATTAAGGAATCTTTGATAGAGCTTAAACCTTTAGCTCCCCCAGTTGGGCCATTGCCTCCCAAGTACAACGTCAATGCCAAATGTGAATACCACGCCAACTCTCTGGAGCATACCATAGATCAATGTTGGGATTTCAAACATAAAGTACATGATCTAGTAGACTCATGTTGTACCCCCAAAATTTTCCCTCTCATTTCCCAAGAATTTCCTCCCAAAATCTCCCATGACATCAAGTTTGCAGCACTAATACATCAATTTAGGTTTCGAATTGGCACAGGGGCAAAATGGTCAAAATGCACACTAAAAAGTAAAACTTTGACTTTTGGATCAAAATAAAGTTTCAAGAGTCACATTTCATCAAGACATGTTAGAATATGAAGTTGGTTCATCAAGAAAATCAAAAGTCAAAATTCTAAACACTTAGAAATTTTCTAAGTGTTAAGAAATATGATAAGTTCAGAACTTCTTGCCAGATTTTCATCATAATGCAAGAGGATTCAGGAAGAACTTCTGACACAAGAGTTGTAGACCTCAACGAGATCTACAACATTGTAGAACAAAACTTCTCCTAGAAATGTTGGGATTTCAAGTTATAAATCTTTGAAGACACGTCCATGAAACTAAAACACTTGGTAAATTCTGAGCGTTTCCAAGTTAGAATTTGGTTAGAACTTCTAGGAAAATATTCACGTGGGTTCAATCAGAGTTTGCAAAAGAGACTCAAAGAATGTTTACAAAGCATGTTCAAATGTTTCTGGAAAGTCTGAGAAATCCTTCAGATCATAGTGGAACAGGGAGATTTAAAGATCAGAATTTGGACATTTGTTCTTAATTTAAGTTACATTTATGCTGAACTTCTGATCCAGTTTCAAGATATGATGCATAATCTCATATTGTAGGCTTTCTGGCTTGTTAACTCTCGTCATCATTTAATGCTCACCACCCACTTTTGAGTCTTTATCCAAAGGATTTTCCCACGTGTGGCATAGAAGTACCATTGCTTTCCTTGGAAAGTAAATTTTTTTACAAAGTTTATGTTGGGCCCATGCTTTATTTTTGCTTCTGAATGTACTTCTCCATAAATCATGCCTACAAAATCAGATTAGGTGCGGCTAAAGCTGCTAACCATTCTATTTGTGCCTTGAACCATACTTGTCTAAACTTGCTTCAAAAACAAGTCAACTATCCATAACACATGATGGTTGTACTCTTGATTTCACCAAGCTTCTAAATCCTTTCCCTATAAATTCAACTTCATCTTGAAACATAAAAAAAAAAGAGATGGAAAAAGCTTTGAAGCCTTGCTGAAAATTCCAAGAACTTGAAATTACAGTCCAAACACAAAACCTGCTAATTTCTGGTTTTTGCATCCAAGCTCTAATTTTCCTTGTGCATTTGTTGGCCAAATCACCCATACAGTTTCTGATATACACTTAGAAGTCGTCCCAAATTCTGTTTTTAGACTATAACACAATCTTCACCAATCTCCATTTCAAAAATTAGAACTTTGCATCTTGACTGCTCTAGAACTTTCCAGCTAGCCATAACTCAAGTTGAAGGTTATTTTAGCTTTCTGAGAATTTGAGGAAACTGACCAGAACATCACAGCAGTCTGAACCAAGCTCTAATTAACAGAATAATTTCCAGCTGCAAGGTAAGCTTCTTCTGATTTTTATCTCATTACTTAGGCACTGTTAGGCTTACATTTTCAAAGATACAATTTAGATATCATGGCTCTTATCCTGTACATTTTTATAAATTTCACTTATATGGCCTAAGTAGAGATAATTTCATATCAGAACTTCTTGAGGACATTAGGGTTCAGAATTAGGATTAGCAAAATTCATGCTTACTTCTGGTTTACAGTTCTGATGCTTTATATTTTTGAAGATATGATGAAATTTTCCATAACTGCTATGTTTGCATTTTCCATTTTTGTTGAGAAATGACTAAGTTGCAGATACTCTGGTTGGAGTGAAGGAGAAGATGAAGTTTATCATCAGAACATACTTCGTGATACATGTTTATGCTTTTGCTTCTAATACCGGATGTACAGCCACCCTAGTGGTAGAAAGCGTGCGCATAAGACATTAGTGCTAAGGGTCCTGGGTTCTAGCCCTAGAAGTATCTTTTTTAGGTTTATTTATTGAAATTTTTACCCCATTATTTGTCAAACAATATTCCTGGACCATAATTTCTAGATATCCTCACCCAACAGCATTATCACCTCACTCTCTCAATAACCAGAACTTCTAGACTCCCTCAACAACCAGAACTTCTAACCTTCCAGTAACACTAGAACTTCTAGGTTCCCAGTTGCATCAGAGCTTCTAGCCTCTCTCAACAATCAGAACTTCTAGGCTTTCCTTTATTCCTAGCAACCTCAGAATGTCAGTGTGTCTGGATCCAGAACTTCTGACCTTCCTTTTTTTTGTTAAATTTTTCTTTCTGATTTGCAGCGCACCAGAGTCAGAACTTATGCTCTCTCCTCTTTCAGCAACGCGCTGATTATGACTCTTACACTCTTACTATTTTTATCATCACTTTATTTTCATTACCCAAAAAACACCAAAAATACTTTATATTCACATGCTTTATTTCATTTCTTTTAAAGCAAAAAGACTAAAAATATTTTCTTAAGCAAATTTATTTCTTCTCTTAACAAAAACAAAACAAGTCTATTTTACATTTCTTGCACATTATTTCAATATGGTTGTAATAGATAATTAGGACCTTAATTTCTTTCAATCCCAATTTGTAAATTTGTACACCCCATCCCCGAGTGATTGTAATAGCGTAGAATATTTACTTTCCGCAATTTATCGCTTTCATATAAATGCTAGTAATTAGGACTTGTATGGGAAGATAAAAACAACAAGTATACAACCCCTAATAAAAGACTAAATGCATGCAAATCAAACACACTATTCACACATGCACCCCTAGGGTTAACTCCACTAGTTGCTTAAAAATGGTCATGTTATACATGTAAGACGTCTTAGTAAAAACAATCAAAATACAAGATCATAAGTCCCTCGATGACGCTTCGAATGTTACCTTTCAAATGATCTTAGTCCCTCAAAATAAATGCTAAGATATCTCACAACATTGCTATCATGACTATACGATGACCCACACTCGTCCCTTTATATCCAAAGATAAGGCTTCTTACCAAATCAATGGTAAGATAGCGATATCTAAAGGAGGTGGAAAAGAACACTAAAGACCTTTGAGTAGGTAGGTTGCTCCTAGTTGCTCGCTTGCTCACAACAACAAAAATTTTATACACCAACACTTTCATTTTGAAACATTTTCAAAAGACAACACTTTGTATGCGTTCTTATAGAGACGAAAACCATTACAAAGACACCCTTTTCAAAATCACTTTCAAAAACACATTGCACAAACACTTCTTTGAACTATTTTCCAAACCACACTTTGTATGCGTTCCTATAGAGACGAGAATCATTGCAAAGGCATGTTTTCAAAATACTTTCAAAACCCACACCACAAGCACACTTTCAAACAAAAGCAAGTGATCTAGCAAGCAACTAAGATCCCATAGATAACTATGGATTAAAAGGGTGCTAACACCTTTCCTTTTCATAACCTACCCCCCGAACTCAAGAAAATAATCTCAAAGGTATTTCCTATTCTTTTCACCCTTTCCTTTATTTGGATAAAAGAAAAGTCGGTGACGACTCTTACTATCCGCAACAATTGTGATAAAACGCAAAATATCCCAAGTTCGTCCTCCCACCGTGTTATAAAATTGGCGACTCTGCTGGGGAGATTATTAAAAGTGGGGTTTCCTTAGGGCTAGATCACCTTTATTTTATTTCCTTTGTTTGACTTGTTTGCTTTATATTATGATCCTTTGTTTGGGTTTGTTTTGATCCTCTACCCAGATCTGGGATACCTTTTAGGTAAGTAGCAATAAGTTGTGGAAATTGTGCAGGGTATACTGATATGGTCTAATCAATAACTATGTTAGTGTGACACTTTAGTTGGTACCGGTAGCCCTTGAGTAGTCAAGGATAATACGGGGCCGATGTGTGGTGTCATGAAGCACTAACTGACTTTAGAACCTTTACTTGACCAACTTGGCCATTAGGAAGTAGTGAGGTAACCGAATTTGGTGCAGTTCGAAGTTGGTTGATACTCGATACCACTCTCATTGAGATTGGACATTTGGGACATTTCGGTCGCTATTAAAGAGGCTTGCGCTGAAACAATGCACGATGAAGAAAGATCAGTGATATTGATATCCCCTAGAACCCGGTTACTATTACTAAGACAGGTTGAGCCAACTAGACTTTAAGAGGGTACTTACCTATAAACTCCATGCAAGCCTAAACCTAAGGATTTGTTTGTTTTGCGTGTATATGCTTACTTGTACATAACATCATAACATCATACCATTGCATTTTTGCACTAACCATTTCAAGTATTTTTTGAGATTTATCTTTGTTCTGTTTTGTAGGACATGGCTTCCACCCGCAGGAATACTATCCAAGTCAATATCGTAAGAATTCATTCTCAACTCAAAGAGTTAGCATCAAGGTTTCCTGAGAGTTCTTCATTCACCAAAAAACACGGTTAACTCCTAAACTTAGTTACCTCGAGCATTGATGAAGACATGATGAAGGTGCGTTTCCAGTTCTTCAAGATTGTTGGGATACTCTGGATTTACAAGCTTTTGAAGAAATATTGGCCCTTCTCATCTATGAGATGGTATTATTTCTAAATCCTGACCAACTTGTAGATGTAAATGCTTTCAAAATCTTCATATCTCGCAATCCGGTGCCTACTTTGTTAGGAGATATCCTACATTCTCTCCATTCTCGCACCATGAGGAAAAGAGGAACCCTCATGTGTTGCACTCCTTTATTGGCTAGGTGGTTTGTGTCGCACCTCCCCCAATCCGTATTGAAGAACGAATAAGGTTTGAGGTGTTCCAATAGGTTGATGTCACTCAGACATTCAGATATTCACTGGTGTTCTCGGTCCTTGGAGAACATTACTATCATCGACTGTTGTGGGGAATTCCCTAATGTCCCTTTGCTTGGCATCAGGGGAGGTATCACTTACAACCCCTGCTTAGCTTTGCGACAGTTTGGGTATGCCCGAAGATATGGTCCTCATGATATGCTCATTCAAGGAGTGGTGTTCAACTACGACAACGACGATCAAGGCTACCGTCAAAGGTTTGTACGAGTTTGGAGGATGGTAAACAAGGCGGATAGTAAGATGCTGGGACACAAGAATTCTATTCCCCTTGAGCCTTACCTTAGGTGGGTATGAGCTCGTGCTCAGAAGCTCGTAATTCCTTACCCCTCCATCCCACCAGTTATCGTGGAGCCTGTTGCTGAAGGAGATGTCCCGTATATTGTCCTCCATCCCAACATGCCTACCTCTCTTGAAGACTTACAAAATGGATGGACTCAGCTAAAGTAAGAGTGAGATACCTTCGAAGCTCAGTTCTACGCGAGCGAGAAAGGGGTTTTGGATCTTACAAGGCAACTTCATAAAGAACAAAGCTTGAACGCCTACATTGCACCGAAGAGGATACGTTTGACCTTTTTGTCTTAGGAATTTATCTTGTAATCCCAAGGGGCACGTTGTAACCATTTCTAAACTGATTAATGCAATTTGACGTTTGTTCATTCTTTGTTTAGACAAATTTAAATCTTATAAATCCTTGAAATCATTTGTATGCACATTTTTCTTGCATCATAAAATAATAGGTTTCTCCCGCACAAGTCTCTCATCTGCTTACTGTTTATTTCAGTAGAGATGGCCTTAGAACAGACTATCAAGGACATCCAGACTCAAAACGCTCAACTCCAAGAGATGTTCTTGAACCTATCCAAGGGACAAGAAGAGGTGAAGGCGCTCCTCACTAAAGGAATGGTCGTTGGAAATCCTGAAGACAACAAGGATGACCAGTTGGAACGACTACAAACTGAAATGGCAACAATGAAAGTCCAAATGATGGGACAACTGGTGAGCCAGATGGCTCTCATCCATAACTTAGCTCGGGGACAAGAAGATCTAAGGACTCTCGTCAACAAACTTCTTCAAGACGGTTACCACCGTATGAAACAAACGGTCGAGATTGGGGATCAAGTCGCTACTCATCCTCCCATGAGACAAGAAGCCGGTTCAAGGGAGAATAGATCTCTCCAAATTACTATTACGTCATGGGCCCAACAACCACCTCGTCAATAAGGATAGGGTAAATGGGTATCATCTGTTAGACAGTTTACCAAACTCGACGTACCAATATCGCAAGTCTTATAAAACTTGTTGAAGCTGAGTTTGGTCACATTAAGGAATCCTCCTCGGAATCCCAGTACCTCCGCTCCTAGCTATCATCCCGATGCAATTTGTGCATGCCATTCCAATAACCCTAGGCATGATACGAATAGTTGTTGGGATTTTAAAAATAAGATTCAAGACTTGATCGACGAAGGAATGCTGGAGTTCACACAAGATGGTTAGACCGAATTCTTCTTCCATCCCTTAAAGGCACATCACCTGAAGTGACAAAGTTCAGACAAAAAGGCTTTTGTTCATTTGAATTTTCAATTTGTAATTTTCTGTTGTGATTTAAACACTTATCTATTAATGTCAAACTTTGTTTCATTAATGCATTGCATATGTTTGTCTTGAATTGATCCATTTGTTTTCATTACATTTAAACTATGCTTTTTACCCCCTTTATGATATTCAACTCTTATTTTAAAAGTTGCAAGCCTTTAGAGGGAGGATGACGAAAACAATGTCGTGATCTCATACAGTATACTTTTGAACACACCTTGCTGACGATGTACAGGTGTTCTTTCAAATCCTAAAAGGAAGATAATCCATAGTCAACCCCTTCAAGCCAATGAAGTAGGAGTTTCAATTTTTACACAAATTGAAACCTTTAATCAAAACCTGGGGTAGTGTAGTCTCTCAGTTAATTCAAATGCGCATTCGGTCGCAAGCTTTCACTTCGTCTACAACGAATGACATAAAAAACATTCCTCTGGAATCAAAGGACGGTGATGGTCCCCTACCAAATAGGCAGTCGTTATCTCTCCAAAAGAAAAGCCCATTAAGTCAAAACTTACGAAGGAGACTTAAGAAAAAAACTGGGGCTTCCTGCTGACTATAATCTCAAAAAAAAAAACGTCAGGAAAAATCAGGGATAATAAGAGGTCACTACAAATCCTCAACAACATGGAAAGTGTTGCAAAAATGACTGCCTTCCGACAAACTTAACTTGTCTGAACCATCACCAAAACGTCATTTCAAATTGGAGTTCAAACGCACAATTAACTGAGCTTAGGAGTGAAGAACATCACGAAGAACGGGCGGGTACAAATACACTTTGAGCCTTATCCTTTGTTTCTTAAACCGTGAACCAAGCCATTCTACAACCCTTTAAAATTCCTAATTAAAGCATGGGTTAGTTCGAAAGCATACTGTCACGAAAGGTATCCTGACTCCTGTAAGGCTTTACTCCAAATCCTGAGTCAGATTTTCTTACAAAAAATTCTTTTTCCGCTAATACGCATTTTCAAAACTTCAAGACAAGCATGGACTTTGCATTATTTGAAAATTTCTATTTGCATATGGCTAATTGTTTGACAGCGGAGAAATTCACAAGAAAAATATCCAGTGAACAAAAACTCTCTCAATGAACAAAATCACTTCAAATGGGATGACACTCCTAATGACAAATCTCCTATAAGCAAGAAGGCACGACATGTCACCGTCCAAAACATTTGGGGAAGTCCAGTCAAGATTCCAAAAAATCTCTCAAGAAATGCTGAATAACCAGGGACAAACATGTATCTGAATCGCTTGGGGCATTGGACATGAATTCCAGTAACGAATCATGTATGATCAAACAAACATCATCCTGGCAGCGCTACAAACACTTTCTACTAGAGGCAGTGTCAGGTTTCCCATAAAGTCCTTATCATAGGATGACCCTCTGTCAAGTCCCCGCAAAGTTGGATCAAGACAACTCCCAGCCAGAGTTTCCATCTCAGGAAAACGCTTCTCCAGCAGATTGGCGACAAGGTTTATTTCCCCAACAAACTGCAGATTCCACAACTTGAATATGCCTCTCATACTATTACAAATCAAGGGATCACAACTCCTCTTCCCAAGTAGACTGCTCTACAGTCCCCACCAAGTTACTGTGAAGCCTGGACCCGACCAGATATCAGTTCAACTTCATCCTTTTAAGCAAGTTACTATAAAGCCTGGAATCCGACCAGATAACAGTTAACTTCAGTAAGTTATTTTGAAGCCTGGAATTCGACCAGATAACAATTAACTTCATTCTCTCAGAAATTTGTTGTGAAGCCTGGAAACCGACCAGATAATAATTAAATTCAGTAAGTTACTGCAAAGCATGGAAACCGACCAGATAACAATTAACTTCAGTAAGTTATTTTGAAGCCTGGAATTCGACCAGATGACAATTAACTTCATTCTCTCATAAATTTGTTGTGAAGCCTAGAAACCGACCAGATAACAATTAAATTCAGCAAGTTACTGCGAAGCCTGGAAACTGACCAGATAACAGTTAACTTCAGTAAGTTATTTTAAAGCCTGGAATTCGACTAGATAACAATTAACTTCATTCTATCATAAATTTGTTGCGAAGTTTGGAAACCGATCAGATAACAATTAAATTCAGCAAGTTACTGCGAAGCCTCGAAATCGACCAGATAACAGTTAACTTCAGTAAGTTATTTTGAAGCCTGGAATTCGACCAGATAACAATTAAATTCATTCTCTCAGAAATTTGTTATGAAGCCTAGAAACCGACCAGATAACAATTAAATTCACCAAGCTACTACGAAGCCAGGAAACCGACCAGATAACAGTTAACTTCAGTAAGTTATTGTGAAGCCTGGAATTCGACCAGATAACAATTAACTTCATTCTCTCAGAAATTTATTGTGAAGCCTGGAATTCGACCAGATAACAATTAAATTCAGTAAGTTACTACGAAGCCTGGAAACCGACCAGATAACAGTTAAACTCAGCAAGTTGTTGTGAAGCCTGGAATTCGACCAGATAACAATTAACTCCATCTACCTCAGAAACTTATTATGAAGCCTAGACCCTACCAGATAATAGTTAACGTCTCAAGATACTATGAAGCCTGGAACTGACCAGATAATATTTTATCTTCTCGAGATATTGTAAAACCTGGACCCGACCAGACAAGGGTTTAATTCCCTTTCCCCATTAGAGTTTGCCTTTACCCAGTAAGTTACTGTAAAGCCTAGACCCGACCAGATATCAGTTCAACTTCAAGCAAGTTACTGTAAAGCCTGGACCTGACCAGATATCAGTTCAACTTCATCCTTTCAAGCAAGTCACTGTAAAGCCTGGACCTGACCAGATATCAATTTAACTTCATCCTTTCAAGCAAGTTACTGCAAATCCTGGAAACTGACCAGATAACAGTTTAACTTCACTCTCCCAAGTTAATTTTCTATGAAGCCTGGAATGCGACCAGATAACAGTTAATTTAATCTTCTCCATTAAGTCACTGCGAAGCCTGGAATACGACTAGATAACAGTCAACTTCATTATCCATGACAATTTGCTGCCAAGCCTAGATACCGATCAGATAACAGTTAACTTCCGATGCTCTCCAGTCAGAGATAATTCCCCAGTAGAGCTATAGACAACCAAAATTCCTGCACTTTATTCCCCTAAGCAGAAATCAACATTCGCCACAAATATTTCTCAAGCCAGAATCAATATTCCCCAGTGGAGTTCTCCTCAAATAACAAAACAAGAATCCCCAGTGGAAACATTCTAAGCAAAGTTTGAAGACGCACCTACTCTTCAACAGCAGTCCGAAATTTAATGACTCCTCAACACTTATCAAGGATTTATTTCCCAAGACAAAATTACATTCCAACAACATTTCATGCATCATATTTACATATATAATAAATGCATACAGCATAACCTTATTTATTTTGGGAAACATCGTTACGACATGCATTTCATCCATCATGACATGGCATACCACTAACCCTTTACCTTTTCAGGAAATGTCAATTGACTGATAATTATCATCAACAATTTTCAAGAGGTCCAAGACTAGTTCCTGAAACAAAATAGAGCAACTATCTATACGACCAGATGAAGCAATATTACACGGATTCCTTCTCATAATCTCCAAATGAAGTTTTACATGGACTCATCATGAAGTAACCCTACCTGGGTTCCTTCTCATACAATTCCAGATGTAGTTTTACCCGGACTCATCATGAAGCAACCCTGCCCAGGTTCCTCCTCATTTCCAGATGTAGTTTTACCCAAACTCATCATGAAGCTTCCCTACCCAGGTTCCTTCTCATTTCCAGATGCAGTTTTACACAAACTCATCATGAAGTAACCCTACCCAGGTTATCCTCTCATATGTCTCTTAAAAACAGCCCTACACAGGCCCATCACAAATAAACAATCAAAGTCCTCTTTTGTTTAGATTCATTTCTTCCAGTTAATAACAGGCAAACCAAATACCTCTTCTGGTTAGATTTAGCTCTCCCAGTTAAAAACAGGCAAAAGACATCTACTATTTCAGTATAAATCAACCAAAAAATGTATCCTAATACCTTTCCCAGTCACTCTGGATGGCATTTATAAGCCTATCTCCAACAACTTTCCATCATTTCTCCAAATGGCATCTTAAATCCCATTCCCTACACAGTCAACTAACACATCATCAAGTGCAAATTTCTGGGCACTTTAGTGTTCAATCATCTTCCACCTTCAAGTCACGAATGACGGACTCGCCAATCTAACTCTTCAAGTTTAAGAAGATTGAACAGGGGCAGCTGTTGTACCCCAAACTTTTTCCTCTCATTTCTCAAGAATTTCCTCCCAAAATCTCCCATGACATCAAGTTTGCAGCACTAATACATCAATTTAGGTTTGGAATTGGCACAAGGGCAAAATGGTCAAAATGCACACTAAAAAGTCAAACTTTGACTTTTGGATTAAAATCAAGTTTCAAGAGTCACATTTCATCAAGACGTGTTAGAATATGAAGTTGGTTCATCAAGAAAATCAAAAGTCAAAATTACTTTGGAAAAGTCAAAATTCTAAACACTTAGAAATTTTTCTAAGTGTTAAGAAATATGATAAGTTCAGAACTTCTGGTCAGATTTTCATCATAATGCAAGAGGATTCAGGAAGAACTTTTGACACAAGAGTTGTAGATCTCAACGAGATCTAGAACATTGCAGAACATAACTTCTCCTATAAATGCTGGGATATCAAGTTATAAATCTTTGAAGACACGTCCATGAAACTAATACACTTGGTAAATTCTGAGCGTTTCCAAGTCAGAATTTGGTTAGAACTTCTGGGCCAATTTTCACGTGGGTTCAATAAGAGTTTGCAAAAGAGATTCAAATAAGGTTTACAAAGCATGTTACAAGCTTTCTGGAAAGTCTAAGAACTCCTTCAGATCATGCTGGAACAGGGAGATTTAAAGATCAAAATTTGGACATTTGTTCTTAATTTAAGTTACGTTTATGTTGAACTTCTGATCCAGTTTCAAGCTATGATGCATAATCTCATGTTGCAGGCTTTCTGGCTTGTTAAATATCATCATCATTTAATGCTCACACCCACTATTGAGTCTTTATCCAAAGGATTTTCCCATGTGTGGCATAGAAGTACCATTGATGTCCTTGGAAAGTAAACTTTTGTACAAAGTTTATGTTGGGCCCATGCTTTATTTTTGCTTCTGAATGTATTTCTCCATAAATCATGCCTACAAAATCAGATTAGGCGCGGCTAAAGCTGCTAACCACTCTATTTGTGCCTTGAACCATACTTGTGTAGACTTGCTTCAAAAACAAGTTAACTATCCATAACACATGATGGTTGTACTCTTGATTTATCCAAGCTTCTAAATCCTTTTCCTATAAATTCAACTTCACTTGCAAAAATAAAAAAATAAAAAGAGATGGAAAAAGCCTTGAAGCCTTGTTGAAAATTCCAAGAACTTGAAATTGCAGTGCAAACACAAAACCTGCTAATTTCTGGTTTTTGAATCCAAGCTCTAATTTCCCTTGTGAATTTCTTGGCCAAATCACCCATACATTTTCTGATTTACACTTAGAAGTCGTCCCAACTTCTATTTTCAGACTGTAACATAATCTTCACCAATCTCCATTTCAAAAATCAGAACTTTGCACCTTAACTGCTCCAGAACTTTCCAGCCATCCATAACTCAAGTTGAAGGTTGTTTTAGCTTTCTGAGAATTTGAGGAAGTTGACTAGAACATCACAGCAGTCTGAACCAAGCTCTAATTCACAGAACAATTTCCAGCTGCAAGGTAAGCTTCTTCTGATTTTTACCTCATTACTTAGGCACTATTAGGCTTACATTTTCAAAGATACAATGTAGATATCATGGCTATGATCCTGTACATATTTATAAATTTCATTTATATGGCCTAAGTAGAGAGAATTTGAGATCAGAACTTCTTGAGGACATTAGGGTTTAGAATTAGGATTAGAAAAATTCATGCTTTCTTCTGGTTTACAGTTCTGATGCTTTATATTTTTGAAGACATGATGAAATTTGCCATAACTGCTATGTTTGCATTTTCCATTTTTGTTGAGAAATGACTAAGTTGCAGATACTCTGATTGGCGTATAGCAGAAGATGAAGTTCATCATCAGAACTTACTTCGTGATACATGTTTATGCTTTTGCTTCTAATACCGGATGTACAACCACCCCAGTGGTAGAAAGCATGCGCATAAGACATTAGTGCTAAGGGTCCTGGGTTCTAGCCCCAGAAGCATATTTTTTAGGTTTATTTATTGACATTTTTACCCCATTATTTGTCAAACAATATTCATTGACCAAAACTTCTAGATATCCTCACCCAACAGCATTATCACCTCACTCTCTCAACAAGCATAACTTCTAGACCCCCTCAACAACCAGAACTTCTAACCTTCCAGTAACACTAGAAATTCTAGGTTCCCAGTTGCATAAGAGCTTCTAGCCTCTCTCAACGATCAGAACTTCCCGGCTTTCCTTTATTCCCAGCAACCTTAGAACGTCAGTGCATCTGGATCCAGAACTTCTAACCTTCCTTTTTTTTGTTAACATTTGCTTTCTGATTTGCAGCGCATAAGAGTCAGAACTTCTGCTCTCTCCTCTTTTAGCAATGCGCTGATTCTGACTCTTACTCTCTTATTATTTTTATCATCACTTTATTTTCATTACTAGAAAAACACCAAAAATACTTTATATTCACATGCTTTACTTTATTTCTTTTAAAGCAAAAAGACTAAAAATATTTTCTTAAGCAAATTTATTTATTCTCTTAACAAAAACAAAACAAGTCTATTTTAAACTTCTTGCACATTATTTCAATATGGTTGTAATAGATAATTAGGACCTTAATTTCTTGTAATCCCCATTTGTAAATTTGTACACCCCATCCCCAAGTGATTGTAATAGCGTAGAATATTTACTTTTCGTAATTTATCGCTTTCATATAAATGTTAGTAATTAGGATTTGTATGGGAAGATAAAAACAACAAGTAGACAACCCCTAATCAAAGAATAAATGCATGGAAATCAAACACACTATTCACACATGCACCCTTAGGGTTAACTCCACTTGTTGCTTAAAAATGGTCATGTTATGCATGTAAGACGTCTTAGTAAAAACAATCAAAATACAAGATCATAAGTCCCTCAATGACGCTTCGAATGTTACCTTTCAAATGATTTTAGTCCCTTAAGAGAAATGCTAAGATATCTCACAACATTACTATCATGACTATACGATGACCCACGCCCGTCCCTTTACATCCAAAGATAAGGCTTCTTACCAAATCAATGGTAAGATAGCGACATCTAAAGAAGGAGGAAAAGAACACTAAAGACCTTTGAGTAGGTAGGTTTCTCCTAGTTGCTCGCTTGATAACAACAAAAACATTTTTATACACGAACACTTTCATTTTGAAACATTTTCAAAAGGCAACACTTTATATGCATTCTTAGAGGCGAGAACCATTACAAAGACACCCTTTTCAAAATCACTTTCAAAAACACATTGCACAAATACTTCTTTGAACTATTTTCCAAACCACACTTTGTATGCATTCCTATAGAGACGAGAACCATTACAAAGGCACATTTTCAAAATACTTTCAAAACCCACACCACAAGCACACTTTCAAACAAAAGCAAGTGATCTAGCAAGCAACTAAGAGCCCATAGATAACTATGGATGAAAAGGGTGCTAACACCTTCCCTTTTAATCATCTACCCCCCGAACTCAAGAAAATAATCTCAAAGGTATTTCCTGTTCATTTCACCCATTCCTTTATTTGGATAAAAGAAAAGTTGGTGGCGACTCTTGCTATCCGCAACAATTGCGATAAAACGCAAGACATCCCAAGTAAGTTCTCCTACCGTGTTACAACTACCAAGACATTACTTTTGAAAAACCAAACATCAAATCAAACCCCATGCCTCCGTATGGTGGTCCAATAATAAATGCAATTGAAGTAGTCACCGACTGTGGGGAGGAAAACAAGCAAAGTCTCTGATAAATTTGTTGAAAGAATATCTGTTGGAGTGTGGATTCCTCCTGGAACATAATGAAGATTTCGAAAAGAGCTTACAACAATTTGTGGATCAGGGGATAGTCCAATTCGGACCATACCCTGAAGTTGAGTATATAGCAGCAATTTAAGGAACTACGAAGAAGTCATTGGTAATTCCATATCAAAGGCTAAACCATGACAAAAAGACTCTCGTGATACCGTTGGGAGATTCGACAGAAACTCCTACAATAAAGCAGACTATGAGAATACCAGTAGCACCAAAGACTACGATGGTAATTAAAGGGCCATCGCCTATCCCTTACAAAATTGACAAGGAAGTACCATGGAGTTATGATCCAACTGTATATGTCAATGGCTCGAAACAAGAATGTGAGTCATCATCAAGTCAAGAACCTACAATTTCAAATATAGCAGGGACATGGGGCATAACCCGTAGTGGCCAGGTGTTCGTATCTAAAACATTGGAGAAGAATGAAAATGTGTTGAAAAATAAAACTGACCTGTTGACAAAAGATAAAGGAAAAGCGGTAGAAGAGGTTAATCAGGAGCCTCCAAGCAAAAGCTTCACTGACCAAGAGGCCGATGAATTCTTGAAGATAATTAAGATAAGTGACTATAGGGTGGTGGAACAACTTCACCAAACTCCAGCCAAGATTTCCATACTCTCGTTGCTCATCAATTCAGAAGCGCATTGGGATTCTTTGATGAAAGTCTTAAGTTCTGCTCATGTTGCAGAAGAAATTACTGAGAACCAATTTGATAATGTGGTAGCAAATCTGACGTCTGGGTCCTATTTGGGTTTCAACGACAATGAGTTACCTCCACAAGGCCGAGCTTACAACCAAGCATTACAAATTTCAATACAGATAGGTACTACAAGTCTATCCAGGGTACTCACCGATACCGGTTCTTCCCTCAATGTGTTACCCAAATCCAGCCTGATGAAGTTAACATTAGATGGTGTTGTGATAAGGCTGAGTTCCACGATAGTCAAGCTTTTGATGGTTCTCAATGTCCAGCAAAGAAAGAAGTATCAGCTGTCTACTCTCAAAGAGGTCAGGGAAGAGTTGAGCGCCGGCCAGCGGTGGGGGCCGTAATGATTCAGCAGTCTGCAGTTGATCAGCCCAGAAATAATCAACCCATAACCTATCAAGCAAGGGTGGAAAGACCACAACGACAGTATACCCGGATAAACATGACTCCTTCTCAAGTTTTACCCCATCTCTTGAAGTTAAACCTTACAACCTTGAAAGAGGCACCGAAGAATCCGAATACAACTTCTCCGCTTTACCATTCAAACGCCAAGTGTGCTTATCATTTAGATAGCATAGGGCACGACACCAACAATTGTTGGACCCTCAAGAATAAGATTCAGGATTTAATAGATGCTAAGGAAGTGGAATTCAATGCCCCTGAAAAGACGAATGTGATCTCTGCTCCAATGCCAAAGCATGGCCACAATGCCCATGTTGTTGAAGAGGATCTTTTTGTTGCTACTGTTGATGACTTGATGACTCTGTTACCGATAATCAAGCTGAATTTTTTGAAGGCTAGGATTTTCCCAGGATGTGAAAAATATTGCTACCTTTGTTCATCCTTACCAATCGACTGTCCATTGTTGAAATTAGGTATCCAACTCCTAATGGATAGTCAAGAAATCCTTTTTGAGAAAACTCTTGTTATACCGACTCCTGTCAATGATGTTGCTATAATTACCATTTCCTCCAATCTTTATAAGGTCTCCAAAAGACCTGTTAAGATTACATCTGATCCAAAGATTGTACCTCTGAAGATAACTATGTTGGGGCCTATCCCATACAAGTCCAACAAATCAATACCGTGGAGCTATGGAGGAGAGATCTTCTACCACGGTATTAAGCAGATTGAATCAGTTGAAGAAAGTTCTGATGAAGAGACTCCTGACATTGGAAATATTACTGAGACGAGTAAAATCACCCGCAGCGGAAGAATATTCTCTCTGGAGATTGCTCCTCCAAGGGAAATCTTTGGACCCTCAAATGCTCCTAAGGTTACTCCTGTGTCAGCCAACATATCTGTGAGAGCTCCAGTTATTGAAGAAGTTGTAACTCCCGTGGTTGTACCCTCTGTTGTTGCTGCTGATAAAGGGAAGGGGATCCAAGAAGCGCCCGTCAGGACGAGGGATTAGCCTTTGGTCATCCCTGAGACCACTCAAAAGGAAATGGAGGAGATTTTGAAAATAATTAAGAAAAACGACTATGATGTTGTGGAACAACTGGGGCAAACCCCCTCAAAAATCTCTATGTTGGCCTTGCTGCTTTGTTCAGAAGCTCATGCCAAAGCTTTGATCAAATTCTTAAAGACGACCCATGTGCCCCAGGAAACCTCCGCGGACCAGTTCCAGGAATGTGTACCTAGCCTGACAGCAGACAATGGTCTAGGATTCTCCGATGCTGATCTAACAATCAAAGGGAGAAAACATAATGACGCTTTGCATGTCTCGATAGAATGCAGAGGGACTACTCTAGCTCACGTTCTGGTTGATACCGGGTCGTCTTTAAATGTCTTGCCGAAGAAAGCATTGGACAGATTGGACTGTGAAGGTTTGACCCTGAAGCCCAGCAATATCATTGTCAGAGCCTTTGACGGTTCTAAAAGGATGGTCCATGGGGAGGTGGACATCCCGATTAAAGTGGGAATGGAAACTTTCAACTCCATATTTTATGTGATGGACATCCGTCCCTCCTATTCTTGCTTGTTGGGAAGACCCTGGATCCACAATGTTGGGGCCGTCACTTTTTCTCTGCACCAAATGCTCAAGTACCCTGTTCAGGGGAAAATTATAACAGTTCATGGCGAGGAGGAGTACATGATAAGCCATCTAAATTCATTCTTCTATGTTGAATTGGATGGTGAATTCATCGAGACCCCCTTTCAGCACTTTGAAGAGGTCTCTCCTGAAGTTGCAACAACCAAGATAATGACTTTTGTACCCGTCATTACCAAACCTGTGTCCCGGATGTCATCCCTTAAATATGTGAAGGCTATGATTGGAGAAGGGGGAAGCACAGTATGGGGTCAGCTACCAGACTTTCCTTTCAAGGAAGATAAATTCGGCTTGGGTTTTACTGCTTCTGCTCAAAAGGTTATACGCTGCTCCCGGGCTGGAGGGCCACCGTTAAAGATCACCCATCATGGAGTTCATGCTTTGGAGGATGGTGAAGATGAGAGCAACTTTGAAGACTGGATTTTCCTGACTATTGAAGGAGGACTAAACAATTGGGAGGCAAAGGACTTTGTTCCCATTACTTTCATAAATCAGTAATTTATCTTTCAAACATTTCTGTTGGTTTGTAATAATTCTTAAACAATTTGTACTCTTTCAACCTTGTGTCTTACCTGAGGCACAAAGGTCCATTTGTAAGGGTTCTTATTTTTCATCTTCATATGCCATTTAATGAATCATGGAAGTTTTCACATATAAACTTTTGTGTTCATTTTCTTTCTTTTGCATTTTATTTGTTTAAAGGTGGATATCCCTTACACACACCCACACTCACAAATGTAGGTATCCTTCCATTCCGGATCTCATGGGTAACAATTCTGCTATGACCTTCAGTGACTTTGAAGATCTGGTCTACCATGCCGAATACGAAGGTGATGAAGACTATGAAGTGCCGGGAGAATTGGCTAGACTGCTACAACAGGAAGAAAGGGTTATTCTACCACATGAGGAGTTGTTAGAGACAATCAACTTGGGTACTGAGGAAGACAGAAAAGAAGTTAGAGTGGGTGCCAACCTAGAGCCAAGTGTCAAAGAGCGTTTAATTCAGCTGTTGAACGAATATGTTGAGATCTTCGCCTGGTCTTACAAAGACATGCCGGGACTTGATACAGATATTGTGGTTCACCGTCTGCCTACAAGAGAAGATTGTCCACCAATTAAACAGAAAGTTCGCCGCATGAGGCCCGACATGTCTGAAAAGATCAAAGCAGAAGTTATGAAGCAGTTCAATACTGGATTTCTTATTATTACTTCCTATCCACAATGGGTTGCTAACATTGTGCCCGTGCCTAAGAAGGACGGCAAAGTCAGAATATGCATGGATTACAGAGACTTAAACAGGGCTAGCCCTAAAGATGACTTTCCACTACTGCACATTGACATCTTGGTTGACAATACAGCTCAACACAAGGTATTTTCTTTCATGGATGGGTTTTCAGGGTACAACCAGATCAAAATGGCCCCTGAAGACATGGAGAAAACTACCTTCGTTACACAGTGGGGTACGTTCTGTTATAAAGTAATGCCATTCTGACTGAAGAATGTCGGGGCAACCTATCAGCGTGCCATGGTGGCTTTGTTTCATGATATGATACATCATGAGATAGAGGTCTACATAGACGACATGATAGCCCAGTCACAAACGGAAGAAGAACACCTCGACCATTTGCAAAAGCTGTTTGTCAGGTTGAAAGGATACAAGCTCAGATTGAACCCTAACAAGTGCACTTTCGGAGTCAGGTCCAGTAAACTCTTGGGTTTCATCGTCAGCAATAAAGGCATCAAGGTTGATCCTGCCAAAGTCAAAGCTATACAAGAAATTCCTGCCCCTCGCACTGAGAAGGAAGTCATAGGTTTCTTGGGATGCCTAAACTACATTGCAAGGTTCATTTCTCGCCTAACATCTACTTGTGAACCAATCTTCAAGCTGTTGAAGAAAGATCAGGTAGTTAAATGGAATGATGACTGTCAAGTTGCTTTCGATAAAATCAAGGAGTATTTTCTAGAACCTCCTATCTTGATGCCACCCGTCGAAGGAAGACCACTAATCATGTATCTGACCGTCCTAAAGAATTCAATAGGGTGCGTACTGGGGAAGCATGACGAGTCTGGCTGAAAAGAGCATGCCATTTATTACCTTAGCAAAAAGTTTACCGACTGTGAAACAAGATACTCACTGCTCAAGAAAACTTGCTGCGCTTTGGTATGGGCTGCTCGCCGACTAAGGCAGTATATGTTGACTCATACCACTTTGCTGATATCTAAGATGGACCCGATCAAGTACATCTTTAAAAAGCCTGCTTTGTCTGGAAGAATAGCTAGATGGCAAATGATCCTCACAGAGTATGATATACAGTACACGACCCAAAAAGCTATAAAGGGGAGTGTGCTAGCCGATCATCTGGACCATCAAGCTGTCAAAGATTACCAATCCATGAGGTTCGACTTCCCCGACGAGGATATCATGACTTTGGACAACATTAAAGAGAACAGACCGTATGACGGACCTGAACAAGGATCCCGATGGACCCTGTACTTTGATGGTGCCTCTAATGCACTTGGAAACGGTATCGGTGTGGTGCTTATCTCTCCAGAAGGTTTCCATACACCTTTCACCACCAGACTCTACTTCAGCTGCACCAACAACATGGCCGAGTATGAAGCTTGTATCTTTGGTCTCAAGGTTGCTATTGACTTGGGAATCAAATCTTTGATTGTATTTGGGGACTCAACTTTGGTTATCAGTCAAATCAAAGGAGAGTGGGATACTAAACATCTAAACCTCATCCCTTACAAATAACATGTCCTGACATTACTACCACATTTCGAGCAGATTACCTTCGAGCACTTCCCGCGAGAAGAGAATCAGCTAGCAGATGCGCTAGCTACAATGTCCTCCATGTTTAAACTTAACTGGGATAATGAGGCTCCCCAAATCACCATTGAACGTATGGACGAACCTGCACATTGTCACAAGATTAATACCGAGGAAGTAGTGGACCGACCATGGTTTCGGGACGTCAAAAGGTATCTCGAAGCACAAGAATACCCTGAAGGAGCTTCAGTCAATGATAAAAAGTTCTTGAGGAGATTCTCTACCAAGTTCTTTATGAGCAATGGTATCTGTGATACGGTGGGAGAACTGACTTGGGATTTTGCGTTTGTGTTTGCAAATGTTTCGGTTTAGCAAGAGTCGCCACTGACTTTTTATTTTATCCTAAGGATAGGTCAAAAAGCACAGAAAGACCTTTGAGATGTTTTCTTGGGTTCGGGGAGTAGATTATAGAAAGGGGAGGTATTAGCACCCTTCCTATCCATGGTTATCCATGGGCTCTTAGTTACTTGCTTTGCTTTTCAATTGTTTGAAATGGTACTTTGTGTGTGGTTTTGAAAGATGTTTTGAAAAGAGGCCATCATTGTGGCAAACTTTGTAATGATTCTTGTTTGAATTTATACAAAGGTGTTTTTGTCTTTTGAAAAGTTTTCAATGTTTGAAAGTAAGGTTATAAAATTGTGTTGTGAAGTGTATTTTGAAAATAGCAAGGATGTTTTTTTGCAAGTTTTGATCAAGTAACTAAGAGTTGTCTACCCTATTTTACTCAAAGATCTTTCTTATGTTTTTAACCCTTTTAACAGTGTTGTTTCACCATTGTATTTGGTGAACAACCTTGTGTTAGGATGTTAAACGGGACAGGCGCGGGTCATCGTATAGACCATGATAGCAATGGTGTCAAGTATTTTTGGCAATTTTCTTAAGGGACTTGATCATTTTGTTTAGTCAACTCAGATAGCGTCATCGAGGGACAATGATCTTTTGTTTTGTTTTTGTTTTGCCAAAGTACTTGACATGCATATCATGGCCCATTTTTGAAGGCAACAAGTGGATTGTAACCCTAGAGGTGCAAGTGTGCATTGTGTTTGTTTTTCATACATTTTTTTCTTTTTATTAGGTCAAGCTAATTGTTGATTTGATTTTGCATACAAACCCTAGGTCTAATTATGGCATAATTGAAAGCATTTAAAGGTGCGAGAATTTAAATTCTACACTATTACAACATGATATAGGGAGGGGGTACAAATTTGAATTGGGGATTATTTTGCAAGAAATTAAATCCTAAATTATTACAACCAAATTGAATGTATAAGGCATAACAATTAAATGTACAATATTTAAATAAATACAATAAATAAATATTAAATAAAGTGTATTATGCAAAAAAAAGTTTTTTATGTATGTAAAAAGTATTTTTTATGTGAAATGTAAATAAATAAAAAGTCAATTTTAATTATTTTTGTTTTTAGGGCAAAAACCCTAATTTCTTAAATAAATAGTATTATTTATTATTTATACACAATAATGTATCAAATTGTACAAAAAATAAAAGTATATTAAAAAAAGGTATTTAGTATAAAATATTAATAAAAATAAAAATGTATTATTTTTGTGTTTTTTGTCCTAATTTTTTAATAATATATATATATATATATATATATATATATATATATATATATATATATATATATATATATATATATATATATATATATATATATATATATATATATATATATATATATATATATATATATATATATATATATATATATATATATATATATATATATATATATATATATATATATATATATATATATATATATATATATATATATATATATAAAAGAAAATAAAATAAATTATTTACAAAATGGTATATACTTCAAGAAAATGTTTTCAAATGTATATAAAAATAATAAATAAAAATAAAAGTGTATTTAACATTGTTCTTAA
Source organism: Vicia faba (assembly GCA_948472305.1). Taxonomy (NCBI): domain Eukaryota; kingdom Viridiplantae; phylum Streptophyta; class Magnoliopsida; order Fabales; family Fabaceae; genus Vicia; species Vicia faba. The sequence continues at coordinate 1,218,916,921 of OX451741.1, read as the reverse complement.
ATTTAAACAAAATGAATGTAAAGTATTTAATGTATTTAAATGATGAAAATAATTAAAATAAATATCAAATAAATATAAAAAATTATGAAAATATTTTTTTAAGTATTTTTCATGTTAGAAAATAAAATATCAAGGTCAGAAATAAAATAAAAAATACAAAAATGATAAATATACAAGAAATGGCCCAGGGGGTGTGAAAATAAAAAAAGGGTGTGAAAAGCAGGAAGTAGCCAGGCCTAACCCAACTACTTCATCTTCTTCCTCTGTCAACACAAACGCGCGCCTAGCTCAGTCAAACCTGTATCTCCTGATTCTTTGCTTTTTTGACAAAACTCATAACATGAAACTTGTAGAGCATCAAACAACGAATCTAACCATATAAAAAACTTAAGCTAACTCTCAAATACCAGAGAGAATTTCTCTGGCCCTAATTCTTAACCTAGTTTTTTCAGAAAGTTCATGAACAAAATTCTCCTAGCACGATTAATATAAATGAAAACTAAGCACATGTATGGTTTCAGGGCTATGAATACAACATCTTTCATTCACAAACCTAAGTCTAACTATTCCTAAATAGAGAGATAGAAGTCCATGAAATACCTGTTTCAGTTGAGCTCGAGCTGGACAATGCAGCAACTTCCAAGGGTGCTTGAGGTTCTTTTGAGCTTGCCTGATGTCCACTGAAGCTTTCCCAATGCTTGGCTTGTTTTAAAGTAGCCTGAATCGTGCTACAGAACTCAACCTGCAAAGCTTCCAAACAAAAAAGGCAATGTGTGTTAATGGAGTTACAGTTGGCAATGGAGGTCTGGAATAGTTTAGGTGAGTTAAAGGAAAGGTATCGGAACAAGTTTGAGGCAAAACGCACGAGGGAAAGTGGAGATGGAGGTGGTTCTGCAAGGCTTGCCCTGTTTTGCAGAAAAATGGTGATTTTGTGTACAAGGAGGTTTGAGTGGTGATGAGCTCGTGTTTATGACTCAAAGGGTTGTGTGAAATGTGTTTGCAACGTTTGTGTAAGCTGACTATGGTTGGCTTTCAAGTTTTCAAGATTTGGACCAATTTCTTCTTTGTGAAGCCAGAATGTGTAACTACTCAATGTAGGCATGTACACTCTATCTTGTAAGTTGCATACTTTGCCCTTGATACTTGCAATTTGTGGATTTGATCTTGCCTCAGAGATATGGCCCCAGGCTTCAAAGATCTTGGTTTGACATAAAGTATAACTTTTCAAAAATGGAACTATGCCTTTTACCATTTAGGGATTAAACTTGTGTACAATACCCTAATGACCAAGACAATGAATTATCTCAATGGGTTTGCATTAAATTATGGAGTACAAACTGGTTTTGAGGCCTGTAATTGTGTACAAAGCTATCTTGGTCAGATTTGCAACTTGGTATGAACATGTATTGGCCCTGGATCAAAGTGAGTTTTTGCCAACTTCAAGCATTCGATTCTCCCTAACCACAAAGGTGTTTTAGGAGTTCTTGGACAATTTGGAAAGCTTGCAACATGTACTATAATCCATCTTTGAAATTCAACTTGAAACTCTAAGTGTAACTATGTGAAAAATGGCCAAGAAGATGGGTCAAAATCCTGCCTAAACTAGGGCAAAATTTCTCTAAGTTAAAAGTTTTAGATACCCTTGTTCCAAAAATCATAACTTGAGATCCAAGATTCTTTTGAGAAAACTTTGTGTATCAAAGTTGTAGAATTTGTGATGGACTACAACTTTCATGTTGTAAGTTTTGTTTGAATCCATTTGCATCTTTGTGAAAAAATGGGACAAACTTAGGAAAAAATAAGAAAATTTTATAACTTAGAAAAATTCTAAGTTATGAAATTTTTCCATTTTAAACCCTAATTTGCATTTTTGGGTTTCTTGATGAACAAGTTTCATAATTTGACATATCTTGATGAAAAATGACCCTTGGCACTTGATTTTGACCAAAAAGTCAAAGTTTGACTTTTCAGTATACAGTCAAATTTTGATCAGTTGACTGAAAAATTCATCTGTCAATCCTATGCATTTGAGATCTTTTGAACTTGTTGAATGGGTCAATACAATTTCATTGAGTCCTTAAGTCCATGGTTGAGCTTGATTTTCCATTGGCTAGGTCAAACAGTCAAAAATTGCCTTTGTACAGTCAAAACCCTAAAAATGACCATTTTGCCCTTTTGATGATCTGATCAAATTTCTTGTGGAATTGTGATCCAAACTTGTTCAAATGGTTCATATGAGTTCATAATGTTGATGTGAATCAAATTTCATGAGGTTTGACTGTGAATTAGCCACAATTGACTTTTTCCCCAATACAGCTGATTTCTAGGTCAACTGTTTAATTGACTGGGCAAAAATTTGAATCAAGGCTTGAAACTTGGTATGGAAAAACTTGTGAGTCCAATATGAAGTATGAAAGTCACTTTGGGCATTGTAGGTCAAAACATCACTGTGCAAACTCAAACCCTAATTTAGGTCAACAGTGCAAGGAGGTGTCTTGAGCAGAGCAAACCCTAGTTTGATCTTGAATTCCAAGAGTCTTGTGATGAGAAATGTTGATGAAATGAGAGGGAAAATTTTGGGTTACAACAGTTGCCCATGTTCAATCTTCTTGAACCTGAAGAGTTAGATTGGCAATTTTGCCTTTCGTGACTCGAAGGTAAAAGAGGATTGGACACTAGAGTGCCCGTAAATTTGCACTCGTCAAAACATAGATGAGGGAATGAGCTTAAAGATGCCATTTGGAGATGGTAGAGTCTTGCTGGAGATGGGATTAAAGATGCCGTCCAAGAATGTTTTTTGAATTGCAATATGGTAGGTCAGAAGAATGAGAGGAAAAATGGTATCCGTGTCTGGAATGCATTTGAACTGTATCTGGAGACGGAGTCTGTATGAGCAAAAGAATGGCGTTCGTGTCTGGAGCATATCTAAGCTGTAACTGTATTTGAACTTTGAATGAATATCAGAATGACTTCCGTGTCGGGAGTGTATCTGTATTGTATTTGGATTCTGAATGGACGACAGAGACACATCTGTGTATGGAGCATCTCTGGGCTGGGGATAAATTCTGAATGAGTGACAAAATGGCAACCGTGTCTAGAGCGTATCTGGACTGTATCTGAAGTTGAGATTTGTATGAGTAGCAGAATGACTTCCATTTCTGGAGTGTATCTGAGACTGTAACTGAGATCTGAATAAGTGGCAGAATGACTTCCATGGCGACTGCACTGGGGAGAATCAAACTGCTGGTGTAAAGGCCAGAATGGCATCCGTGTCTGGAGCATATCTGAACTTGAAGTTGATAGTTGAATCTGAATGAGAGATAGGATGGCCGCCGTGTCTGGAGCGTATCTAATCTGTATCGGATTGTTGAAGTCTGAATGAGTAGTAGAATAACTGTCGTGTCTGGGGTGTATCTGTACTGTATTTTGACTTGAAATTGTGAATGAGTAATAGAATGACCGCCGTGTCTGGGGTGTATCCATACTGTATTTTGAATAATTGTTAACGATGGCCTTTTAATCTTATCCTGAAAAGGGTAAAATGTTAGCTAAAACACAAAGTTATGTTGCATGATATGTATGATGCAATGAACTGTGTTTCATCAATGTTCATGATATATGGATGTAATGGATGCGCATGTAAGCTGAGTATCTGTCTTGCTGAGGAAAATAAATCCTTGATAACTGGAGATAATGAAATCTTTGATTGCTGTCGAGGAAAGTAAATCCTTGATCGATACTGGGGATTCCAAAAATCTTTGCTTATTGAAGATGAGAAGTCCTTGATGACTACTTGGGGATTAAAGATCTCTGATTATTTGAGAATTAGAAATCCTTGGACCACTGCTGGAGATTGAAAATCCTTAGTGACTTGTGGGGATTTACAAGGGTTCTGACAACTTTTGCAGGGAATGAGAATTCTTCATGACTTTCCTCGGATATAGGGAAAACTCTTGGAAATCTCTACTGGGGAGTTAAAACCTAGGAGGCTTCTGCTCGGAGAAATGAGACCGAGAATCTTCGATCTTGCTGGGAGATAACTCTGTGGGGGAAAGGTTCACTATTCTGGCTCCGCTGGGGATAGGATTTTCAGGGTTTTCAGGCTCCACTGGGGATCTTGAAGTTTAACTCTGATGGGAATTTTGAAACTTAACTTAGTTGGGGAATCAAGTTTAGAATGTACTGGCTCCGCTGGAGATCTTGAAGCTTAACTCCGCTGGGGAATCATACTCCAAATTTTAGCTTTGTTGAGGATCTGAATGATGTATCGTAGGGGATTTCTTCTGAAATGGCACAAAGATATCTTCCTACACCTTCAACCTATCAATAATTATCCTTTTTCAATTTTGTTTTATTTGTAAGCAGTGATTATATTCAAATGCATATGCCAATTTAACAAAACATTGGACATTTTCAAATAAAACATAAGTGTAAAAAGAAAAGAAAAGCAAGCAAATTTCTGCACTTTGAAGTATCTTTGTATTTAATTTTTGTGAGTATCTTTGTACAAAGGAGACAGACATCCTAGTAAGAGAATGTTGTCGTAAAAATTAAAAAAATTTATACAAAAGAAAGATGGCTATGTGTAACAATTCCATGGGATTCCCATTCTGCTATAGCCTTCACAAATATGAATATATTGTCCATTCGCTGCTTCGTCCGCCGATGACTGGATTGATCAGAAGCTTGGAGCTTGTTGGTGAAGAGATTGTTCTTAAAGTGATCCGACGAGACATAGTCATACGCTTTAATTCCCTAACTTTTGCCTGGACCTCCCTTTTGGGTTTTCGATCCATCGGGAAATCCCTTTTTGCCCAAGTCGCCCTTTCGGGTTTTCAACTTGCCGGGTGTACAGATTTTTTTGTTTTATCCCTAATTTTTGCCTAAACCGCCTTTTCGGGTTTTCGATTCACCGGGATGCCCATTTTTGCCCAAGTCGCCCTTTCGGGTTTTTAACTTGTCGGGTTATTTTATGCGTAGTATCTTTTGACTATGTCCGCGTTCGCAGGGTGCAGAAAATCGTCACCGTCCATGGTGGTCAGAATCATCGCCCCACCAGAAAAGATGCTCTTAATCACAAATGGTCCTTCATAAGTAGGAGTCCACTTGCCCTTGGGATCACTTTGCGGCAAGATGATCCGCTTGATTACAAGATCTCCGACTTGATATACCTGACGCCTGACTTTCTTGTTGAAAGCCTTGATCATATGTTTTTGATACGTCTGACCATGATAAACAGCAGTAAGTCGCTTCTCGTCGATCAAATTAAGTTGATCAAGCCGGTTCTGAATCTAATCGTCTTCACTCAAACTAGCGTCCTTCATAATCCTTAAGGAAGGAATCTGAACTTCCATAGGTAAAACAACTTCAATGCCATACACTAAAGAAAATGGGGTTGCCCTTGTTGAAGTACGTGTCGTGGTACGATATCCATGCAGAGCAAACAGTAACATCTCATGCCAGTCCTTGTAGGTGACTGTCATCTTTTGAATGATCTTCTTGATATTTTTGTTCGCGGCTTCAATAGCATCGTTCATCTTCGGCCGATAGGGAGATGAATTGTGATGATAAATCTTGAACTGTTCGCATAGATCGGTGATCATAGTGTTGTTCAAATTTTTACCGTTATCTGTGATGATCCTGTCGGGGACACCATACCGGCATATGAGGTTCTGCTTGATAAAGCGGGCAATCACATTCTTTGTAACTGAGGCATAGAAAGCTGCTTCGACCCACTTGGTGAAGTAATCAATAGCGACCAAGATGAAGCGATGCCCATTGGATGTCGTAGGCTTGATCTCTCCAATCATGTCAATGCCCCACATTGCGAATGGCCAAGGAGCTGTCAGAACATTGAGAGGAACAGGAGGAATATGTACCTTGTCGGAGTAGACTTGACATTTGTGGCAAGTACGGGAATGTTGATGACAATCAGCTTCCATGGTAGACCAGTAGTAGCTTGCCTTTATAATCTTCTTAGCCATCGTATGTCCACTCAAGTGGGTGCCAAATATGCCACTGTGTATTTCAGTCATGATCAACTCTGCTTCAGCTTTGTCCATGCAACGAAGTAGAACACAATCATGGCTGCGCTTATAAAGGATGCCATTGCTTAGGAAGAACTTGGCAGCAAATCTCCTTAAGAACTTTTTATCATTGATTGAAGCTCCTTCAGGATATTCTCTAGTCTGGAGATACCTTTTGATTTCATGAAACCAGGGTTGTTCCACTACCTCTTCGGTATTAATCTCATGACAGTGTGCAGGTTCGTCCATTCGCTCGATGGTAATTTGGGGAGCCTCGTTATACCAGTTGAGTTTAAACATGGAAGACATTGTAGCCAGAGCATCTGCTAGCTGATTTTCTTCTCGCGGGAAGTGCTCGAAATTAATCTGCTCGAAATGAGGCAATAATGTCAAGACGCGTTCTTTGTATGGGATAAGATTAGGATGCTTGGTGTCCCACTCTCCTTTGACTTGACTGATAACCAAAGCCGAGTCCCCAAATACGACCAAAGATTTGATTCCCAAGTCTATAGCAGCCTTGAGACCAAAGATGCAAGCTTCATATTCAGCCATGTTGTTGGTACAGCTGAAGCAAAGTCGGGCAGGGATGGGTGTATGGTAACCTTCCGGAGAAATGAGTACCGCACTGATACCGTTACCAAGTTCATTTGGAGCACCATCAAAGTACAGGGTCCATCGGGATCCTTGTCCAGGTCCGTCATACGGTCTGTTACCTTCAATGTTGTCCAATGTCATGATGTCCTCGTCAGGGAAGTCGAATCTCATAGATTGGTAATCTTCGACGGCTTGATGAGCTAGATGGTCATCTAGTACACTCCCCTTTATAGCTTTTTGGGTAGTATACTGGATATCATACTCAGTCAGGATCATTTGCCATCTAGCGATTCTTCCGGATAAAGCAGGCTTCTCGAAGATATACTTGATCGGATCCATCTTTGAAATCAGCAGAGTGGTATGTGTCAACATATACTGCCTTAGCCGGCGAGCAGCCCATACCAACGCGCAGCAAGTTTTCTCGAGTAGCGAGTCTCACAGTCGGTAAACTTTTTGCTAAGGTGTGATCGGTGGAAATAGAACTGCGGGGAATAAACTTGTTGGAGAGATTACTCTGCGGGGAATTACTCTGTGGGAAGAGATACCTTGCTGAGGTTTTGATGATAACTCTGCTGGGGATTCCTGTTGATAAGCTCTGTTGGAAGATTTGATGAACTCCGCTGGGGGATAGGAAGAACTTCGCCGAGGACGATCTTTCCGTGGTAATTAGCTGAGGATAACCCAGTTATAAGCTCTGGTGAGGAATAACCTTTGAATAAAGCCGGGGAGATGCGTTCATATTCTGCAGAGGATAAGCTTCCAGAATCTACTGGGGATAAGCTTCCAGAATCTACTGGGGAGGATAATTCAACTCTCCTGGGGAAACTTTTGGACTGTACTGGGGAAGTTGCTCCACTGGGATGTCTGGTGTTCCGCCGGGGAACAATCTTATATTAAGACTGCTGGGGATGCTTGTTAAGGAATATCTGCATACTCCGATGGAATATCGAGATTTTCTGGGGATACCCAACTTCCTTAAGGCTGAAAGTAGGCTAACTCTGCTTGGGGAGAGTGTTGTTGACTTGCTGGAGATACTGTGCCTTTTCAGGGCTGATGAGAGACCAACTCTGCTCGGGAGAGAGTATTGCTGAATCTTGTCTTACTCTGGGGGGAGTGAAGGTATCCTGGTTACATTCTTCAGCCGAACTTACCTTGGTACCTTGGTGGACGGAGCAACTAGACCGCTTAGACAACTCATATTGCCCCTGTTTCTGTGGGAGAAGATATCTGTGGAGGCGCTTGATGACTGCCGGTTGACAAATCTTCTTCTGGTAGGCAAGTGACGAGATGACGGAACATAGTCGTACGCTTTTGATCCCTAACTTTTTCCTGGACCGCCCTTTCGGGTTTTCAGTCCACCGGGATACCCATTTTTTCCCAAGCCGCCTTTTCAGGTTTTCGACTTGCCGGGTGTACAGATTTTTTCATTTTCATCCCTTATTTTGCCCGAACCCTTTTGGTTCGCCGGGAAGCCCTTATTTTTGCCTAGGTGTGTCAACCTAGCGGGTCTTTGATTATGCGTAGTATTTTTTCGACTATGTTCGTGCTCAGAATGCAGGGAGTTGTCACCGTCAGTAGTGTTGTGTTACCCTACTACCAGAAGATCTTCGTTTGATCGTCCAATGCCCCAAGTAATCCAGATGGAGATTTTCCCCAAGCTGGTTGTTCTTTTGAGAGATTCTCCGAATCTTGACTTAACTGCCCCAGCTGATGGACAATGATCATGCCATGCCCCTTTATTGGAGGTGCTTTTGTTCATTTAGACATTCGTCGTGCAAACTTCTATGTTGTTCAAACAAATAGTCATATGCAAACAATGTTATTTTAAGAATGCAAAGCTTATGTATGTCTTGAAGTTTTTTTGAAAATGCATTTTTTGATAAAACAAGTGAAAATTTTTTTTTTTGTAAATTGTGATGTCAACTCGTTATTTTACCGCAAGCCTTAAGGAGTCAGGATACCTTTGGTAACATCATGCTTTCGAACTAACCCATGCTTCAGCTAGGACTTTTAGGGGTTGTAGCGTGGCCTGGTTCACGGTTTAAGAAACAAAGGATAAAGGCTCAAATTTTATTTGCACCCATCCGTTCTTCGTGATGTTCTTCAAACCTAAACTCAGTTGATCGTGCGTCAGACCTTGTTTGAGTCTTTGCTATGATGTTCCGGTGATGGTTCGAGTGTTGACAATTTATTTTGAATAGGAAATCATTTCTTTTTGTTGAGGGTTTGTGAGACCTCTTTTTTTTATATTTCGTTATCCCTGTTTTTAGCCTGAACTGTTTCTTTTGTGATAACAGTCAGCGGGATGCCCCAGTTCTGTAAGTCTCCTTCATAGGTGTTGACTTATTGGGCTTTTGTTGTTTGAAAGATAGTGACTACCTGTCTTTATGATTATTCGGAGCCATCACTGTCTTTTGTTTTGTAAGGACTCATTTGATGCCATTCGTTATGCACCTGGATCAACTGAGAGAACTACCCTGCCCCAGGTTATGATTAAGGGTTTTAATTTTCAAAGAGAAAAAACTCCTACTTCTTTGGCTCGAAGGGGTTGACTAGGGATTATCTTCCTTATAACTCCAGTGTTTAGGAACTGAAACAATGCCTGTACCTCATCAGCGGGGTCTGTTCAAAAGCATACTGTAAAGATCGTGGTATCGTTTTCGTCATCCTCCCTCAAGAGGCTTAGAATTATTAACCGAGCGTTGATCATCACAAAAAAATATGAAAGCAATTTGAATATAGTGAAAATAATTGGATTAATTCAAAAACAGACATACGCAGTGCATTAATGAAATAAAAGAGTTTGCTATGACATTAATTGTTTGTATAAGCAAAAAAATACAACTCGGAAATTCAAATAAACAAAAGCCTTCAATGATTGGGAAAAGGAGCAGTGATTATGTTTGGAGTTTCTGGTGCTTCAAACTGAATCTCTTCGGCGTCAATCATGTCTTGGACCTTGTTCTTCAGAGCCCAACAGTTGTCTGTAGTATGCCCCGGGCTATCAAAATGGTATGCGCACCTATCGTTGGGATGATAGTTAGGAGCAGAAGTGTTTGGATTCCGGAGAGGAGCCCTTAAGGTAATCAGCCCTGCCTTCAACATTTGTTGTAGCGCTTGATCCAGTGACATGTTGATCTTAGTGGACGGTCTCTTGGGTGCGACCTCCTTACGTTGCTGCCCCTGTCCTTGTTGAGCAGGCCTAGGATTAGAGATCTGGGTTGCCCCTACATGTTGATCATGGCGACCCTTTTTACTATGCACAGAATTGGACTCCTTCTTCCCACTGTAAGGCTTTTTATGAGCATCAGCAGGTGCAACTTCTTGAATCTTTCCAGCCTTGATACCAGCTTCAATCCTCTCCCCGGTCAAGATCAAATCTGTGAACCCAGCAGAAAAATTCCCAATCAGATGGTTGAAGAAAGGACCAGACAGGGTCCCCAAGAACATGTCAACGAGTTCCCGGTCAGTCAGAGGTGGTTGCACCCTTCCAGCAAGGTCTCTCCACTTTTGTGCATATTCCTTGAATCCTTCACCTGTCCCTAGTGACATACCCTGGAGTTGGGTACGTGTAGGAGCGAGGTCGGCATTATACTGATACTGCTTATAAAAAGCAGTTGCCAAGTCCTCCTAGTTACGAATACTGGTTCCATCCAACTGATAGAACCATTCGAGCTGAGTCCCTGAAAGACTTTCCTGGAAGAAATGGATCCATAGATTCTTGTCTGCCGTGTAGGGCTGGATCTTCCTTGCGTATGAACGGAGGTGCAACTTAGGACAAGAAGCCCCGTCGTACTTTACAAAGGCAGGTGCCTTGAACTTGTAAGGGATCACCACCCCAGAAGATAAACCTAGGTCCCCAAAGTCCAACCCAGGCACACGTTGAATCTCCATAGCATTTAACCGGTCCTCCAGCTGTTTGTACATGTCCTCAGCAGGAGGGTACTGTTCATCATTGAAATCTGTCTCGGTGTCAGAGACTACGGGACTAGGAACCCTTCCCTCTTGGTGACTGCCTTCCCCAACAGATGGAGTAGTCCGCTCAGCTTCATTCTGCAGTGTATTCCCAGATATGCGTCTAGGGTTGAACAAAACAGTCCTCTTCTTCTTTTTCTTCAAAAGCAGAGTCTTCAATTCCTGTTGTCCTTGGGCTAAGCTCATGACCAGCTCCTGAAACTGGGCGTTCTGGGCCTGGAGGGCCTTGATAGCTTGTTCATTGGATGATTCAGGATTCATGATGACGGCTGAAATAAACAGCGAAGAAGGTAAGTGACCTGTAACAAGGGTACTTGTGATGTAATGATATGCATGATATGCATGCGATGTTTTCAAGGATCTCGCGGGGTAAACAAGAAAAGTTGTTAGGATTTGAATTTCGTAGCTTGATTGAAGGAACTTCGTGTTGTTGAGAGTCCTTCTTCAAGAGTCAAGGCTCACCATATCTAGTGGGTCATAGCCCCTGACTCAAGTTATCAACCTTGGCTAGAGGAAAATAAATCCCCTTTGCCCCTTGCTAGACATCATGACCTGCATCACAAACCCTTGAGATCCTTGAAATGGATTAGTCCTTATGTAGGATGTATGCAATGGTATGATGTTATGCTATGCATGGAGTGATGTAAGTAGGCCCTGTAATGAGTCCCAATTAAGGACTGTTAACAAACCATGCAAGAAACTCATGTGTTAGATAACAAGCATGCAAGTAGTCAAGTTTGAAAGCACACAAGTCACACAAGACAACCCTTAGAGTTCAGGCCAGCATGAAGTTTGGGTACTACCCTCTTTCAGTTTCGTTGGTTAAGACCTGTCCTATCAAAAGTAACCGGGTTATAGAGGATCCCAATATCACTGACTACCCTCAATCGGTCATAACTTCAGCGTTGCAATCTTTTCTTACGACCAGAACCATCGCGAGAGTTTAGCCTCAATGGGTGTAGCATACTGCTACTGTTCTATGGCCAATTTGGGTCACATTAGGGTTCTAAGGTCGGTTGGTGCTTAATGACTCCTCAGAAGACCCATATTCTCCTCGTTGCGACACAAGGGATATCGGTACAGACCAAGGTGCCACACCAACGTAGCCACTGCTTCACCCGTGTCGGTCTACGCCGGACAGGTCCCTCACAGCTTATGCTACCTAAAAGGGTATCCCCAGATCTGGGTTAGGATCTATGAAACTCCGATGCAAAGCCCACAAATATAAAGCAATCAAAGCAAAGCAATTGAAAACATAAGTATGATCTAATCTTAAGGTACACCTCACTTATCAGTATCCCCAGCAGAGTCGCCAGTTCTGTGATCGATGGAAATAGAACTGAATGTTTTTTTTAGCTGGTTCGCGAAATGTCGCGGTAAGCAAGAGTCGCCATCGTATTTTATGTTCTCCAACATGGAAAGGACAAAAGCACAGCAAAATTCCTTTTTTGAGATGTCTCTCAGTTCGGGAGGTAGATTTATAGAAAGGGAAGGTGTTAGCACCCTTTCTATCAGTGGTTATCCACGGGCTCTTAGGTACTTGCTCTTATATTTTCAAAATTTGTTTGCTTTTCAAGTGTGTGTGGGTTTTGGAAAAGTTTCGTTTGAAAAATTTCTAAGTAACTCTTGTATCTGTCCTCAAGAGTGTATGAAAAATTTGTTTGAAAACCTTTTTGAAAGTGTGAGGTGTGAAAAGTATTTTGTTTGTTTTTGAGAGAGCAAGTACCCAGGAGAATCTACCTACTCTAAGGAATTAGGCTGTGTAAGATTCCTTTAGATAGTGCTATCCCACCATTGAGAGGTAGGTAGCACCATCGTTGGAGGTGTTCGGGTCAATTCGATTAAGGGACAATGTGGTCACCAAAGCAATGGTAGGACACCTTAGTGGTAACCCTAATGTCCTAGATCCTTTTATCCGAGGCAACCGTTTCGAGGCAACTGGATCTTAGACAGGAAGACGACCTCTAAGACACCCTATACTTGATGACCACGTAGAGGCAACCAGTGAGGCGTACCCTAGAAGTGGCATGTGCTTTGTGTGTTGTTTTTCAGTTAAGGTTATCTTGTACATGTTATTTGTGAGCTACGGATTGGTTTTATTTACATACATTCTTGCAGGCATTTTTTAACAGTTAGGAGTGCGGAAAGTAAATTACAGAAAGATAAATCTAACTATTACAAGGCGCGGGTCTATACATCGCCAAAAACAAAAACCCGTTTTCGAAAAGTAAATGCAGAAAATTAAAGAAAGCAATAAAATCCTAATTACTATTACATCCTCTGTACAGATACATAAATATAATCAAAATAAATAAATACGCGCGAAAGAAAATTCGGGACGTCCTAAGGGTTTTGACCCTTTTTAGAAAAGAATTGAATTTTTTGTCCTTTTTTGTAATTAATGAAATTAAAACTAATAACTAATTAATTAATTAATTAATTAAGAAAATGATATTTTTGTGTTTTTATGTTTTTAATGAAATAAAATAAAAAGGAATTAAAATTAAAAGTTAATAAAATCTAATTCTAAATTTATTTTAGTTATTAAAAAAAAGATTAAAATTGCCTAATTAAACTAATTAATTAATTATAATTTAATTACAAAACAATGAATTAAAGTGAAATTAATAAATAAGAATAATAAAAATATTAGTTTTTTTGATTTTTTTTGTTTATGAAAATAATTATCTATGAATTAAATAATAATAATAATAGTTAATAATAATAATTAGTTAAAAGAAAATAAAAAAGGAAAAGAAAACAAAAGAAAATATGAAAGAACCATGGGGGTGTTGGCCCAGGTATGGAGGTTTGAGGAAGCAATATGGCCCAATAAGCTTAAGCCTTTGTTGACTTTAGGAATTTCCTGCACGTGCTTTGACTTGGAGCATGGTATCCAGCATCTCATAGCCCCTGGATTGATCTTTGAGGCCACTTGGCGCGTGATCGTTTGATGCACATGGTGGTAAGCCTTTGTGAAACCTGCACAGGAACATGTTATGGAAAAATAGAAATAAGCATTTGGGGGACCTGGGATGTTGATGGAGTGCTTGGAAGTAGTTGAATCTGGCTAGATCAGGTCTTTCGAGCTTGACAACTACAAGGAAATTTTTGCAATTTTGGGGCGTTCTCTAGGCTGTGTGTATTTTTCTGTAATGCTTTCTCATGTCTTGTATTTATAGAGGAGATGGAGGGGACAAAGAAATAAGGCAAGAATCCAAGCCATAAAGCCATGCTTTCAAACCAAAATCCAACAAATTAAAAAGCTTCCAAAATTTGCAAAACTTTCCCTTTCCATGCTTACATGTATCTGGACATCTTGGCACAAATTCAAAATTTTGTGTACAAAAAATAGCTTGCACGAATTTGGCAGCTAGTAAATGGCATATAAAGGTCATTCAAACCACAAAGATCCCCTTTAATTAATTTTTTTGATTTTATTTGAATTTTATGGATTTAAAATGGATTAAATCAATAAAAATTAAATAAAATAGAAAAATTAATGTTTAATCTTGAAATTAATCATGGGACACGTGGGTGGCATGACAAGGCTGAATCAGGTGGAAAAAAGTGGGCCCTTTTGTCAAAAATTGAAGTTTCAAGGATAGTTGACTTTTGCCATTTCACAAAAATTTCCCAACTTCTCCTATGCATATCTTGCTCAATTTTGATCATATGAACATGTTCCTGGACATTTTGGAAAGGTCTTGAAGTCCTATAACCAATGCCTTTGATCCCATGTCATTTTTAGTTACCAATCTCAAGTTATGGTCTTTGAATTAAAATGCCTTTTTGTTGACTTTTGAAAATGACCTATAATGTTGAAATTGATAACTTTTTGTGAGAGCATTTCTTGGACTTGGAATGTGAAGATTAGTTGTAGGAAATGTCCTCCCCTTCAAAATGAGCATTGGATGGGATTTTTCTGATGAACCATGAAAAAGTTATGCCTTGGTCAAGTTACAGTTGACTTTTCAACGGTCCAAAAATGGAAACTTTTGCATCTTGATGATTTTTGAGCCATTCTTGAGGAATTATGATCAAGACATGATCAAATGATGATTGTGGCTTCAAAATAAGATGTTGACCAAAAATTTTGACTTTTGACTGCCAAATGACCATTTTGCCCCTACAGTTGATTGTGAGGCAATTAGGATTTTTGACTGTGCAACTTGACCTTGTGAGCCTTGAAACTTGGCATGTAGATGCTTGACAATGTGTATGAGCATATGGGACTTGATTGAGCCCTTGAAAACCTCATCTTCCTTGAAGGAACCAAAACCCTAATTTGACTGGCTTAGGAGGGTGTTTGAACTGTGTAACCCTTGAGTAGACTTGAGTAAATTGAGATGATGCTTGTCAAAACTTTGAAAAGTATGGGAGGGCAAATTTTGGGGTACAACATAAGGTAATAAATGGCATGCTCTTTTTGTCCAGACTCGTCATGTTGGCCCAGCACGCACCCCATTGAGTTATCCAAAATAGTCAGATACATGATTAACGGCCTTCCTTCAACGGGTGGCATCAGAATAGGAGGTTCTAGTAAGTACTCCTTGATTTTATCAAAAGCAACTTGATAATCATTGTTCCACTCAACCACCTGATCTTTCTTTAACAGCTTGAAGATTGGCTCACAGGTAGATGTCAGGTGAGAGATGAACCTGGCGATATAGTTTAAGCGTCCCAAGAATCCTCTAACCTCCTTTTCAGTACGGGGAGCAGGCATTTCTTGTATAGCCTTTACTTTAGCTGGATCAACCTCAATGCCTTTGTTGCTGACAATAAATCCCAAAAGTTTACCAGACCTAACCCCAAAAGTGCACTTGCTTGGGTTTAGTCTGAGCTTGTACTCCTTCAACCTGGCAAACAGCTTTTGCAAATGACCAAGGTGTTCTTCTTCTGTCTGTGATCGAGCTATCATGTCATCTACGTAGACTCCGATCTCATGATGTATCATATCATGAAACAGAGCTACCATGGCGCGTTGATAGGTTGCCCCTACATTCTTTAGTCTGAATGGCATCACTTTGTAGTAGAAGGTACCCCATTGTGTGACAAAAGTAGTTTTCTCCATGTCCTTGGGGGCCATTCTGATCTGGTTGTATCCCGAGAATCCATCCATGAAGGAAAAAACCTTGTGTTGAGTTGTGTTGTCAACCAAGATGTTGATATGTGGCAGTGGAAAATCATCTTTAGGGCTAGCCCTGTTTAAATACCGATAGTCCACACACATTCTGACTTTGCCGTCCTTCTTAGGCATTGGCACAATGTTAGCAACCCATTGTGGATAGGAAGTAACAGCCAGAAAGCCAGCATTGAATTGCTTCATTACCTCAGCTTTAATCTTCTCAGACATGTCAGGTCTCATTCGGTGGACCTTTTGCTTTACCGGTGGACAGTCTTCTCTTGTAGGGAGACGGTGAACCACGATATCTATGTCTAACCCTGGCATGTCTTCATAAGACCAGGCGAAGATTTCAACATATTTGTTCAACAACTGCACTAAGCGCTCTTTGACACTTGGTTCCAGGTTGGCACCCACTTTTACTTCTTTCTTATCTTCCTCTGTCCCCAAGTTGATGGTTTCTAGCAACTCTTCATGAGGCAGAATAGCCCTCTCTTCTTATTGTAGAAGTCTGGCTAACTCTCCCGGCACTTCACAGTCTTCGTCAACTTTGTACTCAGCATGATTGACCAAATCTCCAGAGTTATCGAAGGTTAAAGCAGAATAGTCACCCATGGAATCCGGAGTGGATGGGTACCTGCATTTGTGAGTGTGGGTGTGTGTAAGGGATAGCCATCCTTAAACGAAACAAAATGCAAAAGGAAAGAAAATGAACACAACAGTTTAGATGAAGACGTCCAATGATTCATTAAAACATGGCATATGATAATGAAGAAAATCAAGCCCTTACAAATGGACCTACATGCCCCGGGCAAGGCATGAGGTGAAAATAGTGTGCGAATTGTTTAGTTATTACAGACTATAAATGGGAAATTGTTCAAAGATAAAATTACTGGTTGATAAAGGTGATGGGAATAAAATCCTTTACTTCTCAGTTGCTTAAACCCCCTTCGACGGTCGGAAAGATCCAATCTTCAAAGTGGCTCTCTTCATCTTCATCTTCTACAGCATTGATTCCATGGTGAGAGATCTTGACGGGTGGTCCTCCAGCCTTGGAGCGACGCGTAGCCTTTTGTCCTGCAGCAGTGAACCCTAAACCAAACTTATCCGTTTTATGGGGAAAGTCAGGCAATTTTCCGCATACTGTACTCTTCCCTTCTTTAATTACAGCCTATGCGTCCTTGAGAGATGCCATCCTAGATACATGCTTGGGAACGACATGCACCTCAACCATTGTCTTCACAACTGCTACCTCAGGAGAAACTTCCTCAAAATGTTGGAAAGGCATTTCGATGAACTCGCCATCCAACTCCACATAGCGGAAAGAATTGAGATGATTTATCATGTACTCTTCCTCACCGTGCACTGTTATAATCTTACCCTTAACAGGATACTTCAGCATTTGGTGCAAAGAGGAGGTAACTGCCCTGGCATAATGGATCCACGGTCTTCCTAACAAACAAGAATATGACGGACGGATGTCCATCACATAAAAGGTGGAGTTGAAAACTTTTGTGCCTACTTTGATAGGAATGTCAACCTCTCCATGAACCATTCTTTTGGACCCATCAAAGGCCCTAACAACGATGTTACTAGGTTTGAGATTCAATCCTTCACAGTCCAAACGGTCTAAGGCTTTCTTCGGCAGCACATTCAAGTAAGAAACAGTATCAACTAAGACATGGGCGAGGGTGGTTCCCCTGTATTCAACTGAGACATGTAGCGCGTCGTTGTGTTTCCTTCCTTTGGGAGTCAAGTCAGCATCGGAAAAGCCAAGGCCATTATCAGCAGTAAGACTGGTCACACACTCCTGAAACTGGTCAGCCGAAGTCTCTTGGGGTACATGTGTCGCCTTCAAAATTTTGATCAGGGCCTTAGCATGGGCCTCAGAGCAGAGTAGAAGAGCCAACATTGAAATTTTAGAAGGGGTCTGCCCTAGCTGTTCCACAACGTCGTAGTCACTTTTTCTGATTATTTTCAAGATTTCATCCATTTCTTTCTGAGTGGTTTCGGGGATAACCACAGCATGAGCCTTCGTCCTGACAGGCACTTCTAGTATCCCCTTACCCTTATTGGTAGTATCAACAGATGGTCTTACTTCAGGAGTATCCAATTCTTCAATCATTGGGCCTTGCACAGATGGTCTAACAGGTACGGAAGCTTTCGAGGGTCCGAAAACTGCTCGAGGGGGAGCAATCTCCGGAGAAAAAATCTGGCCGCTGCGGGTTATCTTGCTTGTACCCGCAATGTTCCCTATATCAGGGTTTTCTTCTTCAGAATTCTCTTGGACTGCTTCGATTTGTTTGATACCATGATAGAATATTTCTCCTCCATAGTTCCATGGTATCGTTCTGCTGGATTGGTACGGGACAGGTCCCGGCATGGTGATCTTTAATGGTACACATTTAGAGTTGGGTGTAATCCTGACAGGCCTTTTGCAAGCCTTGGGAGGATTGTCAGAAATGGTTATGATTGCAATATCGTTGGTTGAAGTAGCAAAAGTAGCAGGAGTAACAAGATTGAAGGTATCAACAGGGGTTTTCTGGAAAAGTATCTCTTGGGTATCCATCAGGCGTTGGACACCTGATTTCAACATTGGGCAGTCAGCTCGTATGTTCAAACAAAAATAACAGTCCTTCCCACATCCTGGGAATATCCCGGCTCTCATCAACTTCTCTTTAATCACTAACAACGGAGTCAAAAGACTGGCAACATCAGTAACATGGAGGTCTTCTATAACGGCATGAACATTATGGCCGTGCTTGGGCATCGGAGAAGATATCACATTGGGCTTCTCAGGAGCATCAAATTCTACTTCCTTAGCATCAATCAGATCCTAGATTTTGTTCTTAAGCGCCCAACAATTATTGGTATCGTGCCCAACACTGTCAGAGTGGTAGGCACACTTGGCATTGGAGTGATAGTATGGAGAGGAGGTGTTAGGGTTCTTTGGCGCTTCCTTCAGACTGACAAGATTCAGCTTCAACAAATGTGGGAGTACCTGAGCTGGCGTCATGTTGATTCGGGTGAACTGTCGTTGTGGCCTTTCTACCTGTTTTTGATTTGGTCTTGACTGATTGCCGCGAGGTTGATCATTTGAAGAGTTTTGAATCATCACAGCCCCTACAGTTGGCCGGTGCTCGGTTCTTCCCTGACCCTTTTGAGAATACACAGCAGAGGCTTCCTTCTTAGCCGGGAAGGCTTTCTTAACAGCAGTGGATGCGAAAGTATCCTTCTGAATCTTGCCACTTTTAATACCGGCCTCGACCCTTTCGCCAATCAAAATTAGTTCAGTAAATCCCGCGGAAGAACTTCCGATTAGATGATTGAAGAAGGGGCCAGACAGGGTCCCCAGAAACATGTCAACTAACTCCCTATCTGACAATGGTGGTTGCACCCTTCCAGCCAGATCACGCCACTTCTGGGCATACTCTTTAAACCCTTCATTGGAAGCCATTCCCATACTTTGTAGTTGAGTACAAGTGGGCGCCAAATCCTCTTTGTATTGATATTGACGATAAAAAGTAGCAGCTAGGTCTTCCCAATTGTGAACCTCTGATCTCTCGAGCTGATAGAACCAATCCAACTGTGTGCCAGACAAATTGTCTTGGAAAAAGTGTACCCAAAGGTCCTTATCAGATGAGTGGGGTTGGATCTTTCTGACATACGATCTCAGGTGCATCTTTGGACACGACAGACCATCATACTTGGCAAATGTTGGCACCTTGAACTTGGGAGGGATAATAATCCCAGCTACCAGCCCTAGTTCTTCAAAATCCAAACCAGGGACCCTGTGCAACTCCATGGCTTCCAGTTTATCCTCAAGATTCTTATATTTATCATCAGCTGGAGGATATTGTTGTTCGGAGTAATCTTCGTCTTCTTCCTCTTCCTCCTCTTCAACCTCAGATTCAGAAGGTACAGCAGCCCATTTCCCTTTACCGGCCCCTTCGTCAGACATTGAGGGGAACTCAAGAACCTTCCTAGCATTGCTTTCAAACCTTCTTCCAAAAGTGGATACTCCAGGTCTCTTTTTATTTTTCTCTTTATTCTTCTCCAACAGAGCTTTGAGGTCCTCTTGACCCTTTTCCAAGGTCATGAGGAGTTGCTGGAATTGTGAATTTTGTGCCTGCAGATCCTTTGTCGTCTGCTCCAAATCCATCTTGCTGAAATAAACAGCAGAAAGATAAGGAAACCTGGTGTGAAGACCTATTTATGCATATGATGAATGGTATGTTATTCATGTAATGCATTCAAAGATTCAGAAATCCAAATTCATTGCAAACAAAAAGGAACACACGACATATTAAGAAGAAATTGTTAGTACATAAGTGCCCCATGGGCAAAATATTACAAAATTCTTAATGTAAAAAGACATTGCGCATCCTCTTTGGTGCAATGTAAGTGTTGAGAGTTTCCTCCTCATGAAGTCGGCGGGTAAGCTCTAAAACCTTCTTCTCACTGGCATAGAAGTTGGCTTCAAAAGTATTTTGTTCTTCCTTCAGTTGGATCCAACTCTTTTGCATTTCTTCCCATGATGTTGGCATGTCAGGATGTAGGATGGTGTATGGAACCTCTCCTTCCATAACAGGCTCTTTGATCACGGGGAGAATGTGAGGATATGGCATCATAAGATTCTGGGCGCGGGTTCGTACCCACTTGAGATAAGGCTCAAGGGGGTGGAATTATTGTGCCCCAGTGTCTTACTATCCACTTTGTTGGGCATCCTCCAAGCTCTGATGAACCTTTGTCGAAGTCCTTGCGCATCGTTGTCGAAGTCAAAAACTAGGTCAGGGATCAACATGTCATGAGGGCCATCCCTCCGAGCATATCCAAATTATCTCAAAGCTAGACAGGGGTTGTAGGTAATTCCTCCCCTAACGCCAAGTAGTGGGACATTAGGGAATTCCCTACAACGATCAATGATGATGACATTTTCTCTGGACTGAGAACACCAATGTACATCAGAATGTGTGAGGGTCATCAGCCGTTGTGACCACCTTAAACCCTGCTCATTCTTCAAAACTGATTGTGGAAGGTGAGAAATAAACCACCTTACTAGGAGAGGAGTACAGCACATGAGAACAACTCTTTTCCTCATTGTTCGTGTGTAAAATGAGTGTAGGATGTCCCCAAGCAATGTAGGTATAGGATTCCTGGATATGAAAATCTTGACAGCATTCACATCTATAAGTTGATCCGGGTTTGGGAACAGGACTAACCCATAGATAAGGAGTGCCACAATCTCTTCAAAGGCTTGTAGATCAAGAGAATTCCAGTAGTCTTGTGCCTTCTCAAACAAAAACTTTTCCAAGAAACCCTTGACACCACTTCTGGTTTCCCAATGTCCCTTGATGTCGGATGGTTGCAAGTGTAATGCTTGAGCAACATCTTCAGGCTTTGGTTCCTTTTCTGTACCATTGTAGGGTAGTTGATGAAGAATAGGAATCCTCAGGAGTTGATAAAATTCCTCCAAAGTGGGTACTAACTGGTAATCAGGGAATGTGAAACAGTGGTGTAGGGGGTCAAAGAACTGGAAGAGAACTTTCACCATGTCTTCTTCAATGTTGGTGTTGACCAAGTTGAGGAGTCTACCATGTCTTTCACTGAAGAGAGAATTCTCTGGAATCTTAGAAGTAAGCTCCTTGAGTTGAGGAGGGATTCTCACAAGGTTAACTTGAATTGTTTTCCTGCGAAGAGATTCCATGACCTACAAAACAAGAACAAAGATGAAGATCCAAACCCTTGAAATGGTTAGTGGATGCATATGATGCTTTATGATGTTCATGATGTATGCATAAGCACATGTACAAGCAAGTCACACAAAACCCTAGTTTTAGGCTTGCATGAGGTTTCATAGGTAAGTACCCTCTTGAGTTTAGTTGGCTCAAACTTGTCCTATAAATAGTAACCGGGTTCTAAGGAGCTCAAAATCACTGGATTGTTTTCTATGTTCATTGTTTTGGCTTAGCCACTTAACTAGCGACCAAAATATTCCAAGAAAACAACCCTCAATGAGTGTAGTATCGAGTATCTACCAACTTCGGACTGCACCAAAGCCGGTTATCTCACTACCCCTAATAAAAGGCCAAGATGGTCAAGTAAGGTTCTAAGAGTTCATTAGTGCTTCATGACATCACTCAGCGGCCCCGTATTCTCTTTGATTGACTCAGAGGCTATCGGTACTCACAAATATGTCGCACTAATATAGCTATTGCTTCAACCATGTCGGTATACCCCGCACAGTTTCCACAACATATTGTTATTTACCTATGAATGTTTCCCAAATCCAGGTAGAGGATTTCAAGCCCAAACAAAAGAACCAAATGTAAAGCATCCAAAGAAAACAATATAATCATGCAAAGGGTGATCTAAGCCCTAAGGTTACTCCACTTTTAAAAATTTCCCCAGCAGAGTCGCCAGCTCTGTGATACGGTGGGAGAACTGACTTGGGATTTTGCGTTTGTGTTCGCAAATGTTTCGGTTTAGTAAGAGTCGCCACCGAATTTTTATTTTATCCTAAGGAAAGGTCAAAAAGCATAGGAAAGACCTTTGAGATGTTTTCTTGGGTTTGGGGAGTAGATTATAGAAAGGGAAGGTATTAGCACCCTTTCTATCCATGGTTATCCATGGGCTCTTAGTTACTTGCTTAGATCACTTGCTTTGCTTTTCAATTGTTTGAAATGGTGCTTTGTGTGTGGTTTTGAAAGATGTTTTGAAAAGAGGCCATCATTGTGGCAAACTTTGTAATGATTCTTGTTTGAATGTATATAAAGGTGTTTTTGTCTTTTGAAAAGTTTTCAATGTTTGAAAGTAAGGTTATAAAATTGTGTTGTGAAGTGTATTTTGAAAATAGCAAGGATGTTTTTTTTGCAAGTTTTGATCAAGTAACTAAGAGTTGTCTACCCTATTTTACTCAAAGATCTTTCTTATGTTTTTAACCCTTTTAATAGTGTTGTTTCACCATTGTATTTGGTGAACAACCTTGTGTTAGGATGTTAAATGGGACAGGCGCGGGTCATCGTATAGACCATGATAGCAATGGTGTCAAGTATTTTTGGCAATTTTCTTAAGGGACTTGATCATTTTGTTTAGGCAACTCAGATAGCGTCATCGAGGGACTATGATCTTTTGTTTTGTTTTTGTTTTGCCAAAGTACTTGACATACATATCATGGCCCATTTTTGAAGGGAACAAGTGGATTGTAACCCTAGGGGTGCAAGTGTGCATTGTGTTTGTTTTTCATACATTTTTGTCTTTTGATTAGGTCAAGCTAATTGTTGATTTGATTTTGCATACAAACCCTAGGTCTAATCATGGCATAATTGAAAGCATTTAAAGGTGCGAGAATTTAAATTCTACACTATTACAACATGATAAAGGGAGGGGGTACAAATTTGAATTAGGGATTATTTTGCAAGAAATTAAATCCTAAATTATTACAACCAAATTGAATGTATAAGGCATAACAATTAAATGTACAATATTTAAATAAATACAATAAATAAATATTAAATAAAGTGTATTATGCAAAAAAAAAGTTTTTTATGTATGTAAAAAGTATTTTTTATGTGAAATGTAAATAAATAAAAAGTCAATTTTAATTATTTTTGTTTTTAGGGCAAAAACCCTAATTTCTTAAATAAATAGTATTATTTATTATTTATACACAATAATGTATCAAATTGTACAAAAAATAAAAGTATGTTAAAAAAAATGTATTTAGTATAAAATATTAATAAAAATAAAAATGTATTATTTTTGTGTTTTTTTTCCTAATTTTTTAAGAAAATATGTATATATATATATATATGTATTAAATATATTAAGTATATTAAGTGTATATAAAAAAGAAAATAAAATAAATTATTTACAAAATGGTATATACTTCACGAAAATGTTTTCAAATGTATATAAAAATAATAAATAAAAATAAAAGTGTTTTTTACATTGTTCTTAAATTTAAACAAAATGAATGTAAAGTATTTAATGTCAAATAATTATAAAAAGTTATGAAAATATTTTTTTAAGTATTTTTCATGTTAGAAAATAAAATATCAAGGTCAGAAATAAAATAAAAAATGCAAAAATTATAAATATACAAGAAATGGGCCAGGGGGTGTGGAAATAAAAAAAGGGTGTGAAAAGCAGGAAGTAGCCAGGCCCAGCCCAGCTACTTCATCTTCTTCCTCGGTCAACACAAACGTGCGCCTAGCTCAGTCAAACCTGTATCTCTTGATTCCTTGCTTTTTTGACAAAACTCATAACATGAAACTTGTAGAGCATCAAACTACGAATCTAACCATGTAAAAAACTTAGGCTGACTCTCAAAGACCAGAGAGAATTTCTCTGACCCTAATTCTTAACCTAGTTTTTTCAGAAAGTTCATGAACAAAATTCTCCTAGAACGATTAATATAAATGAAAACTAAGAACATGTATGGTTTCAGGGTTATGAATACGACATCTTTCATTCACAAACCTAAGTCTAACTATTCCTAAATAGAGAGATAGAAGTTCATGAAATACCTGTTTCAGTTGAGCTCGAGTTGGACAATGCAGCAACTTCCAAGGGTGCTTGAGGTTCTTTTGAGCTTGCCTGATGTCCACTGAAGCTTTCCCAATGCTTGGCTTGTTTTGAAGTAGCCTGAATCGTGCTACAGAACTCAACCTGCAAAGCTTCCAAACAAAAATGGCAATGTGTGTTAATGGAGTTACAGTTGGCAATGGAGGTCTGGAATAGTTTAGGTGAGTTGAATGGAAGGTATTGGAACAAGTTTGAGGCAAAACGCACGAGGGAAAGTGGAGATGGAGGTGGTTCTGCATGGCTTGCCCTGTTTTGCAGAAAAATGGTGATTTTGTGTACAAGGAGGTTTGAGTGGTGAAAAGCTCGTGTTTATGACTCAAAGGGTTGTGTGAAATGTGTTTGCAATGTTTGTGTAAGCTGACTATGGCTGGTTTTCAAGTTTTCAAGATTTGGACCAATTTCTTCTTTGTGAAGCCAGAATGTGTAACTACTCAATGTAGGCCTGTACACTCTATCTTGTAAGCTGCATACTTTGCCCTTGATACTTGCAATTTGTGGATTTGATCTTGCATCATAGATATGGCCCCATGCTTCAAAGATCTTGGTTTGACATAAAGTATAACTTTTCAAAAATGGAACTATGCCTTTTACCATTTAGGGATTAAACTTGTGTACAATACCCTAATGACCAAGACAATGCATTAGCTCAATGGGTTTGCATTAAATTATGGAGTACAAACTAGTTTTGAGGCCTGTAATTGTGTACAAATATATCTTGGTCAGATTTGCAACTTGGTATGAACATGTATTGGCCATGGATCAAAGTTAGTTTTTGCCAACTTCAAGCATTCGATTCTCCCTGACCACAAAGGTGTTTTAGGAGTTCTTGGACAATTTGGAAAGCTTGCAACATGTACTATAATCCATATTTGAAATTCAACTTGAAAATCCAAGTGGAACTATGTGAAAAATGGCCAAGAAGATGGGTCAAATACCTGCCTAAACTAGGGCAAAATTTCTCTAAGTTAAAAGTTTTAGATACCTTTGTTCCAAAAATCATAACTTGAGATCCAAGCTTCTTTTGAGAAAACTTTGTGAATCAAAGTTGTAGACTTTGTGATGGACTATAACTTTCATGTTGTAAGTTTTGTTTGAATCCATTTGCATCTTGGTGAAAAAATGGGACAAAGTTAGGAATAAATAAGAAAATTTTATAACTTAGAAAAATTCTAAGTTATGAAAATTTTCCATTTTAAACCCTAATTTGCATTTTTGGGTTTCTTGATGAACAAGTTTCATAATTTGACATGTCTTGATGAAAAATGACCCTTGGCACTTGTTTTGACCAAAAAGTCAAAGTTTGACTTTTCAGTATACAATCAAATTTTGATCAGTTGACTGAAAAATTCATCTGTCAATCCTATGCATTTGAGATCTTTTGAACTTGTTGAATGGGTCAAGACAATGCCATTGAGTCCTTGAGTCCATGGTTGAGCTTGATTTGCCATTGGCTAGGTCAAACAGTCAAAAATTGTCTTTGTACAGTCAAAACCCTAAAAATGACCATTTTGCCCTTTTGATGATCTGATCAAATTTCTTGTGGAATTATGATCCAAACTTGTTCAAATGGTTCATATGAGTTCATAATGTTGATGTGAATCAAATTTCATGAGGTTTGACTATCAATTGGCCACAGTTAACTCTTTCCCCAATACAACTGATTTCTAGGTCAACTATTTAATTGACTGGGCAAAAATTTGAATCAAGGCTTGAAACTTGGTATGGACAAACTTGTGAGTCCAATATGAAGTATTAAATTCAATTTGGGCATTGTAGGTCAAAACATCACTGTGCAAACTCAAACCCTAATTTAGGTCAACAGTGCAAGGAGGTGTCTTGAGCAGAGCAAACCCTAGCTTGATCTTGAATTCCAAGAGTCTTGTGATGAGAAATGTTGATGAAATGAGAGGGAAAATTTTGGGGTACAACAGTATCCTATACAAGTGCAATCATGATTGCATTATACTCCATTGTGTGGACAAGGTTGAAGCTGAACAAATCATGGTTGAACTGCACAATGGTACCTTTGGCACTCACTCAAGCGGTCATACGATGGATAAGAAGATTCTAAGGGCAGGCTACTACTGGTCTACCATGGAAGCTGACTGCCATCAGTATTCCAGAACTTGTCACAAATGTCATATTTATGCGGACAAGGTACATATACCTTCAGTTCCTCTCAACGTCTTAACTGCTCCTTGGCCATTCGCTATGTGGGGAATCGGCATGATTGGAGAGATCAAGCCTACAGCATCCAATGGACACCGTTTCATTCTGGTAGCCATTGATTACTTTACCAAGTGGGTCGAAGCAGCTTCCTTCGCATCCGTCACAAAGAATATGGTTGCCCACTTCATCAAGCAGAACCTTATCTGTCGGTACGGTATCCCCGGTAGGATCATCACTGACAACGGTACAAACCTGAACAACACTATGATCACCTCCTTGTGCGAGCAGTTCAAGATTCAACATCACAATTCATCTCCCTATTGGCCAAAGATGAACGGTGTTGTCGAAGTTGCGAACAAAAATATCAAGAAGATCATACAAAAGATGACAGTCACCTACAAAGACTGGCATGAGATGCTACCGTTTGCTCTCCACGGGTACCGTACCACGGCTCGCACTTCAACTGGGGCAACACCATATTCCTTGGTATATGGAATGGAAGTTGTTTTACCTGTCGAGGTTCAGATTCCCTCCTTGAGAATCATGAAAGATGTTGGTTTAAGTGAAGACGATTGGATCCAAACCCGGCTTGATCAGTTAAACTTAATTGATGAGAAGAGACTTATTGTTGTTTTCCACGGTCAGATGTATCAAAAACGGATGATCAAAGCTTTCAACAAGAAAGCCAGGCGCCAAGTGTATCAAGTTGGAGATCTTGTGATCAAGCGCATCATCTTTCCACAAAGTGATCCCAGGGGCAAGTGGACTCCTACCTACGAAGGACCATTTGTGATCAAGAACATCTTTTCTGGTGGGGCGATGATTTTAACCACCATGGACGGCGATGATCTGCCGCACCCTGCGAACACAGCCATAGTCAAAAGATACTACGCATAAGAGACCCGCTAGGTTGATACACCTAGGAAAAACAGGGGCATCCCGGTGAATCGAAAACCCGAAAGGGCGGTTCAGGCAAAAATTAGGGACAAAACAAAAAATATGTACACCCGGCAAGTTGAAAACTTGAAAGGGCGACTTGGGTAAAAAAGGGTTTCCCGGTGGACTGAAAACCCGAAAGGGCGGTCCAGGCAAAAGTTAGGGAACTAAAGCGTATGATTATGTCTCGTCGGATCACTTTAAGGACAATCTCTTCACAAACAAACTCTGAGGCTTCTGATCAATCCAATCATCTTTAGACGAAGCAACGAACAGACAAGATATTCGGAATTACGAAGGCTATAGCAGAATGGGAACCCCATGGAATTTTTTACACTTAGCCATCTTTCTTTGTATAAATTTTTCTCATTTTTTACGACACCATCCTCTTACTAGGATGTTTGTCTCCTTTGTACAAAACACTTATTCAAAGTAAATACAAAGATGTCTCTTTCGAAGTACAGAAAACTATTTGCTTTTTTTATTTACGCTTGTGTTTTATTTGCAAAAACGTCCAATGATTTATTAATAAACATATGCATTAGAACATAATTACCGTTTACAAATAAACATGGTTGAAAAAGAGTAATTACTAACAGGTAGAAAGATTAGGAAAACGTCTTTAGGCTATTCCATGAGCAATCTCTGCAACACGTCATTAAGATCCCCCAGCGGAGCCCAAACTTTGGACTACAGGTCCCCAGCAGAGATGAGACTACCAACTACCAATCCCCAGCGGAGCTGAATCTTCCAACCCACAGCGGAAATTATCCAGTATCTCTAGGTTTCCCCGACAAGTTGTCTTGAAACCTAAAAAATCAACCAGTTAACAGTTAACTTTTTGTTTCTCCCAAACCTAGGGTAACTCCCCAGTAAAGTGGCATACAACCCAAACTCTTGAACTCCCCAGCGGATTTAAGCTTTTCCCCATAGAGCTTTCATTGCAGGATAAACTTTTCCACAGAGTTTTATTGCTTCTCGACAGAACGAAGACTCCCGTCAGTAATCCCCAGTAGAAGTCTTTAAAATTCTCTGGATTCCCTAAGAAGATTCCTCAAGAAGTATATGGAATGATTCTCACAGCATGAATCCTCAGTAGTCAAAGATTTATTTTCCTCAGCAATACAACAAATCAGCTTACATGCGCATACATTACATCATAAACATGGGTAAAACAAATTTATTGCATCATACATTCCATGCAACATAAATTTGTGTTTCATCTAACATTCTATCCTTTTCAGGATAAGGTTAACAACTATCTTTAACAGATATCCGCAGATTGCTGATACAGTACGTATACGCTCCAGACACGGAAGCCATTTTGTCACTCATTCAAATCTCAACTTCAGATACAGTACAGATACACTCCAGACACGGAAGTCATTTTAATACTTGATCAAATCCCAAGTTCGGATACAGTCCAGATACACTCCAGACACAGAAGCCATTATGTCACTCATTCAGACTTCAACAATCAGATACAGATTAGATACGCTCCAGACACGAAAGCCATTCTATTTCTCATTCAGATTCAACTATCAAATTCAAGTCCAGATACACTCCAGACACGGAAGTCATTCTGTCACTTATTCAGATCCCAGTTACAGTTCAGATGTACTCCAGACACGGAAGTCATTATGCTACTCATACAGATCTCAACTTCGGATACAGTCCAGATACACTCCAGACACGGAAGTCATTCTGTCACTTATTCAGATCCCAGTTACAGTTCAGATATACTCCAGACACGGAAGTCATTCTGATACTCATACAGATATCAACTTCGGATACAGTCCAGATATGCTCTGTACACGGTTGCCATTCTGTCACTTATTCTGACTTTTCTCCCAGCTCAGATACACTCCAAGACATGGAAGCCATTCTGTTGCCTATTTAAAATACAGTCCAGATACACTCCAGACACGGAAGTCATTCTGTCACTCATTCATATTTAATTTCAAGATACAGTATAGATACACTCCAGACACGGAAGTCATTCTGTCGCTTATCCATATTCCAAGTACAGATACAGTTCCGATACGTTTCAAATACGGACACCATTCTGATGTTTATTCTGTCGATTTACAATCAAACATTCTTGGATGGCATCTTTAAACCCATCCCCAACAAGATTCTGTCACCTCTCCAAATGGCATCTTTAAGCCCATTCCCTCAATTTTACTTTTGTCGAGTGCAAATTTACGGGCACTCTAGTGTCCAATCATCTTCTACCTTCGAGTCACGAACGGTGAAACTCGTGATCTAACTCTTCAGGTACAAGAAGATTGAACATGGGCAGTTGTTGTACCCCAAAATTTGCCCTCCCATTTTTCACAGAAATCACAACCCTAGGGTTCCTCAGATATTCAAGAATGGCTCAAGAATCGATCAGACGGATTTTCTCCTTTGGCAGTAAATCAGGAATCAGGTTTTTTTTCTTACATTTCTCAAAAGAATTGAATTCTCAGAAATTCAATTAACTGTCACATGTTTTCATGCTTTTTCAAGTTTACTGAAAGGTTACTGGTTGTTCTCAAGGCCTGTTTATTTGGGACAAGAAATGGGAGTTGAGACTGTCATTTGGAACATTCATGTTTTGTCTGATCCAGGTTAACCAGATAATGTGCGTCTGTTAAGACATTTGCTTGTTAATGGAATAAGACGTTTGCTGGTTTATGGAATGAACATTTGTTTATGGAATACACAATGCGTGTTTATTTGGAATGCAGTGGCGAGATTGCATGATCGTTGGAATTTAAGTTATCTTTGTTGGAATTATTGGAATACAGTTTCAATTATCTTAATCAAGAATCTTAAAGAATTAATGAAGATGCGAAAAGAAAATTGCAAGTTATTGACAGTAGAAGATTTTAATGGATATCAGAATACCTCATAAGACTTTCGTTCATTTATTTCAAAAAAATTGTTACATTACAATTTATTATTTAAATGCTTTAAGTTTTACAACTTATTGTATTTGAAAAAATAAATTAGTACAATTATTTGAGTATTCCTATCTAAATTACAAAGGAAAAATTTAAGCCTAAGAGTGACTAAGCTTCCATTGCTTCCACGCATGCCAAAGAATCTTCTGCTTCCTCTGCTTTTCCACCATCCAGTTTGCGCTCACATGAAAAACAAAAGACAGAAATTTGATCAGTACAGTTAATTGGATATGTTTAAGAATTTTCAAAAGAAAAAAAAAGTGTTCATCATTAAAGTTTGCAATATTGGAATCAGAGGGCTATTTTTAATTCATCCCGTTTTTATTTTTCTATTTTTGCAAATCACAAGAAGATTGCTCTTCTTGGTTCACAAAAAAAAAGAAAAAAAATGAAAGCAAAGTTGTCTAAATAAAAAGAATGCAAGCAATTTATCCAAGTACAAGCCAAGCTGCCCAAACAAGTGCAAATATACAGCAGCATGGCCAAACAGGCAGTAGGCGCACAAGCTGCCCAAGATAAACAAGCAGCAGGCACGCAATGCACAAGACAGCAACATCAACATACCAAAAGGCAAGCATGCAGCAAGGCTGCCTAAAACTGGACATCAGGATTTCAGCAAAAACAAATGCAAACAAAACGGCAAGCAGCATAAGCAGACAAAAAGGCATCAGCAAGAAGAAAATATAAAACTAAGTCAACAAGCAAGAGGCTTGTTCATAAGCTTTTCATCATTTTCCAAGTTAAAAAATTGCAAACTTTTAAAAAAATATTTAGCTTAAGGGTCATTAAGAGAGGAAGAGGAAAGAAGTCACCTAGGAGATGCTGCCCTGCTGTCACAATTGCACCAAAAATGCTAGCAAACAAAATTGCAAGGAAAAAAGCCTAAGAAGAAAATCCCAAAGTATTCAAAATTTGGTGGTTTCCCACCATTTTGAATAAACTATAAAGAAAGAAGCCAATATAACAGTAGAGAGGGTCATTAAGAAAAAGGGACAAAAATTATCAAACAAAAAAAATTGCCATCTTCCCTCAAACACACAAAAACCTGTTAAACCATAACCAACATCAAAAATAGTTCAAAAACCATTTGCAAACTACTACAAGTTTTAAAACAGCGGCAATATCAAACTTGCATAGCCACAAATCAAAAACCTCAAGCAGTTTGCAAACTATAAGAAAATCCCAACCAAACCTGCCAAAATGTCAAACAAACAATCAAAAACCAGTTCATAACCAAACTGTCATAAAAATCATCCCAGCTCAAACCTGTTAATGAGTTCAAGATACCAAAACCTGTTAACAAAACCAACAACTCGGAACATTTGGCCTCAAACTGTCAAACAAAAAAAACAATCCAACATCCTCATCAAACCAAAACAAAAACAGAACCAAGTATCAAAACTCATTTCAACATCAACAAAATCACCTGCCTAATAGCAACAAACAGCCAAACCTGTAAACCAACTCTCAAAACCTGTATAATACCCCAAACTCACAAAACCAACAGTAACAACAACAAAACAACAAGAAACAGGGCCATCAACCTCCAATCACCATAACCACAAAAAAACTGTAACCAAGTGCAAATAATCACAACTTGTTAACAGTTCTCAGCAACTCTTAAAGCCTGCAACATTTCAACATCCAAAATAACAAAAGTCTCTCAAAAACAACCAAAAACCAAGCAAACTCACAAAGCTCAGAATCAGAATATACCAAACTGTAACTCAGAGCAATCACAGAAACAAGCATCATCATCATCAAACAGCATCATTCAAAACACAAAATAACAAAATCTCAGAAGCAATCAACAGCATCATTCAAACTTACAGAAAAACAAAGTCTCAGAAGCAAACATCATCGTGGTTCAAAGCAAAGACGGAAGGTTACATAGCACATCCGCCATCATTTCATCCCTCACTCCTCCGGCCACCAGGGAGCGTTATCTTCCAATCTCACCTTTCCTCTTTGTGATACGGTGGGAAAGAACTGACTGTTTTTTTTTTGTTTACATTTTGCGTTTGTTTTCGCAAAATGTCGCGGTAAGCAAGAGTCGCCACCGACTTTTATTTTATCCAACAAGGAAAGGAAAAAAGAACAGAAAAATTCCTTTTTTGAGATATATCTCGGGTTCGGGGGGTAGATTATAGAAAGGGAAGGTGTTAGCACCCTTTCTATTCGTGGTTATCCACGGGCTCTTAGGTACTTGCTCATATTGTTTTCAAAATTTGCTTTTCTTTGTATTTGTGGGTTTGAAAAGAGTTATTGTTTTGAAAGGGAGTGTAAGTGTGAAAATTTGTTTTGTTTTGAAAGAGCAAGTACTTAAGAACCATCTACCTACTCGAAAAAGAAATCAATTTGTGCTAATGTCCTTTAGACAATGTTATCCCACTATTGATGAGTAGGTAGCATCGTCGTTGGAGTTTCAAGGGTCAATTCGATTAAGGGACGTGCAATCACTAAAGCAATGTTAGGACGCCTTAGCGGTAACCCCAATGTCTTAGATCATTTTTCTGAGGCAACCGTTTCGAGGCAACTATGATCTTTGGACAAGAGGGCGACCTCTAAAACTTCCTATACTCAATGACCGCGTTCGAAGGCAACCAAGTGAGGTGTACCCTAAGAGTGCGCATGTGCGAGTGTGTTGTTTTCAGTTAATTTTGTTTTTGTACATGTCAATGGTTATCTATGTTGATTTTAAGTTAAACATTCGATCTTTTCACGCATTCCCTATTACCAAACATCTAACCGTTTATAAGTTGCGGAAATTAAATTGCAGAAATTTAACTAACTATTACAAGGTGTCGGGTATTTAAATCGCCAAAAGAAACCCTTGAATTTAAAATGAGGAAAATAAATAAAGCGGTAAAAATAGTAAAGTCCTATTAAACTATTACATTCCAGAAAACAGATACAATATTGAATAAAATGGAACGCGTGCGGGAAATTAAATCGAATGTGAGTTTTTAGGGTTTTGACCCTTTAATTGTTAAAGAAAGGATTTTTGGCTTGTTTTTTGAATTAAAAAGGAATTAAACTAAGTTAATTATTAAATTAATAGATAAATTAATTAATAAAAATATTTTTGTTTTTTTTTATATTTAAAGAAATAAAAATAAATTTAATCAATGTTAATAAAACCTAATTGTCTAAGTTAATTTTAATTATTGCAAAATATATGAAAAGTTATTCCTAATTAAAACTAAATTAATTAATTGATTTGGTTAATAAAAATAAAATACTGAAATTTAATTTAATAAAGAAAATATTTTTTTTGGTTTTTAATATTATGAAGAAAAAGATTTAATTGGTTAGTTAGTAATAAAATAATAACAATAAATAATTAAAAGGAAATTAAAAAAAGAAAGGGTTCGGAGGTTTGGGCCTGTTTTTGGGGGTTTTGTGATCGGTGGATCTGGAACTGACTGTTTAACGCTGGTTCGCGAAATGTCGCGGAAGCAAAAGTCGCCACCGTCTTTTATTTTCTCCAATATGGAAAGGACAAGAGCACAGAAAAATTCTTTATAGAGATTGCTCTCGGTTCGGGAGGTAGATTTATAGAAAGGGAAGGTGTTAGCACCCTTTCTATCCATGGTTATCCATGGGCTCTTAGATACTTGCTCATTTGTGTTTTCAAAATTGTTTGTTTGCTTTTCAAGGTGAGTGGGTTTAAAAAAGTTTCGTTGAAAATTTCAGTTCGACTCTTGTATCAGTCCTCAAGAGTGTTTGAAAGATTACTTTTTGAAAGCTTTTTGAAAGGTGTCAGTGTGAAAAGAAGTTTTTGATTTGTTTTGAAATTAGAGCAAGTATCTACGAGTCGTCTACCTACCCTAAGGAATTAGTCTGTGTAAATGTCCTTAAAGCAGTGCCATCCCACCATTGAGAGGTAGGTAGCACCACCATTGGAGGTGTTCGGGTCAATTCGAGGGTTCGGGACATTGTGGTCACCAGAGCAATGGGAAGACACCTTAGAAGCTACCCTCATGCCATGTTCATTGACATGAGGACTTACTAAAACGTCCTATACTCGACGACCACTTTTCGAGGGGCAAGGCAACAGTGAGGCGTACCCTAGGGGTGGTGTGTGATTTATGTGTCGTTTTCAATTATGTTTATCTTGTTCATGCATTGGTGATCTACGCTTTGTTTTTATTTTGGCATTCATTCTTTCATGCAAGTTATTAACAGTTAAAAGATGCGGGAAGGT
Organism: Vicia faba; assembly: GCA_948472305.1. Taxonomy (NCBI): domain Eukaryota; kingdom Viridiplantae; phylum Streptophyta; class Magnoliopsida; order Fabales; family Fabaceae; genus Vicia; species Vicia faba. The sequence goes on along the minus strand of OX451741.1, from coordinate 1,218,882,355 downwards.
AAAAGTCCTACGCTATTACAAAGGCGCGGGTCTACATCGCCAAATTAATCCAAGACCCGATTTGAATAAAATAAAAATGCGGAAAAATAAATATCCTAATTAATCTATTACAAGGCTTTGGAGTAATTACATGAAATTTACAAAAAGAAACAAAATAAGCGCGCGAAACGGAATTATAATCGAAAGCGAGGGCGTTGGACCCTTTTAAAGAAATTGAATTGAAATTAATAAATTAATTAAGTTTAAATAAAAAGAAAGAATTTTTTGGAGTTTTTGTATTTATGGAGTTTAATGAGAAAATTAAATTGGAATTAAAAAAGTTAATTAACCCTAGTTCTAAATTTTTTTTAATTTATTAAAAAATATTTTTTAGTTTGACCTAATTTGCATTAATTATTTACATGGCGTATTTATTTATAAAAAATAATTAATATTTAATAATGGTAAAAGAAAAGAAAAAGAATAAAGTATTTAAAACCCTAATTCTATATTTTTTAGTTTATTAAAAAACATTAAAATTAAACCTAGAATTAAAACTAAATTAATTGTTAAATTTATTTACAAAAATGTTAGTGAATTAAACATTAAAACATATTTTTATTTTTATAGTTTCTGATTTTTTGGTATTTTTATGAAAATTAATTTCGATGATTTAACTAAAATAAATAAAACAAATAATAGAAAAAATAAAAAGAATGAAAATAAAATGCAAACCAATGGGGGGTGTTGACCCCAATTTTGGAGGTAAATTGCCAGCAATTTGGCCCATTTGAGGAAGGCCCTCTTGACTTTTCTGGGATGTGTGTGGCACGTTTGACTGATGCCCATGGTGGAGATCCTGTGTTGGCCCTTGGATTCATCTTCTGAGACGCGTGGCAAGCTCCAGCGCTGGATGCATGGTAGAATTCTGGGCGTGTACTGCATAGAATCAGGTTAAAACAAAATATATTGAGAAAGGGAGGGGACCTGGGAATCGAACCCAGGTCCCAAGGCTTGCCAACAATGCTTTCCACCAGCTGAGCTGTTTAGCCACTTTGTAATAATAATGGGTAACAATTAATATGATAAAAAATAAGGGTTAGTGATGTCCAACGAAAAAACGCGCTGGAAATTTGAATGGCCCTATCACGTTGAGACAACTCAGCGTCTTCCTCATGTTGTACCTGTAAATAAAGCAAATAGCGGGGGTTTTAAACCCCCACTAATCCTGAAACTGGAAAATAGCGATTAGGCCATACAAGCATATAAAAAGGGCGCGATGCGTTTGTTGTGTTCGTATGAATGTCGTGAATTCAATGGTACCGGTCTTATAGCCTAATTTTTCCAGAGGAACAAAGCCCTCTTTTAAAGTCTCTGCAACCCTAAAGGGCTCCCATGGTGGATTCGTGCACAGGCCTTAAAAACTCAATTGAATAATACTGTTAGCTTTAGAATGATTCAATTAGTACAAATCAAGCATTAGAAATCAAAAATATGGCATGAATTATGAGACACGATTATGCAAAAAGTTTGAGAAAGTTTGACTTCTATATACCAATTCCTGAGGTTAGAAGCGTGGAAAAGGATTCAGAAAGTTTCCTTGAGGCCTTGGCAAGCTATTGGAATGGTCACTTTGCCTTGAAACCAACTCTAAGTGCGTTTTCAGTTTTGAACTTTTTCACAAAAAATGCCAAGTTTGTATGAGGTCTGAGGCGCAACTTGAAGGTTCTTCACATTAGGGTTGCATTCTGTTTATGTATGGGAATGATTTAGGGTAAGAATTTGAGTCCATAAACCTTTGTATTGATGAATCAAATATTTGATTTCCATGGAATCTTTTCCAATCTTTTCCTCATGAAGAACATGCCAATTTGCACAAAATCTTTCCTTTTTTGATGTGCACGAGATCTTGAGTGAATAATGAGGGCATATGCTGCATAAAAGGATTCAAAAACATTTGTTTAGTATTTTTGTCATATTTTATTTAATTAAATGAATTAATGGTGATAAAAATTCAAATAAATAATAAAAAATGATGAAATAAATCCCCTTTGGGTCAAATGGTCGTGCATAGCCTTTGGATAATGATTCTTGGAAGAAAATGTGGCCCATTAGCAATTTTGAGGCATTTGAAGCAAAGTTGACTTTTCAAAATTCCCAAAAATTTCCCAACTTCCACAAGGCATATCTTGCTCACTTTTTAAGCTTTGATCATGTTCTTGGACATTTTGGAAAGGTCTTGAAGTCCTCTAACCAATTCCTTTGGTCCCATGTCATTTTGATTTACCAATCTCAAGTTATGGTCTTTGACTTAAAGTCCCTTTTTGTTGACTTTTGAAAATGACCTATAATGTTGAAATTGATAACTTTTTGTGAGAGCATTTCTTGGACTTGAAGTGTGAAGAGGAGTGGTAGGAAATGTCATTCTCTTCAAAATGAGCTTTGGATGGAATTTTTCTGATGAACCATGTGAAAGTTATGCCCTGGTCAATTTACAGTTGACTTTTTCAACTGTCCAAATATGGAAACTTTTGCATCTTGAGACTTTTTGAGCCATGCTTTGAGAATCATGATCAAGAATTGATCAAATGATGTTTGTGGCTTCAAAATAAGATGTTGACCAAAAATTTGAACTTTTGACTGTCAAATGACCATTTTACCCCTGCAGTTGACTGCTGAGCAATTAGGGCATTTGACTGTGCAATTTTGTGCTGTAAGTCTTGAAACTTGGCATGAGGATGCTTGACCATGTTTGTGTGCATGTGGGACTTGATTGGGCCCTTGGGAACTTCAATTTCTTTGCCAGACCCAAAACCCTAGTTTTTGACTGTTAGGAGGCCATTGAACTGTGCAACCCTTGGGATATTTTGAAGCATGTTCTTTGCAGATCTTGAAAAATATGGGAGGGCAAATTTTGGGGTACAACAGGTTTACTCAGCAATTCAAAGGCCCAATAGGCGCTGGCCTTGGCTGACTTTTTGGATCCAGCGTGTGTATTTGACTAGGGAGTATGGTGGACGTTCCATCTAGGTCATCAGATTTGCCTGGGGCCATCTGTCCCTTGATTGAATGAGGGAGTATGATGCATCACGCGCTGGCATTAACACTGGATTACCTGAAGAGAAAAAATACAAAGCATATGGGGGGGACCTGGGATTCGAACCCAGGTCCTGTTGATCATTGGATACACGCCTTTGCCACTTAACCATCACGCTTCAATTGTCAATATACTGGATAATAATAATAATATGGAAAAAACACATAATATGCCAGAACAAAAAAATAAAACGCGCCAAGTTTGAACTGTCCAACCAGGGGGAGATACGTCTTCGTCTTCTTCCTTCAACCCTGTACATTTACCTGCGGATTTATATTCGCAGCTAAATTCGTATGTCCACCCTAAAATCAGTTCTAGGCCATGAAAATCCAATCCAAGACTATGGTTATGCTCGTCTATCTCCCCTGGTTACGTCCATGTCAATCAATGGCACTAATTTTTCCTGTAAAAGAAATGCCTAAAAAACAAACTACAAAACCTTAGGTTCGGTTATGGGGTTACAGTCCAGATAAACGCAATCAAACAATGCCAAAAGTTCAGAAATTTCATAAGCATCATAAATATGTCAAAGATTTGCCAGAAAAATGCAAGAATATGGAGTTACGATTTCAAATGAAAAGCGGTTTTTTGAGATACTTACAGAGCTTTTGGGCGTGTATGGAGATTGGTTTTGGGTTGGTTCTGCTTCAGGGATTGTCCAACAATTGATTAGTGTTGAGTTTGGCTTCTGAATTGGCCTCCAAGGATGATTTCAGTTTTGCAATTTTTTCACCTTTTTTCAAGTTTGGTTCTTGGTATTCTTGCAGCCTCTAGGTCTCAAATTCGTGTGCCTTGGATTGTATATGTATGCTGCAATGTATTAGGTCAACATTTGTGGACTGAATCCTTGCACATTGATGCCTTGAGATTGGATTTAATTCACCATTGAAAACTTGCTTAATTTGCCAAAAATCCAATCTTTTTTCACATGGAATGCTTGATATGAATTTGATCATGATATTGATGGTGATTATGTCCTGAAAATAGAAAAAGATCTCATGTAATCAAGTTTCGGGATTTTATTTGATTTAAATTGATTTAAAATGAAATAATTCAATAAAAAATCAAATAAAATAGAAAAATTGATAAATGTACACAAGGCTGAAGCTAGGACACGTTTGTAGTGTGGAAAGTCCAAATCAAGTGGAAAAGAAAGGGCCCATTTGACAAAATTTGAAGTTTTGGGGATAGTTGACTTTTGGCAATTTTGCAAAAATGCTCAACTTCAACAATGCATAACTTCTTCAATTTTGAACTTTTAGAAGCGTTCTTGGACTTTTTAGAAATATTGAGATGTCCTATAACCAACCCTTTTGGTCTCATGTCATTTTGATATTCCATTCTCAAGTTATAAGCTTTGTCAAAAAATGTGTTTTTGTTGACTTTCAAAATTGACCTATAATGTCCAAATTTGTAACTTTTTGTGAGTGCATTTCTTGATCTTGTGGTATGAAGATGGATTGTAGGAAATTGAATCCTCTTAAGAATTAGCTTTGGATGGGTCATTTCTCATAAATTATGAGAAATTTATGCTTGGTCAAAGTTGAGTTGACTTTTCCTGCAAAACCCTAATTTAGCAACTTTTGAGTCTTGATGAATTTTGAGCAATCCTTGATGAATCATGATCAACCCTTGATCAAATGATGAAATAACCTTCAAAATGATAATGTTGACAAAAATATTGAAGTTTTACTGTTTATAGGTCACAGTTGACTTTTGCCCTAGCATAGTCGATTTTTGGACCCTTTGAGAAATTGACTGAGCAAACTTCCTCTGCAAGGCTTGAAATTTGACATGGATGATCTTGAGAGCATATTAGGACATTGGGGGAGCACTTGAGGTCATTTGGATGCAAGGACCTTGATGCAACACAAAACCCTAATTTGGGATTGACTGCCTTAGGAGATAGCTTGACTGTCCAACTCTTGAGCAATCTTGAGCCACTTGGAGATTTTTCTTGCCATGTTTTGAGAGATATAAGAGGGAAAATTTTGGGGTACAACAGCTGCCCCTGTTAAATCTTCTTAAACCTGAGTATATAGATTGGCTTTCGGGCCTTTTGTGATCCGAAGGTGGAAGATGATTGAACACTAGAGTGCCCAGAAATTTTCACTCGCATGAAATGGTATCAGCCTGGTGATGTCGGGAATGGGCTTACAGATGCCATTTGGAGACTGTTGATAGGTGGTCTGAACTTCGACTGGAATACGAATCAGGGAGATCTTAGTGTCGATTTGACTGAACCAGAGAAGGTCTTGTATTAACTTTGACTGGATACGAATTAGAAAAATCTTAGGATCGATTTAACTGAACCAGACAAAAGTATTGGAATATCTTCAACTGGAATACGAATCAGGGAGATCTTATCGTCGATCTAACTGAACCATAGAAGGTCTTGGATTAACTTTGACTGGATCAGAATCAGAAAAATCTTAGGATCGATTTAACTGAAGCAGACGAAAGTCTTGGAATATCTTCAACTGGAATACGAATTAGGGAGATCTTAGGGTCGATCTGACTGAACCAGAGAAGGTCTTGGATTAACTTTGACTGGATAAGAATCAGAAAAATCTTAGGATCTATTTAACTGAACCAGGCGAAAGTCTTGGAATATCTTCAACTGGAATACGAATCAGGGAGATCTTATCGTCGATCTAACTGAACCAGAGAAGGTCTTGGAATATCTTCAACTGGAATACAAATCAGGGAGATCTTATCATCGATCTAACTGAACCAGAGAAGGTCTTGGATTAACTTTAACTGGATAAGAATCAGAAAAATCTTAGGATCGATTTAACTGAACCAGACGAAAGTCTTGGAATATCTTCAACTGGAATACGAATCAGGGAGATCTTAGGGTCGATTTGACTGAACCAGAGAAGGTCTTGGATTAACTTTGACTGGATCAGAATCAGAAAAATCTTAGGATCGATTTAACTGAACCAGACGAAAGTCTTGGAATATCTTCAACTGGAATACGAATCAGGGAGATCTTAGGGTCGATCTGACTGAACCAGAGAAGGTCTTGGATTAACTTTGACTGGATAAGAATCAGAAAAATCTTAGGATCGATTTAACTGAACCAGACGAAAGTCTTCGAATATCTTCAACTGGAATACGAATCAGGGAGATCTTAGGGTCGATCTGATTGAACCAAAGAAGGTCTTGGATTAACTTTGACTGGATAAGAATCAGAAAAATCTTAGGGTCGATTTAACTGAACCAGACGAAAGTCTTGGAATATCTTCAACTGGAATACGAATCAGGGAGATCTTATGGTCGATCTGACTGAACCAGAGAAGGTCTTGGATTAACTTTGACTGGATAAGAATCAGAAAAATCTTAGGGTCGATTTAACTGAACCAGAAGAAAGTCTTCCATAGATGTAGTTTTTCTTTTGATGGGACTACCAAGTCACATGAGTAGTCAACGGTGTTTACTGATTCGTCTTCCCCTGAAACGGTAAAGGGTCAATCATATGCAATGTCATGATGTCTGAAATGCATGATATATATCAAGCAATGATACCCTTAACATAAATGAGATTGTATGGTATGATGCGTATATGCATGTATCATGATGTATGGAAATGTGATGTTTTAGCTGGGGAAAATAAATCCCGGATAGCTGCTGAAGAATAGAGTTGGATTTTTCGTTTCCGCTGGGGATGGCGAACGAAGAGAATAAACCTGCAACAGAGGATGACTCCATTGGGGGAATAAATTGATGAGGAGATTACTCTGTGGGGAAGAGATGTTCTGCTGAAGATTCCACTGATAAACTCCGTCGGGATGAATTATCGTTGCTGGTGATATTGAATCCTATTGGGGATTGAATTCCTGTTTGGGAAAGAAAGAACTTCGTTGGGGATGATCTTTCAGTAGCGACTTTACTGGGGGTAACCTGTTAGACTTTTGTGGGGATAATCCTCTGAGTTCTGTTGGGAATGATCCTTTGAACTCGGCTGGGGAGATTTATTTTTGTACTCCGCTGGGGATAACCTTCCAAAGTCTAATGGGGATGATGCTTCAACTCCGATGGGGAAGCTTTTTTCAGACTGCGCTGGGAAAATTTTAACTCCACTGGGGGTATCTTGTATTCTACCGGGGAACATTCTTATACTCTGCCAGGGAATATTAAGACTATCGGGGATATCAAGCCTTTTTAGTGCTGATGGTAGATCAACTCTTCTTGGGGAGAGCATTGTTGATTCGTTCATAGTTGTAAGTTTCAGCTGGGGGAGAGTTACCATTACTGTCTTACTCTTCAGGGAGTGAAAGTATCTTAGCCATATTCTTCAGCTGAATTTACCCTGTACCTGGTGGATAAAGCAACTATACAGTTCGGACAATTCTTATTTGCCCCTGTTTCTGATATTACCAGTAATCATTTTTTGTTTCGCATGTAAATACTCATGAGCAGCAATTAATGTCATTTGCATATATCAAAAATGGACATTGGACGTTATTTGCAGATCAAAACAGATAAAGGAAAAACAGTTTAAAATTTCTTTGAAAATGAATTGTATTAATTTTGAAGTTTGGCCTGTAAATAGGCGTTTTTGTACAAGAGGCTGACGTCCTAGTAAGAGAACGTCGTCGAGCAGATAGAATTTACACAAATTGTGAAAAACAAAACAGCTATGTGAACAATCCCACTGGGTTCCAACTCTGATATTGCCTTTATGTCCTCGAGCATCTCATCACTTTGCTACTTGGTTGAGGGTAGATCAGATTGATTAGCGTCGTCCGAGCTTGATAGCCGATACTGAAGTCTGGATGCAAGGTGATCCAATGAGACATAGTGTTACGCTTTGATCCCTAATTTTTTCCTGGACCGCCCTTTCGGGTTTTCGGTCCACCGGGATACCCTTTTTTGCCCAAGCCGCCTTTTCAGGTTTTCGACTTGCCGGGTGTACAGATTTTTGTTTTCATCCCTTATTTTTGCCCGAACCCTTTTGGTTCGCCGGGAAGCCCTTATTTTTGCCTAGGCCAGTCAACCTAGCGGGTCTTTGATTATGTGTAGTATTTTTTTCACTATGTCTGCATTGACGGGGTGAGGAAGGTCGTCACCATCCATGGTGGTTAGAACCATAGCTCCTCCTGAGAAAATGTTCTTAACCACAAACGACCCTTCGTAAGTAGGGGTCCATTTGCCCCTGGGATCACCTTGAGGTAGGATAATACGCTTGATCACCAGATCCCCAACTTGATACTCTTGTCGTCTAACTTTCTTGTTAATTGCCTTAATCATCCGTTTTTGGTACGTCTGACCATGACAAATAGCGGTAAGTCTCTTTTCGTCGATTAGGTTCAGCTGATCAAGTCGGGTCTGAATCCAGTCATCTTCACTCAAACCTGCATCCTTCATGGTCCGAAGAGAGGGTATCTGAACTTCAATGGGCAAGACTGCCTCCATGCCATATACCAAGGAGTAGGGTGTTGCCCTGTTGATGTCTGCGCTGAGGTACGGTACCCATGAAGAGCAAATGGTAACATCTCGTTCCAGTCTTTGTATGTCATCGTCATCTTTTGCACAATCTTCTTAATGTTCTTATTAGCCGCTTCAACAGCCCCATTCATCTTCAGCCAGTAGGGAGAAGAGTTATGATGCTGTATCTTGAACTGCTTGCAGAGCTCGGTGATCATCTTGTTGTTGAGATTGGTACCATTGTCCGTTATGATCCTTTCTGGTACACTGTATCAGCAAATCAGATTATGGAGAATGAACCGTGCCACGACGTTCTTGGTTACTGTAGCAAAGGAAGCTGCTTCCACCCACTTCGTAAAGTAATCAATTGCTACCAGGATGAAACAATGCCCGTTGGATGTCGTAGGTCTGATCTCGCCGATCATATCAATGCCCCACATTGCAAAAGGCCAAGGTGCCATCAAGACGTTCAGAGGAACTGGAGGTATGTGCACCTTATCAGCATAGACTTGGCACTTGTGACATGTCCGAGAATGCTGATAACAGTCGGTTTCCATTGTGGACCAATAATATCCTGCCTGAAGGATTTTCTTCGCCATGGTGTGTCCACTGGAATGAGTTCCGAAAGTACCTTCATGTAACTCTGCCATGATTATGTATGCCTTGTTCTTATCCACACATCGCAGTAAGGTCGAATCATGGTTACGCTTGTAAAGGATGCCATTGCTGATGAAGAACTTCGCCACGAACCTTCTCAGAAACTTCTTGTCATTAACAGATGCACCCTCGGGGTATTCCTGAGCCTCAAGATACCTTTTTACCTCATGAAACCAGGGCTTTTCTGTTACCTCTTCAGTCTCAATGTCACAGCAATGTGCAGGTTCGTCCAATCTTTCAATGATAATTCGGGGAGCCTCGTTGTCCCAATTGACCTTGAACATAGAAGACATCGTAGCTAGCGCGTCCGCCAACTGATTCTCCTCTATAGGGAAGTGTTCAAAGGTTATCTCCTCGAAATGGGGAAGCAACGTCAATACATACTCCTTGTAAGGAATAAGGTTCGGGTGTTTCGTATCCCACTCGCCTTTGATCTGACTGATCACGAGAGCGGAATCTCCGAAGACACTTAGAAACTTAATCCTTAGGTCAATTGCTGCTCGAAGACCCATGATGCATGCTACATACTCTGCCATATTGTTGGAGCATTTGAAACATAGTCGGGCGGTAAATGGAGTATGAGAGCCTTTAGGAGATATGATCATGGCGCCAATTCCATTACCCAAAGCGTTTGAAGCTCTATCAAAGTACATAGACCATCGGGATCCTTCCTCAGGTCCTTCATCCGGTCCAGGTGTCTCACAGTCAGTCACTATCATGATATTCTCGTCCAGAAATTCAAAGTTCATAGACTGGTAATCATCCACTGCCTGATGTTCCAAATGGTCTGCCAACACACTTCCCTTGATTTCCTTTTGGGTCGTATACTGGATGTCATACTCAGTCAAGATCATCTGCCATCTTGCTATTCTTCCGGACAAGTCAGGCTTTTCGAAGATATACTTGATTGGATCCATCTTTGATATCAATAGAGTAGTGTGAGTCAACATATACTATCTCAGCCGGCGAGCAGCCCATGCCAAAGTGCGGTAAGTTTTCTCAAGCAACGAGTATCGGGTCTCGCAGTCGGTAAAATTTTTGCTAAGGTAATAAATAGCATGCTCTTTTCGGCCAGACTCGTCATGCTGACCCAGCACACACCCCATTAAATTGTCGAGTACTGTCAAGTATAAGATCAAAGGTCTCCCTTCAACTGGAGGCATCAGAATGGGTGGCTCTTGGAGATACTCTTTGATCCTTTCGTAAGCGGCCTAGCATTCATCGATCCAACGTACTACTTGATCTTTCTCCAGCAGCTTGAAGATTGGCTCACAAGTAGCAGTCAGGTGCGAGATGAATCGGGCAATGTAATTCAGACGTCCCAAAAAACCTCTGACTTCTTTCTCTATCCTGGGAGCTGGCATTTCCTGTATAGCTTTCACTTTTGCCGGATCCACTTGAATACCTTTGTCGCTTACGACGAAACCCAGCAGTTTACCATATCTCACCCCGAAGGTTCACTTGTTCGGGTTTAACCTCAGCTTGTACAACTTCATCCAGTCAAACAGTTTCTGAATTTGGTCAAGATGTTCCTCCTCAGTTTGGGACCTTACAATCATGTCGTCGACGTATACTTCAATCTCATGATGGATCATGTCATGGAACAAAGCAACCATGGCACGCTGATACGTTGCCCCAGCATTCTTCAATCCGAAAGGCATGACCTTGTAGCAAAAGGTACCCCACTGAGTAAGAAAAGTTGTCTTCTCCATGTCTTCGGGAGCCATTTTAATCTGATTATAACCGGAGAAACCATCCATGAAGGAGAATACCTTATGCTGAGCGGTGTTGTCAACCAGAACGTTGATATGAGGTAGAGGGAAATCATCCTTGGGGCTTGCCCTATTCAGATCCTTATAGTCAACACACATTCGAACCTTACCATCCTTCTTCGGCACAGGAACCACATTGGCCACCCACTGCGGGTAAGAAGTAACTTCTAGAAAACCGACGTCAAACTGTTTCATCACTTCAGCCTTGATTTTCTCAGACATCTCTGGGCGCATTCGGCGGACTTTCTGTTTTACTAGAGGACAATCTTCCTTGGTAGGCAGGCGATGAACCACAATATCAGTATCCAACCCAGGCATGTCTTCATAAGACCAGGAAAAGATCTCAACATAGTCACGCAACATCTGAATCAACTGTTGCTTCACACTAAGCACCAGATTGGCACTGATCTTGACCTCTTTTTTGTCCTCGTTTGTACCCAGATTCATTGATTCCACCGGCTCTTCGTGTGGTTGAATAACCCTTTCTTCTTGAAGTAACATTCTTGCAAGTTCACCGGGCACTTCACAATCATCTTCACCTTCGTATTCGGCTAAGTTGATCGGATTTTCGAAGTCATAACTGGAAGTAGCAGAGTCGTTACCAGTAGGATCCAGAGTGGATGTAGACCTGTATATGTGAGTGTGTGTAAAATAGTTGTTTTGCAATATATAATAAAAGAAAAACAAGGAGCGCAAAATTTGAAATGCAAGAAATGTCCAATGCTTTTATTAATGATATATGTAGATGACACACATAAAGCCCTCACAAATGAAGCCACGGTGCCCCGGGTAAGACATCGGGCCGTAAAGTTTAAAACATTGTCTGTTACAAATTCAAAACAAAAAGTTTCATTACTGGGTAACAAAAGAAATATGGATGAAGTCTTTTGCTGTCCAGTTGCTTAGTCTACCGTCGGTCGTCGGATAGATCCAGTTGTCGAACTCAGTCTCTTCAACGTCGTCTTCAATGGCATTCATTCCTGAATTGCTGATGAACAAGGGAGGTCTTCCGATCCGTGCATTCTGAATAGCCTTTTGAGCTTCTACAGTGAAACCCAAACCAAACTTGTTAGTCTTCTGTGTAAAATCAGGGAGTCGGCCCCAATTTGCACACCCACATTTCTCGACAACAGCCCGGGCATCCTTAAAGGAAGCCATCTTCATAGGAGAATCTTCAACAATAGTCTCAGTTGATGCCAACGTCTGGGGAACCTCTTCAAAATGCTGAAATGGGGTCTCAATGAACTCCCCATCTATCTCTACATATCGGAAAGAGTTGAGGTGGCTCACCATGTACTCCTCCTCTCCTTGTACTGTCACAATCTTCCTTTCATTGGGTACTTCAGCTTCTGGTGGAGCGTTGACGTTACTGCCCCAGCTTTGTGGATCCATGGACGACCCATCAAACAAGAATAAGATGGCCGAATGTCCATCACATAGAATGTAGATGCAAAAACCTGAGAACCAACCTTAATCTGGATATCAACTTCTCCATGTACCATCCTCTTAGACCCATCAAAGGCCCTGACGACAATGTTGCTTGGTTTCAGCTCCAACCCTTCACAGTCCAACCGGTCTAGAGCTTTCTTAGGCAAGACGTTCAATGAGGAACCAGTATCCACAAATACATGAGCAAGAGTAGTTCCCCTGCATTCAATGGAGACATGCAGGGCATCATTGTGATTCTTCCCTTTAGCAGTCAATTCGGCGTCAGAGAAACCCAACCCATTATCAACAGTCAGACTAGCCACGCAATCTTTAAACTGATCAGTTGATACCTCTTGCGGTACATGGGCAATCTTCAGGAAAGCAATCAGAGCCTTGGAATGGGCTTCTGAGCATAGTAACAGTGACAACATAGAGATCTTGGACGGGGTTTGCCCCAGCTGCTCGACTACATTGTAGTCGCTCCTTTTGATGATTTTCAGAATCTCTTCCATCTCTTGTCTAGAAGCTTCAACAGTAATCGTCTTTGGTGCCTCCGTCTGGGCAGGCTCACTGGTGATCCCTTTGCCCCAAGTATTAGATGACTCGGCGGCAGGGGTAAGAATAGGAAATTGAACAGGAATAGTAGCAGGTACACTGGCATGTGTAATAACAACAGGTTTTTGGGCAGTTGGTGGAGAGATATCAGGTGAGAAAAGTCTTCCGATGCGGGTGACTTTAGCAGGTCCAACAATTTTGTTGACGTCAGTATCAGCATCCAACTCTTGTTTAACTCCATGAAAATAAACATTGGCCCCGTAATGCCAAGGGACAACTTTATCAGAGGTGTAGGGAATAGGCCCAGGAACAGTGATGATCAATGGTGCGATTCTTGGAGCAGATGTAATTCTAACAGGCTTTCTCGAGGAAGCCTTGGAAGAATTGTCGAAAATGGTGATAATAGCAACTTCTTCAGTACGAACTAAAGGAACAACAGTCTTCTCAAACAGAATTTCTTTACTATCCATCAGGTGTTGGACACCTGATTTCAAAAGTGGGCAATCGGTAGGTAGGGCAGAACACATACGGAAACCTTCGTCCCAGCCCGGAAATAAACCGGCTAGCAAAAGGTTCTTCTTCACAGTCATCAAAGGGGTAACAATGTCGTTCACATAAACCACAAATGAGTCTTCATCTATAGCATTCACTCCATGCTTGGGCATAGGAGCAGTCACAACATTAGGTCTTTCGGGCGTCTCGAGCTCAATCTCCTTAGCATCAATTAAGTCCTGTATTTTGTTCTTCAAAGCCCAACAATCATCTGTATTATGCTCTGGGCTATCAGAGTGAAAGGCACAGTGGGCATTAGGGTTATACTTTGGTGATGTAGTGTTGGGATCCTTCGGGGCCTCCCTTGGAATCACTAGATTGGTCTTTAACAACTGCGGCAGAATCTGAGACAGAGTCATGTTGAGATGGGTGAATTGCCTTCGAGGTCTCTCGGCCTTTTGTTGATTGTTGTGTTGAGGAGCACCAGCAGGTCTTGAAATAACAACTGCATTAACAGTTTGGCAGGTTCAGGTCTATTCTGGCTTTTCGAACTGTAGACAGCACTGGACTCCTTCTTAAAAGGCTTTTTCTCGGTGCTCGATGAAGCACCCTTTTGTATCTTACCAGCCTTAATACCAGCCTCAATCCTTTCACCGGTTATAATTAGCTTTGTAAACCCATACGAAGAGCTTCCAATCAGATGGTTGAAAAATGGACCAGACAAGGTCCCCAGAAACATATCAACAAGCTCCGGATCAGCCAATGGTGGTTGCACTCTTCCGGCGAGGTCCCTCCACTTCTGAGCATAATCTTTGAAACCTTCGCCCATTCCCATTGACATACCCTGGAGTTGGGTACGCGTGGGAGCGAGGTCAGAATTGTATTGGTACTGCCTGTAGAAAGCAGTAGCCAAATCTTCCCAACTGCGGATACTGGATCCGTCCAACTGGTAAAACCATTCAAGCTGAGTCCCTGAGAGACTGTCTTGAAAGAAGTGGATCCATAGGTTCTTATCAGCGGTGTACGGCTGAATCTTCCTTACATATGACCGGAGGTGCAGCTTCGGACAAGAAACTTTGTCATACTTAGCAAAGGCTGGTGCCTTGAACTTGTGGGGAATCACCACCCCATATGATAGACCCAGATCACCAAAGTCCAGACCAGGCACTTTCTGAACTTCCATTGCACTCAACCGGTCTTCCAGTTATTTATATCTATCCTCAGCAGGAGGATACTGGTCTTCATCAAAGTCCTTCTCATTGTCTGAGACCACAGGGCTAGGAGCCCTCCTTTCTTCCTGACTATCTTTCCCTCCAGATGAGGTGGTCAAATCAACTTCATCTTGTAGCCTGTTTCCAAACCTGTGACCTGTGTTAAACAGGACTGTCCTCTTCTTCTTCTTCTTCTCTTTCAGAATCAGGGTCTTCAGATCTTGCTGACCCTTAGCTAAATTTATGAACAGCTCTTGGAATTGGGAATTCTGGGCCTGTAGGGCCTTGATTGCTTGCTCAGTTGATGGTTCAGCAGACATGATGAGTGCTGAAATAAACAGCGAAGAAGATAAGAGCCCTGTAATGGGTACCTGTTATAAAGTGCATGGGATGAAATGCGTATGATATGATTTCAAAGACAATCGAGAGATTCAAATTTGTAAACCAAAAAGGAAACACACTTTTATTAGGTAAGCTTGAAATTCAAATTGTTCAACAAATTGCCCTTAAGGCGTTACAAGAAAGGAAATACTGAAAAGTAAATAAAACTGGAAAGGAAATAATCAAAGGACAATCAGTGCTCCCATGGTCGTTTCTTGTCGGTGTGGACATAGTCATTGAGGATCCGCTTGTTCTCCAGCTTCCTAGTCAACTTCTGGATCTTCTGCTCTTGCTCGTTAAACTTTTCTCGGTAAGCGTCCCTCTCTTCTCTCAGCTGCATCCAAGACCTTTTCAATTCCCCAATGTCAGTGGGCATGTAAGGATGGAGGATGGTAGGAAGAACCCCCTCTTCATTAGCAACTTCAACAATGATATGCAGGACGACTTCATATGGCATACCCAGCTTTTGGGCACGGATACGGACCCATCTGAGATATGGCTCCATTGGAAGTGAAGTCTTTGGGCCCAGCTCGTGCGGATCAGATCTGTGAACTCTATCCCAAGCCCTTATGAACCTGCGGCGTTTCTCGTCGCTATCCCCTTGAAAATCAAAGATGATACTAGGCATTAACAGCTCATGAGGTCCTTCTCTTCTGGCTCGCCCAAACTGACGTAATGCCAAGCATGGATTATAAGAAATTCCTCCATGGGTTCCTATCAGTGGAACATTGGGGTATTCCCCATAGCGATCAATGATGGCCACCTCGTCCATTCCCTTGATAGTCCAGATGATGTCATTATGAGAGAGAGACATAACCCTATAGGCCCAGCCCATGCCTTCTTTATTCTTCAGAAGTGATTTGGGGAGGTGTGAAATAAACCACCTCTCCAATAATGGAGCACAACACATCAAGGTTCCCCGCTTTCGGGCAGTACGGGCATAAAGTTGATGAAGAATGTCACCCAAGAGAGTGGGTACAGGATTACGAGAGATGAAGATTTTCACCGCATTCACATCAACAAAGGAGTCAGGATTTGGAAATAATACCAAGTCGTATATCAAAAGAGCCAGAATATCTTCGAATGCCTTGAAGTCTAGACTATCCCAGAAATGATTTGCTTTACCAACCAAGAACTTAGTCAGAAAGACCTTTGCTCCACTTCTAGTCTCCCAATTAGCCATTACCTCATCCTTTGTCAAATGAAGGGCTGAAGCAATCTCTTCTAGCCTAAGGATCTTCTCCCAACCAGTAAATGGGGTCTACTCCAGAATAGAGATACCGAGCAGATCAGAGAACTCTTCTAAGGTGGGAACCAACTGGTAGTCCTGAAAAGTAAAGCAATGGTACAGTGGATCATAGAATTAGACCAAAACACTCATCATCTTCTCGTCCAATTTGGATCTGACCAAACTGAGAAGATACCCATGTCTTTTGATGAAGGAGGTAGTATCAGGAATCTTTGCAACCAATTCTTTAAGCATAGTGGGAACCTGGACAAAGTTGATCCGGATGGTGTTCCTACGCATAGACATCATGACCTGCAAAACAGAACAAAGATGAATCCCTCCTGTCTTTGAAATAGGTTAGTCCAATGCAAGATGTATGCAATGTTATGATGTCATGATGTCATGATAGAAAGCACATCACAAATATCCACAAATAGCAAACATGGTAAAGGCGTACAAGTCACACAGAGAGCCCTTAGATTTCAGGCTGGCAAGGAGTCTAGGTACTACCCTCTTTCAGTTCAGTTGGTTCAAACCTGTCCTAAAAATAGTAATCGGGTTCTAGAGGATATCAATATCACTGACTACCCTCAATCGGTCATAATTCCAGTTTAGCAACCTTTTCTTGCAGCCGAAATCATCGCGAGAGTTTAGTCTCAATGAGTGTAGCATACTGCTACTGTTCTATGGCCAAGTTGGTCAATTTAAAGGTTCTAAGGTCAGTTGGTGCTTAATGACCCCTTAGATGACCCATATTCTCCTCGTTCCAACACAAGGGATATCGGTACAATCTAAAGTGCCACACCAACGTAGCTACTGCTTTAACAGTATCGATCTACGCCATACAGTTCCCTCACAGTTTATTGCTACTTACCTAAAGGGTATCCCCCAGATCCGGGTTAGGATCTATAGTAACTCTGATACAAGCCCACAAATATAAAGCATACAAAGCAAACAATTGAAAACACAATGATCTAATCCTAAGGTACACCCCACTTATTAAGCGTCCCCAGCAGAGTCGCCAGTTCTGTGATACGGTGGGAAAGAACTGACTGTTTTTTTGGAATGCTGGTTTACGTTTTGAGTTTGTTTTTGCAAAATGTTGCGGTAAGCAAGAGTCGCCACCGACTTTTATTTTATCCAACAAGGAAAGGAAAAAAGCATAGAAAAATTCCTTTTTTGAGATATTTCTCGGGTTCGGGGGGTAGATTATAGAAAGGGAAGGTGTTAGCACCCTTTCTATCAGTGGTTATCCACGGGCTCTTAGGTACTTGCTCATATTGTTTTCAAAATTTGCTTTTCTTTGTGTTTGTGGGTTTGAAAAGAGTTCTTGTTTTGAAAGGGATTGTAAGTGTGAAAATTTGTTTTGTTTTGAAAGAGCAAGTACTTAAGAACCATCTACCTACTCGAAAAAGAAATTAATTTGTGCTAATGTCCTTTAGACAATTCTATCCCACTATTGATGAGTAGGTAGCATCGTCGTTGGATTTTCAAGGGTCAATTTGATTAAGGGACATGCGGTCACTAAAGCAATGTTAGGACGCCTTAGCGGTAACCCTAATGTCTTAGATCATTTTTCCGAGGCAACCGTTTCGAGGCAACTATGATCTTTGGACAAGAGGGTGACCTCTAAAACTTCCTATACTCAATGACCGCGTTCAAAGGCAACCAAGTGAGGTGTACCCTAAGAGTGCGCATGTGCGAGTGTGTTGTTTTCAGTTAATTTTGTTTTTGTACATGCCAATGGTTATCTATGTTGATTTTAAGTTAAACATTTGATCTTGTCATGCATTCCCTATTAGCAAACATCTAACAGTTTATAAGTTGCGGAAATTAAATTGCGGAAATTAAACTAACTATTACAAGGCGTCGGGAATTTACATCGCCAAAAGCAACCCTTGAATTTAAAATGAGGAAAATAAATAAAGCGGTAAAAATAGTAAAGTCCTATTAAACTATTACATTCCAGGAAACAGATACAATATTGAATAAAATGGAACGCGTGCGGGAAATTAAATCGAATGTGAGTTTTTAGGGTTTTGACCCTTTAATTGTTAAAGAAAGGATTTTTGGCTTGTTTTTTGAATTAAAAAGGAATTAAACTAAGTTAATTATTAAATTAATAGATAAATTAATTAATAAAAATATTTTTGGTTTTTTTTATATTTAAAGAAATAAAAATAAATTTAATCAATGTTAATAAAACCTAATTGTCTAAGTTAATTTTAATTATTGCAAAATATATGAAAAGTTATTCCTAATTAAAACTAAATTATTTAATTGATTTGGTTAATAAAAATAAAATACTGAAATTTAATTTAATAAAGAAAATATTTTTTTTGGTTTTTAATATTATGAAGAAAAAGATTTAATTGGTTAGTTAGTAATAAAATAATAACAATAAATAATTAAAAGAAAATTAAAAAAAGAAAGGGTTAGGAGGTTTGGGCCTGTTTTTGGGGGTTTACTCAGCAATTCAAAGGCCCAATAGGCGCTGGCCTTGGCTGAATTTTTGGATCCAGCGTGTGCATTTGACTAGGGAGTATGGTGGACATTCTATCTGGGCCATCAGATTTGGCCTGGGGCCATCTGTCCCTTGATTGAATGAGGGAGTATGATGCATCACGCGCTGGCATTAACACTGGATTACCTGAAGAGAAAAACAAAGCATATGGGGGGACCTGGGATTCGAACCCAGGCCCTGTTGATCATTGGATACACGCCTTTGCCACTTAACCATCACGCTTCAATTGTCAATATACTGGATAATAATAATAATATGGAAAAACACATAATATGCCAGAACAAAAAAATAAAACGCGCCAAGTTTGAACTGTCCAACCAGGGGGAGATACGTCTTCGTCTTCTTCCTTCAACCCTGTACATTTATCTGCGGATTTATATCCGCAGCTAAATTCGTATGTCCACCCTAAAATCAGTTCTAGGCCGTGAAAATCCAATCCAAGACTATGGTTATGCTCGTCTATCTCCCCTGGTTACGTCCATGTCCATCAATGGCACTAATTTTAACTGTAAAAGAAATGCCCAAAAAACAAACTACAAAACCCTAGGTTCGGTTATGGGGTTACAGTCCAGATAAATGCAATCAAATAATGCCAAAAGTTCAGAAATTTCATAAGCATCATAAATATGTCAAAGATTTGCCAGGAAAATGCAAGAATATGGAGTTATGATTTCAAACGAAAAGCGGTTTTTTGAGATACTTACAGAGCTTTTGGGCATGTATGGAGATTGGTTTTGGGTTGGTTCTGCTTCAGGGATTGTCCAACAATTGATTAGTGTTGAGATTGGCTTCTGAATTAGCCTCCAAGGATGATTTCAGTTTTGCACTTTTTCCACCTTTTTTCAAGTTTGGTTCTTGGTATTCTTGCAGCCTCTAGGTCTCAAATTCGTGTGCCTTGGATTGTATATGTATGCTGCAATGTATTAGGTCAGCATTTGTGGACTGAATCCTTGCACATTGATGCCTTGAGATTGGATTTGATTCACCATTGAAAACTTGCTTAATTTGCCAAAAATACAATCTTTTTGCACATGGAATGCTTGATACGAATTCGATCATGATATTGATGGTGATTAGGTCCTGAAAATAGAAAAAGATCTCATGTAATCAAGTTTTGGGATTTTATTTGATTTAAATTGATTTAAAATGAAATAATTCAATAAAAAATCAAATAAAATAGAAAAATTGATAAATGGACACAAGTCTGAAGCTAGGACACGTGTGTAATGTGGCAAGTCCAAATCAAGTGGAAAATAAAGGTCCCATTTGACAAAATTTGAAGTTTTAGGGATAGTTGACTTTTGGCAATTTTGCAAAAATTCCCAACTTCAACAATGCATAACTTCTTCAATTATGAACTTTTGGAAGTGTTCTTGGACTTTTTAGAAAGCGTGAGATGTCCTATAACCAACCCTTTTGGTCTCATCTCATTTTTATATACCATGCTAAAGTTATATGCTTTGGAAAAAAAGGTGTTTTTGTTGACTTTCAAAAATGACCTATAATGTCCAAATTTGTAACTTTTTGTGAGTGCATTTATTGATCTTAGGGTATGAAGATGGATTGTAGGAAATTGCATCCTCTTCAAAATTAGCTTTATATGGGTCATTTCTCATAAAGTATGAGAAAGTTATGCTTAGTCAAAGTTGAGTTAACTTTTCCTACAAAACCCTAATTTAGCAACTTTTGAGTCTTGATGAATTTTGAGCAATCCTTGATGAATCATGATCAACCCTTGATCAAATGATGAAATAACCTTCAAAATGAGAATGTTGGAAAAAATCTTGAAGTTTGACTATTTATAGGTCACAGTTGACTTTTGCCCTAGCACAGTCGATTTTTGGACCCTTTGAGCAATTGACTGAGCAAACTTCCTCTACAAGGCTTGAAATTTGACATGGATGATCTTGAGAGAATATTAGGACATTGGGGGAGAACTTGAGGTAATTTGGATGCAAGGACCTTGATGCAACACAAAACCCTAATTTGGGATTGACTGCCTTAGGAGATAGCTTGACTGTCCAACTCTTGAGCAATCTTGAGCCACTTGGAGATTTTTCTTGCCATGTTTTGAGAGATATGAGAGGGCAAATTTTGGGGTACAACACTCTTCTTTTCACAGATAAAATTCCACAGGTATGACTACTTCATCTTCCTCATAACAATTCCTGCGTCTCAAGCATATCACAATAGGTTAATAAAAAAGAAACATGAACAAAGCATGTGAAATCTATGAACTGTTAAGCCAAACTTGCAAACCATACCTTTTCAAAGCAAAATCGCTGATCATTGTGAGGAGGTGAGAGAAAGAAAGCTCCGGCAACTAGAGAGTAGAGAGAAGATCAGATCAGTGCGTGTCAAACCCTTAAGACATAGATTCCACTTAAGAATCTAGGACTTCATGAAAAAAGCATTTCCTTCATGAATCAGTAACGATTAGGGACTCAGCAAGAAAGATGAATGAATTTGAGAGGAGTGAGAGAGACGGACAGAGTGGCGCCGCTGTGAGAGCAAGAGAGAACAAACCCTAATTTTTGTTGTTTACCCTAATCAAAAAAGCCATAAACTGAATTAAGGAGCTTTGGGCCATTTCCTTTGCCAAGCATTAAGCCCACACGCGTTCACTAATAATCCACCCCCCTTTTGAGTCTTTTTGTTTCAGCAAGGCAATGTACCTTTGGGCCTAACACCTTCAAATATCCTAAGCCCATTTATTTCCCCTTAATTTGTTTTTATTTTGTTTTGAAAATTACTAACATTGCTTTTATACATTTTTAAGCCCTAAAAAATCAATTTTTACTATTTTCTTTTTATAACTTTTTATTAACTTGTTACATTTAATAAAAATACCAAAAAAAATCAAGATTTAGTTTATTTAATTTTCTTTCTTTAAACGTTTTCCTTTTTAATTAATAAAATACATAAAGGAATAATAATAATAAAATTTTAATCTTTCTTTTTAGAATAGACTTTATTTATCTCTTTTTTAAGTAAATACATACATTTCATACTTTATTGATTTTATTTCCGTAAATTATCTTAGCTTTATATTGAATCGCACAACAATTCGATTTGGTTGTAACATTTGGACATTGCTATTCTTATGTGAATCATCCCCATTTGTAATAATTGTACCCCCATTCCCGGATACTCTTGTAATAGCTTAGACTTTTAATTCCCGCATTTTATTGCTTTCTATATACTGTGTAGTAATTAGGCTTGTATGGCAAGATTCAAAAAATCAATCGCTAGATGACCTAATCCATGAATAAATAACTTGAAATCAACACACTTCTCACACGTGCACCTCTAGGGTAACCTCGCTTGTTGCCTCGGAAATACAATGATGTCCCTCGAATATGAGACACTCTAGCAAATGTCTCTTCGATAAATAAAGATCGTAGTCCCTCGTTGACCCTCGATGTTGCCTTCGATAAAACGATCTCGTCCCTTACAAAAATTGCTAGAGCGTCTCGCAAGTTGCCTTCAATGATTGTAAAATTGACCCGCGCCTGTCCCGTTTAACATCCAAACACAAGGTTGTTTAACAAATACAATGGTAAAACAACAATGCAAAAGGGTTAAAAACGTATAGGAAAGATCTTTGAGTAGGGTAGATAACTCCTAGTTACTTGATCAAACTTGCGAACATCCTTGCTATTTTCAAAAACACTCAACACAATTTCAAAACATTTCCCGAAACAAACTTTCAAACATTGAAACATCTTTTCAAAAGACAAACACCTCTGTATACATTCAAATAAGAATCATTACAAAGATTGCCTAAACATAGGCCTCTTTTCAAAATATTTTCAAAACCACACACAAAGCACCATTTCAAACAATTGAAAAGCAAAAGCAAGTGATCTAAACAAGTAACTAAGATCCCATGGAAAACCATGGATGAAAAGGGTGCTAGCACCTTCCCTTTTCATAATCTACCCCCCGAACCCAAGAAAACATCTCAAAGGTCTTTCCTGTGCTTTTTGACCTTTCCTTTGGATAAAATAAAAAGTTGGTGGCGACTCTTGCTAAACCGCACAAGTGCGAACGAAACACGAAACATCTAGTCAGTTCTCCCACCATATCACACTGGAGAACTGGCAAGAAGCATAGAACAAAAGGCTGATAGTATACAACCATATCAAGAGCCTATTGATACCATTAATCTTGGAACAGAAGAAGATCCGAAAGAGATCATGCTAGGGGTAGTGTTAGAAGAAAGCTTCAAAGAAAGGTTGATCAAGTTTTTACACGAGTATGTGGATATATTCTCCTGGTCTTACAAAGACATGCCAAGGTTAGATACAGACATTATGGTACACAGACTACCTCTCAAAGAAGGTTATCCCCAGGTCAGGCAAAAGCTCAGGAGAACTCATCTAGATATGTCCTACAAAATTCAGGAAGAGGTTCTTAAACAATTCGACACAGGGTTCTTGGAAGTGGTAGAATATCCACCTTGGATAGCTAACATCGTGCCAGTACCCAAGAAATATGGAAAATTACGTATGTGTGTGGATTATCGGGATCTAAACAGATAAAGTCCTAAAGACGATTTCCCGCTACCTCACATGGATGTTCTTGTGGACAACACGGCTTAAGCTTCAGTATTCTCATTCATGGGCAGTTTCTCAGACTATTATCAAATAAAAATGGCACCCAAAGATATGGAGAAGACCACCTTCATGACACCTTGAGGGGCCTTTTGTTACAAAGTAATGATGTTCGGCCTAAAGAATGCAGGGGAAACCTATCAACGGGCAATGGTTACATTGTTCCATGATATGATTCACAAAGAGGTTGAGGTGTACGTAGATGATATGATTGCCAAATCTCATACAAAGGAGGATCACATCATACATCTACAGAAATTATTCGACTGACTGTGAAGGTTTAAACTAAGGTTGAATCCAAACAAGTGTACCTTTGATGTCAGGTCATGCAAGTTACCGGGTTCTATTGTAAGCCAGTGTGGTATCGAAGTAGACCCCGCCAAAATAAAAGCTATACAAAAAATTCCAGCGCCAAAAATAGAAAAAGAGGTTTGTGGTTTCTTAGGGAGATTGAACTACATTTCAAGGTTCATATGACACCTAACTGCTATGTGCGAGCCTATATTCAAATTATTGTGAAAAGATCAAACAGTAACATGGAATGATGATTTCCAGACAACTTTTGAGATGATAAAACAATATTTACAAGATCCACTAATTGTGATGCCACTAGTTCTGGGGAGACCTATCATTATGTACCTAACAGTACTTGAAGGATCGATGGGATGTGTATTGGGCCAATAAGACAAAATAGGTAGAAGAGAGCATGCAATCTACTACCTCAACAAGAAATCCACTGACTGTGAAACCAGGTACTCACTCCTCAAGAAGACTTGTTATCCATTGGCTTGGGCTACTAAATTATTGAGGAAATACATGTTAACACACACCACGTGGTAATAGCAAGGATGGACCCCTTAAAATATGTGTTCGAAAAAACAGCTCTTACAAGGAGGATCGCTCGATGGCAGATGTTATTATCGGAGTACGACATACTATATGTTACTCAAAAGGCCATCAAAGGTAGTATACTAGCTGATCATCTAGCCCATCAAACGTTTCCAGAGTATCAGCCCATGAAGTTCGACTTTCTAGACGAAGATGTTTTGTCTATAGATGACTACGAAATACCAAGACCTGATGAAGGACCTGAACCAGGGGCATGTTGGAAACTCATGTTTGACAGAGCTTCAAATGCATTGGGACATGGTGTCAGGGCAGTCTTAACCTCACCTTAGAACTATCACAAACCTTATACTGCAAGGTTATGTTTCTACTGTACCAACAATATCGCTGAATATGAAGCTTGCATCCTGGGTCTGGAAGCTGCCATTGATCTGAGAATCAAATATCTTAAAGTATTCGGAGACTCCGCGTTGGTCATATACCAAGTCAAAGGTAAATGGGACACCAAACACCCAAACTTTATTCCATATTGGTATCATGTCTTAAAGCTAGCTGCGGAATTCACCGAAATTACTTTCAACCATATCCCGCGAGAAGAAAATCAAAGGGAAGATGCTCTAGCAACCTTGTCAGTCATGTTTAAAGAAACCTGGCCTAACCATGAGCCGCGCATTACTATCAGACATTTTAAAGAGCTTGCACACTGCTTCACTATTGAAGAAAGACCGGATGATAAGTCTTGGTTATACGACATCAAGAGGTATCTTGAAAAGCAAGAATATCCAGAACATGCCTTTATCATCGATAAACGAAATTTGCAAAGGCTAGCATTAAAATTCTTTCCGAGTGGTAATGTATTGTACAAAATAAATTATGATATGGTGCTACTCAGGTGTATGGAGAAACAAGAAGCGGATACGCTTATGAGGGAAATCCGCGAAGGAACTTTCGAAACCAATACAAATGGGCATGTTATGGCAAGAAAAATTCTACAGGAAGGGTATTACTGGTTAACAATGGAAGAAGACTGCTATCATTACACAAAAACCTGTCACAAATGCCAAATCTATGTCGACAAAATGAATGTACCACCTACTCCTCTAAATATTATAAGCTCTTTGTGGCCATTCTCAATGTGGGGAATTGATATGATAGGTATGATCAAACTGAAAGCATCTAACGGGCATCGATTTATACTAGTCGCCATTGATTACTTCACCAAGTGGGTAGAAGCAGCATCGTATGCAAATGTGATAAGCCAGGTGGTCACTTGATTCATAAAGCAGAATCTCATATGTAGATACAGGGTTTCGAACAGGATCATAACTGATAAAGGGTCTAATCTAAAAAACAAAATGATGAAAGGATTATGCGACGATTTCAAGATCGAGCACCATAACTCTTCACCATATCGACTCAAGATGAACGAGGCTGTCAAAGTTGCAAACAAAAATATCAAGAAAATCATTCAGAAAATGGTGAAGACTTACAAAGATTGGCATGAAATGCTTCCCTTTGCTTTACATGGTTATCGTACCTCTGTACGCAAATCAACAGGTGCAACTCCTTTTTCTCTGGTATATGGCATGGAGGCAGTACTCCTAGTCAAGATAGAAATTCCATAACTCCGGGTGTTAATGGGAAAAAAAAGCTCGAGGAAGCCGAGTGGGTTCAAGCACAACTTGATCGACTTAACCTCATTAAAGAGAAAGGTTTGAAAGATGTGTGCCATGGTCAATTATATCAGAAACGGATTAAGAAATCCTTTGACAAGAAAGTACATCCTCACATATTTAAAGAGGGAGATCTAGTGCTTAAAAATATCCTACTACCTGTTGTACACCAATTTTCCCCCTAAGATTCCTCTATCATATCATATCATATCAACTCAATCACAACAAGATCACACTAGGGTTTGGTTCTTCTCCTTATTTTTAGCTTTGCTCATGGGGAATCACCAAGCACCTTGACTTGTATTTTGTGATCATCTATGTTTTGTATTGATTAACTTTTAACTAACAAATACAATGAATTTTTTCCCTAATTGATGATATTATAGGTGAAAGCACAACACAGTCCATCAAGTTGATTTATAGGTTCATGTGTTTATTCCGCCTTCTTCAACAAAGATTCATTGAGATTCAAGATTCATCATTGAATATGTTTTGAAGTAATATCATGACAAATTCTATTATGATCCATCATTCCTCAAGTTGTCAAATATAGTCCAAATATGCAAGGGTTGATTGGTGAAGTTTGACCTAATTTGACAAGTTCTTGATTTCTTGGTCGCAAGTGCATATCTCCATCAATTCTAAATATTTGGAAGTGGTTATGGTTTCTATGGTTCCTAATTACCATACTCAACATATTTTATTTACAAGACAAAAGTATTTGTGCAAAAAGTTTTGTCAAAATTGAAAAGGTTTTCCAAGTCATTTGGTTGCTCTAGGAGCTAGGGTTTTGAACTTCTAAAGGCTATATCTTGCTCATCTTTTGGTATTTTTGAGTGATTAAAAAAACATGCTTATCTTAAAAGGGTTATAAACAAATAAATTCAAAATTATCAAGAAAATTTTGTGTGGAAGATACCTAATGATGAAGAAAGATTACAAGTCCTCTAGATAAGCCATCAAATTCTATTTTGTGACTTCAAAAGATCATAACTTGGTCAATTTTTATCTCCTTAAGCCCACTCTTTTTCCATAATGATCTTAAATATGTGAACTTCAACTCTTCTTTTATGTGCTAAGCTTGTAAATGGATGGAAGATTCCCTAAAGATGCAAACAATTATAGGTCATCTCATGAATTTTCACCAAGTCACAACTTTCTCAATTTTTGGATTTTTTAAATGGTTCAAGTCTCAAAATGTAATTCAAAAGGTCTACTTTATGCCATATTTTTTAGTCAAGAGAAAATTTCAAATGGAAGGCCATGTTTGGATGCAAGACATTATAGGTCACTTTGGAAGAAAAAACTTAAAGAATTTCTAAGTACAAAAGTCAACATCTTTTTCTCAACTTTGACTCATCACAACTTTCAGATCAAGCATCCATTTCATTCCATTCTTTGCACATTGTAATGTTGGTGATATCATATTTCCAATGCATCAAGAATCAAGTCTCAAGGTTTCCTAAATCATGCACATCATTGATTTCAAAATGGTACCTTGAAACTGAAGTTTCCTCCAAAGTCAGAATTTGAAATTCATGATTTGGTCTCTAAACACAAAATTCATGCGCGTTTTTACTTCTAATCATGTTTAATGAACTCGCAGAGATGATTAGCACATTGAAACGCAAGCTTTGGTTGAGTTTTAAGCAAAATAGAAGTCACACTTTTCATGTTTGCAACTTCACATGATTTCCCTCCAAACTTCATCATTTCACACGCTTAAGCATTCCATTAATTTCCTTATAAATAGAGGATCATACCTCATTCATTTTCTCAAGCTTGAAGAGCCAAAATCACTATGTCAAACTCCCTCTATAACCCCCTTTTTCCGAGATTTATAATTCCTATTTTCTCCACTTCTCAATACAATTTCTTCATTGATCTTTTATCCTTGAACATCCCTGAAGCTAACAGAAGAAGAAACAAGCTTTGAGGTGCCCAAAATCATGCTAGCCAAGTCCATTTACAGAGAAACTTCATCTGACTTTGTTCAGGTAGTTTAAGGCATCAAATCTTCTAACTCAAATTACTAGAATGGTCTATGATGTTCATTGATGCTTGCTATTAACTCAATTTTGGTGAATCAATGTGTTTGATACTTCTGTTTCTGATTTCAATTTTTCAAAACATCTCTGATCTTTTTCAAATAGAGTAAGTTATGTTTTATATAAATTTGGTGCGAGGATATGGTTGTTATCGTCTTGAAGAGATGTGTCTAATGATACCACCACGAGCGTCTAAATTTACAGATTTAAGGATTATGATTTCTCCCTAGTTGCAAGATAGTTGGAGGTTGAAGATAACCTACATGGCCTCTTCAACCAATGAAAATGTGACAATTGAAACGTTGTGATTAGCCTGACTTTCGTGACTTCAGTGCACGTTTATTGACCAAGGATCACCATACACCCTCCTTTCTGAGCCACTTGATGTGCCAACATGTTTTAGTGAATTGGATCCAATGCCTCACATTATTTCTGATTTATTTATTTTTATAAAATTTGTTTGAAATTTGTTTTATTTTCAAAAATTCATAACTCTTTTTTTATCCAAAAATTATTAAAAAATATATAAAAAAATACTTTGGATTATTTCTAACTTTGTGAATATTTTTTCATATTTTTATTTTAAGGTTTGATATTTTTCATAAATTTTGTTTTGTTTTCTTTATTTTAATAGTTTAAAAAATACTTTCTAACATTTTTAAATTCTGAAACTTTTTATAAAAACCATTTTCATTATTTCTGATGAAATTTTTTTAGAATTTTATTCTGATTTTTACTATTTTTGATCTTTTTTTCACTTATTTGACCAATTTAAATTAGTTTAAAAATAGTTTCTAACTTTAAAAAATTACCAAAAAATTCATTAAAAAATTTGAGTTCATTTCTAATTTTTCTATGGTCTCACTTAATTTTTCTTGAGTGTTTTAAATATAATTTATATTTTCTTCCTTATTTCTATATATAAAAAAAACCATTTAAAAAACCTTTTTCTTTTATTTTAAATACTATTTTATTTTTGTACATACTCTGACTATTTTGACTTTTGATCATGGACTTCATTAACATCATTGAATCTTGGTTGTTGAGTTTAACTCCACCAAAATGGATGAATGATTTTAATGATAGTTTGATTAAATTTTTATTTCAAATATTATCCCTCCCTTCTTCATCTCATCCTCTTCTTGTTATGTCACATGCTGTTAGAGGATGATATACATATCATATCTCCAAACATATGACACATAAATTGCTATTGACCGGCCTCAAAATAGGTGTGACTTCTATATAAGTCAACTTATGATTGCTTAACATAGCGCTAAATTTTGTTCCGATTCGAGAAATGATCATTTGTGGCCTAAACTCATGTTTGTAAGCCCAAGTATGTTAATTTGAATCTTTTGATCCACTAACCTTGAGATTGATTGTTAGGAGGCTTTGGTATTATCAATCCTCTAATGAATCTTCATAAACTTTGGTCAAAGTGAATCACTTAAATATCGTTGATCATTTATTGTTGCCTTGAGAATTTTAAATGAATGATATACTTGACAAAAAGAAAATGAAATTTGTTGTTGAGAAGCTTTAGTTTTATCAATTATCTAATGAGTTTCAAATACAAGTTTCAAGATGGTCATTCAACTAACCTCTAATTTTTAACAATTGAATTTATTTTATGCTTTTACTTTATGCTTTTACATTAAGCACATCTACTTTAGCATTTACATTTCATTCTATTTTCATCTTTGCTCACTTGAGCATTTACTTTTGTGTCATTTTTTATTTTGGCTCACTTAATTTTTTTCATTTCTTTTTAAAGGTACTTAATAATCAACTTGAACCATAAAAAACTTTAATGTTACTTGGACAACTTGGTTACTATTATTATCATTATGGAGATTGTGGACTTCTTGGACTTAGGATTAGAGACCTTGACCTACCTTGAGACCTTGTGACCTCAACTGTTATTTTGTCTGGAGTTCTTGGGGTTTAACCCTAAGACATTGGGTTGTTTGTTTGCTTTATGTGCAGATTATTGTGATTACATGCTTTGTCTGTAATCGGGAAGTCATCTATATACACATGTTACTCTTCCCAATTTTTATGAAGACTTAATGCAATTGAAGCTTGGTTTTCTTAAGAGATTTATCATCTTTTCTTGTTTGGTTTCAAATCCAAAGGATGAGAATTCTACATTGACTCATTGTGTCAAGTGTTGGTTTCTTGTTGGTTAGATGGTTCTTTTCCCTAGCTTTTACCTTATGCTTTAGGGTAGTCCTTTCATCTCCTCTCATATTCTTTAATTTCAAAAAATCTTCGCCCTCCTTTTGAAAACTCTTCTTGTTTTAAAACTTGAACTGATTTCATAATAAACTTGGACTTAGGTCCATGCATTTTCAAAAATATTTTCTTAATCAAAACTTTAATCAACTTAATAATACTTTGACATTTTTTAGAAGACTAAAAGTCAACCGATCTCATTCAAATCATTTTGACCACTTCGGCTTTTTACTTTAAAATTTTCTCAAAAGATTAGACTCTTGTCAATCCTTGTAGTGATGTGAGCTACTATACTTCTACGATATGTAGTAAAGTGAGAAATTTTCCACTTTGGTGTTGAGCGAGGCGTTGTTGATTTTATAATCCAAGCCATATCCTTCACTTTGAGATGATGCAAATTCTCCTTTCTCATAATCGTGGGTAGTAAGTATATTTTCCACTCGGATAAGACGATGATGTCTCATCTCTTAAAATTAACCAACACACTTGTGTTTTAAAAAAATTTAAAGGTGAACTACGAGTACCCCGATCCCCTATTACACGGAAGGTGGTACGTAGGCACTAAAGGTTCACAACCGCGGCGGGTGCAAAAATTATAAAAAATACTTCTTTTCTCATCTCCACCATCTATTTTTGTATACAACTTTTATAGCCAAAATACACAGATTTTCAAAGAGGTTCATGCGGATTACCGTAGATGTTTAGGATGCTAATACCTTCCCTTTGTATAACCAACCCCTGAACTTAGATTCTCTCCCCCTCTTTTTGGGTTATTCGCTCTTTTCCCATTCCTCTGGAAATAATAAAACGTGGTGGTGATTTTTTATTTTGATCTGTGCAAGTTAAATCAATCAAATGGCTTAGTATCAATATTTCTACCGCTCCACTACCCCGTCTTGATTCACGTTGTAAATGGACATCCAAACTACAAAGGTCTATTTATGGTAAAAACACCATTCTCCGGTGGTGGTCTTATCCTCACAACAATGGATGGGGAAGAACTACCGCACCTGACAAACACATACACAATGAAAAATACTATGTATAAGAAATCTTGCTAAGCTCGAACCTTAAACATACGACTTAGGAAAAAAGGAGCGTCCTGATGGATTGAAAAACCGAAAGGGAGACACAAGCAAAAATTAGGGACATACACAAAAAAAATTTCCCGGTGGATTACAAACCCGAAAGGGCGATCCAGGCAAAAATTAGGGATCTTATCCAAAAGAAATAAAGAACAAAAGACCGCGATCTGAGAACTGCGACCACATACCACGAAGAAAGAGTTAGATCCAAATCATCCAACTCAGAAGCAAAGAAGATTGTAATCTATCAAAAGGATATTGGGAAGATTACAGTAGCAATTATCATTTTCATTTCCAATTACAGTTTTAAAATTCTCTGTAATTACCTCCTTTCATTAATTGCATATGATACTCACGCTTATTCAAAGGCATATTGTTGTACCCCAAAATTTGCCCTCCCATATTCTTCAAAGATTTCGCAAGATCAATCTCCAGATGATTCAAAATCTCTCAAGGATTGCACAGTCCAATTGCCTCCTAACACAGTCAAAATTAGGGTTTTGGTTCTGGCAAAGAAATTGAGGTTTCCAAGGGTCCAATCAAGTCCCAAATGCCTATAAACATTGTCAAGCATCCATATGTCAAGTTTCAAGACTCACAGCATCAAGTTGCACAGTCAAAAACCCTAATTGCTCCACAGTCAACTGTAGGGGCAAAATGGTCATTTGACAGTCAAAAGTCAAAAATTTTGGTCAACATCTTATTTTGAAGCCACATTCATCATTTGATCAATTCTTGATCATGATTACACAAGCATGGCTCAAAAAGTCTCAAGACGCAAAAGTTTCTATTTTTGGACAGTTGAAAAGTCAACTGCAAATTGACCAAGGCATAACTTCCTCATGGTTTATCAGAAAAATCCCATCCAAAGCTCATTTTGAAGAGGATGACATTTCCTACAACTCATCTTCACACTTCAAGTCCAAGAAATGCTCTCACAAAAAGTTATCAATTTCAACATTATAGGTCATTTTCAAAAGTCAATAAAAAGGCACTTTAAGTCAAAGACCATAACTGGATATTGGTAAATCAAAATGACATGGGACGAAATACATTGGTTAGAGGACTTCAAGACCTTTCCAAAATGTCCAAGAACATGATCATAGCTTCAAAATTGAGCAAGATATGCATTGGAGAAGTTAGGAAATTTTTGGGAACTTTCAAAAGTCAACTTTGCCTAAAACACTTCAAAATTGCTAATGGGCCTCAAATTCTTTCTTGAATCATTACCCAAAGCCTATGCACGACCCATTGAGCTTAAAAGGATTTATTTTCTTATTTTTAATTAATTAATTGAATATTTATTCTTATTAATTCATTTAATTAGTTTTAATTGTAGAAAAATATCAAATAATGGTTGTCAAATCTTTTTATGCAGCAAATATACTCCACACATGCTAAGGATTTCGTGCATCAATCAACAAAACAAGATCTTCCATAATTGGCAAAGTTTCCATGGAAAAAGATTGAAAAAAGATATGATTAGCAATCAAAGATTCAAGTCATCAATTCATGGATTCATGGGCTTTATTTTGACCTAATTTGTTTCACATACATATGCAAGACCTAACCCTATTCAGGAGGACACGAAAAATCTGCTGAAAGCTCATAACGAATTTGCAACTTTTCAACAAAAACTTGGAAACTGATTTCATACTTGCAGGACAATTCAAGGCCTAAAATCTATTCCAACACCTTGCTGACATTGCTAGGAAGCGTTTGCAATCAAGAACTAGTCCAAACGCATAAAGAATCCAAGAACACGAGCCACACGGTTTGCTTTGTTTTCCAATTTGACATAACATGATTCATGCACTTTTAACCATTTTTCTTGTTTGATTTACACTAATAGTGACCTTCTGAAGCGATTGGTACAGTTTAATTGAACTAACGTTGCCTGGATCGAGATTCACCATGAACGAAACCTAGGGTTTCTGAAGCTCCAAATTAGGGCTTTAGGTATCAGGACAAATTGGACCCCAAGACCAATATAGACAAACTCGTTGCAACAAGCCTGATTGATTGAGATACTCGCGCTCAATTTATATGATCTAGGGGCGTAATCGCTATTTTTTGAGACTTTCACTTAGTGGGGGTTTAAAACCCCCGCTACTTGTTTCATGTTTGCAGGAAGAACGAAGAAGAAAGCTGAGGTGTCCAAGCGCTACTGGAAGATTTAAATATTAGCGCGTTTTTTTCTTTGTTTCAGTATAATTAGCATTATTCATATATTATATTTCATTGTTGTTATGTATACAAACAAACGCAAATGGCCAGATGGTGGAGGACGTGTCCTGCAAGCGTTGGGACCTGGGTTCGATTCCCAGGCCCCCCCATATAATTGATATTTTTTGTTCTATGGTATTCCAATGCAGCTTCCATCAAACGTTCCACCATACATGCTCATGCGCTAGCCTGCCAAGTGGCTTCAAAGTCCAATCCAGTGGCTTTAGAAGGAAATCCAGGGTGTACCCCAGTCAACCATCATGCATACAATAAGAAAGTCAACGAGGCTTGCTTTGTCAATGGGCCTGAATTGCTGCAGTTTTACCTCCATTTGGGCCAGACACCCCCCCTTGTTTGTATATTTAATTTCATTTTCTTTTCTTTTTAATTCTTTTTAATTGCTTTAATTATGTTAATTAATTCACTAAGATAATTTTTTCCATAATAAAAACAGAAAGTCAAAATTGTAAAATATATTTAATTATTATTAATTTCACCATTAACATATTTTTTGTAAATAAATAACTAACAATTAATTTAGCTTAATTTAGGTTTTAAACTTTAATCTTTTTTCTTAATAAATAAAAAATATATAGAATTAGGTTTTTTGACATTTTCATCTTTTTCTTAAATAAATTATTAATCATCATTATTTATCATTATTATTAATTATCATTAATTTTGTAAATAAACATGTAAATTAATTAATTAATAAATTAGGTCAACTTTGACGTTTTTCTTTAATAACTAAAAATAATTTAGAATTAGGGTTTCCTTTTAATTTTAATTTTCTTTTTTTTCATAAATACAAAAAAAAACATAAAAAACAATTTCTTTTCTTTAATTAAATAATAATGAGGTTTTAATTTCATTTAATTTCAAGCAAAGGGTCAAAACCCTCGGACGTTCAATTTTAATTCTTTCGCGCGTTATTTTTCTTATTGATCATTATGTAACTGTTCAAGGAATGTAATAGTAATTAGGTATTTTTTACTTTCCGCACTTTTATCAAAAACGGGTCTTTGTATTTTGGCGATGTATAGACCCGCGCCTTGTAATAGCGTAGCTTTATCTTTCCGTCTTTTAATTTTCCGCACTCCTAAACTCTAACTTGCATGAAAGAATGTATGGTAATTAAAAACAAGCGTAGCTCACAATGCCATGATCAAAGATAACTGTTAACATGAAAACAACACACAAATACACACACCACTCCTAGGGTACGCCTCACTCATTGCCTTCGAAACGTGGTCGTCAAGTATAGGACGTTTTAGCGGTCCTTATGTCCATGATCCAGTTGCCTCGAAACAGTTGCCTCGAAATGGTTGCCTCGGATTAAAAAAGGATCAAGGACATAAGGGTAGCCTCTAAGGTGTCTTACTGTTGCTTCGGTGACCACACTGTCCCTACAATCGAATTGACCCGAACACCTCCAACGGTGGTGCTACCTACCTCTCAATGGTGGGATGGAACTACCTTAAGGACTTATACACAACCTAATTCCTTAGGGTAGGTAGATGACTCATAGATACTTTCTCTCTTCAAAATAAATCAAAAACTTTTCACACTGACACTTTCAAAAGACTTTCAAAACAAATTTTTCAAACACTCTTGAGGACAGATACAAGAGTTATTCAGAAATCTCTCAATGAAACTTTTTCAAACCCACTCACATTTTGAAAAGCAAACATCATTTTGAAAACATAAGAGCAAGTATCTAAGAGCCCATGGATAACCATGGATAGAAAGGGTGCTAACACCTTCCCTTTCTATAAATCTACCTCCCGAACCGAGAAACGTTCTCATAAGGAATTTTGTTGTGCTTTTGTCCTGTCCATGTTGGAGAAAATAAAAGACGGTGGCGACTCTTGCTTCCGTGACATTTCGCGAACCAGCGTTCAACATTCAGTTCTAAATCCATAGATCACAGAACTGGCGACTCTGCTGGGGAAAGTATCTTTAAAGTGAGGTGTACCTTAGGATAGCTCATACTTGTGTTTTCAATTGCTTTGTCTTGTTTGCTTTATTATTGCGGGCACTGTCTTGGGAGTTCTATAGATCCTAACCCGGATCTGGGGGATACCTTCTTAGAAAGTAGCAACAAGACTGTGAGGGAACTGTGCGGGGTATACCGACACGGTTGAAGCAGTCTGCTACGTTGATGTGGCACTTTGGTGAGTACCGGTAACCCTTGAGTCAAGTCAAGGAGAGTACGGGGTCGCCGCGTGGTGTCGTGAAGCATCAACTGACCTTAGGAACCTTAATTGAACCATCCTGGCCTTTTTAGGGTAGTGAGATAACTGACTTTGGTGCAGTCTGAAGTTGGTTGATACTCGATACTACACTCAATTGAGGGTTGTTTTCTTGGAATATTTCGATCGCCAGTTCAGTGGCTAAATCGAAACGATGAACACAGAAAGCAATCCAATGATATTGAGACCCTTAGAACCCGGTTACTTCTGATAGGACAGGTTTTGAGCCCACAAACTGCAAGAGGGTAATACCTAGACCCCATGCTGGCCTGAACTCTAAGGGTTGTCTTGTGTGACTTGTGTGCCTTACCATGTTTGCTTTTTGTGGA
This sequence comes from Vicia faba, assembly GCA_948472305.1. Classification (NCBI taxonomy): domain Eukaryota; kingdom Viridiplantae; phylum Streptophyta; class Magnoliopsida; order Fabales; family Fabaceae; genus Vicia; species Vicia faba. Next base: position 1,218,846,288 of record OX451741.1, on the reverse strand, counting down.
TATTTGTGGTGTGTTTTTATCATAGCATCATAACATCATACAGCATCACATGCATCCACTAACCATTTCAGGGGTTCGAATCTTCATCTTTGTTCTTGTTTTGTAGGACATGGAAACTATCCGCAGAAAGACAATTCAGGTCAACCTTGTGAGGATCCCTCCTCAGCTTAAGGAACTTATATCCAGGATCCCTGAGAGCTCTTCTTTCAGTAAGAGGCATGGAAGAATCATTAGCTTGGTCAACACCAACATTGAGGAAGATATGATAAAGGTCCTCTTCCAGTTCTTTGACCCTCTGCACCACTGCTTTACTTTCCTGGATTATCAACTGGTGCCTACATTGGAAGAGTTCTTCCGGCTTCTGAAGATCCCTATCCTTAGTCAACTACCCTACAACGGTATGGAAAGGGAGCCAAAACTTGAAGAGATTGCTAAAGCATTACGCCTACAACCGTCTGACATCAAGGGACATTGGGAAGTTAGAAGTGGTATCAAAGGGTTCTTGGCCAGGTTTCTGTTTGAGAAGGCCCAAGAATGTTGGAATTCCCTTGACCTACAAGCCTTTGAAGAAGTTGTGGCTCTCCTTGTCTATGGGTTGGTGTTGTTCCCGAATCCCGATCAGCTTATAGATATCAATGCTGTCAAGATCTTCATGTCCAGGAATCCTATACCTACGTTGCTTGGGGACATCCTTCACTCATGTTACACTCGAACCATGAGAAAAATAGGTGTTCTTATGTGCTTCACTCCTATCCTGGGAAGGTGGTTTATTTCGCACCTTCCACAATCAGTTTTGAAGAACGAGCGGGGTTTGAGATGGTCACAACGACTGATGACTCTTACACATGCAGATATACATTGGTGTTCTTGGTCCAGAGAGGATGTCACTATCATTGATTGTTGCGGGGAGTTTCCTAATGTTCCTTTACTTGGAATCAGAGGAGGTATTACTTACAACCCATGCCTGGCTTGGAGACAGTTTGGTTATGCTAGGAGGGACGGCCCTCATGACATGTTAATTCCTGACATAGTTTTTGACTTCGACAACGATGCACAAGGACTTCGCCAGAGATTTATCAGAGCTTGGAGGATGCCCAGCAAGGTAGACAGCAAGACACTGGGGCACAAGAACTCCATCCCGTTGGAGCCTTATCTCAAGTGGGTACGAGCCCGCTCCCAGAAGCTGGTGATGCCATATCCTCATGTTCTCCCTGTGATCAAAGAGCCAGTGTTGGAAGGAGAAGTCTCGTACGCCATTCAACATCCTGACATGCCCACATCCTGGGAAGAAATGCAGAAGAGCTGGATCCAGCTTAAGGAAGAACAGAATTCTCTTGAAGCCAGTCTACATGCTAGTGAGAAGAAGGTATTGGAGCTCACCCGCCTACTGCACGAGGAAAAGACTCTCAACACTTACATTGCTCCAAAGAGGATGTGCAGTGTCTTTTGGGATTGATTTACTTTGTAATGTTTGCCCATGAGGCCTTGATGTACTGAATAATTATTTCTTAATGATAACGTGTGTTCCTTTTTGTCTACAACAAATTTGAACTTTCGAACCCTTGAATGCATTGCATAAACAGCATATCATGCATCATGTGCATAGCAGGTACTCTTTTTTTACAGGTGGTTTAATCTTCTTCACTGTTTATTTCAGCTCGCCATCATGAATCCTGAATCATCTACTGAGCAATCTATCAAGGCCCTCCAGGCTCAAAACGCCCAGTTCCAAGAGCTGATCATGAGTTTGGCCCAAGGTCAAGAGGAATTGAAGGCTTTGCTGGTCAAGAAGAAGAAAAAGAGAACTGTACTATTCAACACTGGCCGGAGGTTCAGTAACACACTGCAGAATGAGGTTGATCAAGCTGGTTCTTCTGTAGGGAAAGATAGTCCCCAGGGGGGAAGGGTTCCTAGTCCGGTGGTCTCTGACAACGAGACTAATTTCAATGAGGAGCAGTATCCTCCAGCTGAAGACAAGTACAAGCAGTTAGAGGATCTCCTGAATGCCATGGAAATTCAACAAGTACTTGGGTTGGATTTTGGAGACTTGGGTCTATCTTCTGGTGTGGTGATCCCACACAAATTCAAAGCACCATCTTTTGCAAAGTATGACGGGGCGTCCTGCCCTAAGCTACATCTCAGATCTTATGTGCGGAAGATCCAACCATACACTGTGGACAAGAACTTGTGGATCCATTTCTTCCAGGAGAGTCTTTCAGGGACTCATCTCGAATGGTTCTATCAGCTGGATGGAACCAAAGTTCGTAACTGGGAAGAATTGGCTACTGCTTGTTATAAGCAGTATCAGTACAATGCCGACCTCGCTCCTACACGTACCCAACTCCAGGGTATGTCGCTAGGATCGGGAGAAGGTTTTAAAGAGTATGCGCAGAAGTGGAGGGACCTGGCTGGCAGGGTGCAGCCACCATTAACCGACCGTGAACTAGTGGACATGTTCTTAGGGACCCTATCCGGGCCATTCTTCAATCATCTCATTGGCAATTCGTCTGCATGGTTTACAGATCTCATTCTGACTGGGGAAAGGATAGAGGATGGTTTGAAATCAGGGAAAATACAGAAGGGTGCGTCCTCAAGTTCTGAGAAAAATCCTTTCAAGAAGGAAGCCAGTGCTGTGTATGGGCCTAGAAGGCAAAACAAACCAGAACGCTGCCAAGTTGTCAACGCGTTGGTAATTGCAAAGCCTGTTTCCGCTCCTCGGAACCTAACCAACCAAGGGGTGAGAGACCCAGAAGAGAATATACTCGACTTAGTATGACCTTGTTGCAGATCTTGTCGCAGCTGTTATCGACCAACTTGGTAACCGTCAGAGAAGCTCCGAAGGTGGTGAACACCACATCTCTGAAGTATAATCCTAATGCCCGTTGTACTTATCACTCTGATAGCCCGGGGCATTCTACTGATGATTGCTGGGCCCTGAGAAATAAGGTTCAGGACCTTATCGATGCCAAGGAAATACAATTTGAGGCGCCCGAAAGGCCCAACGTTGTGACTGCTCCTATGCCCCAGCATGGAGTAAATGCTATTGAGGAAGACCTGTATGCAGTTTCTGTGGATGATGTGGCTACCCCTTTATTGACTGTCAAGAGGAACCTGTTGCTAGCCGGTTTATTTCCGGGTTGTAGCAAGGGTTGCCTTCTGTGTGATGTTTCCCCTGCTGGTTGTCCGTTGCTGAAATCAGGCGTCCAAAACCTGATGGATAGCAAAGAAATCTTGTTCAAGAAGACTGTTGTTCCTTTTGTTCCTACTGAAGAAGTATCTGTTGTCACCATCTTCAACAATCCTACCAAGGCTCCCCCGAGGAAGCCCGTCAAAATCAAGTCTGTTGCACCTATTATCATTACTGTTCCGGGGCCCCTCCCCTATAAATCTGACAAGGCTGTCCCATGGCACTATGGGGCAGATGTGTATGTACTTGGAGTAAAGCAGGAGTTCAACACTAGTACCGGTATCAGTAACATCACCGGTCCCGCTAAAGTTACTCGCAGTGGCAGGCTCTTCTCGCCTGACATTGCGCCACCAGTTATCCAAAGACCTCTTATCATCACACCTACAAGTGCGCCTGTTTCCCCTCTTGATCAAGTTTCTACCCCTGCTGCCGAGTCATCTGACACTCGGGGTAAAGGGATTGCTGATGTGCCTGCCCGGATGGAGGCACCGAAGACTGTCAATGTTGAAGCCTCCCAGCAAGAGATGGAGGAAATCCTTAAGATCATAAAGAAAAGCGATTTCAACATCGTTGAACAGCTGGGGCATACCCCCTCCAAGATCTCTATGCTATCATTGCTGTTGTGCTCAGAGGCCCATGCCAAGGCCCTGATTTCATTTCTGAAGACGGCTCATGTGCCACAAGAAACGTCTGCGGATCAATTTACTGACTGTGTGGCCAATTTGACCGCTGACAATGGTTTGGGTTTCTCGGATGCTGACCTGACCGCTAAGGGAAAGAACCACAATGATGTCTTGCATGTCTCCATAGAATGCAGGGGCACTACTCTTGCACACATGTTGGTGGACACCGGTTCTTCACTGAACGTATTGCCCAAGAAGGCGTTAGACAGGTTGGATTATGAAGGTTTGGAGTTGAAGCCTAGTAATATCATTGTCCGAGCCTTTGACGGGTCGAAGAGGATGGTTCATGGTGAAGTAGACATTCTGATCCGGGTTGGTTCCCAAGTCTTTGATTCAATGTTCTATGTGATGGACATTCGTCCATCTTATTCCTGTTTGATGGGTCGTCCTTGGATTCACAAAGCTGGGGCTGTGACCTCCACTCTACACCAAAAGCTCAAATACCCTGTCAGAGGGAAGATTGTTACAGTGCAGGGGGAGGAAGAATACATGGTTAGTCATCTGAACTCGTTCCGGTATATTGAGATGGACGGGGAGTTCATTGAAACCCCCTTTCAACATTTTGAAGAGGTGCCTCCAACATTGGCGTCAGCGGAGACAATAATTGAAGAAGACTTTCCTTTGAAGATGGCTTCCTTGAAGGACGCCCGGGCTGTAATTGAGAAAGGTGAATGTGCAAACTGGGGCAGGCTCCCCGATTTTACTCCTAAGACTGACAAGTTTGGGCTGGGTTTTACTGCAGAGGCTCAGAGGGCTGTACGCAAAGCAACGATTGGAAGACCTCCAGTGTTCATCACCAACCCGGGAGTGAATGCTATTGAGGGCGATGCAGAGGAATCAGAGTTTGATAGCTGGATCTACCCGACGACCGATGGTGGACTGAACAATTGGACTGCAAAAGACTATATACCTGTTACTTTTGTTACTCAGTAATGAATTCCTTTGTTTTTTAATTTGTAATGAACAATAAATTGAAACTTTATGGCTCGGTGTCTTACCCGGGGCACCGTGACTTCATTTGTGAGGGCTTATTACTTGTCATTTCCATATATCATGAATAAAGATATTGGACGTTTTTCGCATTTCAAACCTTGTGCTCCCTTTCTTTCTTTCGTTATATATTGCAAAACAGCTATATTTACACACACTCACTCATACAGGTTCCAATCCACTCTGGATCTCACTGGTAACGACTCTGCTACTGCCAGTTATGACTTCGAAAATCCGATCAACTTAGCCGAAGACGAAGGCGAAGATGATTGCGAAGTGCCTGGCGAGCTTGCAAGACTGTTACTTCAGGAAGAGAGGGCCATTCAGCCACATGAAGAGCTAGTGGAAACGGTAAATCTGGGTACTGAGACAGATAGAAAGGAAGTCAAGATTGGTGCCAGTCTGGAGCTCAACGTGAAACAGCGGTTGATTCAGATGTTACATGATTATGTGGAAATCTTTGCCTGGTCCTATGAAGACATGCCTGGGTTGGATACTGACATTGTGGTCCATCACTTGCCTACCAAGGAAGAATGCCCTCCGGTTAAACAAAAGGTCCGCCGTATGCGTCCAGAGATGTCCGAGAAGATCAAAGCTGAGGTTATGAAACAGTTCGATGCCGGTTTTCTTGCAGTAACTTCGTACCCTCAGTGGGTTTCCAATGTGGTTCCGGTGCCGAAGAAAGATGGCAAGGTCCGAATGTGTGTTGACTACAGGGATTTGAATAGGGCGAGCCCCAAAGATGACTTCCCTCTACCTCACATCGACGTTCTGGTTGACAATACTGCTTAGCACAAGGTGTTCTCCTTCATGGATGGTTTTTCAGGTTATAATCAAATCAAAATGGCTCCTGAAGACATGGAGAAGACTACCTTTGTTACTCAGTGGGGCACCTTCTGCTACAAGGTCATGCCTTTTGGACTGAAAAATGCTGGGGCAACCTACCAACGTGCCATGGTTGCTTTATTTCATGACATGATCCATCATGAGATAGAAGTATATGTCGATGATATGATTTCAAGGTCTCAAACTGAGGAGGAACACCTTGACCATCTACAGAAGCTGTTTGACCGTCTGAAATTGTATAAACTGAGATTAAACCCGAACAAGTGCACCTTTGGGGTAAGATCTGGAAAGTTGCTAGGCTTCATCGTGAGCGAGAAAGGTATTCAAGTGGATACTGACATTGTGGTCCATCACTTTCCTACCAAGGAAGAATGCCCTCCGGTTAAACAAAAGGTCCGCCGTATGCGTCCAGAGATGTCCGAGAAGATCAAAGCTGAGGTTATGAAACAGTTCGATGCCGGTTTTCTTGCAGTAACTTCGTACCCTCAGTGGGTTTCCAATGTGGTTCTGGTGCCGAAGAAAGATGGCAAGGTCCGAATGTGTGTTGACTACAGGGATTTGAATAGGGCGAGCCCCAAAGATGACTTCCCTCTACCTCACATCGACGTTCTGGTTAACAATACTGCTTAGCACAAGGTGTTCTCCTTCATGGATGGTTTTTCAGGTTATAATCAAATCAAAATGGCTCCTGAAGACATGGAGAAGACTACCTTTGTTACTCAGTGGGGCACCTTCTGCTACAAGGTCATGCCTTTTGGACTGAAAAATGCTGGGGCAACCTACCAACGTGCCATGGTTGCTTTATTTCATGACATGATCCATCATGAGATAGAAGTATATGTCGATGATATGATTGCAAGGTCTCAAACTGAGGAGGAACACCTTGACCATCTACAGAAGCTGTTTGACCGTCTGAAATTGTATAAACTGAGATTAAACCCGAACAAGTGCACCTTTGGGGTAAGATCTGGAAAGTTGCTAGGCTTCATCGTGAGCGAGAAAGGTATTCAAGTGGACCCTGCCAAGGTTAAAGCCATACAAGAGATGCCAGTTCCCAAGACAGAGAAAGAAGTCAAAGGCTTTCTAGGACGTCTGAATTATATTGCCCGATTCATCTCGCATCTAACTGCTACTTGTGAACCAATCTTCAAGCTGCTGAAGAAAGATCAGGTAGTACGTTGGAATGATGAATGTCAGGCCGCTTTCGACAGAATCAAAGAGTATCTCCAAGAACCACCCATTCTTATGCCACCGGTTGAAGGGATACCTCTAATACTATACCTGACAGTACTTGATAGCTCAATGGGGTGTGTGCTGGGGAAGCATGACGAGTCTGGCCGAAAAGAGCACGCCATTTATTACCTTAGCAAAAAGTTTACCGACTGTGAGACTCGATACTCACTGCTCGAGAAAACTTGCTGCGCTTTGGTATGGGCTGCTCGCCGGCTGAGATAGTATATGCTGACTCACACTACTCTGTTGATTTCAAAAATGGATCCAATAAAGTACATATTCGAAAAGCCTGCTCTGTCTGGAAGAATAGCAAGATGGCAGATGATCTTGACGGAATATGACATCCAGTACACGACTCAGAAAGCAATCAAGGGAAGTGTGTTGGCAGACCATTTGGCACACCAGGCAGTGGACGACTACCAATCAATGAACTTTGAATTTCCTGACGAAAGCATCATGGTAGTGACTGATTGTGAAGTACCTGGACCGGATGAAGGACCTGAGGAAGGATCCTGATGGTCTATGCACTTTAACGGAGCCTCCAACACTTTGGGTAACGATATTGGCGCTGTGATCATATCCCTAAAAGGCACTCATACTCCACTCATTGCCCGGCTATGTTTCAACTGCACCAACAACATGGCGGAGTATGAGGCATGCATCATGGGTCTTCAAGCTGCGATTGACTTAAGGATCAAGTTTCTGAGTGTCTTCGGAGATTCCTCTCTCGTGATCAATCAGATCAAAGGCGAGTGGGATACGAAACACCCAAACCTTATTCCTTACAAAGAGTGTGTGTTGACATTGATCCCCCATTTCACAGAAATAACTTTTGAACACTTCCCAAGAGAGGAGAATCAGTTGGCGGACGCGTTAGCTACGATGTCTTCCATGTTCAAAGTCAAATGGGATAACGAAGCTCCCCGGATCGTTATCTGGAAACTGGATGAACCTACACATTGTTGTGATCTTGAGGCTGAGATAGTAACTGAAAAACCCTGGTATCATGAAGTGAAAAGATACTTGGAAGCTCAAGAATACCCTGAAGGTGCATCCATCAATGACAAGAAGTTTCTGAGAAGGTTCGCAGCGAAGTTCTTCCTCAGCAATGGCATTCTATACAAGGGAAACCATGATTCGACCTTACTGCATTGTGTGGATAAAGCTGAAGCAGAGAAGATCATGGCAGAGCTGCATGAAGGTACCTTCGGAACGCATTCCAGTGGATACACTATGGCAAAGAAAATCCTTCGGGCAGGACATTTCTGGTCCACAATGGAAGCCGGCTGTTACCAACATTCTCGGACATGTCATAAGTGCCAGATCTATGCTGATAAGGTGCACGTTCCTCCAGTCCCTCTGAATGTCTTGACTGCACCTTGGCCTTTTGCAATGTGGGGCATTGATATGATCGGCGAGATTAAACCTACGGCATCCAACGGGCATCGCTTCATCCTGGTGGCGATCGATTACTTTACAAAGTGGGTTGAAGCAGCTTCCTATGCTACAGTAACCAAGAACGTCATGGCACGGTTTATTCGGCACAACCTGATCTGTCGATACGGTGTCCCGGAAAGGATTATTACGGACAATGGTACCAATCTTAATAACAAGATGATCACTGAGCTCTGCGAGCAATTCAAGATACAGCACCACAACTCTTCTCCTTACCAGCCAAAGATGAATGGGGCTGTAGAAGCGGCGAATAAGAATATCAAAAAGATTGTTCAGAAGATGATAGTGACCTATAAAGATTGGCACGAGATGTTACCGTTTGCTCTTCATGGGTACCGTACCTCAGCAAGGACGTCAACAGGGGCAACACCCTTTTCCTTGGTCTATGGCATGGAGGCGGTCTTGCCGATTGAAGTCCAGATACCCTCTCTCTGGATAATGAAGGATGCAGATCTGAGCGAAGATGACTGGATCCAGACTCGACTTGATCAGTTAAACCTAATTGACGAAAAGAGGCTCGCTGCTATTTGTCATGGTCAAACGTATCAAAAACGGATGATCAGGGCATTTAACAAGAAAGTCAGACCACAAGAGTATCAAGTTGGGGACCTGGTAATCAAGCGCATCATCCTTCCTCAAAGTGATCCCAGGGGAAAATGGACCCCTACATATGAAGGGCCATTTGTGGTTAAACATGTGTTCTCAGGAGGAGCCATGATCCTAACCACCATGGATGGTGACGACCTTCCTCACCCCGCCAATGCAGACATAGTAAAAAGATACTACGCATGATAAAAGACCCGCTAGGTTGACATACCTAGGCAAAAATAAGGGCTTCCCGGCGAACCAAAAGGGTTCGGGCAAAAATAAGGGATGAAATGAAAAAATATGTACACCCGGCAAGTCGAAAACCTGAAAAGGCGGCTTGGGCAAAAATGGGTATCCCGGTGGACTGAAAACCCGAAAGGGCGGTCCAGGCAAAAGTTAGGGATTAAAGCGTAATACTATGTCTCATTGGATCACCTTGCATCCAGAATCCGGTATCGACTATCAGGTTCAGACGGCATTGATCAATCAGCTTCATCTTCAACTGAGAAGCCAAGTGATGAGACGCTCGAAGATATAAAGGCGATAGCAGAGTTGGAACCCAGTGGGATTATTATTTTCACATAGCTGTTTTGTTTTCCTTTTTCACGAAATTGTATAAACTCTGTTGTTCAGCGGTGTTCTCTTACTAGGACGTCAGCCTCTTGTACATAAACGCCTATTTACAGGCAAATTCAAAAATAAATACAAATTCACTCTTTCAGACCAATTGCCAATTGTTTTTCCTTTTTCTGTTTTGTTTTGCGAAGAACGTCCAATGTTCAATTGTGATATATGCATTTGACACTAATTGCTAACTCATAAAAATTTGCATGCGAAACAAAGGATTAATTACAGGTAACATCAGAAACAGGGGAAATAATGAGTTGTCTAAGCGATCTAATTACTCTGTCCACCAAGGTGCTAAGGTAAGTTCAGCTGAAGAACGTAACCAAGATACCTTCACTCCCCCGAGAATAAGACAAGGTTCAACAATACTCTCCCAAGCAGTTGGTCTCCCGTCAGCCCTAACAAGGCACCGTATCTCCAGCAAGTTAGCAACACTCTCCCCAAGCAGAGTTAGCCTGCAGTCAACCTTAAGGAAGTTGGATTATCCCCAGAAGATCTTAACATTCCCCAATGGAGTACACAAACATTCCTAACAAGCATCCTCGGCAGTCTTATTCTAAGATTGTCCCCCGGCGGTATACCAAACATTCCTAACAAGCATCCCCGACAGTCTTATTCTAAGATTGTTCCCCGACGGTATACCAGACATCCAGTGGAGCCATTCCCCAGTCCAATCTGAAAAATTTCCCCAGGAGAGTCCAATCTTAAAAGTCTCCCCAGGAAAGTTCAATCAATCTCCCCAGTAGATTCAGGAAGCTTATCCCTAGTAGATTCTGGAAGCTTATCACCTGCAGAGCGCGAACGCTCCCCCGGCTTTATTCAAAGGTTATGCTCCACCAGAGCATATAACTGGGTTATCCTCAGCCAATTGCCACGGAAAGATCGTCCCCAGCGAAGTCTTCCTATCCCCAGCGGAGTTCATCAAAACTTCCAACAGAGCTTATCAATGGTATCCCCAACGGAGTTATCATCAATCTCAGCAAAGTACCTCTCTTTCCCCACATAGTTCACTCCCCGCAGAGTAATCTATTCGCCAAGTTTATTCCTCAACGGAGTCCTCTTCTCCCACAGGTTTATTCTCGCAACCGTCATCCCCAGCGGAAACAAAAAGTTCTACTCCCCAACATCAGCCCAGGAGTTAACTTCTCGGAACCCGTCAAGGATTTACTTTCCTAGACAAAAATACATTCATGAACATCACATCTTCATACATTATAGCATGCACATACGCATCATGAACATACAATCTCATTTATTTTGAGAACATCACGCATGTCATACATCATGACATTGCATACAACTAACGTTTCGTCTTTTCAGGACAAAAGTCGATACAAAGATAATTACTATCAACTGTCGTGATTCCAGATCCAATTCCTGTATCTTGCCAGGGTGTATCTGTTGACGACTATTTCCAGACTCGATTACTGTATCCTGCCAGGGCACGTCTGAAGAGTTTGAAGATCCGATTCCTGTATCTTGCCAGGGTGTATCTGTTGACGACTAATTCCAGACTCGATTCCTGTATCCTGCCAGGGCACATCTGAAGAGTTTGAAGATCTGATTCATGTATCTTGCCAGGGTGTATCTGTTGACTACTATATTCCAGACTCGATTCCTGTATCCTGCCAGGGCACGTCTGAAGAGTTTGAAGATCCGATTCCTATATCTTGCCAGGGTGTATTTGTTGATGACTAATTCCAGACTCGATTCCTGTATCCTGCCAGGGCACGTCTGAAGAGTTTGAAGATCCGATTCCTGTATCTTGCCAGGGTGTATCTGTTGATGACTAATTCCAGACTCGATTCCTGTATCCTTCCAGGGCACGTCTGAAGAGTTTGAAGATCCGATTCCTATATCTTGCCAGGGTGTATCTGTTGACGACTAATTCCAGACTAGATTCCTGTATCCTACCAGGGCACATCTGAATAGTTTGAAGATCTGATTCCTGTATCTTGCCAGGGCGTATCTGTTGACGACTAATTCCAGACTTGATTCCTGTATCTTGCCAGGGCACGTCTGAAGAGTTTAAAGATCCGATTCCTGTATCTTGCCAGGGTGTATCTGTTGACGACTAATTCTAGACTCGATTCCTGTATCTTGCCAGGGCACGTCTGAAGAGTTTGAAGATCCGATTCTTGTATCTTGCCAGGGTGTATCTGTTGACGACTAATTCCAGACTCGATTCCTGTATCTTGCCAGGGCACGTCTGAAGAGTTTGAAGATCCGATTCCTGTATCTTGCCAAGGTGTATTTGCTGACGACTATGTTCCAGACTCGATTCATGTATCTTTCCAGGGCACGTCTGAAGAGTTTGAAGATCTGATTCCTGTATCTTGCCAGGGTGTATCTGTTGACGACTATTCTCTGGACTCGATTCCTGTATCTTGCCAGGGCACGTCTGAAGAGTTTGAAGATTCGATACCTGTATCCAGCCAGGGCACATCTACATAAAGAGTTTGAAGATCAACTCCTGTAACAGGCCAGGTAATTATTTTTCTTTTCTCAGGTACGCGAGTTCTCGCTAAGGAATCTCTTACGCAATCGACACCCAGATGGCATCTATAAGCCCATCCACATACCAACAGCTCCAGATGGCATCTATAAGCCCATCCTCCTATCCATCATCTCTCCAAATGGCATCCGTAATCCCATTCCCACCATCACACTGCTGACATTCTACTATATGAGTGCAAATTTCTGGGCACTCTAGTGTTCAATCATCTTCCACCTTCGGATTACGAAAGGCACGCCAGCCAATCTACATCCTCAGGTCTAAGAAGATTGAACAGGGGCAACTGTTGTACCCCAAAATTTGCCCTCCCATATTCTTCAAAGATTTGGCAAGATCAATCTCCAGATGATTCAAAATCTCTCAAGGATTGCACAGTCTAATTGTCTCCTAACACAGTCAAAATTAGGGTTTTGGTTCTGGCAAAGAAATTGAGGTTTCCAAGGTTCCAATCAAGTCCCAAATGCCTATAAACATTGTCAAGCATCCATATGTCAAGTTTCAAGACTCACAGCATCAAGTTGCACAGTGAAAAACCCTAATTGCTCCACAGTCAACTGTAGGGGCAAAATGGTCATTTGACAGTCAAAAGTCAAAAATTTTGGTCAACATCTTATTTTGAAGCCACATTCATCATTTTATCAATTCTTGATCATGATTACACAAACATGGCTCAAAAAGTCTCAAGACGCAAAAGTTTCTATTTTTGGACAGTTGAAAAGTCAACTGCAAATTGACCAAGGCATAACTTCCTCATGGTTTATCAGAAAAATCACATCCAAAGCTCATTTTGAAGAGGATGACATTTCCTACAACTCATCTTCACACTTCAAGTCCAAGAAATGCTCTCACAAAAAGTTATCAATTTCAACATTATAGGTCATTTTCAAAAGTCAATAAAAAGGCACTTTAAGTCAAAGACCATAACTGGAGATTGGTAAATCAAAATGACATGGGACCAAATACATTGGTTAGAGGACTTCAAGACCTTTCCAAAATGTCCAAGAACATGATCATAGCTTCAAAATTGAGCAAGATATGCATTGGAGAAGTTAGGAAATTTTTGGGAACTTTCAAAAGTCAACTTTGCCTAAAACACTTCAAAATTGCTAATGGGCCTCAAATTCTTTCTTGAATCATTACCCAAATCCTATGCACGACCCATTGAGCTTAAAAGGATTTATTTTCTTATTTTTAATTAATTAATTGAATTTTTATTCTTATTAATTCATTTAATTAGTTTTAATTGTAGAAAAATATCAAATAATGGTTGTCAAATCTTTTTATGCAGCAAATATACTCCACACATGCTAAGGATTTCGTGCATCAATCAACAAAACAAGATCTTCCATAATTGGCAAAGTTTCCTTGGAAAAAGATTGAAAAAATATATGATTAGCAATCAAAGATTCAAGTCATCAATTCATGGATTCATGGGCTTTATTTTGACCTAATTTGTTTCACATACATATGCAAGACCTAACCCTATTCAGGAGGACACGAAAAATCTGCTGAAAGCTCATAACGAATTTGCAACTTTTCAACAAAAACTTGGAAACTGATTTCATACTTGCAGGGCAATTCAAGGCCTAAAATCTATTCCAACACCTTGCTGACATTGCCAGGAAGCGTTTGCAATCAAGAACTAGTCCAAACGCATAAAGAATCCAAGAACACGAGCCACACGGTTTGCTTTGTTTTCCAATTTGACATAACATGATTCATGCACTTTTAACCATTTTTCTTGTTTGATTTACACTAATAGTGACCTTCTGAAGCGATTGGTACAGTTTAATTGAACTAACGTTGCCTGGATCGAGATTCACCATGAACGAAACCTAGGGTTTCTGAAGCTCCAAATTAGGGCTTTAGGTATCAGGACAAATTGGACCCCAAGACCAATATAGACAAACTCGTTGCAACAAGCCTGATTGATTGAGATAGTCGCGCTCAATTTATATGATCTAGGGGCGTAATCGCTATTTTTTGAGACTTTCACTTAGTGGGGGTTTAAAACCCCCGCTACTTGTTTCATGTTTGCAGGAAGAACGAAGAAGAAAGCTGAGGTGTCCAAGCGCTACTGGAAGATTTAAATATTAGCGCATTTTTTTCTTTGTTTCAGTATAATTAGCATTATTCATATATTATATTTCATTGTTGTTATGTATACAAACAAACGCAAATGGCCAGATGGTGGAGGACGTGTCCTGCAAGCGTTGGGACCTGGGTTCGATTCCCAGGCCCCCCCATATAATTGATATTTTTTGTTCTATGGTATTCCAATGTAGCTTCCATCAAACGTTCCACCATACATGCTCATGCGCTAGCCTGCCAAGTGGCTTCAAGGTCCAATCCAGTGGCTTCAGAAGGAAATCCAGGGTGTACCCCAGTCAACCATCATGCATACAATCAGAAAGTCAACGAGGCTTGCTTTGTCAATGGGCCTGAATTGCTGCAGTTTTACCTCCATTTGGGCCAGACACCCCCCCTTGTTTGTATATTTAATTTCATTTTCTTTTCTTTTTAATTCTTTTTAATTGCTTTAATTATGTTTATTAATTCACTAAGATAATTTTTTCCATAATAAAAACATAAAGTCAAAATTGTAAAATATATTTAATTATTATTAATTTCACCATTAACATATTTTTTGTAAATAAATAACTAACAATTAATTTAGCTTAATTTAGGTTTTAAACTTTAATCTTTTTTCTTAATAAATAAAAAATATATAGAATTAGGTTTTTTGACATTTTCATCTTTTTCTTAAATAAATTATTAATCATCATTATTTATCATTATTATTAATTATCATTAATTTTGTAAATAAACATGTAAATTAATTAATTAGTAAATTAGGTCAACTTTGACGTTTTTCTTTAATAACTAAAAATAATTTAGAATTAGGGTTTCCTTTTAATTTTAATTTTCTTTATTTTCATAAATACAAAAAAAAACATAAAAAGCAATTTCTTTTCTTTAATTAAATAATAATGAGGTTTTAATTTCATTTAATTTCAAGCAAAGGGTCAAAACCCTCGGACGTTCAATTTTAATTCTTTCGCGCGTTATTTTTCTTATTGATCATTATGTAACTGTTCAAGGAATGTAATAGTAATTAGGTATTTTTTACTTTCCGCACTTTTATCAAAAATGGGTCTTTGTATTTTGGCGATGTATAGACCCGCGCCTTGTAATAGCGTAGCTTTATCTTTTCGTCTTTTAATTTTCCGCACTCCTAAACTCTAACTTGCATGAAAGAATGTATGGTAATTAAAAACAAGCGTAGCTCACAATGCCATGATCAAAGATAACTGTTAACATGAAAACAACATACAAATACACACACCACTCCTAGGGTACGCCTCACTCATTGCCTTCGAAACGTGGTCGTCAAGTATAAGACGTTTTAGCGGTCCTTATGTCCATGATCCAGTTGCCTCGAAACAGTTGCCTCGAAACAGTTGCCTTGAAATGGTTGCCTCAGATTAAAAAAGGATCAAGGACATAAGGGTAGTCTCTAAGGTGTCTTACTGTTGCTTCGGTGACCACACTGTCCCTACAATCGAATTGACCCGAACACCTCCAACGGTGGTGCTACCTACCTCTCAATGGTGGGATGGCACTACCTTAAGGACTTATACACAACCCAAATCCTTAGGGTAGGTAGATGACTCACAGATACTTTCTCTCTTCAAAATAAATCAAAAACGTTTCACGCTGACACTTTCAAAAGACTTTCAAAACAAATTTTTCAAACACTCTTGCTGACAGATACAAGAGTTATTCAGAAATCTCTCAATGAAACTTTTTCAAACCCACTCACATTTTGAAAAGCAAACATCATTTTGAAAACATAAGAGCAAGTATCTAAGAGCCCATGGATAACCATGGATAGAAAGGGTGCTAAAACCTTCCCTTTCTATAAATCTACCTCCCGAACCGAGAAACGTTCTCATGAGGAATTTTGTTGTGCTTTTGTCCTGTCCATGTTGGAGAAAATAAAAGACGGTGGCGACTCTTGCTTCCACGACATTTTGCGAACCAGCGTTAAACAGTCAGTTCTAAATCCACCGATCACACATATCAATAAAACTTGTATTTCTCTTTGTATCTCGCGAATTGTGTTTTTCTTTTTCAGACTTATTTGCAAAATACCACGTTTGTTTTTTTTTGTTTTGAATATTGTGTTGAATTCATTTCGAGGATTTGACAAGTGAAAACACTTGATAAAATATCGAAAAAAATTTGGTTAGAAAATGTCGAAAGAAGATCCACGTCTATGTCCATGTCTACACTTATCTCCAAGATTACGCCTGTGTCGATGCTATGCCTGCGCCTATTATACAAACATCAAGATCTATGTTCAAATCAATTCAAAAATGCCACGACCTCGCAACATGCAATGTCGGAGGGGGGGAGGGGGTTGGTAACTCAAAGCCAATGGTTTAAAAAGGAGAATACAAAATCATTTTTCATAATATTTAGGGCATACACACATTCGTTACATATGCATTCCAAAATCCATATTTCCATACACACACATCATGTACTTACATCACACATGACATTTCTCAGAAAAAACATGCTTAGGGAAAAGCCAATATCTTAGGGCCCTCCATCAGTCCTTACCTCAGTTAGAAAGCAAATAACCAGTATAATCCATTCCCATATTTGATTTAGTCGTCTAAAGATTTGGATCCTCCAAAACAAATTCCTACCTATTCCACCCATTGTGTCAGTCTCTATGCAACAATGCGTGAATTTTCTATATTTAACTTATTGTATCAGTCTCCATGCAACAATATGTTTTTCCTTTTGCGATCTAGCTCAGTGTGTCAGTCCCCAGGCAACAATGTTGCGAAAGCCGCAATTCAACCCATTGTTCCAGTCTCTATGCAACAATGCATGGCTTTTCTATATTTAACTTATTGTGTCAGTCTCCACGCAATAATATGTTTTTCCTTTGTGATCTAGCTCATTGTGTCAAACCCTAGGAAGCAATTTTATGAAAGCAGCAATTCAACCCATTGTGTCAGTCTCTATGCAACAATGCGTGAATTTTCTATATTTAACTTATTGTGTCAGTCTCCATGTAGCAATATGTTTCTTTCGTTGTGATCTTAGCTCGTTGTGTCAGGCCCCAGGAAGCAATGTTGCAAAGTCAGCAATTCCACCCATTGTGTCAGACTCTACGCAACAATGTGTGAATTTTCTACATTTGACTTATTGTGTTAGTATCCATGCAGCAATGTTGTTATCAAACTCGAACCCGTTGTGTCAGTCTCCATGCAGCAATATGTTCTTTCTTCGCGATCTAGCTCATTGCATTAGTCCCTATGCAGCAATGATGTTATCAAACCTCTTCCATTTCATCAGTCTCCATGCAACAATGTTATTGTCAAAACTTTTCCATTGCATCAGTCTCCAGGCAACAATGTTACCATCCAGTTTCTTCCTTGATTTAACTCATCGCGTCAGTCTCTACACAACAATTTTTGTTATCAACTTTCCTGCAATATAGCTTTCTTGCGTCAGTCTCCATGCAACAATGTATTTTAAAAAAAACTTTGTTTTATTCATCCCCTAGGTTGCGATGGATAAAAAAAACCAAATTAAATCAAAACTTGCTATATTAGTCTCCAAACATTAGTAGAGTTAATTACTTAAACTTGCATCACTTACCTCCTAAGTTAAAGTAAATATGAAAAATTCGACAATCTCTTTTTAGATATTGACAGGATATTCGCGTCGTCATATCTAAGTCAAATCAACTTTAGTTCGAATGCTGGTAAGACGATACATCATCATCTATGCATATTTTTCACACTCAGAGGAACATTGTACATTGTATCCTTATAATCTTTCAGACAAATTATGGGGTCTTCCATTATTTAATAACCCTTTGAACGCGCGAGACCTGCGTATTCTCACACGCTTCAATCAGAGAGAAATTAAATAGGGGCAAATGTCATACCCCAAATTTTCCCTACCCTTATTTAGGTTTCTATTTAAATAAATTGTATTTGTTTAAACTTTTATTTCTACAGGAGTGTAAAGCATCAGAGAGGGGTGTATCGATCCAAAATGGACCATCAATATTTGATGGCCCATTAGACTTTAATAAAAGTCCATTTCAAGATAATGAAGGTGTATTATTTCAAAGGGGGTGTGAACAAATCTTTTTTCATAAGGCCCATTTAGTTTGAATAAGTATAAGACAATTTATTTTTGAAACCCAATACGCTTAGATTATAAGGCCCATTTGGATTTTTTTATTGAAGGAAATTGTTTTTTTATTCAAAGGACCCATTTGAACCTTTTGGGCCATTTCCTTTTTGTTTGTTTTATCAAAACATCATTGATAACTTTTTTTAAAAAAAATATTATATTTTAAACCATTAAAATGGAAATAGTTGTTGGTTGTTATTAAAATAAAATACTGCAGATTTTCGCAGGCCCAGTCCAATTTCAAAAATGCAAGCCCAAAATACAAAGTAATTAGGTTGGCCCAAAACACTAAAGCTCGGTCAAGTTTTTTATTTTTTTGATTTAAAAAAAGGATAAGGAGGTTTTTTTTTACTGTTTTGTGTTTTAGCCCAGAAGGCCCGATTCAAAGTCCAAATGTGCCCGGTTCAAAATAACACTTAATGTTGAAATTAAAAAGTTTGAAACTCATTTTTGCAGAAAAAAACAAGCTTATTGTATGAACCAAAATCTTCAATTGCATGCCATAAATCAAAGCGTATAACAGAAGCAGAATCGGCCAAACTTGGAAATTCATTAAACTTTGTACAAAGCTAAAATTACATTGTTCATAAATTTACAGACAAAATTTTAAAATAATTCCTAATTCAAAAACCCTAAATCAATTCTAAGAATTAATTTACAGACAACATAACTATTCTTCCTAATTTGCTAATTCTGAAAACACTATAAAGGCCTAACATAAATCTAGAGAAAGGGACGGAGAAGAATCATTACAAAAAAGAAAGAATTTATAGAAGAAAAATTGCAGAGAAGGGAATCTTTCGGAAGCTTCGTCTTCATCACCACCATAGATTCGCGTCTGCCACTGTTTTAGCTTAGAGTTTCAATATCTGAAGCCCTAGTTCTTCGATCGTTGCGTTGTTACACCACCATCGTCGTTGCTGTACCTAAAAAAATGAAATAGGAAGGGATAAGAACTAACGGAAATAGAGAGATAAACAGATTCATGAAGGAGGTAATAGAACCCTAGCTTTCGTTTTTTTTTTTTGCATTTTCTGGTTAATGTTTGATTTGGGGTTTGTTGGATTGATTTTGGGGGTTCAATTTGGATGAAAGAGGGTTTGATCGCGTCGCCGCCACCTCCGATTAGAAAGCTAGGGTTAGGGTTGCGATGAGAGGACAGTGAAGGATGAGAGGCGGAGAGAGAGGAGGATAATAACAAAATGAAGGTTTTGTTTGATAAAACGAAAATATATGTGTAACAATCTCATACATGCGCGCTTATAGTAGTTACCACATACCCTCATTGATAGCTGTGTGATCTTGATCACACGTCATTAGCATGCAATACCCACAATTATTAACGTGTGTTTGCCTACACGGAGTCCAAACTAAACAGGCTCTCTAAACTCTCTTGGGCCTCACCGTTGGCCCATTCATCATTCACGCCCCCCCCCCCCCCCCCCCCCCGCCCCCCAGTTTTGTTTTGCGGCACGCTGAAGCACACCTTTTCGCTTACTGGGCCCAGTCCAAAATCTGGACTTGGGCCCTGCTGATTAACGCACCCCCTCTTTTGGCTGTTAAACACAAAAGAGCACCCTCTGGCCTTTTGGGCCTGAATTCAAAATCTGAATTCAGGCCCTTTCTATTAGAACCCCTACTTTTTACTACCCTTATAAGTTTTGCACCCCCCCTGTATTCCTAATTTTTTTTTCTTATTTTATTTATTTCATTTTTATAATTTCTTATATTTTCTATTTTTATTTATTTAATTATAATAAATGTTATATATTTTTTTAATTACACTATATATCTAATATTATATTCATTATTATTTTTATCATACAAATTTCTTATTTTCCAAATTCATTCAAAATACATTTTTGCACTAAATTATTTATTTTAATCATGCATTTAATTAAAGGTATTTTCACAATTAAAACTCTAAAAAATATCTCAACCAACAATGAATTATTTTCAAAATCAAATCATTGCAACAATTAAACTTCAAAAAGATTACGATAATATTTAAACCGACTGTGCACTTTGTCTAAATATCTCCGCTATTCACACACCTAGGCTAAGCGTACGGGAAATTCGAATATTTGTCGTAATTCATAAAAAACACAAACCAACTGCGAACTACGAAATTAGACTCTGATTCCTCCTAAGAGGATACGTAGGCATACGATCCAAAATCTTGGTGAGTTCCCCTAATAAAATATTAAAAACCTTTTTTTTCCTAAAATCGCGCTTCTAACCATAGTATCCTTGTGAACAAGGCAGATGAGGGGTGTCTAACACCTTCCCTTTGTCTAGAACCGAGTCCAAAAAACCTAGAATCTCTAACTTTTAGGGTTATCCTTTATATTCCCTTCCTTAGGATAAAAATTAAGGGTGTCGACTCTCAAATTTAAAATCAGTTACAACACTTATCCTTTGTGACAAGATTTTCGAAGAATTCCACATCTCGGGACTCAACAATTACATTAGACTCCAGATTTAAAAGTCTATAACTTTGTCGTTAGGCACATATCCTATGAAAGCACATTTGATTCCTCGAGGACCTAATTTAGTTCTTTTGGGATCTATAATCTTGTAATATACTACACACTCCCACACTCTAAAATAACCAATATTTGGTGATCTTCCTTTTCGTATCTCATATGGAGAAATACCAGTTATTTTCAAAGGAATCCTGTTTATTATGTAACATGCAAATAATAATGCTTTACCCCCACAAATTAAATATCAATTTAGAATGCATTAACATCGCATTTATCATTTCTTGATATGTTGGATTCTTTCTCTCGGCCATGCAATTTTGTTGTGGCGTATGATGCGCAAAATATTCATCTATAATGCCATATTCTTCACTATATGTATCAAATTCTGGAAAAAAGTATTCACCGCCTCTATCACTTATAAGTACTTTTATACTTTTACTTAATTAATTTTTTACTTCCGCTTTATAAACCTTAAAAGCATTAAAAATATCATCTCTATGCATTAAACGTTATACATATGTGAACCTAGAACAATCATCGATAAATGTTATGAAATAATGGTTTTTCCCACGGGCTAGCATGCCATTAAATTCATACAAATCTGAATGCATAAGATCAAGCACGTTTAATTTTCTTTCAACACTTTTGAAAGATTTCTTGACCATTTTTTGTTTAACACATATTTTGCATTCTTCGAAATCATAAATGTTACATGAGATCAATTCGAATTTAATTAGTCTATTCATAGTAATAATACCAATATATGCTAATCTAGGAACCGATATCTACTAAGTTTAGCGTGCAAAGGCACATTGTCTTTCTCTCTTTGTCTCACCTACAATATTCTCTTTTATATGATTATTTCTTTTTCTTTATGTTATTTTTAAAAAATACTATAATTTGCCTAAAGTTACCTAAAGGCACCTGGGCTAAAGTCAACCGATCATTTTCCCTAATTTAGAGTACTATAAAAAATAGATTCAAGTATATAAACATAATTAGAATTCTCATTAATAAAATTGTTGGTAGTATAAATGTACCATTCAAAATTCAAATGTTCGGTTGAAAGTTTATAATGTGAAGGTTTTCAGTTCGAGATGAACGGCCTAAAAGAGGAGTTGTACATGGTAATCTTAACTCAATTTATGTTATGTGTTCTAAAGGAGAAGAATCCATCACGCGTGTATCTTTTCTATGCCCATTTACAAATTTGTTATGGAGAATGGTGCTTTATTGGATATGTATTTCTATGTCAAAGAAAAAGGTGGGAATTGAATATTTTATCATGTTTAAGAAAATTTTGAAGAGTGTAATATAGTGTGCTACTTGTTAGTATCTATCAGGGGTGTTCAAAAATATAGTTAATTAAATTATATACTTGAACTGAATTGCATTGTACTATAAAAAAATTGAACTACTTAAATGGTAAATGAACTGAATCATTTAATTAAAACAATTCAAATTCAATTTAAAATTAATTTAGAACCAATTTTTTTTTATAATCTGATTTAATTTTTTTATTATTATTATTATTATTATTATTATTATTATTATTATTATTATTATTATTATTATTATTATTATTATTATTATTATTATTATTATAATCTGATTCAAATTCAATTTCTTTTCATAAAAATAAAGTTGTTTTCCTGAATATAAAAAAAAACCAATATCGATTTTTTCAAAAAATATGAAAAAGTCGAGTTTTTTAGGAAATATGAAAAAATCGAGTTTTTTTCGGATATATGAAAAATTCGCTTTTTTGAAAATACAAAAATCGAGGTTTTTCGGAAATAAGAAAAAGTCGAGTTTTTTTCGAAAATATGAAAAAGTCGAATTTTTTCATAAATACGAAAAAATCTAGTTTTTTTTTCGAAAATATGAAAAAGTCGAGTTTTTTCGAAAATACAAAAAATCGGGTTTTTTCAAAAATACAGAAAATCAACTTTTTTGAAATACAAAAATATGAGTTTTTTTTAAATACAAAAAAAAACAATTTTTTCTAAATAATGAAAAAGTCGAGTTTTTTCAGAAATATGAAAAATTCGAGTTTTTTCGGAAATATGAAAAAATCAAGTTTTTTCAAAAATATGAAAAAGTTGAGTTTTTTCGAACATACAAAAGTCGAGTTTTTTTTTCTGGAAATATGAAAAAGTCGAGTTTTTTGGAAAATATAAAAAAGTAGAGTTTTTTTCATAAATAAGAAAAAATTGAGCTTTTTTTCGAAAATATGAAAAAGTCAAGTTTTTTCAAAAATATGAAAAGTCAAGTTTTTTCAAAAATATAAAAAAAAAATTGAGTTTTTCAAAAATACGAAAAAATCGAGTTTTTCGAAAATATGAAAATTTCAAATTTTTTCGAAAATATGACAAAGTCAAGTTTTTTTAGAAATATTAGAAAGTTGATTTTTTCGAAAATACAAAAATCGAGTTTTTTCAGAAATATGAAAAAGTCGAGTTTTTCGAAGAAAAGAAAAAGAAAAATCGAGTTTTTTTCGAAAATATGAAAAAATCAAGTTTTTTCGAAAGTACCATAAAATCAAGTTTTTTCAAAAATAAAAATTAAAAAAAAAAATCGAGTTTTTTCAAAAATACGAAAAAATCGAATTTTTTTAAAAAATATGACAAAGTCGACTGTTTCTGAAAATATGAAAAATCATATTTTTGGAAATACAAAAAATCTAGTTTTTTTCAAAAATATGAAAAAGTCGAGTTTTTTTGAAAATATGAAAAGATCGAGTTTTTTCGAAAATATAAAAATCGAATTTTTTTCTAAAATATAAAAAAAATTGGGTTTTTTTCGAAAATATTAAAAAATCAAGTTTTTTCGAAAACATGAAAAAATCTAATTTTTTCGAAAATACAAAAAAATCGAGTTTTTTTAAAAATATATAAAAATCGTATTTTTTTCAAAAAATCAAATTTTTTTAGAAGCACAAAAATTCAGTTTTTTTTCAGAAATACGAAAAAAACTGATTTTTTTGAAAAAATTGCTTTTTTGAAAAAAAATGTAACAAACGAGTTTTTCTAAAACACGAAAAATATTTTTTTTTCTGAACATACAAAATCTAAAAAGAAAAAATTGAGATTATTTTTTATCTGAATTTTTTTTTTAAAATTAATATTATGAAAAATGTTATTTTTAATGTAGATTAGTTTAAATGTTTATAAAGTTAAAACTTTTGGTTTTAAAAAAATTCAAAAAATATATAATTAGTTTAAGATAGTAAATTTATTATAAATTAATTTATAAATATAAATTAATCATAAAATAATTTTAATTGAACTATTTTAATAATTAATTAAATTTTTATTAAAATAGTTATTACAAATTAAACCTAATCATAAATATAATTCAATTCAATGTAGGTCATGAAATATCAACATTCCCAATGTCTATGATTGTTGAGGAAAAATGTGTTGTTCAAAGGAGTTTTAGGTGACATTGATGTATTATTGAACAATATCAAAATTATAACTTGCCTTGGTTTGTTGCAAGATTCAAAGCAAATCATTGTTGTAATTTTTTTATTGGTGTTCAAACCCGTTCAATTCTCTAAAATGGGTGAAACTAGTTTTGTAATAGATTTGAGTACCTTTATATTCATTTAATTCATTTTGTTTATAAAAAAAATTATTAGTAAAACAAATAAAAAATTTTATTTAAGATTAAATATATTTTTGGCTCTACAACTTATTAAATTTTGTTTTTTATCCTATAAAAAATGGATATGTTTTGATCTTTACAGAATTATTATGTATATAATTTCAATTTCTATTGTTAAATCAATATGTATTTTTAAATAATTATTTTACCAACATATTTATTAATTTTGTAAAGACTAAAATATATCATTTTTTTATAAATACTAAAAAATAAAATTTGAGATATTTATAATGATAAATAATATATTTAAGGTTATTTAGTTAATTAGGTCAATTCAATCTAATGAAATTCCGAAAAACCTCAGCATTAGAAAATTAAATGAACCAACATTCAGTCCATGTCCTTAACAAACCCATTGAATTCATATCCTTAAAAATTGTCCACTTTGTATAGGGCAAGGCATATATTTGTTGCTTTATTTAGGACAAATCACTTGGATAAAGTTATGCAACTGTTGCAATTCCATATTAAGTTATGAACATAAGTTTGTTAAAGATCATATTTCAAGATATGCAGAATGTTTTCTGTATTAATATCTAAAATATCTAAAATCTTCAAAACATGTGGCGGGTAGCCACCATGTGACGGACAACACCTTTTAAAGAAAAAAAACTATTAAAAAATATCATAAAAGTGGGTATATATGTACATTAATGCCAAATTTTCAAAACATGTAATTAATATAATATCTAAAAATTTTGTGTCTGTAAGATTTTCGTTATAAACGAAGTGTTCATGCTCTTAGTTCCATATATACAACGTGTAGCCGCAGATAACATAATCAGATATTACATGTTACTTAAAAGATGCATAGACGGATGTAATAGTAGTTAAACTTAATATATGTATGTCAAAATATCATATTATTTAAATATAGGCATAATTAATTCCCATGTCTCTTAATTTTGAGTGAAGTTTCGCTTTGGTCTCCAAATTAAAAAAATTTATTTAATGATTCAGTAATTTTACTTCTTTTAAATTATTTGGTCTCCATCGTTAGTTTTTGTGAAAAACTGTTAAGTATCGCTTAGGTGGCATGCTAAGTAAGCAAATATCATTCAGACTATGTGCTATAACCTTTCTAAGGTTCGTGACTTGCCTCCTTCTTCTATTTTCTTATTTCTTCCATCATCGATTTCTTCTATCAGATATAATTATTTTTCTTCTTCCATCATCGATTTCTTCTTTCTTTCGTACTTCCTTCTTCAATCTTGCATCTTCCATCTTCTAAATTAGGGTTCAATGTCAAAGATTGCAAGCAATGCTTCATTGTCAAACAACCAAAGTTATGGTTCATCTGAGTCTGTGATTCGTAGGAACAAGAAAATGGAGTGTTTTTGTCCAGATGAAAGTGTTCTTCGAACCGTTAATGATGTGAACTGTAACGCCCGTAATTTAATTAATTATTTAATTAAATTATTTTTGGAATATTTTGTGAAGATGTGTTGTGATTATTTGCATTTAATTATTTTCTTAAGTGGTGAAATAATATTAGAAGTATAATATTATTTGATGTGAGCTTGTTTTTAAAGGAATAGAAGTAATAAGGGGGGTGAATAGTTTTAAGCCCATTAAGGAATAAAGAGAATAATATGTTATTTTATTATTGTTAGAAAGAATAGAAAGGAAGAAGAAGTAAGAAAAATAAGGGTTAGAGGAAGAACGTGAAAGCTGTTGGAAAAAGAGGAAAGAGGCAGAATGGAATCAATTGGAGAAAGATATAGAGCAACCTTCAATCCAAGGTAAGGGTGGGGTTCTGACTCTATAATTGGGTTCATGATAATTGGTATGTGGGGTTAGATATGAAAGTGTTGTTTTGTTCATGATTGAATTATATGTTGTTATATGATGAGAATTGATGATTGAAAGATGAATGATCACGTCCTCATACTGTTTATTTGGTGTAGAATTGTAGGGTAATCGTAAGAGATGATTTTCTATGATTAGGAGATGTTTTTAGGGCTTAAAGTATGGAACCCATAGTGAAAATGCAGAGAAGACCGCAGAAATTACCCATGACAGAGCAGTATGCGTCGACCCCAAATGGTATGTGTCGATACAAGCAGGTCTTTAGACTCAGGATGAGTCGACATGAAGGAGTCTTGCGTCGATCCATGTGGGCTTTTAGACTCAGGATGAGTCGATACATATGAGCATGTGTCGATACATGCTGTGTGTTAGACTCAGTATGAGTCGATACAAGAGAGGATGTGTCGACTCATGTTGCGAGTTCAGTGCAATACGCGTCGATCCAAGACGTTATGCATCGATCCATGTTGTCTGGTTTTTGGCAGAATCATTTAGAAAAGGCTGTAACTTGAGTTTTCGGACTTCGTTTGAGGTGTCGTTCGAAGCGTTGAATAGCTAATGCGATGAACTTCATTCTTATTAATTAAAACGAATAATAGGAAGGATAATCCTAGTGTCCAAGTTAGGAATCATATTAGTTCCCATGTTGATCGTTATGTCGGTTTTTGTGAAGAATGATGAGGATGAAACGTTTAGAGATTTCCGTGTTGTCGTAACAGTGGGGATTATGATGATGATGACGTAGTATTACAAAATAGTAATATGTAGAGGTCTAGTGATTTAGAAGTAAGCCTTTGATGGTTAATTAATTATAGGCAATATCTTGTATAGGCCTATGGCCAACATTGTGAAATTGATGAGTTATTTTCGTATTACTGTACGGCTGAATTGTTGATGAGATTATGTTAATGAGATTTTGTTTGACGAATTATGATGTATATATGATGTTTGA
The DNA here is from genome assembly GCA_948472305.1 of Vicia faba. NCBI lineage: Eukaryota > Viridiplantae > Streptophyta > Magnoliopsida > Fabales > Fabaceae > Vicia > Vicia faba. Next base: position 1,218,819,020 of record OX451741.1, on the reverse strand, counting down.
TGATTTATGATGAAATGATGTTGATGAAGAGATGTTGAGATGATTTTAAGAGGTAGGCCTTTGTCCAATGAAGATGTTGTATTAAGATGTTGTTAATTATGGTGTTGTTATTACATTCATGATTGTGTCGCATACATTGCATTTTGAGATGGAGCTTATGCTCATTGAGATGGCCTGTATTGGCGAATATTGAGATGAAGGCTTATGCCTTGTTGATGCCTCTACTAATTGGCAATTTTTGAGATGGGAGTTCTGCTCCAATGGTACCACATGCATTTGCATAGTATTGAGTCGCATTATATGATTGCATAAAGAAGTGTGTATTGATGTTGTGAATGTGTATTATTGTTGTGATTATTGTTGATTATGATATAAGAAGTGATGATGTTATGTGATATAATTTAATATATTAATTATCACGCACTTTATTATATTGTTAGATATCTCACCCCTTCTATTTGAATGTTACCCTTATGTTGGTAACGTGCAGGTAATCGAGAGTGAAGGCGGTATACCTTCAGTAGTTCGAGTCGGTGTTATTGCTCTTATATGTAACACTCGGGGGGATGAACGCTTGTTGATTTTGATTGTTGATTATTCTGTTGTTGCACTTTAAGTTGCTTATTAATTAAATATGTGTTGTTTTGAAGTTGTTGTAACGATGATAAAGATGTTATTAAGAATTCCGCTGCGTAGATGTTTGAATTGTTGAATTAAGATATTTAATTGTTATGATGATGGTTCATCCAATGTTTTAAAGTGTTACGTATCCACGATGAATGCAATGTGTTTTGAAAGTTGAATTTGTGGAATCCTGATTCGTTTGCATGAATGATTTTATAACTCTGATTTATTTATATAATTGTCGGGTAGAATTGGGGTGTTACAAAGTTGATATCAGAGCAAAAGGTTGGTCTGATCTTGTTGTCGAGTCGTAGTTGTCTAACAATCGAGTATTGTTAATTTGAGTTATAACTGTTGTTTATGTTATGGTGATAAGTTGAGATGGATGGAAGGAATGATGTTGCACTTGCTGCTGCTTTAGAAGCAATGGCTCATGCGATGGAGAATCAGCCGAATACTGACGGGAATGCTGGATCTCGTAGCTTGGCGACTTTCCAGAGAGAGAATCCGCCTACGTTCAAGGGAAAGTATGATCCTGACGGAGCATTGGAGTGGTTGAATGAGATTGAGAGAATCTTCCGTGTGATGGACTGCACTCCAGCGCAGAAGGTTCGGTATGGGACTCATATGCTAGCAGTTGAGGCTGATGATTGGGGGATAGAGACTTGTCATTGATTGGAAGCTGCGGGTGAGAATGTCACTTGGGTTGTGTTTCTGTAGGGAATTTTTGAAGAAGTACTTTCCTGAAGATGTCCGTGGTAAGAAGGAGATTGAGTTTCTTGAGCTGAAGTAAGGAAGTATGTAACTTGTTGAGTATGCTTCCAAGTTTACTGACTTGGCTAAGTTTTATCCGCACTACGCTGAGGAAGATGCTGAGTTTTCGAAGTGTATCAAGTTTGAGAACGGGTTGCGCCAGGAGATCAAGAAGGCAGTTGGATACCAGAAGATCCGTGTCTTTGCTGATTTGGTTTATAGTTGCAGGATTTATGAGGAGGATAATAATGCTCATTACAAGATTATCGGTGAGAAGAGGGGTAAGAACCAACATAATCGTGGTAAGCCTTATGATGCCCCAGTTGGTAAAGGTAAGCAGAAAGTTGCTCAGGGTCAGAGGACTAGTGGGGGAGATGCTCCTACTGGTATGGTTTGTTTTAAATGTGGAAAATCTGGGCACAAGAGTAATGTATGTACTACTGAAGTAAATAGGTGTTTTTGTTATGGTAAGAATGAACATGTTGTATCTGAGTGTGAACATAAGGATGTGATTTGTTTCAATTGTAGAGAAGAAGGGCACATTGGTAGTCAGTGTCAGAAACCGAAGAGGGCTCAGACAAGTGGTAAAGTGTTTGCTTTGGTTAAGGATCAGACAACTATCGATGACAAACTTATCAGAGGTACATGTTTCATTAATAGTACTCTAATTACTATTATTGATACCGGTGTTACTCATTGCTTTATTACTGCTGATTGTGTTGAAAGATTGGGTCTTATGTTGTCTTCTTTGAATGGAGAAATGGTCGTCGATACTCCAGCCAAGGGGTCGGTGACTACTTCTTTTGTGTGTTTAAAGTGTCCCTTGTCGATCTTCGACAGAGACTTTGTTGTTGATTTGGTTTGTTTACCGTTAAGAGGTTTGGATGTGATTTTGGGTATGAACTGGTTAGAGCATAACTATGTTCATATTAACTGTTATGACAAGTCTGTGAAGTTTTCTACTCCCGAAGAAGAGGAAGATAGTATGTTGTCTGCTAGACAGTTGAGGAAGTTGATGCAAGAAGAAGTACATATGTTCTCATTGATGGCGTCACTATTTGTAGAGACTCAAGCTATAATTAAGGAATTGTAGATGGTGTGTGAATCTCCTGAAGTTTCCCCTGATGAGATTCCTGATGTACCGACGGAGAGGGAAGTTGTATTTGCAATTGATCTTGTACCTAGTACCAGACCTGTGTCTATGGCACCATACAGGATGTCTACATCTGAATTGTCAGAGTTAAAGAAGCAATTGGAAGAGTTACTTGAAAAGAAGTTTGTAAGACCAAGTGTATCGCCGTGGGGAGCTCCAGTGTTTTTAGTAAAGAAGAAAGATGGAACTATGAGGCTTTGTGTTGATTATAGACAGCTGAATAAAGTGACGATTAAGAACAAGTATCCGCTTCCAAGAATAGATGACTTGATGGACCAATTGGTGGATGCGCGTGTGTTTAGTAAGATTGATTTGAGATCGGGTTACCATCAGATTAAAGTGAAAGATGGAGATATCCAAAAGATGGCTTTCAGAACGCGTTATAGACATTACGAGTATCCGGTGATGCCTTTCGTTGTTACTAACGTGCCGGGTGTATTCATGGAATACATGAATTGTATCTTTTATACTTACTTGGATCGGTTCGTAGTGGTGTTCATTGATTATATTTTGATTTACTCTAAGTCAGAAGAAGAGCATGCAGAACACTTGAGAGTAGTATTGCAAGTTTTGAAAGAGAAGAAGTTGTATGAAAAGTTGTCTAAGTGTGAATTCTGGTTAAAGAAGGTTAGTTTTCTTGGTCATGTGATTTCAGGCAGTGGCATTGATGTAGATCCATCGAAGGTTGATGTTGTGCTGCAATGGGAAACTCCGAGGTTGGCTACTGAGATTAGGAGCTTTTTGGGATTAGCTGGTTACTGTAGAAGGTTTATCGAAGGTTTTTCTAAGTTGGCACTTCCGTTGACTAAGTTGACTTGTAAAGGTAGAGCTTTTGTGTGGGATGTTCAGTGCGAAGAAAGTTTTACGGAATTGAAGAAGAGGTTGACGTCGGCTCTGATTTTGATGTTACCTAGTTCAGGAGAGCCTTTTATGGTGTACTGTGATGCTTCTAAGATGGGTTTAGGAGGTGTGCTTATGCAGAATGGTAAGGTAGTTACTTATGCGTCAAGGCAGTTAAGGACTCATGAGAAGAACTATCCTACACATGATTTAGAACTTGCTGCAATTGTTTTTGTGTTGAAGATTTGGAGGCATTATCTTTATGGTTCTAGATTTGAAGTGTTTAGTGACCATAAGAGCTTAAAGTATTTATTCGATCAGAAGGAGTTGAATATGAGGCAACAAAGATGGTTGGAATTGTTAAAGGATTATGATTTCGGTTTGAATTATTATCCAGGAAAAGCGAATGTGGTAGCTGATGCGTTGAGTCGAAAGACTTTACATATGTCAGCAATGATAGTTGTGATACGGTGGGAGAACTGACTTGGGTGTTTTGCATTTGGTCGCAAATGTTGCGGTTAGCAAGAGTCGCCACTGACTTTTCTTTTATCCAAAAGGAAAGGTGGAAAAGCACAGGAAAGACCTTTGAGATTGTTTCTTGAGTTCGGGGGGTAGATTATGAAAAGGGAAGGTATTAACACCCTTTTCATCCATGGTTTTCCATGGGCTCTTAGTTACTTTCTAGATCACTTGCTTTTGTTTGAAAATATTCTTTGTGTGGTTTTTGAAAGTATTTTGAAAAGGCGCCATCTTTTAGGAAAACTTTGTAATGATTCTCGTTCGTAAGAATGTGTACAAAGTGTTGATATTTTGAAAATGTTTTCAAGTTTGAAAGGTGTTTTTTGAAAGTGTTTGTTTTTGAAAATAGCAAGGATGTTTTGTTAGAACATAGTTTGATTCTACAACCCTTAATTAGAGTTTTTATGATAACAAACACAAAGAACAAATACGCACTCTAAATTTGTGTTGTTTTTTATACATAAGTTCTGACTGAAACAACATCAGAAGTTAAGCCACAAAAGCTTTCATGCTGAGCTAATCAGAATATTCTGAAGAATGATGATCAGAATCTGCATTAAAGTAAAAGATACTCTGACTCTAAACAGAAGTCTAATACGCCAATAGATCCTCATATCTCTGAGTCATCAAAGTTCTGAAGTAAAAGCAACATGCAAGATTCTATCGTTCTGAAGCGTTACTTTTCAATAAAGACAGTATCATATGCAACGACTTCATTCAGACAAGAATCTTCTCAATATGGAAATTGCATTGAGTGTCCATTATCACGTTTTATTTTGGACAGATTTCCACGCCTACATAAACAAGCTTAAAGGACAAATTGTTTACGATTTCACCAACCATTGCTCATACATCTAAAAACGCTGCAAATATTTATATTCTCTCATACTCTCAACTTGTGTAATACATCATAGTAGTGATACAGTTTTTGTAACGAAAAACATATAGTACACATCCAATTGTTCTTTGATTAAGATATTGTTCCTTGATATAAACCGGGTTGTGGTCTTACTCAAGAAGACTTTGACAGTTGTCAAAGTAGTTTTGTAATCTGTTTGATTAGTGGATTAAGTCTTCGTTGGAGAAAGGTGAAATCACCTTGGCGGGTGGACTGGAGTAGTTTGAGATCAAGCGAACCAGGATAAAAATCTTGAGTATTTCATTTGATTTTTAAGTTTTAATTCAACCCCTCCCCCCCCCCCCCCCCCCCCTTTCTTGTGTTTTTCACTTCTTCAATTGGCATCAGAGCGCCTGGTTCTGAGTTCATACACTTAACCGTGTCAGTACAAGATCCAAGATTTAGGAAAACACTATGTTGGGTGTTGTACCCCAAAATTTTCCCTCTTATTTTACTCAACACATGCCCATTGAGGTCCTTAACTTGCTCAAGGATGCCCAAGAGTTGATCAGACAAACTCCCTTCTAATGCAATGTACCTCAAATTAGGGTTTCCATTTTCATCAGGGTGGGGGAGCTCCAAAGGTCCCAGATGCCCTTCATGGTCCTAATATGTTCTCAAGATCATCCATGTCAAGTTTCATGCCTTGCACAAGAAGTTTGCTCAATCAATTGCTCAGATGCCTGAAAATCAACTATATTAGGTCAAAAGTCAACTGTGACCCACATACAGTCAAACTTCAAGATTTTTGCTCAACGTTAACATTTTGAAGTTAATTTCATCATTTGATCAAGGTTTGATCATGATGCCTCAAGGAATGCTCCAAATTCATCAAAACCCAAAAGTTGCCAAATTAGGGTTTCTTAGTAAAAGTCAACCAAACTTTGACCAAGCATAACTTCCACATGCTTCATCAGAAATTTTCCATCCAAGGCTCATTTTGAAGAGGATGCAATTCCCTACAATTCATCTTCATCCCACAAGTTCAAAATATGCACTCATAAAAATATATGAATTTCTACATTATGGGTCCTTTTGAAAAGTCAACAAAAACACCTTTTGAGTCAAAGCTTCTTACATGAACATGGAAGACTCAATTGAGATGAGACTAAAAATGTTGCTTAGGGGACATCCTAAGATTTCTAAAAAGTCCAAGAACACCTCTCTAGGGTTAAAATTGGGGGATATATGCCTTGTCAAAGTTGACCCTTTTTGCAAAATTGCCAAAAGTCAAATGTGCCCAAATATACACTTTTTTCTAAATGGGCCTAACTTTTTATGCTTGCACCTCACTTATAATGTGGTCCACGACTCAAATATTCACCCACACATTATTTGCTTCATTTTTCAATTTACTTTGATTTTTTATTAATTAAAGATTGAATTAAATCAAATAATTGATGAATAATAGCAAAGATATGATTTGATTTGGTTTTTGGACAGGTTGGCAATCAAAATGTGCTGAATTATCAAGGCCAAAACGAATCAAGCATAATTGGTACAAGAAAGGGATGATTTGGCTCAAAATAGAAAATTTACATGTAGCATAAAAATCAAATCAAATCTCTCATAACTGCAAAGATTCAATCCAAGTTTGTAACCCTAATTCATTCCTAGATATATAATGGACAAGAAAAAATCATGGCATAAGGTTTTGCAGGCGTGAACAAGAAGAACAAAGCTTGAAATTTTTAAAGAAAAGTGTAGATCCAATTGTGATACGGTGGCAGAACCGACTGTTTTGAAATGCTAGTTTGTGTTTTGCGTTTTTGTTCGCAAAATGTCGCGGTAAGCAAGAGTCGTCACCGACTTTTATTTCATCCAATAGAAAAGGAAAAAAGTACAGAAAAAATCCTTTTTCGAGATTTTGAGTACGGGGGGTAGATTATAGAAAGGGAAGGTGTTAGCACCCTTTCTATCCATGGTTTTCCATGGGCTCTTAGGCACTTGCTCCTCTTTTTAAATTGCTTGTGTATGTGCTTTGTGTTGAAAAGTTTGACTTCGTGATAACCCTTGTATCAGTCCTCAAAGGTGTGACAAAGTTGTTTTGAAAATTTGTTTGAAAAGTGTAAGTGTGAAAAGCTTTGATTTGAGCAAGTACCTACTAGCATCTACCTACTCAAAAAAAGATTGTTTCTATTCTCGTTTCCTTTAGACATCGATATCCTACTATTGAGAAATAGGTAGCACCGTCGTTGAATTTGTAAGGGTCAATTCAAAAGGGTCGTACAATCACTAGAGCAATGTTAGGATGACTTAGTAATAACCCTAGAGCCTTAAGATCATATTCGAGGCAACATTTCCGAGGCAACATTCGAATGGGACATTTGATCTTTTTAGACAGGAGGGTAACCACTAAGACACCCTATACTTAATGATCGTTTACCGAAGGCAACCGAAGTGAGAGTATACCCTAAGAGTGATATGTGTGAGTGATTAGTTTCAGTTATTTATCTTTTCACATTAGGGTTTTTCTAACTGTATTAAATTTTCATGCAATCTTGTCATACAATCCTATTAACATACATCTAGACAGTTAAATATTTGCGAGAATTAAAATGCGAGAAAGTAAACCTACGCTATTACAAGGCTTCGGGGAGGGGATTCATTACATAGCTAAAAAAACCCGCAAAAGACGATAAATAAAAGAAAGTCCTAGATTAAACTATTACAAACCATGAACAGTTACATCAATATTGCAAAAGTAATAAACATGCGCGATGAATCGAATACGGGACAAATAGGGTTTTCACCCTTGACTAAACCTAATTGTAATTTTAAAGAAAAAAAATCATTTTTTGTCGTTTTCGTTATTTGAGAAAATAAGGCTTAATTGAATTAGAAAAAGGAACCTAATTACTAATTAATTTTAATTAAGAAAAATAATTAAATTAACCTATTTTTTGTATTTTGTTTATTTGAGAAAAATAATAGAATTAAATCAATAATCTAACCTAATTTGCTAATTAGTTTTAATTATAAAAAAGTTAAAATTGCCCTAAGTTAAACTAAATTAAACTAAGTTAACAAAATTAATTTTGATAATAAAAAAAAGGTCTAATTCTAATTTTTTGATTTCTTGATTTTATGATTTTTTATGAAAAAGAATTAATTTGTGAATTAAAATAAATAATGAAAATTAAAAGAATAAAAATAAAGAAAAGAAATAATAAAAGAAGAGTAAATGGGCCTGGATGTTGTTGCTGAAAAGGGGGGTGAAAACTGAATTTCTGGGCCCAAGTGGACAAAGGCCTGTTTGACTTTACTCCCATCCAGTGCGCATGCTTGACTGAGGCGTACAATGGTCCTCCAGGGGGGAAGGCGTTAGATCTGAAGCATTGGTGGATTGGATGGTCAGATCCTGATAGCACATGGTAGATGCTTGGGCGTGAGGCGTACCTGGTCCTTTATTGAAAAATAACATGAAGCAAATATGAGACCTGGGGATCGAACCCAGGTCCTTAGGCATTTTCCAAGACACGTTTACCATCTGAGCTTTATGTGTTACTTGTATATATAATAATAATAATAATAAACAAAATATCAAACACTATGGTTAAGTATGAAAAACGCGCGGAATTTCAAACTGCCCAACCAGGGGGTGCCACGCCTCCATCTGCTTCCTCCCCACCGTTGCTTTAGGATGTACACCTTTACCTACAGACATGTCACTGTAGCTACAAACCTGTAACTTTCAATCATCAAGAAAACGCATGCTAAATGAATTCTAATTAAATGGTTCTGTTTTTCTTGAACCCACGAACATATGGTACTACTTTCTTGGACCAATTTTACTGATACAGAGAAACCCTAAAACATAAGAGCAAACCCTAACAATGGCATCTTCATGTACAAGCATTAGAAATACAATTAAATGGTATCAAAAGCTTGCAAACTCAAAGACAAACACGAATTTATCATTAAAATATGCAATGGGTGAGTGAATCAATGAAACTGAATTCGAATTTGGAGGCATATCGTGATACCTCTATCTTGCAATTCCAGGCGTGGAAAGGCTTGAATCTGATTGGAAAATGCTCCTGGAATGTCCAGCAACCTATTGGCAACCTGAGAATGGCACGAATTGACCTCTAACACAGAAATTGGATCACCACTTTTCTTGCAATTTTTGAGTTTTTCTTTCACCTCTGCACGACTGCTTAACTCCTGTTCTAGCCTTGGATATGTTCCATATATATTAGAAAATGCATTAGGGTTGTAAAACTGATCACACATTGGAAGTTTTTCAAGATTTGATTTTGTTTTCATGGCATATGTAAACCTTCCAAATTTGGCTCAAATCCAATCTTTTTCAAACAAATTGGCCTTGAACGATTTGATCTTTGTTTGACAGCCTATAAGATTTTTTTCAATGCACAAATCATCCCCAAAATACAATATATGATTTATTAGGATTTATTTGATTTTATTTGAATTTTAAATGAATAAAATCAAAATAAATTAAATTAATGAATAAATAAAGCATGGAGGGTCCCATAGGTCGTGGACTATGTTATGAATGAGATGCAAGCATAAAAAGTTGGGCCCATTTAGCAAAAAATGCAAATTTGAGCATGTTTGACTTTTGGCAATTTTACAAAAAAGGTCAACTTGGCCAATGCACAACTCTCCCAATTTTGACCCTAGAAAGGTGTTCTTGGACTTTTTATAAAGCTTAGGATGTCCTCTAAGCAACCCGTTTGGTCTAATCTCAATTTAGTCTTCCATGTTCATGTATGAAGCTTTGACCCAAAAGGTGTTTTTGTTGACTTTTCAAAGTGACCTATAATGTCCAAATTCATATCTTCTTGTGAGTGCATATTTAGAACTTGAAATCTGAATATGAATTGTAGGGGATTGCATCCTCTTCAAAATGAGCTTTGGATGGGTCATTTTTGATAAAGTATGAGAAAGTTATGCTTGGTCAAAGTTGAGTTGACTTTTCCTACAAAACTCTAATTTAGCAATTTTTGGGCTTTGATGAATTGTGAGCAAATCTTGATGAATCATGATCAAACATTGATAAAATGATGAATGATACTTCAAAATGAGGATGTTGACCAAAAATCTTGAAGTTTAACTGTATGTGGGCCACATTTGACTTTTGACCTAGCACAGTCGATTTTTAGGCCTTTGAGCAATTGACTGAGCAAACTTCCTCTGCGAGGCTTGAAACTTGACATGGATGCTCTTGAGAACATATTAAGGAAATGGTGAGTATTTGAGATCCTTTGGACTCAAACATATTGATGCAAAATGAAACCCTAATTTGAGGTAGACTGGCTTAGGAGAGAGTTTGTCTGGTCAACTCTTGAACTTCCTTGAGCAATTTGGGAACCTCATTTGCCATGTGTTGAGAAATATGTGAGGGAAACTTTTGGGGTACAACACCAATCTTGCTCCATAGGCCGTTTCAAGCATTTCTAACGATCAAGTCATCTCCATAGGCACTCACTGAACCTGTAGCAAGCATTTGCAAGGTCTGAAGCATCCATAATCGCGCACTACAACTCATACGGTTTGCATATTTTTTCAAAATCGATTAATGTAATTCTTGCATTGTTAGCACATTTGATTGACATATTTGTGATCATTAACATGTTTGCAAGCTTACTGAATGGTTTGATTAAATTTTTGACGCATATATGGGCCTTTGCCATTGTTAGGGTTTGCGTGTGCATTTTAGGGGTTTGTTCTACAGGTTAAATTGGGCAAAAAAAGGGTACCATGATGTTCACGAGATCGAAATGAATGAATCTATATAGTTAGAAATCATTTATCGTGTGTCTTGTGCATTTTGGAAATTTGCAGGGGCTATGGCTACGAACATGTGACTGTAGGTAAAAGGTATATACCTAATACGACGGTCCCAGGAAGAAGAAGATAGGTGGCGTGATTCCATTGGGCCATTTGAATCCCGCGCGTGTTTTTTTCTTTCCAACTAATCCACTTATTTTTCCTATATTATATTTTGTTTCCATTGTTTATACAACAAAGCAGATTGGTCCAGTGGTGAAGCGCGTTGGTGGGAAGCATAAGGACCTGGGTTCGATCTGAGGTCCAAGCAATTTTCATTATTTTCTCAATTTCTATTCACAAATCTAGCGCATTGTCATCCTACATGCCCACCATACTCCACCAATCTTCAGCCAATGGATTCATCATCCATTCAATTCAACGCACAGGCAGTGAGGGACCATGATGCACCCTCAGGTCAACGCTACTAGGAATCAAAGGCTGACCGGGCTTAAAGGGTTATCGGGCTTGAAGAATTCAGATTGGCACCCCCCATTTGCTAGCATACAGGCCCAATTTGCTTTTCTTTTCTATTTTCTTTTTAATTTCTTTAATTAATTTCCTTTAATTGTTTTAATTAATTAACACAAAAATTATTATTTTTTCATAAAATCAACAAATCATAAAAAAGAGTTTTTTTTTATAATATTTATTTAATATAATTAGTAAGTTAGGTAAATTTAATTTTTGTTTCATTTAAAATTAAATAGAAATTAGGGTTTAACTAATTTGCAATTAAATTGTTTTTTTCTCAAATAAAAAACCACAAAAATACATAAAATCCTTTTTCTTACAAAATATTTTATTTTTCTTGAAATTATTTAATTTATTATAAATTAGTTTAATTTAAATTTCTTTTTATAATTAAAAATAATTAGGATTAGGATTTTAGTCGTACATAACCTAATAAAATCTTTTTTCCAAAATAGTTTAAATATTTTTTTCAAGTTGATTTTTAGGGTTTTCAATTTCTCCTCGCATTGAATTTACCGCGCGCATTTTTAATTGTTTGATTATTATTGTAACTGTTTTGAGCTTGTAATAGTTTTAATTAGGGTTTTAAATTCTGCACTTTTATTTCCCGTCAAGACAATTATGCAGCTCTCGAAGCCTTGTAATAGCTAGGTTTATTTTTCGCACTTTAAATTTCCGCAAATATTTAACTGTCCAGATGTATGCTAATAGGATTTTATGGCAAGATTACTTGAAATTAAAACGGTAGATCACCTAATGTGCAAAGATTAAATAATTGAAACAATTCATATGCACATATTCACTCCTAGGGTTTACCTCACTTTGGTTGCCTTCGGTAAACAGTCATTAAGCATAGGAGATTTTAGTGGTTGCCCTCTGTCTAAGAGATCAAAATGTCCCATTCCAATGTTGCCTCAGAAATGTTGCCTCAGAAAGGTCTTAAGACTCTAGGGTTACTACTAAAGTTTTCTAACTGTTGCTTTAGTGATTGTACTTGTCCCTTTTGAATGTCCCTTACAACTCCAACGATGGTGCTACCTACTCCGTAATAGTAGGATAGCACTGTCTAAAGGAAACGAGAACAAACAATCTTTTTTCGAGTAGGTAGAATCTTAAGTACTTGCTCAATAAAAACTTTTCACACAAACACCTTTCAAAACAAATTTTCAAAACAAACTTCATCACATCCTTGAGGACTGATACAAGGGTTATCACGAAGTAAAACATTTTCAAGACAAACACACACAAGCAATTTGAAAAATGAGCAAGTACCTAAGAGCCCGTAGATAACTACGGATAGAAAGGGTGCTAACACCTTACCTTTCTATAATCTACCCCCCGTACTCAGAATATCTCGAAAAAAGGTTTTTTCTGTTCTTTTTCCTTTTCCTGATTGGGTGAAATAAAAGTCGGTGGCGACTCTTGCTTACCGCGACATTTTGCAGACAAAAAATGCAAAACGTAAACCAGTAAAAACAGTCCGATTTTGCCACCGTATCACAAAATTGGCGACTCTGCTAGGGACTGTATAAGTGGGGTATACCTTAGGATATAGATCATTAAATTTCTTCTCTTGATTGTCTTGATTGCTTTACTTTTGAGGGTTTGTTTGGGGTTACTATAGATCCTACATCCGGATTTGGGGGCACTCTTTAGGTAAACAGCAATAGATCGTGGAGACTGTATGGCATAGACCGGTATGGTTTAAGTGATGGTTGTGTTGGTGTGGCACTTTGGTTGGTACTGGTATCCTTTGTGGGGAAACGAGGAGAATACGGGGCCTCCGCGTGGTGTCGTGAAGCACTAACGGACCTTAGAACCTTAGTTGAACAAACTTGGCCACTAGAAAGTAGTGAGATAGTCGACCTCGGTGTAGAGCTGAGGATTGGTTGATACTCGATACTACACTCATTGAGATCAGACTTTCGGAATATTTCGGCCGCAAGAAAAGATTGCTTGAGCTGAGACAATTCCCGATAAAGGACCGTCAGTGATATTGAGATCCTCTAGAACCCGATTACTTTTTAAGACAGGTTTAAAACCAACTAAACTTCAAGAGGGTACTACCTTTGACCTTATGCAAGCTTTAAAATTAAGGACATTGTGTGATTTGACTGTGTTTGCTATACCTGTGTTTTATCATGACATCATGCATCATAACATAGCATCCATTCTTATTGCACTAACCATTTCAAAGACCAAGGGAATTTATCTTTGCTCTGTTTTGCAGATCATGACCTCCGTTCGTAGAAACACTATCTGAATCAGCTTTGTGAAGATACCTTCCCAACTCAAAGAGCTAGTATCAAGGGTTTCTAAAACTTTTGCGTTCACTAAGAGAAATGGTTAACTTCTCAACCTGGTTAATTCAAACTTTGATGAAAAGATGATGAGTGTACTTTTTTAGTTCTTCGATCCCAAGCACCACTGCTTCAGCTTTCCAGACTATCAGTTGGTACCTACCTTGGAAGAATTCTCCCAGCTGGTGGATATACCCATTCTGGAACAGTTACCCTTCACAGGTCTAGAAGAAGTTCCTAAGCCAGAAGTCGTTGCCTCAGTTGTGCATCTGAAACGGGCCGACGTGGTATCCAATTGGGAAACAAGAAGCGGAGTCAAAGGTTTTCTAGCTAAGTTTCTGATAGACAAGGCCCAGCTGTTTTGGGATGATATGGATTTTCAGGCTTTTGAGGAGGTCTTGGATCTTATAATCTATGGGTTAGTCCTATTCCCTAATCCGGACTCATTCGTAGATGTGAATGCTATCAAGATCTTCCTCTCTCGCAATCTTGTGCCTACATTGCTCGGAGATATTCTGCACACTCTCCATACTCGCACCATGAAGAGAAGAGAGGTTCTTATGTGTTGCATGCCATTGCTGTCGAGGTGGTTTATTTCTCACCTCCCTAAGTCCGTACTAAAGAACGAAGAAGGTTTGGGTTGGTCACAAAGGATAATGTCACTCGCTCATACGGATATTCTTTGGTGTTCTCGAGCTATGGAAAACACTACAATTATTGACCGCTGCGGGGAGTACCCTAATGTCCCATTACTTGGTACTATAGGGGGTGTAACATACAATCCTTGTTTAGCTCCACGACAATTTGGTTACGCTCGAAGGGATGGTCCCCATGAGTTTCTTATCGAGGGAATTGTATTCAACTATGAGGATGATGTTAAAGAGTATCTCCGGAGGTTCATACGAGCTTGGGGCATGGTAAACAGGTTTGGCACCAAGGCTTTAGGGCCAAAAACTTCCATTCCTATGGAACCTTACCTCCAATGGGTACGAGCTCGTGCCCAGAAGCTTATGATGCCCTATGTGGCCTTTTTACCAGTGATTGTGGAACCCACTACTAAAGAAGGTATTCCTTACACGGTTCTAAATCCTTACATGCCCACTGATCTTGGAGAGTTACAGAGGTCTTGGATTCAGATGATGAAGGAGCGGGATACTTACAGGGATCAGTTCCATGCTCATGAGAGGAAGGTTTTAGAGCTCACAAAGCAACTCCATGAGGAAAAAGGACTAAATGATTATCTCGTCACAAAGAGGAAGAATCCATGGGAATTTTGATGTCTTTTATAGTTTTAGATTTGTTTTTTAATTGTAACGCCTAAAAGGCATTTTGAACCTTCAAATTCAGCTAATGAAATCTTTGTTTATTTTGGTTTGCAAATTTAAATTTCCCGAAGTCTTTGAAATCATGGCATACACATCTCATTCATAGCATTGCATGTACAAGTACCATTACAGGTTTCTCATCTTCTTCGCTGTTTATTTCAGCATGAAATGTCTTCTGAGCAAACCATCAAGGACCTTCAGGCACAGAACGCCCAGTTCCAACAAATGTTCATAAGTTTGGCAAAAGGGAAGGAGGACCTGAAAGCCCTCATCCTGAAAGAAAAGAAGAAAAAGAAGAAGGTTGCCGGTATTCTGAATATGGGCAGATGGTTTGGAGAGCGGTTGAAACGACAAGTCGACCTGACCTCTTCATCTAAGGAAGGGGAGAATCAAAAAGAAGAGAAGGACCCCAGTCCTGCAGTTTCTGACAATGATACCGATTACAATGATGAGCAATATCCTCCTACTGAGGATAAATACAAACAGTTAGAAGATCGTCTGAGTGCCATGGAAGTTCAGAGGATACCTAGACTGGATTTCGAAGAATTGGTATTGGTGTCGGGAGTAGTCATCCTGCAGAAGTTCAAAGCTCCATTTTTTGCTAAGTACGAAGGGGTGTCCTACCCAAAACTCCATCTCCGTTCTTATGTCAGAAAGATCCAGCCCTGCACCGCTGATAGAAATCTGTGGGTTCATTTCTTTCAAGATAGTCTGTCAGGGACTCAACTTGAATGGTTCTACCAGCTGGAGGGAGCCAACATCTGAAACTGGGAAGATCTGGCTTCTGCTTTCTACAAGCAGTATCAGTATAATGCCGACCTTGCTCCTACTCGTACTCAACTCCAGAGTATGTCCATGGGTGTAAGTGAAGGCTTTAAAGATTATGAAAAAAAATGGAGAGACTTGGCTGGGAGAGTTCAACCCCCATTGTCTGATAGGGAGTTGGTTGATATGTTTCTGGGGATGCTATCTGGTCCATTTTTCAATCATTTGATCGACAGCTCGTCAACTGGTTTCACCGAGCTGATTCTAACTGGAGAAAGAGTAGAAGATGGGATTCAAAGTGGAAAAATATAGAAGGATGTCTCTTCAAGTTCAGTAAAGAAGCCTTTCACTGGTAAGAAGGAAGCCAGTGCCATCTATAGCCCGAGGGGCCAAAACAGGGCTGAACATCGTCGAACAGTAAGTGTCGTGATGATACCTAGACCTGCAGTTGCTCCACAATGCAACAATCAACAAAGTGTGGAAAGACCATAACGGCAGTTTACCCGCATCAACATGACATTGGCTGAAGTGCTACCTCATCTGCTGAGATCCAACTTGGCAACCTTGAAAGAGGCTCCCAAGAATCCAAATACTACATCTCCCCGATATAATCCGAATGCCCGGTGTGCCTATCATTCTGAGAGTCCTGGCCACGATACAAATGACTGATGGGCTCTGAGGAACAAAATACAAGACTTGATTGAAGCCAAGGAAATAGATTTTGATGCTCCGGAGAAGCCCAACGTCATAACTGCTCCCATGCCTAAACACAGTCGTGGAGTCAATGTCGTTGACACTGATTTGTTTGTTACCTCTGTTGATGAAGTTTCTACTCCTCTCATGACTGTCAAGAAGAATTTGCTGTTGGCCGGTTTATTTCCGGGTTGTGGTAAAGGTTTCCACATGTGTTCGTTTCTACCTTCTAGTTTCCGTTTGCTGAAATTAGGTGTTCAACGCCTGATAGATAGCAATGAAATTTTTTTTGAGAAAAATTTGGTTCCCGCTATTCCATCTGAAGACGTTGCTTTTATAACCATTTCCGCCAATTCTTCCAAGGTCTCCTCGAGAAGACCTGTTAGGATTACATCTACTCCAAGAATTGCTCCGCTGATAATTACTGTTCCCGGTCTTGTCCCGTATGTCTCGGACAAAGCTGTCCCATGGCATTATGGTGCCGATGTGTACTACCATGGCATCAAACAAGATTTGAAAAATGAAGAAGCTGATCCTGATATTGGTAACATTGTCGGAACCATCAAAGTTACCCGAAGTGGAAGGGTCTTCTCTCCCGAGATTTCCCCGAAGACTGTCAACAAACCTATTATCATCCCATCTGTTGTTCCTGCTAGTACATCAACTTCTTTTCCTGTTCTTACCCCAGTTATCACCCCTGTTGGCGAATCGTCAGATTCCCGCGACAAGGAAATTATAGGTGAGTCTGCCCAGACGGAGGCGCCTAAGAAAATTGTTGTGGAAGCCTCTAAGCAAGAAATGGAGGAAATACTGAAAATCATTAAGAAGAGCGACTACAATATGGTCGAGCAGTTGGGGAAGACCCCATTAAAGATATCCACGTTATCCCTACTGCTGTGCTCCGAAGCCCATGCGAAGGCTTTGATTGCATTCCTCAAGACTGCGCATGTGCCGCAAGAGACTTCAGCTGATCAATTTAAAGATTGTGTGGCCAGCCTGACTGCTGATAATGGGATGGGTTTTTCAGATGCATACTTGACACCAAAGGGAAGGAAGCATAATGATGCTCTGCATGTCTCGATTGAATGCAGGGGAACCACTATGGCTCATGTGCTGGTAGATACTGGGTCTTCACTGAATGTTCTGCCAAAGAAGGCATTGGACCAGCTGGATTGCAAGGGTTTGACTCTAAAGCCTAGTAATATTGTGGTAAGGGCTTTTGACGGATCAAAGAGAATGGTGCACGGGAAGGTGGACATCCCTGTCAAAGTGGGTTCTCAGACTTTTGGGTCCACCTTCTATGTGATGGACATCAGGCCGTCGTATTCTTGTTTGCTGGGTCGTCCATGGATCCACGAGGTTGGGGCAGTTAATTCCACGCTCCATCAAATGCGGAAGTATCCGATAAAAGGAAAGATTGTCACAGTGCGGGGTGAAGAAGAGTACATGGTGAGCCACCTCAATTCCTCCCTCTACGTAGAGATGGACGGGGAATTCATAGAAACTCCTTGTCAGAACTTAGAAGAGGTCCCTCAGATCTTAGCATCAACTGAAACTACTACCAACAAACCTACTTTAAAGATGGTCTCTCTCAAGGACTCCAGAGTCGTGGTTGAAGAAGGGGCTCAAAGGGTTGTTCGACACGCTCGGGCTGGAGGATCTCCCCTACGCATCAGCAATCGTGGGGTTAATGCCATTGAAGACAGCGAGGAGGACTCAGACATCGACAGCTGGATCTACCCAACTACCAACGGTGGACCGAGTAACTAGACGGATAGGGACTTTATACCTGTTTCTTTCATTCCACAGTAATTGACTTATTTGTTTTAAGATTTGTAATAAACAATTTGAAACTTTACGGCCCGGTGACTTGCCTGAGGCACCTTGGCTTTGCTTGTGAGGGCTATTATTTGTCATTTCATATATCATTAATAAAGCATTGGACGTTTCTTGCATACAAATTTTGCGCTCTCTGTTTTTCTTTTCTGTCTCTCACTTTATCAAAACAGCTATTGGCTTACACACACTCACGTATCATAATACAAATCCATATCCACTATGGATCCCATTAATAACAGTTATGCTATTTCCAGTTATGACTTCAAAAATCCGATCAACCAAGCCGAGGACGAAGGTGAGGATGATTGTGAGGTGCCTGGAGAACTTGCTAGACTATTACAGCAGGAAGAAAGGGCCATATAGCCTCATGAAGAGCTAATTGAGACGGTGAATTTGGGTACTGAAGAAGACAGAAAGGAGGTTAAAATAGGTGCAAAATCTGGAGCTTATCGCCAAACAAAGGTTGATACAGATGTTGCACGACTATGTCGAGATCTTCGCCTGGTCCTACGAAGACATGCCTGGTTTGGACACTGATATTGTGGTACATCGCCTGCCGACTAAAGAAGACTATCCTCCGGTTAAACAGAAGGTCCGCCGTATGCGCCATGAAATGTCAGAGAAAATCAAGGCATAGGTCATGAAGCAGTTCGACGCAGGATTCTTAGTTGTCACTTCCTATCCACAGTGGATTGCCAATGTTGTTCCGGTACCTAAAAAGGACGGTAAGGTACGAATGTATGTGCATTACAGAGATCTGAACTGGGCAAGCCCCAAGGATGACTTCCCACTTCCTCACATTGACGTTCTGGTCGACAACACCACACAACATAAAATCTTCTCCTTCATGGATGGTTTCTCTAGCTACAACCAGATCAAGATGGCTCCTGAAGACATGGAGAAGACAACCTTCGTTACACAATGGGGCACCTTCTGCTACAAGGTAATGCCTTTTGGGTTGAAGAACGCTGGGGAAACCTATCAGTGCGCCATGGTCACTTTGTTCCACGATATGATTCACCATGAGATCGAAGTTTATGTTGATGACATGATAGCCAGGTCTCAGACTGAGGAAGAGCACCTTGATCATCTCCAGAAATTGTTTGACAGGTTGAAGACATACAAGCTGAGGTTGAATCTGAACAAGTGTACCTTCGGGGTAAGATCTGGTAAGCTTTTGGGTTTTATCGTCAGTGACAAGGGTATTCAGGTAGACCCTGCGAAGGTAAAGGCCATACAAGAGATGTCGGTTCCCCGCACATAGAAGGAAGTTAGAGGTTTCTTGGGACGTCTGAATTACATCGCCAGGTTCATTTCACGTATGATCGCTACTTGTGAGCCAATCTTCAAGTTTCTGAAGAAAGATCAAGTGGTAAGGTGGAATGACGAATGCCAGACCGCCTTCAAAAGAATCAAAGAATACCTTCAAGAACCGCCTATTCTGATGCCTCCAGTTGAAGGAAGACCTTTGATATTATACTTGACTGTGCTAGACAATTCAATGGGGTGTGTGCTGGGGCAGTATGACGAGTTTGGTCGAAAAGAGCACGCAATATACTACCTTAGCAAAAAATTTACCGACTGTGAGACACGATACTCATCACTCGAGAAAACTTGTTGCGCTTTGGCATGGGCTGCTCGCCGACTGAGGCAGTATATGCTGACTCACACTACTTTGTTGATATCAAAGATGGATCCGATCAAGTATATTTTCGAGAAGCCCTCTCTCTCCGGAAGGATAGCAAGGTGGCCGATGATCTTAACTGAGTACGACATACAATACACAACCCAAAAAGCAATAAAGGGGAGTGTATTGGCTGATCATTTGGCTCATCTGGCCGTGGATGATTACCAGTCCATGAATTTTGAGTTCCCGGATGAGAATATCATGTTGGTGACTGACTACGAAGAACTTGGACCGGATGAAGGACCCGAGGAGGGATCCCGATGGTCTATGTATTTTGATGGAGCTTCAAATGCACTAGGTAACGACATTGGCGTTGTAATCATATCTCCCGAGGGCTGTCATACTCCGTTCACTGCCCGATTATGTTTCAATTGCACCAACAACATGGCGGAGTATGAAGCATGTATCATGGGTCTTCGAGCTGCTATTGACCTGAGGATTAAGTTCTTAAGTGTATTCGGGGATTCCTCTCTAATGATAAGTCAGATCAAAGGCGAGTGGGATACGAAGCATCCGAATCTCATTCCTTACAAAGAGTATGTACTAACATTGCTCCCACACTTTTAGGAGGTAACCTTCGAACATTTCCCACGAGAGGAGAACCAGTTAGCGGATGCGCTAGCTACCATGTCTTCTATGTTCAAAGTCAGGTGGGACAATGAAGCTCCCCAAATTACCATTGAGAGGTTGGATGAACCAACACATTGCTGTGAAATCGATACCGAAGAAGTGGCAGACAAACCCTGGTTTCACGAAGTTAAAAGGTATCTCGAGGCTCAGGAATATCCCGAAGGGGAATCTGTCAATGATAAGAAGTTTCTGAGAAGGTTCGCTGCAAAGTTCTTCCTCAGTAATAGAATCCTCTATAAACGCAACCATGACTCCACACTATTAAGGTGTGTAGACAAGAGCGAAGCAGAGAGGATCATGACAGATCTACATGAAGGCACCTTCGGAACCCATTCTAGTGGACATACCATGGCTAAGAAGATCCTACGAGCAGGATATTACTGGTCCACTATGGAAGCCGATTGTTATCAGCACTCTCGAATCTGTTATAAGTGCCAAATCTACGCTGATAAGGTGCATGTGCCTCCGGTTCCTTAAACGTCTTGAAAGCTCCGTGGCCCTTTGTAATGTGGGGCATCGACATGATCAGAGAAATCAGACCCACCGCTTCTAACGAGCATCGCTTCATCTTAGTAGCCATTGATTACTTTACGAAGTGGGTTGAGGCAGCCTCTTTTTCTACGGTAACCAAGAACATCGTGGCGCGATTTATCTGACATAACCTAATATGTCGATATGGTGTGCCAGAGAGGATTATTACTGACAATGGTACGTATCTCAATAACACAATGATCACCGAGCTCTGTAAACAGTTCAAGATACAACATCATAATTCTTCTCCCTACCGACTGAAGATGAATGGCGCTGTTGAAGCAGCTAACAAGAACATCAAGAAGATTGTACCGAGGATGAAAGTGACATATAAAGACTGGCATGAGATGTTACCATTCGCTCTTTATGGGTACCTTACCTCAGCACGAACGTCGACAGAGGAAACACCCTACTCTCTGGTATATGGCATGGAGGCAGTCCTACCCATCGAAGTCCAGATACCCTCTCTCAGGATTATGAAGGATGCGGGTTTGAACGAAGATGACTGGATCCAAACCCGACTTGATCAGCTGAATCTAATCGATGAAAAGAGACTTACTGATATCTGTCATGGTCAAACGTATCAAAAGCGAATGATCAAGGCTTTTAACAAGAAAGTCCAACGGCAAGAATATCAAGTCGGGGATCTAGTGATCAAACGCATCATACTGCTGCAAGGTGATCCCTGGGGCAAATGGACCCCCATGTACGAAGGGCCATTTGTGGTTAAGAACATTTTCTCGGGAGGAGCTATGATTCTAACCACCATGGACGGTGTCGACCTTCCTCACCCTGTCAATGCAGACATAGTGAAAAGATACTATGCATAATCAAAGACCCGCTAGGTTGACTGGCCTAGGCAAAAATAAGGGCTTCCCGGTGAACCAAAAGGGTTCGGGAAAAAATAAGGGATGAAAATGAAAAAAATATGTACACCCGACAAGTCGAAAACCCGAAAGAGAGGCTTGGGAAAAAAAGGGTATCCTGGCGGATTGAAAACCTGAAAGGGAAATCCAGGAAAAAGTTAGGGATTGAAGCGTATCACTATGTCTCATTGGATCATCTTGCGACCAGACTTCGGTATCGACTATCAAGCTTGGACGACGCCAAACAATCTGATCAACCTTCGGCCAAGTAGCAAAGTGATGAGACGCTTGAAGATATAATGGCAATAGCAGAGTTGGAACCCAATGGGGTTGTTTCACATAACTGTTTTTCTTTCTTTTACACAAATTGTATCATTTCTATCTTTCAGCAGCATTCTCTTACTAGGACGTCAGCCTCTTTGTACAAAACTCCTATTACAGGCCAACTTCAAAAATCAATACAAGTCATTTTCACAAGAAACTTCAATATGTTTTTCTTTTTCTGTTTTATTTTGCAAGAACTTCCAATGGTTTATTTTTGATATATGCATTTGAAAATGATTGCTGATCATAAATATTTACATAAGAAACAAAGGCAATTACTTGTAATTCCATAAATAGGGAAAAAACAAGAAGTGCCAAACCCGACGGTTCCTCTGCCCAATAAGTATCGGGATAGAGCCAACTTGGGAACATAATTATTGGTACATACACTCCCCCACAGAGTAAAAGTATCCAAAGGCATTGATGTCAGCTTCCCTGAAACAGGACTCAACTATCCCCAGCCGAGGTTCGCGATCGCGGGCGAGTCAGTAAATTCCATCCCTTAAGCAGAGTTTATTTCTACGGATACAGAAGCTCAATCTTTAACAGAGCTCATCATCTCCAGCAAAGGAATTTCATCCCCAGCTAAGTTTATTCCTCTAGATCGGCAGGTCTACCAACAGAGTATCTTTTCCCCCCAAGTTTGGTCCCTGCAAAGTTATTCTCCAGCATCTCTTCTCGACGGAATATTTACAAATCTCCAGCAATCGTCGGGGATTTATTTTCCCGGACGCGAGCATACCCTGATAGCATTTCATAAACATACATCATGACATACACATACATATCATATACATCATAATCTCATTTATTTTGAGAACATCATCTCACCCTGCATTTCATGCATCGCATATAACTAACTCTGATATCTTTTCATGAAAAAACGATTAGCTTCAACAAATTCAGCAGTTATACAAATTATATCTACAGACGACTAACGGAAACCCAGTTCTCAAAACCAAACGGGTCAACTAATCTACACTATCTCTTTGAAGAAACCCTACGACCCAGGTTCCTTCTGACAACCCTACTATCCAGGCTTTCATATCGAAGTAACCCTACTATCCAGGTTCCTTCTCACAACCCTACTATCCAGGCTTTCATTTCGAAGAAACCCTACGACCCAAGTTCCTTCTAACAGCCCTACTATCCATGTTTTCATATCGAAGTAACCCTACTATCCAGGTTCCTTCTCACAGCCCTACTATCCAGGCTTTCATTTCGAAGAAACCCTACGACCCAGGTTCCTTCTCACATCCCTACTATCCAGGCTTTCATATCGAAGTAACCCTACTATCCAGGTTCCTTCTCACAGCCCTACTATCCAGGCTTTCATATCGAAGTAACCCTACTATCCAGGTTCCTTCTCACAGCCCTACTATCCAGGCTTTCATATCGAAGTAACCCTACGGCCCAGGTTCCTTCTCACAACTCTACTATCCAGGCTTTCATATCAAAGTAACCCTACTATCCAGGTTCCTTCTCATAACATTGCTATCCAGGTTTCTTTTCTCTTACCTCCAGATAGCAGTCCACAACACTGTAAGACCTGGACCTGATCAAACACGATTTGTTTCGCATTTCCCCAGTAAGTCATGGTACAACCTGTACATCAACTAAATATGCAGTTCACTTCCGCTTCCTCAAGCAAAAGTTATTTCCCCAAAAGAGTAACGGACAACTGAAGCTCGTAAAATTTTATTTCTCCCAAGAAAGATACCAACAATCCTTAACAGATTCCTCATCAACAATAGTAACAGGAACTCTCATCGAAGGAATGTCTCAGGAAATCAACATTCTCTAGATGGCATCTTTAAGCCCATCTCCTACAATTCTTTGTCGCATCCGGGATGGCATCTTTAAGACCATCTCCTAAAATCTTCTATTATCGACCTCCAAATGGCATCTGTAAGCCCGTTCCCGATATCACAAATCAAGTTCCACTTCATGCGAGTGCAAATTTCTGGGCACTCTAGTGTTCAATCATCTTCCACCTTCAGATTACGAAAGGCAGACATCCAATCTACATCCTCAGGTTTAAGAAGATTGAACAGGGGCAGCTGTTGTACCCCAGAATTTTCCCTCTTAATTTACTCAGCACATGCCCATTGAGGTCCTCAACTTGCTCAAGGATGCCCAAGAGTTGATCAGACAAACTCCCTCCTAAGGCAATGTACCTCAAATTAGGGTTTCCATTTTCATAAGGGTGGGGGAGATCCAAAGGTCCCAGATGCCCTTCATGGTCCTAATATGTTATCAAGATCATCCATGTCAAGTTTCATGCCTTGCACAAGAAGTTTGCTCAGTCAATTACCCAGATGCCTGAAAATCAACTGTACTAGGTCAAAAGTTAACTGTGGCCCACATACAGTCAAACTTTAAGATTTTTGGTCAACATTAACATTTTGAAGTGAATTTCATCATTTGAGCAAGGGTTGATCATGATGCCTCAAGGAATGCTCCAAATTCATCAAAACCCAAAAGTTGCTAAATTAGGGTTTCTTAGTAAAAGTCAACCAAACTTTGACCAAGCATAACTTCCACATGCTTCATCATAAATTTTCCATCCAAGGCTCATTTTGAAGAGGATGCAATTCCCTACAATTCATCTTCAGCCCACAAGTTCAAAATATGCACTCATAAAAAGATATGAATTTCTACATTATGGGTCCTTTTGAAAAGTCAACAAAAACACCTTTTGAGTCAAAGCTTCTTAGATGAACATGGAAGACTCAATTGAGATGAGACCAAAAAGGTTGCTTAGGGGACATCCTAAGCTTTCTAAAAAGTCCAAGAACACCTCTCTAGGGTTAAAATTGGGGGAGATATGTCTTGTCAAAGTTGACCCTTTTTGCAAAATTGCCAAAAGTCAAATATGCCCAAAAATACACATTTTGCTAAATGGGCCTAACTTTTTATGCTTGCACCTCACTTATAATGTGGTCCACGACTCAAATATTCACCCACACATTATTTTCTTCATTTTTTAATTTGTTTTGATTTTTTATTAATTAAAAATTGAATTAAATCAAATAATTGATGAATAATAGCAAAGATATGATTTGATTTGGTTTTTGGACAGGTCGGCAATCAAAATGTGATGAATTATCAAGGCCAAAACGAATCAAGTATAATTGGTACAAGAAAGGGATGATTTGGCTCAAAATATCAAGTTTACATGTAGCATGAAAATCAAATCAAATCTCTCATAATTGCAAAGATTCAATCCAAGTTTGTAACCCTAATTCATTCCTAGATATATAATGGACAAGAACAAAGCATGGCATAAGGTTTTGCAGGCGTGAACAAGAAGAACAAAGCTTGAAATTTTCAAAGAAAAGTGCAGATCCAATCTTACTCCATAGGCCGTTTCAAGCATTTCTAACGATCAAGTCATCTCCCTAGGCACTCACTGAACCTGTAGCAAGCATTTGCAAGGTCTGAAGCATCCAGAATCGCGCGCTATAACTCATATGGTTTGCATATTTTTCAAAATCGATTAATGTAATTCTTGCATTGTTAGCACATTTGATTGACATATTTGTGATCATTAACATGTTTGCAAGCTTACTGAATGGTTTCATTAAAGTTTTGACGCATATATGGGCCTTTTCCATTGTTAGGGTTTGCGTGTGCATTTTAGGGGTTTGTTCTACAGGTTAAATTGGGCAAAAAGAAGGGTACCATGATGTTCACGAGATCGAAATGAATGGATCTATATAGTTAGAAATCATTTATCGCGTGTCTTGTGCATTTTGGAAATTTGTAGGGGCTATGACTACGAATATGTGACTGTAGGTAAAAGGTATATACCTAATACGACGGTCCTAGGAAGAAGAATATAGGTGGCGTGATTCCATTGGGCCATTTGAATTCCGCGCGTGTTTTTTTCTTTCCAACTAATCCACTTATTTTTCCTATATTATATTTTGTTTTCATTGTTTATACAACAAAGCAGATTGGTCCAGTGGTGAAGCGCGTTGGTGGGAAGCATAAGGACCTGGGTTTGATCCCAGGTCCAAGCAATTTTCATTATTTTCTCAATTTCTATTCACAGATCTAGTGCATTGTCATCCTACATGCCCACTGTGATGCGGTGGGAGAACTGACTTGAGGTTTTGCGTTTGTGTTCGCAAATGTTGCGGTTAGCAAGAGTCGCCACCGAATTTTCTTTTATCTAAAAGGAAAGGTAAAAAAGAACAGGAAAGACCTTTGAGATTGTTTTTGAGTTCGGGGGGTAGATTATGAAAAGGGAAGGTGCTAGCACCCTTTTCATCCATGGTTTTCCATGGGCTCTTAGTTACTTGTTTAGATCACTTGCTTTGCTTTGAATTTTTTTGAAATGGTGCTCTGTGTGGTTTTGAAAGTATTTTGAAAAGAGGCCATTGTTTAGGCGATCTTTGTCCTTGTCCTTCAGCTCTGCACGCGCGTTTTCTTCAAATCTGTAACTTGCTAATGCTTGCACAAAAATAAAAACTTGTAACATGAAACATGTAGCATTTAATCTCACGATTCCAACCATATAAGATTTATAACCTAACTCTCAAAGATCAGAGAGAATTTTAATGGCCCTAATTCGTGACCTAATTTTTTTATGAACTTCAAGCTTCAAATTCTCACATCATAGTTAATATAAATGGAAAGTATGTATATGTACAGCTTCACCATGTTAAGGACTACATTTTTGCTTCACAAATCGTGGCTTGAGGATGCCTAAATAGAGAGATATAGTTTTGAAAAATACCTCCTTCAGCTGGATTTGGATATGACAATGTGAGGACTTTGAAGGAGGCCTGAGGATCGTGTGAGCTTCCTTGAACTTCCTTCAAACTATTCCAATGCCTAGCTTGCTTTGTGGATGGCCAGAACTCTCTGTAGAAGTCAAGTTGCAAGCTCCAAGTTTGAAAATGGCAACGGCTGAAACAGAGCTTACAGAAGCAGGGAAAGGACTTGGATAGCTTTGGTAGGATATATGGAAGATGTTTGAAGTGTTGAAACAAAAAATGCACGAGCCAAAAATGAAATGGCTATGGTTTTGTAGAAATCTGTATGTTTGGCAGAAAAATGAAGTTTTTGTGTTTGAGTGAGTTCTGGATGTCAAGCCTTCGTGTTCAGACTTGTGATAAGTTTGTGAATTTGTATAGAATGGATACAAAGTCCACTCTCAACAGATGTGCCAGTTCTGAACTCTTTGGCAACTTTTCTTGTATTTGAAGAAAAGTGAAGTGACCATTGCAACATGCTTGTACTTGGCTAGTTTGTGAGCTGCAGAGAGTTGGTATACTTTGCTTGAAACCTGTGGAAAATTCTTGTACCAAAGGGACGGGTCCAAGGCTCAAGATGGACAAAGTTGCAAAAGCTCACTTTATGAAAATGGCATTGTGCACTTTTGGCCAAAAATGGAAATGTATCTTGTACAATGCTTTAAAAGTGAAAATAAAGCCTTTAACCTCTGAGTTTGCATTTAATTATGGAGTGTAGAATGAGTTTAGGACCTGTAATTCAAGGTACAAGCATCATGGATCTGATCTGCAACTTGATACTTTGTGAAAATAGCATGAACAAAAGTGATAAAATGCCAATTTCTCTTCTTCGATTCTCCCTAACCACAAATGATCTTGGAGAGTTCTTGGACATTTTGGAAAGCTTACAATGTGCTATATAATCCATATTTGAAATGAATTTTGGGATACCTCTTGGAACTAGGTGAAAAATTTCCATGAAGTTGGGTCAAAAACCTTCCTAAATTAGGACAAATTTTCACTAAGTTATTTAGTTCATGGACCTATGTTCACAAATTCATAACTTGATATCCAAGCATCTTTTGGGAAAGGTTTGTGAAGCAAAGTTGTAGATTTTATGGAGGAATACAACTTTAATGTTGGAAGTTTTCTTTGAATCAAATTGCATCATGGTGAAAAAGTGGTGGAAAGTTGGGGAAAAAAAAAGAAAATTTCCATACTTAGAAAAATTCTAAGTTATGAAAATTTTCAAATTCAAAACCCTAATTTTCAAAATTGGTTTTCTTGGTGAACAAGTTTCATATTTTGACATATCTTGATGAATTATGACCTTTGGCACTTGATTTTGACCAAAAAGTCAAAGTTTGACTTTTCAGTGAACAGTTGACTTTTGATCAGTTGACTGGAAAATTCATCTGTCAATCCAATGAACTTGAGATCTTTTAAACCATGTGATTAGGTAAAGATGATTCCATTAGATCCTTGAAATCATGTTTGAACTCAATTGGTCATTGGTTAGGTTAAAAATCAGAAATTTCCCTTTCTCAATCAAAACCCTAATTTTGACCATTTTGCCCTTTTGATGATTTAATTAAATTTCTTGAGGAGTTGTGATCCAAACTTGATCAAATGGTACATATGAGTCTAAAATGTTGTTGTGGATAAAAAATTATGAAGTTTGACTGTAAATTGGCCATGGTTGACTTTTCCCCCAATACAGCTGATTTTTAGGTCAACTGTCCAATTGACTGGTCCAAAATGTGGTTCAAGGCTTGAAACTTAACATGAGCAATCTTAGGGGTCCAACATGATGTATGAAAGTCAAATGGAGCATTGATGGTCCAAAAATACTTGTGCAAACTCAAACCCTAATTTGGGGTTCTCAGTGCAAGATGAGATGTCCCGAGCTGAGTAAACCCTAATCTTGTCTTGAGTCCAAGAGGTCTTGTGAGAAAAATCTTGATAAATGAGAGGGAAAAATTTGGGGTACAACACCCACCATACTCCACCAATATCCAGCCAATGGATTCATCATCCATTCAATCCAACGCACAGGCAGTGAGGGACCATGATGCACCCTCAGGTCAACGCTACAAGGAATCAAAGGTTAACCGAGCTTGAAGGGTTATTGGGCTTGAAGAATTCAGATTGGCACCCCCCATTTGCTAGCATACAGGCCCAGTTTGCTTTTCTTTTATATTTTCTTTTTAATTTCTTTAATTAATTTCCTTTAACTATTTTAATTAATTAATACAAAGATTATTATTTTTTCATAAAATCAACAAATCATAAAAAAGAGTTTTTTTTTATAATATTTATTTAATATAATGAGTAAGTTAGGTAAATTTAATTTTTGTTTCATTTAAAATTAAATAGAAATTAGGGTTTAACTAAGTTGCAATTAAATTTTTTTTTCTCAAATAAAAAACCACAAAAATACATAAAATCCTTTTTCTTACAAAATATTTTATTTTTCTTGAAATTATTTAATTTAGTTTAGATTAGTCTAATTTCAATTTCTTTTTATAATTAAAAATAATTAGAATTAGGGTTTTAGTCGTACATAACCTAATAAAATATTTTTTCCAAAATAGTTTAAATATTTATTTCAAGTTGATTTTTAGGGTTTTCAATTTCTCCTCGCATTTAATTTACCGCACACATTTTTATTTGTTTTATTATTATTGTAACTGTTTCGAGCTTGTAATAGTTTTAATTAGGGCTTTAAATTCTGCACTTTTATTTCCCGTCAAGACAATTATGTAACTGGCGAAGCCTTGTAATAGTTAGGTTTATATTTCACACTTTAAATTCCCGCAAAAATTTAACTATTTAGATGTATGCTAATAGGATTGTATGGCAAGATTACTTGAAATTAAAACGGTAGATCACCTAATGTGCAAAGATTAAATAACTGAAACAATTCATATTCACATATTCACTCCTAGGGTTTACCTCACTTCGTTTGCCTTCGGTAAACAGTCATTAAGCATAGGTGATTTTAGTGGTTGCCCTCCTGTCTAAGAGATCAAAATGTCCCGTTCGAATGTTGCCTCGGAAATGTTTCCTTGGAAAGATCTTAAGACTCTTGGGTTACTACTAAAGTTTTCTAACTGTTGCTTTAGTGATTGTACTTGTCCCTTTCGAATGTCCCTTACAACTCCAACGATGGTGCTACCTACTCTGTAATAGTAGGATAACACTCTCTAAAGGAAACGAGAACAAACAATCTTTTTTCGAGTAGGTAGAATCTTAAGTACTTGTTCAATAAAAACTTTTCACACAAACACCTTTCAAAACAAATTTTCAAAACAAACTTCGTCACATCCTTGAGGACTGATACAAGGGTTATCACGAAGTAAAACATTTTCAGGACAAACACACACAAGCAATTTGAAAAATGAGCAAGTACCTAAGAGCCCGTAGATAACTATGGATAGAAAGGGTGCTAACACCTTCCCTTTCTATAATCTATCCCCCGTACTCAGAATATCCCGAAAAAAGGTTTTTTCTGTTCTTTTTCCTTTTCCTGATTGGATGAAATAAAAGTCGGTGGCGACTCTTGCTTACCGCGACATTTTGCGAACAAAAAACACAATGCAAACCAGTAAAAACAGTCTGGTTCTTCCACCGTATCACAGTGGGACCAAGCCAAAACAACAGCAATGACTATCATGATGACAGGGACAGAATTAACAGCAAACCTCCTGTCTTTGATGGAGAAAATTTTGACTACTGGAAAGGCAGAATTGAGAGCTTCTTTCCGGCTCATGATGCTGATCTATAAGACATGGTACTTGATGGATACACACATCCAGTGGATGAAAGTGGTCAGAAGATAGATAGAAAAAGAATGTCTAACCAACAAAAGCGTGATTTCAGAAACCATCATAAAGCCAGAACAATACTTCTCAGTGCCATCTCATACTCAGAATATGAGAAGATCTCAAACAGAGAGACAACTAAAAATATGTTTGAATCTCTGAGAATGACACATGAAGGAAACATACAAGTTAAAGAAACCAAGGCCCTTGCGCTCATTCAAAAATAAGAAGCCTTCAAGATGGAAGACAGTGAATCTATATAAGCTATGTTCTCAAGATTCCAGATTCTTGTTGCTGGGCTGAGAGTTCTTGACAAAGGGTATTCTACTACTGATCACGTAAATAAGATCATTAGAAGCCTACCAAAGCAATGGAGGCCAATGGTCACCGCGCTTAAGCTGGCTAAAGATCTCAACAAGATATCTCTGGAGGAACTTGTTAGCTCCCTCAGAAGCCATGAGATAAAGCTAGAAGATGACGAGCCTCAGAAGCAAGGTAAGCCTTTAGCATTAAAATCTAACAAAAAACTTGATTATAAGGTTTTGCAGGCTATGGAAGAAATCTTTGATGGATCCTCATCAGAAGAAGACGAATTGTCTCTTCTCTCCAGAGGGTAAATCAGCTGTGGAAGCAGAGGCAAAGAAAATTCAAGAATTCCAGAAGGTCAGTGAATAAGAATGAATCCTCCTCCGGATACAGAAAGTCTGAGTCCTCCTCTGGACATAGAAGATCTGAAGCTTCATCTGGTCACAACAAGTCAAACAACATAGAAATCATCTGCTATGAGTGTACTGAACAGGGGAACTACAAAAGTGATTGTCCAAGGCTTCAGAAGGAGAAACCCAAAAAGAAGTTCTTTAAGGAGAAGAAGAAAAGTCTCATGGCTACATGGGATGATTCAGACACTTCTGACGCAGACTCAGAATCAGATGATGAAAGATCCAACATTGCTCTTATGGATAATGTGACAGAAGACAGCGAAGCATCTTAGTCAGACTCAGAATCAGACACAGAAGACGTATTTCCTTATTTTACTGTTAATTTCACTAAAGCTGAACTAGCAGAAAGCCTGAATGAGATTCTGGAAAGATATCAACACATCAGATTCAAATTCAAGAACCTAAAAAGGGATCTTGTCTCTGACTCTGAAGAAACTGTGAGTCTGAGATTAGAAAATACCGAGCTAAACAAAAAGATTTCAAAGCTAGAAACTGATTTACAAAACTCTCAAAAAAAATAATCTCAGAGGCTCCCAGTAGCGCTGATAAAATCCTAAAAGAATATGATCACAACTTTCAGAAGTTTATGGCTAAAAACATAGATAGAAGCAAGACGGCTTCAATGATCTATGGAGTTAGCAGGAATGGAAGAAAAGGAATAGGATACCAAGGTAAGGTATCTCCACCTAAGAAAGTCATGGACCTAGTAATAAAACGCACACCACTAAAATCACACTTCACATATGGGCACACACATGACCTGAAATACACTAGCAATGATTATTCTGCTAAACCAAAATTCAAACAGAATTTTGGTAAAACTAACAAATCAGGACCCAAAAATATATGGGTATCTACGGACAAAATTATATATGTAGCATATATCTTTAGCAGCAAGGCTAAAACACCAGTCATGGTGCATGGACTCTGGATGCTCTCGACACATGACGGGAAGAAAGCATATGTTCCAAAGCCTGGAACTTAAACCTAGAGGCTATGTGGGCTTTGAAGGCAACCAAAGAGGGAAGATCATTGGCTCTGGAACAGTAGGTAATGGTATTCTTCCTTCTATTAATAATGTGCTTTTAGTTGATGGATTGATGCATAACCTATTATCCATAAGTCAATTAAGTTATAACGGTTATGATATAATCTTTAATCAAAATTCATGCAAAGCTGTTAGTCAGAAAGATAGAACTATCATGTTTAATGGAAAGAGGAAAAACAACATTTATAAGATAAAACTTTCTGAACTAAAAAGTCAGAATATAAAATGCCTTCTTTCTGTTAACAACGAGTAATGGGTCTGGAACAGAATATTGGGGCATGTTAGTATGAGAAGAATATCTCAGATTAACAAACTCAATCTGGTAAGAGGACTTCCTAATCTGAAGTTCAGCTCAGATGCTCTGTATGAAGCATGTCAGAAAGGAAAATTTGTAAAACCTGCTTTTAAAGCTAAAAATGTTGTTTCCACCTCTAAGCCATTAGAACTTCTGCACATAGACTTATTTGGACCAGTGAAAACTGCGTCTGTTAGTGGCAAGAAGTATGGGTTAGTGATCGTAGATGACTATAGCAGATGGACATGGGTAAATTTCTTAAGACACAAGGACGAGTCATATTCTGTTTTCATCGCCTTCTGTAACCAAGTTCAGAATGAAAAGGATCTTAGAATTGTCAAAGTCAAAAGTGATCATGGTGGAGAGTTTGAAAATAAAAAATTTGAAACATTTTTTAATGAAAAAGGCATTTCGCATGACTTCTCTTGTCCTAGAACTCCCCAACAAAATGGAGTTGTAGAACGAAAGAACAGAACATTGCAAGAAATGGCCAGAACCATGATCAATGAGACTAAAATTGCTAAGATCTTCTAGGCAGAAGCAATTAACACAGCATGTTATATTCATAATAGAATCTCTATAAGACCTATTCTGGAAAAGACTCCATATGAATTGTGGAAGAACAAAAAGCCTAACATTTCTTATTTCAATCCTTTTGGATGCACATGTTTTATTCTGAATACTAAAGATCATCTGAACAAATTTGACTCTAAAGCACAGAAGTGTATTATGTTAGGATACTCTGAACGCTCAAGAGGGTACAGAGTATACAATACAGAAACACAGATTGTTGAAGAGTCAATCAGTGTTAGATTTGATGATAAGCTTGACCCTCAAAAGTCAAAGCAGAATGAATCTTTTGCAGATATAGAAGTTGAATTCACAGGTGCTGAAGACGACTCATCAGAAGTTCCCAACAGAGACGCTCCAACAACTTCAGAAGGAAATGTCACAAGTGTTCCAGTACCTCCTGTTGATCAACTCCAGAAAAAGTTATCCAGAAGCAGCATAGCTCACCTAGAAGATAAGATTCTGGGAAAGAAGGATGAACCAATCATAACAAGATCAACATTCAGAAACTCTGAAGAATCCCTCATGGGACTGGTCTCACTGATTGAACCAACAACAATTGATGAAGCTCTTCTAGACAATGATTAGATTTTGGAAATGCAGGAGGAGTTAAACCATTTCACCAGAAATGACATATGGGATCTGGTTCCCAAACCAAAAGGATTCAACATCATTGGAACAAAGTGGGTGTTCAGAAACAAACTGAATGAGAAAGGAGAAGTCATCAGAAACAAGGCACGACTGGTGGCACAAGGTTATAGTCAGCAAGAGGGGATAAACTATACACAAACCTTTGCTCCAGTCGCCAGGTTAGAATATATCCGACTCTTAATCTCTTTTGCTGTAAATAATGGCATCACTCTCTATCAGATGGATGTCAAAAGTGCATTCTTAAATGGTTACATTGATGAAGAGGTATATGTGCACCAATCCACTGGGTTTGAAAATTCTAAACACCCAGAATATGTTTTCAAACTAAAGAAGTCACTCTATGGTCTGAAACAAGCTCCCAGAGCTTTGTATGAAAGGCTAAGTAACTTCCTGTTAGAAAAGGAATTCACCAGAGGGAAAGTGGACACAACCTTGTTCTGTAAGACATTTAAGAATGAAATTTTAGTTTGTCAAATTTGCGTAGATGATATTATTTTTGGATCCACTAAACCTTCTCTGGGAAGAGAATTTGCTAAGTGCATGCAGGCAGAGTTTGAGATGAGCTTAATGGGGGAACTTAAATTCTTTATGGGTATTCAGATAAACCAGAATCCAGAAGGAACTTACATTCACCAGAGCAAATACGTCATAGAGCTTTTGAAGAAATTTGACCTCTCAGAATGTAAGCTCTCAAAGA
This sequence comes from Vicia faba, assembly GCA_948472305.1. Classification (NCBI taxonomy): domain Eukaryota; kingdom Viridiplantae; phylum Streptophyta; class Magnoliopsida; order Fabales; family Fabaceae; genus Vicia; species Vicia faba. The sequence goes on along the minus strand of OX451741.1, from coordinate 1,218,784,457 downwards.
CTCCAATGCATCCCACGTGCATTCTGGAAAAAGAAGAGGTAAGTAAAAAGGTAGAACAAAAGATCTAAAGAGGTATGATTGGATGTCTCCTTTATCTGAAGGCTTCAAGGCCTGATATTTTATTCAGTGTTTTCTTATATGCTAGATTCCAATCAGATCCTAGAGAATCTCACTTAACAACAGTTAAGCGAATTTTCAAGTATCTGAAAGGTACTACTAACCTGAGTTTGTTTTATAGAAAATCCAATGAATACAGCTTAGTAGGATATTGTGATGCTGACTTTGCTGGAGACAACGTAGAGCGTAAAAGCACTTTTTGAAGCTTCCAGTTTCTGGGAGACAATCTGATCTCATAGACCAGCAAGAGACAATCCACAATAGCATTGTCAACAGCAGAAGATGAATACATAACAACTGCTGGATGTAGCACACAAATGCTCTAAATGAAAAGTCAACTTGAATACTTCAACATATTTGAGAGTAACATCCCTATCTTCTGTGATAACACTTCTACCATCTGTCTATCCAGAAATCCCATTTTGTATTCTAGGGCTAAGCATATAGAAATAAAACATCATTTTATTAGGGATTATATTCAGAAAGGAATTCTCACTTTAAAATTTATTGACACAAACCATCAATGGGCTGATGTGTTTACAAAACCCCTTTCTGAAGATTGATTCAATTTAATTCTGAAACATCTCAGCATGAAATTGTGTCCAAAATAAAATGTTTTATTTGCATATTCTAACCCTCAAAATTTTATTGTTTTCTGTGAACATCTGATCAACTTGTCTTCAGAAGTTAGGAGTACAGTTACCTCAGAATCTATCTATAAAGATCTAAACTTTTCATTTCAAGGATAGAGGCGTGTAGTTCACACCATCAAACATCTGTCATCCTCTCACAACCTACCTTCTGAGGCTGAAAACGCGTTCTAATTATGAAGGGTCCAAGGCTCTGATTGGATGCATTGAGACACTTGTCATTGGTAACTGTTCAATATCTCACTAAATCCCCTAATTTCAGGTTTCATTAATTCAGTATAATCATTACTTATTTTCTCTTTCTTACTGATTATGCTTTCAAAAGTGCTTATAAAACTCAATTTACTATTTCATTCATTCACGTTTTACCACCTTCAATATTATCTCTTGCTCTAGTTTTTCAAAAACTCTTTTTTATCAGTCTTCTTCAAAGAATCCGTGTGAACAATGACATCCTCATCAAGCCTCAAGAATCTCAACAGCGCTCCTGGTTCTTCGTTAACAGAACAGTATGAGGAGCCCATTAGAACACTGCTCACTCTGGTCGACAACCTTGAAGTTCTATGTGAATTAATCATCGACTTTGAGAGCTTAAAGGAAAATGGGTTACTTTTTTGAAGCAAGCAAGTCAAGAGAATTCTAATCCCGCTGCTTCTAATTCTCTGTGGAATAGATTCAGAAAATGGTTCAACTCTGAATCCCAAAAGCTGAAAGGATTGAGCTATGAGATGGCTCAGCAGAACATCAGTGATCAGCTGAAAGCCTTCAAAGATCAAGTTCTAAGTCACTGGGACAAGAAAGAAATTCTTTTGTTGGAAACTGCTCCCTGGAAAGAGCACCAACCTTCAGAAGCCACTGAACCAGATTCTGATAGACAGCCTCTGACTACTGCTCCAGAAAAGGAAATTGCAATAGAAGAAGTTGTTCAATCAGAAGAGGCTGCAGAGTGTTCTGAATGACATGCAACCCCTGAAGATTCATTATAGTAATGCAAACTCTGGAAGAGTTGAAGAAGGAGAATGCTCTAATCCACGCCAGGCTAGATAAGCAAGAAGGCACAAACAAAGAGATCAAGGATATATTGGACAAACAAGAAGATACAACAAAAGAAATTAAAGAAATTATGGGAAAGCAGGAAGAATCAAGCACTCAGATTAAGAGCTTGCTGGAAGCGTTGTTCACACGACTTCCCCATCCTTCTTAGATTTTATTTAACTTATTTTCTGTATTCTTCATCTTATCCTCTTTGTTTCTGAAAAATGTCATTGCATTCTAATTTCAATACAAATCATCTTTTTTTGACTCTGATTATATTGCTTTTTGATACTTGACAAAAAGGGAGAGAACGTAAGATATTTTTAATAACAGTATACCGGGACAAAGTCTCAAACATTATGAATATCTTAACTTCTATGTTTTTTCTGAAAGCTTGAACAGGAACATATTCTGATAAGGACAGAAGGAGATGCATCAAAAGCTCTGACGAGAAGGAACTTCAGGGAAGTAACTCATCTCTATCTGAGTAATCAACTCAAGGGGAGACTCTCTTAAGCTTTTTGTTCTATATTTTTTATTGAAAATCCTAGCTTTTGTCATCATCAAAAAGGGGGAGATTGTTAGAACATAGTTTGATTCTACAACCCTTAATTAGAGTTTTGATGATAACAAACACAAAGAACAAATATGCACTCTAAATTTTTGTTGTTTTTTATACAGAAGTTCTGACTGAAACAACATCAGAAGTTAAGCCACAGAAGCTTTCAAGCTGAGCTAATAAGAATGTTCTGAAGAATGATGATCAAAATCTGCATTAAAGTAAAAGATACTCTGAGTCATCAAAGTAATGAAGTAAAAGCAACATGCAAGATTTTATAGTTCTGAAGCGTTACTTTTCAATTAAGACAGTATCATATGCAACGGCTTCATTCAGACAAGAATCTTCTCAATATGGAATGTGCATTGAGTGTCCATTATCACGTCTTATTTTGGACAGATTTCCACGCCTATATAAACAAACTTAAAGGATAAATCGTTTACGATTTCACCAACCGCTGCTCATACATCTAAAAACGCTGCAAATATTCATATTCTCTCATACTCTCAACTTGTGTAATACATCACAGTAGTGATACAATTTTTGTAATGAAAACCATATAGTACACAGTCAATTGTTCTTTGATTAAGATATTGTTCCTTGAGATAAACTAGATTGTGGTCTTACTTAAGAAGACCTTGACAGTTGTCAAAGTAGTTTTGTAATCTGTTTGATTAGTGGATTAAGTCCTCGTTGGAGAGAGGAGAAATTACCTTGGCGGGTGGACTGGAGTAGTTTGAGATCAAGAAAACCAGGATAAAAATCTCGAGTCTATTGCATTTGATTTTTAAGTTTCAATTCAACCCCCCCTTGTGTTTTCACTTCTTCATGTTTTTGTTTTGAAATTGAGCAAGCAATTAGGAACAATCTACCTACTCAAAAGTCTTTCATGTTTATTTCTTATTTCCTTTGACATTATTATCTTACCATTGATTTTGGTAAGTAACCCTATCTTTGGATGTAAAGGGACGGGTGCAGGACGTTTATATAGTCATAGAAGGCAATCTATGGACGTTTTAGCAATGTCGTTTTAGGGACTAGATCATTTACCGAAGGAAACATCGAGGGTCATCGAGGGACTACGATCTTTTATCGAGGGTCTTTTGCTAAAACGCCCATGTTCGAGGGACATGACTATTTTCCGAAAGGCAACAAAGTGGGATTACCCTAAGGGTGGTAGTGTGTAAGCGTGTTTGATTGCATTCATTTAATCTTGGTTAGGGTTATCTATTTTTTGATTTTATGTCTTGCCATACACACCCTAATTACTAACATTTATGTTTGAAAGCAATAAAAGTGAGGAAAGTAAAGATTCTATGCTATTAGAATTATTAGGGGGATGGGATGTACGAATTTACAAATGGGGATTGCAACAAATTAAAGTCCTAATTATCTATTACAACCATATTGGAATAGTACACAAGAAATGTAAAATGGACTTGTTTTGAAAGTGGTTTTTTGTCTTAATGAATTAAAAAAGAAATAAATTAATTAAAAAAAGAAAATATTTTTATGGATTTTTTATATTAATAAAAAGAGTATTAATATTGAAAATGATAAAAAGGGAAATAATGAGAGATAGAATCAGCGTGCTGCTGCAAGCAGAACAAGAGGGATCAGAAGTTCTGATGCCAGGCGTGTTGTGACTCAGAAAGAAACGTCAGTGAGAATAAGAAGTTCTGGATTGGTACATTCTGAGGTCCTGCAAGAAATGTTAGAGGAAAGACATAGAAGTTATGGGTTGCTATGTGCTGAACTTCTGAGTGTTAGAATAGTGAGAAAGTCTTAGAAATTCTGCGTATTAAAACAGTGAAAAGAATTCAGAAGTTCTGTGTTGTGCTGAAACCGTGAGTGAACATCATAAGTTCAATGTGTTAACAACGAGTGAACATCAGAAATTCAGTGTGTTTGAACAGTGATAAAATCATAGAAGTTATGTGTGTTAAAACAGTAAAGAGAACTCAGAAGTTTTGTGTGCTATATTTCAATTCTTTCCTCATATTAATCAGTACATCAGCAATTTATTCAGTTCTTAACAAACAGCAAATCAGAAGGATAAAAAACACAACAGTTTATATAAGTTCTAATCCTGATTCTGAGCCTAGCCTTAATCAAGAAGTTCTGATCCACAGTTTTTCTACTTATGCAATGATATGGACAACATCAATACTGTGATATTTACATATTTATTGATGTTCAGAATGAAAAGATGCAAAGTCAGAAAGACTTACCTTGAATCTGGAGTGTGTGCTTGGAACTTGAACTACTGCCTTTAGATGTTCTGGAGTCAGCAAGAGCAACCGAAGAGAAAATTCCAAGTCCTTTGATTCAAAGGGAAGAACAAAGGTTTGGTTTTCTGTTTGGGAATTATGGATTTTTACGAAGGTTTAACAGTCCTCTTTTCTCTCTTTTGTAATTCTCTCTCTCCAAAAGCCAACCCCTTGAAAGTGTGATGGAGCAACTTATTTATAGGTGAATTTATTGTGATTTTGGGGGGAAAAACAAATGGGATTTGAACCCTTTTTGGAATCCTGTTGCATTGCTTTTTGATCAAAGTTTTCGTATGCTAGTTTGGTGCAATTATGGGACGCAGGCATGGACTGAATTAGCTGTTGGTTATAGGACTGTGCTGTAGCAGTGCAGCAGGTTGTATAAACGAGGTTTTGGGGTTTGGTGATGTTTTGACTGAAGCGTTGAACATAGCCTTCATATGCTAGGGCACTGCCTTGTTCTTGAAGCAAGTATGATGGTTAGTAGCTTTTAGCCATGCCTAAGTTGGATTTGTAAGCACGAATTAAGGAAAAGTACCCTCAGAAGTAGAAACAAAGCATGGGACTAGCATAACCTTGTACAAAAGTTTGTTTGTCAAGGACAACAATGGTACTTCTATCTCACACGTGGGGAAATCCTTTGGATAAAAACTCAAAAGTGGTTGTGAGCATTAAATGATGATGAGATTTATCAAACCAGAAATCCTGTGCTATGAGGTTGTGCATCATAGCCTGAGTCTGGGTCAGAAGTTCAGCATCAACGTAACTTAGAACCAATATCCAACTTCTGATCCTTGAATCCCTTTGCTTCAGCATGTTCTGAATGAGTTCTCGGACTTTCCCAAAAGCTTGTAACACACTTTGTAAATCCTCTTTGAATTGCTCTTCCAACTTCTGACTGAGCCTACGTGAAAACTGGCCCAAAAGTTGTAGATGACTTCTGACTTAAAAATGCTCAGAATTTGCTAAATGCCAAAGCTTCAGAGACGTGCCTTTGAGGATGTATAACTTAAAATCCCAACATTTCTAAAAGAAGTCATGTTCTACAATGTTTTAGATCTCATTGAAATATATAACTTTTATGTCATAAGTTCTTTCAGAATCAGCTTGCATCATGGTGATAATCTGATCAGAAGTTCTGAGCTTGTCATATTTCTTAAACACTTAGAAAAATTCTAAGTATTTAAAATTTCGACTTTTCCAAAGTAATTTTGACTTTTGAATATTTTAATGAAGCAAATCTCACATTCTAACATGTCTTGATGAAATATGATTCTTGAAGTTTAATTTTGATCCAAAAGTCAAAGTTTGACTTTTCAGTGTGCAAATGACCATTTTACCCTTGTGAATGACTTTCTTGGAAAATTTGTAATTCAAGGTTTGGAATTAGATGGAAACAAATCTGAGGGTCTAGGGTGATCCTTTGAGAAATGAGAGGGAAAATTTTGGGGTACAACAGCTGCCTCTGTTCAATCTTCTTACACCTGAAGAGTTAGATTAGCAAATCTTCCATTCGTGACTTGCAGGTGGAAGATGATTGAACACTAGAGTGCCCTGAAATTCCCACTCGATGATGTTATGGTTGATTGTGTAGGGAATGGGATTATAGATGCCATTTGGAGGAATGATGGATAGTTATTGGATATGGGCTTATAGATGCCATCCAAAGGTGATTGTTGACAGAGATTATGCTAAGTTTAAATTCTGACTTTATCTGGAGAAGAATCAGAATAAATCTTGGAGCGATATATCTGAACCAGAGGGAATGCCTACTAGAAAGAATCAGGATAAACCATTGGGAGATTTAAACTGAACCATCATAGGTCTTTGATCGTTCATTTGTGATGGGCCTGTGTAGGGCTGCTTCAGGATGAGCCCGTGCAAAACTTTATCTTGGAAATGAGAAGGAACCTGTGTAGGGTTACTTCATGATGAGTTCGTTTAAAACTTCCTCTTGTAAATGAGAAGGAACCTGAGTAAGGTTTCTTAATCCGGTCGTGGGATGAGTATCAGAATAATATCCATAAATGAATTGTATCTGATTCGTATCTAAGAGATGTACTGAATGAGCGTCAGAATGACATCCGTATCTGGATCGTATTTGGACTGTATTTGAAGAGAATCTAGAGTAAGTATCAGAATGTCAGCCATATATGGATCACATCTGCACTATTTCCAGAAGAGGTCTCTGGTTTCCTGTCATTAACTGGAAGAAATAAATCTAACTAGAGGAGGTCTTTTTTAGATAATGATGTGTGATGAAGGAATCTTGGACGATTTCTACCTCAATGAGATGATGAAGGAATCTTGGACGATTACTACCTCAGCAGGATGATGAAGGAATCTTGGACGATTACTACCTCAACGGATGATGAAGGAATCTTGGATGATTACTACTCCAAAAGGATGATGAAGGAAATCTTGGACGATTACTACTCCAAAAGGATGATAAAGGAATCTTGGACGATTACTACCTCAGCAGAATGATGAAGGAATATTGGACGATTACTACTCCAAAAGGATGATGAAGGAATCTTGGACGATTACTACCTCAACGGATGATAAAGGAATCTTGGACGATTACTACTCCAAAAGGATGATAAAGGAATCTTAGACGATTACTACTCCAAAAGGATGATGAAGGAATCTTGGATGATTACTACCTCAACAGATAATGAAGGAATCTTGTACGATTACTACTCCAAAAGGATGATAAAGGAATCTTGGACGATTACTACTCCAAAAGGATGATGAAGGAATCTTGGACGATTACTACCTCAGCAGAATGATGAAGGAATCTTGGACGATTACTACCTCAGCGGATGATGAAGGAATCTTGGACATTACTACCTCAGCGGAATGATGAAGGAATCTTGGATGATTACTACCTCAGCATGATGATGAAGGAATCTTGGACGATTACTACCTCAGCAGGATGATGAAGGAATCTTGGATGATTACTACCTCAAAAAGATGATGACCTTTATCTGTTGATTGATCTTTCCTGAAAGGTAAAGAGTTAGTTGTATGCAATGTCATGATGTATGCATTGTGTAATGATGAGATTCGTGTTATATGCATTTTGCATGCATATGCTATGAATGTTGTTGAAATGTAATATTGTCTTGGAGAATAAATCCTTGACAAGTGTTGGGGAGTTATTAAATCCAAGATTGTTGTTGAAGAGTAGGTGTGTCTTCAAACTTTGCTTAGAATGTTTCCACGGGGATTCCTGTTTTGTTGTTTGAGGAGAAACCTGTTGGGGAATATTGAAAACTCTGTGGAGAATGTTGATTCTTGTTTGGGGAAAAGAGTTTTGGAGTCTCGGTTGTCCGTTTCTCTACTGAGGAGTCGAAGTTGAACTGATATCTGGTCGGGTCCAGGCTTCATAGTAACTTGCTCGGGATTGTATAGTAGTCTACTAGGGAAGAGGAGTTGTGGTCCTCTGATTTGTAGTAGTTGGAGAGGAAAACTCAAGCTAGGGAATCCTTCCATTTGTTGGGGGAAATAAACCTTGTTGCTCAGTCTGTTGGAGAGGCGGTGACTTCACTGGAGAAAATCCTTGAGGATTCTTGAGGTCGACTTAGCTGGGGAAAAGGTTTTCAGAGATTTAAACTCTGGCTATGAGTCATCCCATGAGAAGGATCTTGGTAAGATTTGTCACTGCCCCTAGTAGCAAGTGATTGTGGCACTACTAGGAACTAATTGATTGTAAGTAAACCTCTGTCGGGATTTGCATTCAAAGCCCTAAGTGATGGAGACCTGCCCCTGGTTATTCAACAATTCTTTGAGAGATTCTTTGAATCTTGACTTGACTACCCCGAATGTGTTAGGCAAAGGTCATGTCGTGCCTTTTTGATCACGAGAGATTTGTCAATGTAAGTATCTTCCCATTTGAAGTGATTTTGTTCACCAAGAGAGGTTTCGTTCATCGGATATTCATTGTGTGAATTTCTCTGCTGTCAAACAAATAGCCATATGCAAACAGCGATATTCAAATAATGCAAAATTTATGCTTGTCTTGAAATTTTGAAAATTCATTTTAGCAAGTAAAGAAGTTTTGTAAGAAAATTCAAACTCAGGATTTAGGGTAAAGCCTTACAGGAGTCAGGATACTTTTTGTAACAATATGCTTTCGAACTAACCCATGCTTCAATTAGGACTTTTGAAGGGTTGTAGCGTGGCTTGGTTCACGGTTTAAGAAACAAAGGATAAAGGCTCAAAATGTATTTGTACCCACCCGCTCTTCGTGACGTTCTTCAGTCCTAAACTCAGTTAATTGTACGTTTGTACTCCAATTGAGTTTGGAATAACATGTTGGTGATGGTTCAGACAAGTTAAGTTTGTCGGAAGGCAGTCATTTTTGCAACATTTTTTTCATGTTGTTGAGGATTTATAGTGACCTCTTTCTTTTTATTTGTTATCCCTAATTTTTTCACGACTATTCTTGTTTTGAAATTACGGTCAGCGGGATGCCCCAGTTTTTCTTAAGTCTCCTTTGTAGTTTTTGACTTAGTGGGTTTTTCTCTTGAGAGATAATGACTGTCTAGGTGCTAGGGAACCATCATTGTCTTTTGATCCCAGATGAATGTTTTTGATGTCATTCGTCGTATTACGAGATGGGAGTTTGCGGCTAAACGCACGTTTGAATCAACTGAGAGACTATCCTGCCCTAGGTTTTGATCAAAGGTTTCATTTTGTGTAAAAAAGGAAGCTCCTACTTCTTTGGCTCGAAAGGGTTGACTATGTATTGTCTTCCTTATAACTCCAGTGTTTAGGATTCGAAAGAATGCATGTACATCGTCAACAAAGTCTGTTCAAAAGCATACTGTATGATATTTATAGCATTATTTTCGTCATCCTCCCTCTAAAGGCTTGTAACTTTTAGCAAGAGTTGAATGTCATAAAGTGAGTAAAAAGCATAGTTTAAATGTAATGAAAACGAGTGGATCAAATCAAGACAAACATATGCAATGCGTTAATGAAATAGAATTTGACATTAATAGATAATTGTTTGAATAACAAGAGAAATTACAAATTAAAATTTCAAAATGAGCAAGACACTCTCAATGATTTGGCATAGGAGCAGTGATCATGTTTGGAGTCTCTGGAGGTTCAAACTCAATCTCCTTGGCATCAATCAAATCTTGAATCTTATTCTTCAAAGTCCAACAGTTGTCAGTGTCATGTCCAGGACTATCAGAATGGTAGGCACATCTTACGCTTGGATTATACTTAGAAGAGGAGGTATCGGGATTTTGAGGAGGATCCTTTGGCGTGATCAGCTTCAACTTCAGCAAATGTTGTAATGCTTGAGACAAAGGCATGTTGATGTTAGTGTACTTCCTTTCTTGATATTTTACCCTACGCCTATTGCTCTGTCTTTGTTGGACAGATGTAGGATTAGAGACCAGGATTGCCTTTACATGTTGATCATGAAGACTCTTTTGACCATACACAGCATTTGACTCTTTCTTCCCACTGTATGGCTTTTTGTGAGCATCAGAAGGTGTAGCTCCTTGGATCTTTCCACTTTTGATGCCAGCTTCGACCCTTTCGCCAGTCAGTATTAGCTCGGTGAACCCGGCTGAGGAGCTTTCGATTAGGTGTTTGAAGAAAGGCCCTGTCAAAGTTCCCATGAATATGTCAATCAACTCCCTGTCAGTTAAAGGGGGTTGCACCCTACCAGCCAGATCTCTCCACTTTTGGGCGTATCCTTTGAAGCTCTCGTTGGAACCCATGGTCATGTTCTACAATTGCACACGAGTTGGTGCAAGATCAACATTGTATTGGTACTTCTTATAGAAGGCAACAGCCAAATCCTCCCAGGTGTGGATGCGAGAACTCTCCAATTGATAGAACCATTCAAGTTGAGTCCCTACTAGGATCTCTTGGAAGAAATGGGTCCGAAGCTTCAGATCAGTTGTGTATGGTTTAATCTTGCGGACATAAGGCTTTAAGTGCATCTTAGGGCAAGAGAATCCACCGTACAGGGCAAAGGTAGGGATTTTGAACTTTGGCGGGATGACTACCCCATAAACCAATCTCATGCCTCCTAAATCCAAGCCAGGTGTTTGTTGAATCTCCATAGCACTGAGGAGATCCTCCAACTGTTTGTACTTGTCATCGGTGGGAGGATATTGTTCCTCAGAGTAGTCAACTTCAACTTCATCAATCTCCAAATTGTGGTCTTCTTCATGACTATCCCCCATGTTGGATGGAGTTGAAAGACCTAGAGCTCCCTTGACTGGTCCTCTAGGTCTTCTTCCCAAGTTCAGGATGCCTACTGACTTCTTGGACTTTTTCTTCTTGTCTTTGAGAAAAAGAGTCTTCAGGTCCTCTTGCCCCTTAGCCATAGCCAAGAACATTTGTTGGAATTGAGCGTTTTGAGCTTGGAGATCTTTCACTGTCTGTTCCATATCCATCTTACTGAAATAAACAGCAGGAAGATAAGGAGACCTGTATGGGAGAAATTTGTCATGATATGATGCATGATATGTGGATGCATGTTTTCAAGGATCTCGCGGGGTAAACACAAGAAAAAGTTAGAAGTTAAACTTTGATCAACATCTTTGATTGGAGAACTTTGTATCGGTGGATGTCCTTCCACAAGGATTTAGCTCACCATGCCAAGTGGGTTGTAGCCCTTGACTCAAATTGTTGTACTTGATCTTTGACGGTGTTTGGTTAGATAAAATAAATCCTCTTGCCCCTTGCTAGACATCTAGTTCAATATGACCCTGCATCATAGGACCTTGAGATCCTTGAAATGCTATGGTTCAATGTTATTGAAAATGCTATGGTATGATTTCATGATGTTATGTACAAGTATGCAAAGTAAGCAAGCTTATATACAAATAATCATATTCACATAAAGCAGACAAGTCCTTAGGTTTAGGCTTGTATGGAGTTTGTAGGTAAGTACCCTCTTGAAGTTTAGTTTGCTCAACCTGTCCTAGTTAATAGTAACCGGGTTCTAAGGGATCTCAATATCACCAATCTTTCCCCTGAGCTTTGTTCAATAGGCGATTGACTCGCAACCAAACAAAACACAAGAGTCAAACCTCAATGAATGTAGCATCGAGTATCAACCAATTTTCAGCTTTATACCGAAACCGACTATCTCACTACTTCCTAATGGCCAAGATGGTCAAGTAAGGTTCTAAGGTCAATTAGTGCTTCATGACGCTGCTCAGCGGCCCCGTATTCTCCTCGTTTCAACATAACAGATACTGGTACCAAAAAATGTGTCACACTAACGCAGCTACTATTTCAACCGTGTCGGTATACCCTGCACAATTCCCTCATAGTTTATTGCTACTTATCTAAAAGGTGTCCCAAATCCGGGTGTAGGATTTTTAATAGTAACACAAACAAGGACCCAAAATGTAAAGCATATAAGTCAAACAATGAAATCAAGTAGATGTGATCTAGCCCTAAGGTAACCCCATTTTTTCTATAGTGCCCAGCAGAGTCGCCAGCTCTGTGATACGGTGGGAGAATTGACTTGGGTGTTTTGCATTTGATCGGAAATTTTGCGGTTAGCAAGAGTCGCCACCGACTTTTCTTTTATCCAAAAGGAAAAGTGGAAAAGCACAGGAAAGACCTTTGAGATTGTTTCTTGAGCTCAGGGGGTAGATTATGAAAAGGGAAGGTATTAGCACCCTTTTTATCCATGGTTATCCATGGGCTCTTAGTTACTTTCTAGATCACTTGCTTTTGTTTTAAAATATGCTTTGTGTGGTTTTTGAAAGTATTTTGAAAAGGCGCCATCGTTTAGGCAAACTTTGTAATGATTCTCGTTCGTAAGAATGTGTACAAAGTGTTGATCTTTTGAAAATGTTTTCAAGTTTGAAAGGTGTTTTTTGAAAGTGTATGTTTTTGAAAATATCAAGGATGTTTTTGTTTTGAAATTGAGCAAGCAACTAGGAACAATCTACCTACTCAAAAGTCTTTCATGTTTATTTCTTCTTTCCTTTGACATTATTATCTTACCATTGATTTTGGTAAGTAACCCTATCTTTGGATGTAAAGGGACGGGTGTGGGACGTTTATATAGTCATATAAGGCAACCTATAGACGTTTTAGCAATTTCGTTTTAGGGACTAGATCATTTACCAAAGGCAACATTGAGGGTCATCGAGGGACAACGATCTTTTATCGAGGGTCTTTTGCTAAAACGCCCATGTTCAAGGGACATGACTATTTTACGAAAGGAAACAAAGTGGGATTACCCTGAGGGTGGTAGTGTGTAAGTGTGTTTGATTACATGCATTTAGTCTTGGTTAGGATTATCTATTTGTTGATTTTATGTCTTGCCATACACACCATAATTACTAGCATTTATGTTTGAAAGCAATAAAAGTGCGGAAAGTAAAGATTATATGCTATTACAATCATTAGGGGGATGAGGTGTACAAATTTAAAAATGGGGATTGCAAGAAATTAAAGTCCTAATTATCTATTACAACCATATTGAAATAGTACACAACAAATGTAAAATGGACTTGTTTTGAAAGTGGTTTTTTATCTTAATGAATTAAAAAAGAAATAAATTAATTTTAAAAAAAAAAAGAAAATGTTTTTATGGATTTTTTTATATTAATAAAAAGGGTATTAATATTGAAAATGATAAAAAAAGGGAAATAATGAGAGATAGAATCAGCGTGATGTTGCAAGCAGAACAAAAGGGATTAGAAGTTCTGATGCCAGGCGTGTTGTGACTCAGAAAGAAACGTCAGTGAGAATCAGGAGTTCTGGATTGGTACACTCTGAGGTCCTGCAAGAAATGTTAGAGGAAAGACACAGAAGTTCTGGGTTGCTATGTGCTGAACTTCTGAGCGTTAGAACAGTGAGAAAGTCTTAGAAATTTTGTGTATTAAAACAGTGAAAAGAATTCATAAGTTTTGTGTTGTGCTGAAACCGTGAGTGAACATCAGAAGTTCAGTGTGTTAACAGCGAGTGAACATCAGAAATTCAGTGTGTTTGAACATTGAGAAAATCATAGAAGTTCTGTGTGTTAAAACAATGAAGAGAACTTAAAATTTCTGCGTGCTATATTTCAATTCTTTCGTTATATTAATCAGTACATTAGCAATTTATTCAGTTCTTAACAAACAAAAAATATGAAGGATAAAAAACACAATAGTTTATAGAAGTTCTAATCCTGATTCTGAGCCTAGCCTTAATCAAGAAGTTCTTATCCACAGTTTTTATACTTATGCAATGATATGGACAACATCAATACTGTGATATTTACATATTTAATGATGTTCTGAATGAAAAGATGCAAAGTCAGAAAGACTTACCTTGAATCTGGAGCGTGTGCTTGGAACTTGAACTTCTGCCTTTAGATGTTCTGGAGTCAGCAAGAGCAACGAAAGAGAAAATGCCAAGTTCTTTGATTCAAAGGGAAGAACAAAGGTTTGGTTTTCTGTTTGGGAATTCTGGATTTTTATGAAGGTTTCACAGTTCTCTTTTCTCTCTTTTGTAATTCTCTCTCTCCAAAAGCCAGCCCCTTGAAAGTGTGATGGAGAAACTTATTTATAGGTGAATTTGTTATGATTTTGGGGGGAAAATGCGATTTGAACTCTTTTTGGCATCCTGTTCCATTGATTTTTGATCACAGTTTTCGTATGCTAGTTTGGTGCAATTATGGGACACATGCATGGACTGAATTAGCTATTGGTTATAGGACTGCGCTGTAGCAGTGCAGCAGGTTGTATAAACGAGGTTTTGGGATTTGGTGATGTTCTGACCGAAGCGTTGAACATAGCCTTCATATGCTAGGGCGTTGCCTTGTTCTTGAAGCAAGTATGATGGTTAGCAGCTTTTAGCCATGCCTAAGGTAGATTTGTAAGCATGAATTAAGGAAAAGTACCCTCAGAAGCATAAACAAAGCATGGGCCTAGCATAACCTTGTACAAAAGTTTATTTTTCAAGGACAACAATGGTACTTCTATCTTACACGTGGGGAAATCCTTTGGATAAAAACTCAAAAGTGGTTGTGAGCATTAAATGATGATGAGATTTACCAAACCAGAAATCCTGCACTATGAGATTGTGCATCATAGCCTGAGTCTGGGTCAGAAGTTCAGCATCAGCGCAACGTAGAACCAATATCCAACTTCTGATCCTTGAATCCCTTTGCTTCAGCATGTTCTGAGCGAGTCCTCAAACTTTCCCAAAAGCTTGTAACACACTTTGTAAATCATCTTTGAATTGCTCTTGCAACTTCTGACTGAGCCTACGTGAAAACTGGCCCAAAAGTTGTAGACGACTTCTGACTTAAAATCTCAGAATTTGCTAAATGCCTAAGCTTCAGATACGTGCCTTTGAGGATGTATAACTTGAAATCCCAGCATTTCTAAAAGAAGTTCTGTTCTGCAATGTTTTATATCTCATTGAAACCTATAACTTTTGTGTCAGAAGTTCTTCCAGAATTAGCTTGCATCATGGTGATAATCTGATCAGAAGTTCAGAGCTTGTCATATTTCTTAAACACTTAGAAAAATTCTAAGTATTTAGAAATTTGACTTTTCCAAAGTAATTCTGACTTTTGAATATTTTGATGAAGCAAATCTCACATTCTAACATGTCTTGATGAAATATGATTCTTGAAGTTTAATTTTGATCCAAAAGTCAAAGTTTGACTTTTCAGTGTGCAAATGACCATTTTACCCTTGTGAATGACTTTCTTGGAAAAATTTTAATTCAAGGCTTGGAATTGGATGGAAACAAACTTGAGGGTCCAGGGTTTTCCTTTTAGAAATGAGAGGGCAAATTTTGGGATACAACAATGGTCAAAGAGTTGGAATTGATTGAATAGTTCAGAGATATGAACTTGGTTTGCGAGGTTACACGCAGAGTGTTAGGTTGGGTATGTTGAAGATTAATAATGAATTTCTAGACAGTATCAAAGAAGCTCAAAAGTTGGATGTGAAACTGGTAGATTTGATGGTTGGAATCGATCAGTCTGAGAATAATGATTTCAAGCTAGATGTGTAAGGTGTGTTGAGATTTCGTAGCCGGATTTGTATTCTTGATGATGCCGAGATGAAGAAGGTGGTACTTGAAGAGATTCATAAAAGTAAGTTGATTATTCATCCAGGAGATACAAAGATGTATCAAGATTTTAAAGGTTTGTTTTGGTGGCCTGGGATGAAGAGTGATGTGGCTCGGTTTGTCTGTGCATGTTTGACTTGTCAGAAGTCGAAAGTTGAACATCAGAAGCCTGCAGGGTTGATGCAACCATTAGAAGTTCCATAATGGAAATGGATAGAATTTCAATGGACTTTGTGACGGGGTTACCTAATACTATAAGAGGACATGATTCAATTTGGGTGATTGTTGATAGGCTTACGAAGTCGGCTTATTTTATTCCTATTAACATCAATTTTCCAGTGTCGAAGTTGGCTGAGATTTACACTAGTGTGATTGTGAAGCTGCATGGTGTTCCTTTATGCATTGTGTTAGATAGAGACCCAAGATTTACTTCTGATTTTTGGAAGAGTTTGCAAGAGGCGTTGGATTCTAAGTTGAGGTTGAGTTCAGCGTATCATCCTTAGAAAGATGGTCAGACTGAATGGACTATTCAATCGTTGGAAGACTTGTTGAGGGCATGAGTTCTTGAGCAGAGAGGTTCGGGGATACTTACCTTCCGTTGATAGAGTTCACTTATAATAATATTTATCATTCCAGTATTGGGATGACACCTTTTGAAGCGTTGTATGGTCGAAGATGTAGAACTCCTTTATGTTGGCATGAATCTGGTGAAAGTGTAGTACTTGGGTCTGAACTTGTTCGTGAGACTACTGAAAAGGTGAAGTTGATTCAAGAAAAGATGAAAGCTTCCCAAAGTAGACATAGGATTTATCATGACAAGCGAAGGAAAGATTTAGAATTCCAAGCGGGTGACCATGTGTTTTTGAGAGTTACAGCTGTGACTGGTGTTGGGCGAGCGTTGAAGTCTAAAAAGCTCACTTCTTGTTTTATTGGATCGTATCAGATTTCGAAGAGAGTGGGGAATGTTGCGTATAGAGTGGCTTTACCGCCTAATCTTTCAAATTTGCATGATTTGTTTCATGTGTCACAACTCCGTAAGTATATTTCAGATCCATCTCATGTGATTCATATGGACGATGTGCAAGTACAGGATAATCTTACGGTGGAGACGATACTTGTACCGATCGCGGATCGTGAAACAAAGACTCTGAGGGGAAAAGAGATTGATTTGGTTAAAGTGGTTTGGCTAGGAGCTGCCGGAGAAAGCATGACTTGGGAGTTGGAGAGCAAGATGCGAGACTCCTACCCTGAGTTGTTTGATTGAGGTAAATTTTCGAGGACGAAAATATTCTAAGTGGGGGAGAGTTGTAACGCCCGTAATTTAATTAAATTATTTTTGGAATATTTTATGAAGATGTGTTGTGATTATTTGGATTTGATTATTTTATTAAGTGGTGAAATAATATTAGAAGTATAATATTATTTGATGTGGGCTTGTTTTTAAAGGAATAGAAGTAATAAGGGGGTGTAATAGTTTTAAACCCATTAAGGAATAAAGAGAATAATAGGTTATTTTATTATTGTTAGAAAGAATAGAAAGGAAGAAGCATTAAGAAGAATAAGGGTTAGAGGAAGAACGTGAAAGTTGTTGGAAAAAGAGGAAAGAGGAAGAACAAAATCAATTGGAGAAAGATATAGAGCAACCTTCAATCCAAGGTAAGGGTGGGGTTCTGACTCTATAATTGGGTTCATGATAATTGGTATGTGGGGTTAGATGTGAAAGTGTTGTTTTGTTCATGATTGAATTATATGTTGTTATATGATGAGAATTGATGATTGAAAGATGAATGATGACGTCCCCATACTATTTATTTGGTGTAGAATTGTAGGATAATCGTAAGAGATGATTTTCTATGATTAGGAGATGTTTTTAAGGCTTAAAGTATGGAACCCGTAGTGAAAATGCAGAGAAGATCGCAGAAATTACCCATGAAAGAGCAGTATGCGTCAACCCCAAATGGTATGTGTCGATACAAGCAGGTCTTTAGACTCAGGATGAGTCGACATGAAGGAGTCTTACGTTGATCCATGAGGGCTTTTAGACTCAGGATGAGTCGATATGTAGGAGCATGTGTCGATACATGTTGTGTGTTAGACTCAGTATGAGTCGATACAAGAGGGGATTCATCGACTCATGTTGCGAGTTCAGTGCAGTACGCGTCGATCCAAGACGTTATGCATCGATCCATGTTGTCTGGTTTTTGGCAGAATCGTTTAGAAAAGGTTGTAACTTGAGTTTTCGGACTTCCTTTGAGGTGTCGTTCGAAGCGTTGAATAGCTAACACGATGAACTTCATTCTTATTGATTAAAATGAAGGATAGGAAGGATAATTCTAATGTCCAAGTTAGGAATCAGATTAGTTCCCGTGTTGATCGTTATGTCGGTTTTTGTGAAGAATGATGAGGATGAAATGTTTAGAGATTTATGTGTGGTCGTAACAGTGGGGATTATGATGATGATGACGTAGTATTACAGAATAGTAATATGTAGAGGTCTAGTGATTTATAAGTAAGCCTTTAATGTTTAATTAATTATAAGCAATATCTTGTATAGGCCTATGGCCAACGTTGTGAAATTGATGAGTTACTGTCGTATTATTGTACGGCTAAATTATTGATGAGATGATGTTAATGAGATTTTGTTTGATGAATTATGATGTATATATGATGTTTGATGATTTATGATGAAATGATGTTTATGAAGAGATGTTGAGATTCTTTTAAGAGGTAGGCCTTTGGCCAACGAAGATGTTGTATTGAGATGTTGTTAATTATGGTGTTGTTATTACATTCATGATTGTATCGCATACATTGCATTTTGAGATGGAGCTTATGCTCGTTGAGATGGTCTGTATTGGCAAATATTGAGATGAAGGATTATGACTTGTTGATGCCTCTACTAATTGGAAATTTTTGAGATGGGAGTTCTGCTCCAATGGTACCACATGCATTTGTATAGTATTGAATCGCATTATATGATTGCATAAAGAAGTGTGTATTGATGTTGTGAATGTGTATTATTGTTGTGATTATTGTTGATTATGAGATAAGAAGTGGTGATGTTATGTGATCTAATTTAATATATTAATTATCACGCGCTTTATTATATTGTTAGATATCTCACCCCTTCGGTTTGAATGTTACCCTTATGTTGGTAACATGCAGGTAATCGAGAGTGAAGGCGGTATACCTTCAGTAGTTCGAGTCGGTGTCATTGCTCTGATATGTAACACTCGGGGGGATGAACGCTTTTTGCTTTTGATTGTTGATTATTCAGTTGTTGAACTTTAAGTTGCTTATTAATTAAATATGTGATGTTTCGAAGTTGCTGTAACGATGATAAAGATGTTATTAAGAATTCCGCTGCATAGATGTTTGAATTGTTAACTTAAGAGATTTAATTGTTATGGTGATGGTTCATCCAATGTTTTAAAGTGTTACGTGTCCACGATGAATGCAATGTGTTTTGAAAGTTGAATTTGTGGCATCCTGATTCGTTTGCATGAATGATTTTATAACTCTGATTTATTTATATAATTGCCGGGTAGAATTGGGGTGTTACATGAACAGTGTCAACTATGGGAGAAAATTTTGGTGTTGTAGAAATTACAGAAATCACATGGATAAGGGTTTCAATTCCTTCAAGTGGTTAGGTGATGAGTTGGTTTATGAAAGGGACTTGAAGCTTGAAAGACAAAAGAAGAAAATTAACATATTGAAGAATGAGGTTATTTACACAAGAGGATGGTTGAAAATGTCCATTGTGGTTAGGATGCTTAGCATAGGGTTGTGTTAGTGCGTGAGGCACTTTTAGTGAGGAGAGAATATAGAGACAATAAGGAAATAAGGATTTGTATTATTGAATTGTACAAATAATGATACGAACTAGGATTATTTATATACAACCCTAATTGGGCTTGGGTCTACACAAATTGGATTATATTTAAAAATTAAATCTAATCAAATCAAATCTAATCTAATATTTTAACAAATCTAATTTAATATTTCAACACACACCCATAATCCAAGTTGTCGAACATACTCTATATATAGTCAATCTGAACATTCTTTCTCAAATTCAGGAATCTGTTGATCTTCAGTCCTTTGGTGAAAAATTCAGGCAAATGTGCTTTATTCGAGCAATACCTTACTTCAAGTTCACCTCGATTTACCTTTTCCCTCAAGAAGTGAAACCTTGCTTCGATATGTTTACTTCTTCCATGCAAAACTAGATTCTTAGCCAAATTTATGGCTGACTTGTTGTCGATTCGCAACACTCGAGGTTTATTCACTTTGACCTCTATTTCTTCAAGTATATATCTGATCCAAATTGCTTGACATGCAGCATATGATCCTGCTATATATTCAGCTTCACACGATGACAGTGCCACCACAAGTTGCTTCTTCGAACATCATGAAATTGGGGCACCAAATATTTGAAAGAAATATCCAGTTGTGTTTCTTCGATCTTCTTTATCTCCAAACCAATCAACATCTAAAAAAAAATTAACTATTGCTTCTTTGCCTTCATATGTGACACTCTTGGTTCACACATATACCTGCTTACTAATCAAACTGCGAAACCTATATCAGGTCGACTGTTGGACACATACCTCAGAGATCCCACAATTTGCTTGAACAAAGTTACATCGACTTTGTCTTTCTCTCCATTCTTCTCCAATTTCACATTTGGTTCGAAAAGTGAGGATGCAGGATTTGAATAATCCATTTTGAATCTCTTGAGCATTTCTTTGACATACTTCCTTTTATGTATCACCATACCTTGCTTTGACAATTGAAATTCCATGCATAAGAAATAAGATAATTTTCCCATATCTGACATTTCAAATTCCTTCATCATCAGCTCTTTGAACTTCGACAAGTTCTCTAAGCTATTTCCAGTTACCAGCAAGTCACCGACATACAAGCAGATGATTATTATATCTTGTGCTACAACCTTAACATAGACACCATACTTAGACTTGTATTTTACAAATCCCAATCCGACTAAGTATGAGTCGATCTTGTTGTTCCATTCCCTTGGGGCCTACTTGAGACTATAGAGTGATTTGTGCAACTTATATACTTTAATAACTTCCTTATGAATCACAAACCCAGGAGGTTGTTTGACATAGACCTCTTCGTCTAAAGGACCATTCAAAAATGCTGATTTCACATATAAATGAAATGTCGACCAACCTTGGTTGCATGCCAATGCTACCACTAGTCGAACAAACTCCAATATTGCTACTAGATAAAATACTTCAGAGTAGTCGAGTCCTGCTCTTTGAAGAAAACCTCGAGCTACTAATCTTGCTTTATGTCTTGCTATCGACCCATCAGCATTGTGTTTCAACCTGAACACCCACGTTACTTTGATAGCTTTTGTATGTGATGGCAATTTGACTAACTCTCATGTGTTGTTTCTTTCGATTTGCATGTAACTCTTCAACCATAGCTAACTTCCATAGTTGAATCTTTAAAGCTTCGTTATGGTTGATTGGTTAAGCACCTGCAAGTAAAGAAAAATGAACTAATTCTCTATCTGGTGTAAATTCATCATCACCCACCACTTCATAATCATGAAGTCTTGTTGGAAGGACTCTAGTTTGTTGAGGTCTATGGCTTATGCTAGCCACAACCTTTTCAACTTCAAAATTGTCTGGAATGTCAGCAACTTCTTATACTTCGATTGGATTCTCAACAATTCCTTCGACTTCGACCTCATTAGTTTCTTCGTCAAAATTAGAGCCCATCAATGGCTTGTTAATTGAATTAATAGAATTCCAATCCCAGGCAGAATTTTCATCAATCACAATATCATGACTCAACACAATTTTCTCATTGATTGGATTGAATAGCCTGTATGCACCCATTTTATGATACCCTATCAGAATCATAGGTTCACTCTTGTCATCAAGCTTCCTTCTTCTTGCATCAGAAACATGCTTGTAACATATAGAGTCAAACATCTTCAAATGAATAAATGATGGTCGTTTGCAAATCCACACTTCTTCAGGAACCTTGTTCTTCAATATCTTGGTAGAGAACCTGTTCAAGATATAAACTACAATAAAAAAAACTTCTCCCCATAAAGTTTTTGGAAAATTCTTTTGCTTCATCATGCATCTCTCCATATCCAATATGGTTCTGTTTCTTCTTTCAGTAATTCCATTATGTTGAGGAGTATAAGGAGCAGTTACCTCATGATCAATAACATGTTCTACATATAATTT
Organism: Vicia faba; assembly: GCA_948472305.1. Classification (NCBI taxonomy): domain Eukaryota; kingdom Viridiplantae; phylum Streptophyta; class Magnoliopsida; order Fabales; family Fabaceae; genus Vicia; species Vicia faba. The sequence goes on along the minus strand of OX451741.1, from coordinate 1,218,762,526 downwards.
TTAAAACATCTTCGAAGTGTATTCGCCACCTCCATCTGTTCGGAGTACTTTGATCTTCTTCTCACTCTGGTTTTCGACAAGCATATTGAATCTCTTAAAGATTTCAAATGCTTCTTCCTTTCTCTTGATCACATAGATTCGCAGCTTTCGAATGAACTCATCGAAGAACGAAAATAAATATATGTTTCCACCAATGGTATTTTCTTCTAATGGTCCACATACATTTGAATGTACCACTTCGATAATGCATGATGATCTCATTGGCATAGTCGAAACAAAAGAATTTTTGGATAGCTTTCCGACTAAACAAACTTCACAAATTTTGTCAGTTATCTCAAGACTTGGAATACCAGTAACCATATGTTGATTAATCAGTTGATTAAGTGATCAAAAGTTCAAATGTCCAAACCTCAAATTCCACAACCGACTATCTTTGTGGTCGACAATAGTTTTCAAACATTTAACTTCTATCGAACTAATCATAGTCTTAAATATTCTATTCTTCGACAACGGAGATTTGAAGACCAAATTGTTCTTGGTGTCGAACAATTTCAAAGCTCTATCTTTCATAACAACTGAGAAACCTTTTTCTACCAGTTGTGCAACACTTAGGAGGTTGCACTTCATTCCAGGTGCATAGAGAACATCTTTAATCAAAGCTCTCCCTCCATTACTCATTTGAAAAACTATGTTGCCAATACCTTTTACTTGCAACTAACTATTTTCAGCAAGTTTTACCATGCTCTTCTTCGACTCATTGAAATCTGCAAACCACTCCTTTCAACCAGTCATGTGATTCGAGCAGCCTGAGTCGAGGAACTAGATCTTGGATTAGACATGGTTATCTGCATCTCCAGCAATAACCATCATACCACCTTCAAAATCATTTGTATCTTGGCATGCAAGATCCGCTCCTTCATCCTTGACTTTTGTCGATCCATTGTCTTTCCTGTACCAACAATTCTTGGCTATGTGACCCAATTTTTTACAGTTATATCACTGCACACCTTTTTTTAAATATTTTTTGTACTTTCGTTAGTTTCCTCTTCCTCTTTCCAAGGATTCAGAAGATCTATCTTCGACCTCATTCTTGTGGGGATTTGACCAAGACTTATTGCTACGAGTCTTGTCAAACTTGCCTTTGAATTTGTTGAAACCACCATCCTTTTTCCATGAATGAGCTTGCACAGCCTGTTGATAACACCGAATCGCATTATGTTTCTGACTCGAATAACACATGTTTTCCTTAGTTTTATTATTGTTTTTTAGTATTATTCCCTTGTTTCCTTTGTTTTCAGGTCACATGTCCTTTCAGAGCCTTCAGAGAAGAAACGAGCGAAAATGCTAGAAAAATAGGTTTTTTCCAAGAAAATACACACATGGCGTCTAGCTCCGCGCCGGCTACAGGGAATGCGCTGACATGGCGCACTTTCATCCAGGGGCCAACTTCCATGTTCCCACGATCTCTCCATTTTCACTCACCACGCCCGCAGGGAGGGTGGTCGCGCCCGCGGCCTTCACAAACCATTTCCCGCTCAGAAGGAGTTGAGGGGCATGCTCGTCTTTACAGAGTTTCAGGATCTTCTATAAATAGCAAGTTCATTTCATTTTCGTTTTCATCCAAACTTAGATGCAAAGTTAGATCCAGTCAAGTTACTGCTTAGGCATATATTACTACTTTGTAAAGTGATAATCTTCTCACATCAGGAAGTTATCACACTTGAGTGTGCGAGTTTGTATTCAAGTTCGGAGCACTTTGGTTGAAGTTTATCATACTATCTTTTACATTTCCACGACTTGTATCAGATTCAAGCCTTCGATTGGAGCAAGGTTCTAATTTAATTGCTTTCATTTATTTTATGCTCTTACCATAGTCTACACGTTTTATAGACTCTAAATGCTCTTACCATAGTCTACATGTTTTATAGACTCTAAATGCTCTTACCATAGTCTACACATTTTATAGACTCTAAATGCTCTTACCATAGTCTACATGTTTTATAGACTCTAAATGCTCTTACCATAGTCTACAAGTTTTATAGACTCTAAATGCTCTTACCATAGTCTACATGTTTTATAGATTCTAAATGCTCTTACCATAGTCTACACATTTTATAGACTCTAAACGCTCTTACCATAGTCTACACGTTTTATAGACTTTAAATGCTTACCATGTCTAGCTAAATTTATTACGGTGAGAATGTAAGGATCGAATCATAACTATGTTCTGCATGCCATGCTAATAGAAATACCTTTGGGATGTTTTAGTTTTTAATACTGGTTTAAATGTGTTTAAAAGTTTATGGGTAAGATCGAAAGCTGTCCATACTTGAGATTAAGCCAGATTAGTTCTTGACCAAACGAAAAGAGCGAAAGCAGTTCGTTTGGTTAAGTAGGATTACTTGATATAATTTTAGAAAACGATTTTGAAACTATTTGCGGACGCGTTTGTGGGATTAAAATCTGATTTTTGGTCAAAATCCAAGGATCTCTTTAAGTTAAGTTTTCCAAATTAAAACACTTTTTCCCTAAGTCAAAATAACTTGTTTCTTAAAAATAGGTTTACTTCTTTAACGCGTTAGGCACCCTTTATAAGTGACAATAAAGGAATTTAATTTAAAGAGTAAACTCGGTTCTTGTATGCGAAAGCTACAAGTTCCTGTTAAACAGTTCTTTGCTATAAATGGAAAATATTGCCCAAAAGTAAATACTATACATGCATGCTAGGACGCTGTCTGAACTCGTGATTTACATTCGATCCCGTTTGTTTTATCTCTTTAATTTTATTTGCTTTTATTTCCCTGTACTGAACTCAATCCCTTACTGATCTGCCTTAGATAAACACCTTAACAATAGAGTCGATAGATTGACAATTGGTCTCTGTGGTTCGATAATCTTATATATTACTTCGATAGGCTGTGCACTTGCAGTTATAATTTAGACTATACAGTAAAAGCCCATCAAGTTTTTGGCGCCGTTGCCGGGGACCAACTTTGCCAAATTTCGTACCCTTTTTGTTATCCCGTTTAGACTAAGGCTACTTATTTAGCCGGTAGATGCATAGAAATCGTAGCACCGGTAACCTAATAGATCCTTTAGTAGAACCTGAAAGTTTCGCTCGAGCCCGTCTCTTTATACAAAAGTCGAAGAAAGCTATGGCCGAGGACCGTAATCAAAGACCGCTTAAGGAATTTTCCCAACCATCTAACGAGGAACCTAGTTCTGGTATAGTAAATCCAGCTATAACAACTAACAACTTCGAATTAAAACCCTCGCTATTACAATTAGTTCAACAAAACCAATTCTCTGGTCTCGCTACCGAGAACCCGAATCAACACTTGAAGGCATTTATCCGATTAGCTGACACCCTCAAAGCAAATGGTACCACATCTGAAGCAATACACCTAAGATTGTTTCCATTCTCTCTAAGAGGGAAAGCTCTCGATTGGTTAGATTCCCTCCCTGCCAATTCGATAACAACTTGGGAGGACCTTAGAAGAGTGTTCCTTTCCAGGTATTTACCCCCTAGCAAAACCGCTATTCTTAGAAACCTGATCACTAGATTCACCCAAAACCAGGGAGAATGTCTATTTGAAGCTTGGGAAAGATATAAAGACCTTTTAAGAGCTTGTCCACACCATGGCCTAGAGCAATGGTTGATCATTCACACCTTCTATAATGGACTCCATTATAATACCAAAATGTCTATCGACGCCGCCGCAGGTGGTGCGCTAATGAACAAACCTTACCCTGAAGCTTGTGCCCTGATCGAAGATATGGCCCAAAACCATTACCAATGGGGGGCAGAACGAGCGACAGTGGAGAAGAAGGAGATCCAAGGAGGGGTGCATGAGATAAGTAGCATGGACATGATGCAAGCTAAAATGGACGCCCTATCCTTAAGAGTAGATAACATATCCCAAAACCCTGCCACAGTAGCTGCACTCCACTCGGAATGCGAACTCTGTGGAACCCAAGGACATCCAACTTCAGATTGTTACCTGTTGAATGAGTCTAGCTCAGAACAAGTCAATTACACCCAAGGAAACCCGTTCTCGAACACCTATAACCCTGGATGGAGGAATCACCCAAATTTTTCCTATAAAAACAACAATCCAATCCAACATCCTGGAACACCCAGACCGCAAGGTTTTCAACCTCAAAAATCAAACCAACCTATGCAAGCTGTGCCACAAAGACCAAATATTAGGGAAACCCTAGATACTTTTATCACAACCCAGACTCAGCAAAACAAATAATTTATTAACCAAAACGCCCATACAAACGAACTAGTAACACAACTTGCAACTAAGTTTGACCAAATGATGACCCATCATAAGATGCTCGAGACTCAGATCTCACAAGTAGCTCAAACACAAGCCACACAAACCACACCTGGAGGACAATTCCCTGGACAAACTCACCCTAATCCTAAAGGAAAAGCGAATGCTATCACTCTAAGAAGTGGAACCGCTTACGATGGACCGAAACTTCCAACGATGTGTGTACCCGAAAAACTAAAAAAAGATAGCATACCTGAGGACCAAGTAGAGAAACCAGAGGAACCAAGAACCCAACAGAACCAGGTGGAAGAATCGAAAAATAAAACTTATACACCACCTCCACCCTATAAACCTCCAATACCATACCCACAAAGACTTAAACAAACCAAGATAGAAATCCAATACCAAAAATTCATCAAACTAATAGAGAAACTCCATGTAGAGATTCCCTTTACCGAAGCGATTACCCAAATACCATCATATGCTAAATTCTTAAAAGACATCCTGTCAAACAAATGCAGACTCGATGATCCTAAACCCCTAGAATGTCATTCCATCTCTGAAAATAAACTTACAAAAGAGGACAAAGATCCTGGAAGTGTTTCTATTCCTTGCATCCTAGGAAATCATATGATCGACAAAGCTTTCTTAGACCAAGGAGCAAGCGTAAGCTTAATGCCTTTGGCAGTCTGTAAGAGGTTAAACTTAGGAGAACTACAACCAACCAAAATGTATTTACAACTAGCTGATAGATCTGTCAAGTACCCCACAGGGATATTAGAGGATATACCAGTTAGAATAGGTCAGTTGTATATCCCAACCGATTTCGTGGTAATGGATATTAAAGAAGATGACAAAATCCCGATTCTCTTAGGAAGACCATTCTTGTCAACCGCCGGAGCTATAATCGACGTTAATAAAGGAAAACTTACCTTCGAAGTAGGAGATGAAAAGATAGAATTTATCCTCTCTAAATTCCTTATGGCACCTGTGATAGGAGATGCATGTTATGCAATCGACATCATTGATGAATGCTGTAAGTGCCTTCGTTTAGGATTGGCTCATTTCTTGTAAAACAAATAGTAACAACAATAATGTAATGTAATGTACAATAGGAACAGCCTGAAAATCCTATTGTAAATGCCTAAACATGGTGTGTTGAATCAACATCTGAAACAACATGTCTCAAGAGATGTCATAACATCATACCAGACATCAAGCTACTGAACTGTCAAGTCTGATGCAGTTCTGTTCCTGAAGTTATGCAGAATATTCTGCCAAATAGAATGCATAACAAGTAGCGAAAATTGAAGGCATATGTGGAGCCCTAGAAGATTTAATCAGAAGCTAAGGATAAGGAGAAAAGCTCGATGGAAGACCTAACTTACAGCAGAAGTTTTCTGCTTACTTTATGCAGGTCGTTAAAGCTGCATTGCTGTCATATGAAGGCCCAAAATCCAGTTGGGTAAAAAGGGTTATAAATAGAAGCATTGTAACCTAATTTAAGAGAGGTCGAGTATTGACAAGATGTAATATTTTAGGGCTAGTTTTGTTGTGAACCACCCGGGCTGTGGGATGGTCACCATACTCCTTGAAACCTGTAGGTTAGAGGATGTATGCATTGTACTTGATTGAAGCTTTTAAGCATGATCAAGATGTGTAATGGAAGTGTATCTTCTGAACAGTTTATGTACTGTAGAAAGTTATCACTGCGGTGATTGAGGGGGAGTGAGAGGGGTCTCATATCTAGGATTGGATCTTAGGTAAAAGTTTCATTGGGTAGTGATTAAGTGAGAAGGCTGTTGTTGTACCCCAAAATTTTCCCTCCCATTTCCTCAACATTTTCTCATCACAAGACCCTTGAAGATCAAGACCCAATTAGGGTTTCCTCTGCTCAAGACTTCTCCTTGCACTGTGGACTCAAATTAGGGTTTGTGTTTGCCCAAGGATGTTTTGACCTAAAATGCCTAAGATGACTTTCATGCTTCATGTTGGACTCCCAAGTTTACCCATGCCAAGTTTCAAGTCTTGATTCCAAGTTTTACCCAGTCAATTGGACAGTTGACCTAGAAATCAGCTGTATTGGGGAAAAAGTCAACTGTGGCCAATTGACAGCCAAATCTCATGAAATTTGACCCACATCAACATATTGAACTCATATGGACCATTTGATCAAGTTTGGATCACAATTCCACAAGAAATTTGATCAGATCACCAAAAGGGCAAAATGGTCATTTTTAGGGTTTTGACTGCACAAAGGCAATTTTTGACTGTTTGACCTAGCCAATGGCAAACCAAGCTCACATATGGACTCAAGGACTCAATGAAATGGTCTTGACACATTCATCAAGCTCAAAAGATCCCAAGTACACAAGGTTGACAGTTGAATTTCCCAGTCAATTGATCAATTTTGACTGTACACTGAAAAGTCAAACTTTGACTTTTTGGTCAAAATCAAGAGTCAAGATTCATTTTTCATCAAAACATGCCAAATCATGAAACTTGTTCACCAAGAAATCACAAAATGCAAATTAGGGTTTTAAAATGGAATTTTTCATAACTTAGAATTTTTCTAAGTTATGAAAAACCCTAATTTTTTCCCAACTTTGCCCCACCTTTTCACCAAGATCCATTTGGATTCAAACAAAAGTCAAAACATGAAAGTTGTAGCTTGTTGCATAATCTACAACTTTTATTCACAAAGTTTTCTCATTTGAAGCTTGTATCTCAAGTTACAATTTTTTGAATAAGGGCACTAAACCATTTTTAACTTAGTAGAATTTTAACCTATTTTGACAAGGTTTTCTACCCCACTTCAAGGCCATTTTCCATACCCTTCCACTTGGAATTTCAACTTGCATTTCAAAGATGGATTGTAGTACACATTCCAAGATTTCCAAAATGTACAAGAACTTCTCAAACAACCTCATAACTTGAGAGATTCGAATTTCACAAGTTGGCAAAAATTCACTTTTTGTTCTTAACCAAGACATGTTCATAATCTTGCAAATTTGAACTCAGCTTGCTTTATGCTTGATTACAGGTCCTTGAACCATTCCATACTCAATAATTTAATGCATATTCAATGTGTTAAAGTGTTGTTCTTTGAGTGCAAGCATTGTATGCAAGATTACTCCTAAACTAGATAAAGTGAACTTTCCATTTTTGAAAAGATTAGCTTTATGTCCAATTGCAAATCAAGAAAGTACATGGAAAATCTGCTTGGCACAAGATTATGTGCATAACACACTGATCAAGAGAAGATTATGCAGCACATTAGGGGGTCCTCTACTGACCTAAAAAGCCAAGTTGCATTTGTTTGCTTCACATAGAAGAAAAGTCCATAACTTGAACCAACTCTCTCTTCAGCATAGACACACAAGAAAGAAGTGATCAAACACATTACACATAACATATCCAAGCTTTTGCACGAGCCATTGACCTCCCAAACATCCTCCAACCAAAAAACACCATCAAACTGCAAAAACAGAGTGGCCTCTGCAGTTTGATTGCTAACTCCTATTTCCCCCAAGTTCTTGTGCCAAAACCAGTTCACACACATTCCCTAGTACTTATGCAAGCTAACCATGACCTGAAACCTGACCTGTAACACCTCCAAGCCACTTCACCATTTTTAATTTTCTGTTTTGCAGTTGGAGTTCACTAGCTCGATTCAGGGAGTTTCAAGACAAAGTAGGACTTGGAAAAGCATCCTTACACTTCAAGGAAGCTATACAAGTCATCATTTCACTCTGAAACATCCTCCATTGCAAAGCTCGATTCCAACTGAACAGGTAAGTTCATGGGGTCGTATCTCTCTTATTAGACATTGTTAGCTTTAGGTTTGTGAAGAAAACATGTCACAATCATAGCCCTGAACATGCTCATATGATTAAATTTCATTTATATTTCGTGTGCTTAGAGAATTTTATGTCTGAACATTGATGAAAAGTTAGGTCAGAAATTGGGGGAGGAGAAATTCTCCCTCATCTTAGAGAGTTAGGTCAAGTTCTTTACATGGTTGAAACCGTCTCTTAATGCTCTACACTTTTCATGTTATGAGTTTTGCTTGAAAGTCCAGGAATCCAGAGATAAAAAACGCGTGTTTGCTTGAAGGATGTTGTTCAGAGGTTGAAGAAGACAAGTCTTCTGGGCTGGGCCTGGAATTTTTTCTTATTTGCACCATATAATTACTCATGAACCCCCCAAGCCCATTTGTCTTATTTTTAACTCTTTTTGACTTTTTCTTTTTTATTTGACTTTGTTTATTTTTTCTCATGACATAAAAAAAAATAAAAATATTTTTTCCATCATTTTTTGTATTTATTGCATATTTATTTGTTTATTTCTTTTGTTTATACATAAATATATACATATTTTTATTTAGAATAAATACAAAAAATAGTGTAAATGCATTCATATACATTTTTATTTTTATTTACCTTCTGAAAATATTTCACATAAAAAAATACTTTTTATTTATTTTATTAAAATATTAAATATATATTATTTTTGTATATAATGCATATTTAAGAACTTAATATATATATATATGTTTATTAATATATTTAAGTTAAAATATAAAAATACTTGAATTTTTCATTTTTATTAATATTTGATACAAAAATACTTTTTTTTCATAATATACTTCATTTTATTTTTATTTTTGTATATAATAAATAAATGCTTGTATTAAATCAAATAATAATACATTTTCTTTAAAATTAGGGTTTTTGCCCTAAAAGTTAAAAATGCTCAAAATAATACCCTTTTATTTTCTCATTTTATTTTACATAAACCATACTTTTCTCATACATAAAAAACTTTCTTTTTTGCATTTTTGCATATTTATTTAATTTCCATTTAATCATGCAATTTATTTACCTTGCAAATATTCAAAAATGATGTAATAATTTAGATTCAAATTCTTGTCAATATCCCCATTTGAACATTTGTACCCCCCTTCCCATATTTGGTTTTGTAATAGCTTAGTAAATTTATTTTCGCACTTTATCGCTTTCTAATGATAACATGTTAGAATTAGGGCTTGTATGCGAAAAAACGACAAAAAATAGTTATGACCTAATCTCAAGATAAACAAGCATGAAAATGGACACACAAATCACACTTGCACCCCTAGGGTATTCCACTTGTTGCCTTTCAAAATTGGGCCATATTGCATGTTGAACTTCTTTGGGCAAAACAAACAAATTGAATGATCATAGTCTCTCGATAAAACTTTTCAAAACAAACAAAAATAAATGATCAAGTCCCTTAAAGAAAATTGCCCAAAGACATTTAACGCCGTTGCAATTATGGTCTAGACGATGACCCGCGCCTGTCCCTTTCACATCCTAACATAAGGTTGTCCACCAAATACAATGGTGGAACAAACTTGTTAAAAGGGTTAAGACATAGCAATAATCTTTTGAGAAATTTAGGAGTAGATAACCTCTTAGTTACTTGAATCAAACTTGCAAACTAAAACACTTGCCTAATTTCAAAACCACACCTCACAACACTTTCAAAACAACTTTCAAAAACAAATGAAAACCTTTTCAAAAGACATACATCTTTGTATACATCCCCACATGGATCATTACAAAGGTTGCCACCACATTGGCCTCTTTTCAAAACATTTTCAAACCCACACACAAAGCACCATTTAAAACAATTGAAAACAAAAGGCAAGTGATCTAAGCAAGTAACTAAGAGCCCATGGATAACCATGGATAGAAAGGGTGCTAATACCTTCCCTTTCTATAATCTACTCCCCGAACCCAAGAAAACATCTCAAAAGGTTTTTGCTGTGCTTTTTTAACCTTTCCTTAGGATAAAATAAAAAGTCGGTGGCGACTCTTGCTCAACCGAAACATTTGCGAATACAAACGCAAAACCTCAAGTCAGTTCTCCCACCGTATCACAGAACTGGCGACTCTGCTGGGGAGGGACTTAAAAGTGGAGTAACCTTAGGGCTTAGATCACCTTTGTTTTCAATTGTTTGCTTTGTTTGCTTTTATATTTGTGGGCTTTGCATCGGAGTTTCATAGATCCTAACCCGGATCTGGGAAATACCCTGTTTAGGTAGCATAATCTGTGAGGGACCTGTCCGGCGTAGACCGACATGGGTGAAGCAGTGGCTACATTGGTGTGGCATCTTAGTCTGTACCTATATCCCTTGTGTTGCAACGGGGAGAATATAGGTCTTCTAAGGGGTCATTAAACACCAACCAACCTTAGAACCCTAAATTGACCAACTTGGCTATTAGGACAGTAGCAGTATGCTACACTCATTGAGGCTAAACTCTCGAGATGGTTCTGGCCGCGAGAAAAGATTGCGATGCTGGAGTTATGACCGATTGAGGGTAGCCAATGATTTGAGATCCTCTAGAACCCGGTTACTTTTGATAGGGCAGGTTTTAACCAACAAAACCAAAAGAGGGTAATACCTGAAACTCATGCTGGCCTGAAACCTAAGGGTGTTTTGTGTGACTTGTGTGCCTTATTTGCCTATGTGAATACTTGTGGTGTGCTTCATCATAGCATCATGCCATCATACCATTGCATGCATCCTGTATAAAGGACTAACCCATTTCAAAGACAAAAAAGTTTCATCTTTGCTCTGTTTTGTAGGACATCATGATGCCCGTACGTAGGAATACTGTCCGGCTCAACTTTGTTCAACCACCAGTGTTACTCAAGGATTTGGTTGGAAGGATTCCAAACACTTCTTCTTTCATCAACAGACATGGTTCTCTCCTTGGCTTGGTCACTGCAAAATGGGACCAACAACTGATAAGTGTTCTGACCCAGTTTTATGACCCTTTGTACCACTGTTTCACCTTTCAAGACTTCCAGCTGGTTCCTACCCTGGAAGAATTTTCTTATTTGCTTGGGATCCCTGTCTTGGAACAAACTCCATTCACTGGTTTGGAAAAGACTCCTAGGCCTGAAGAGATTGCTGCAATTCTCCCCTTGACCAAAGAAGAGGTATTGTCCAACTGGGAAACTAGAAATGGGATCAAGGGCTTTTTGGTCAAATTTCTGGTTGGCAAGGCTAATGATTTCTGGAATGACTTGGACTTCAAGGCATATGAGGATATTCTGGCTCTTTTGATCTATGGTCTGGTACTGTTTCCCAACCCTGACACTTTTATCAGTATCCATGTCATAAGGATCTTCATGTCTCGGAATCCGATACCCACTCTTTTGGGTGATATTCTACAACAACTCTATGCTCGTACTGCTCGAAAACGGGGAACTCCGTGGTGTTGTGCTCCTTTGCTAGTAAGGTGGTTTATTTCGCACCTTCCTAAGTTCGTGCTGAAGAATGAAGAAGGAAAAGGTTGGGCTCGGAGGTTAATGTCTCTCACTGAAAATGACATCACTTGGACTCTCAGAGGTTTGGATGAGGTAGCTGTTATTGACCGTTGCGGAGAATACCCTAATGTTCCGTTGATTGGTATCCAAGGAGGAATCTCTTACAATCCGTGCTTAGCTCTCCGTCAGTTTGGAAGAGCCAGAGGAGATGGGCCTCATGAAATGTTGGTTCCTCACTTCCATTTTGAGTTTCAGGCAGACAGTGACAAACTACGCCAGGGATTCATTATAGCTTGGGACAGAATCCACAAAGCCAACCCACATGAGTTGGGAACAAAGACTTCTCTGCCATTAAAGCCCTATTGCAAATGGGTCCGCATCCGTGCTCAAAGGTTAGGTATGCCCTACGAAGCTGTTAGACCTCTCATCCTTGAGTCTCCTGTTGAAGATGGGGCTTCTCCAACTGTCCTCCCTCCTCAGATACCTACTGATTTTGACACCATGAAGAGATCTTGGGCGCAGTTAAAGGAAGAACGGGATTTCTATCGGGAGAAGTTCAACGAGCAGGAACGGAAGATCCAGAGGCTGACTAAGCAATTGGAGGAAGAACGGGTCCTGAACAACTACATCAGCACTGAAAAGAGGAGGCCATGGGAGCATTGATGAGCTTTGGATGTTTCTTTTTTATAATTTATTTCCTTTCCAAGTATTTTTCATTCCTGTAATGCCTAAGGGCAAATTGTTGAACAATTGAAAATTTTAATCTAATGAAGTGTGTTTCCCTTTTTGTCTACAAAGTTGAATCTTGTTTGTCTTTGAAAACATAAAACATACGCATTCCATTGCACCATATGCATAGCAGGTACCCTATTTCACAGGTTGCTTAATCTCCTTCGCTGTTTATTTTGAACAGTCATCATGAATCCAGACTCATCCAGTGAGCAAGCAATCAAGGCCCTTCAGGCCCAAAATGCACAGTTTCAAGAGATGGTCCTAAGCCTAGCCCAAGGTCAGCAAGAGTTGAAGACTCTACTCCTGAAGAAGAAGAAGAAAAAGAGGACTGCATTGTTCAACACCGGACGCAGATTTGGGAACACACTCCACAATGAAGCTGATCCAACTACTTCTTCTGCTGAGAAAAATAGTCCCCAAGGGGGAGGAGCTCCTAGTCCCGCAGTCTCCGACAACGAGACGGACTATAACGACGAACAATACCCACCTGCTGCTGACAGATACAAGCAATTGGAGGACCGCTTGAGCGCCATGGAAATTCAGAATGTGCCAGGACTGGATTTCAGAGATTTGGGGTTATCTTCTGGAGTAGTAATTCCGCACAAGTTTAAGGCGCCTGCCTTCGCCAAGTATGATGGGGTCTCCTGCCCAAAGCTGCATCTAAGGTCGTACGTAAGGAAAATCCAACCTTACACGGCGGATAAGAACCTTTGGATTCACTTCTTCCAAGATAGCCTCTCGGGGTCACAGCTTGAATGGTTCTACCAATTAGATGGAACTAGCATCCGACACTGGGAAGATTTGGCAACCGCATTCTACAGACAATACCAATACAATTCTGATCTCGCTCCTACGCGTACCCAACTTCAGGGTATGTCTCTAGGAACGGGTGAAGGGTTCAAAGAGTACGCTCAAAAATGGAGAGATTTGGTTGGCAGGGTGCAGCCTCCGTTGACTGATCGAGAGCTGGTTGATATGTTTCTAGGGACGTTGTCTGGTCCGTTTTTCAATCATTTGGTTGGTAACTCCTCCGCTGGGTTTACAGATTTGATATTGACGGGAGAAAGAATCGAAGCTGGCATCAGGTCAGGCAAGATACAAAAGGCTGCCTCCACAAGTGCTGAGAAGAGGCCGTTTAAGAAAGAAGCAAGTGCCGTCTATGGTACTAGAAGACAAGTCAAGCCCGAAAGTCGCCAAGCCGTCAATGCTTTGGTCATCTCAAAACCTGTTGCTGCTCCTCAGCAGTACAATCAACAAAGAAGCGAAAGGCCCAAGAGGCAGTATACTCGACTGAGTATGACATTATCTCAAATTTTACCCCAACTGTTATCCACCAACCTGGTGACCCTCAAAGAAGCTCCTAAGGTCGTCAACACTGCGTCTCCTAAGTATAACCCAAATGCCCGATGTGCTTATCATTCTGATAGTCCCGGGCACACTACTGATGATTGCTGGGCCTTGAGAAACAAAGTACAAGATCTGATCAACGCAAAGGAAATTCAGTTTGAAGCACAGGAAAGACCAAATGTTGTAATTGCTCCTATGCCCCAGCATAGAGTAAATGCCATTGAGGAAGAATTGTATGCTGTTTCGGTAAATGAAGTTGTTACCCCTCTGAAGACCGTCAAGAAGAACCTACTGCGGGCCGGTTTATTTCCGGGTTGCAGTGAAGGTTGCCTGTTCTGTGCTGTTTCCCTATCTGGTTGTCCCTTACTGAGGTTAGGCGTCCAAAGCCTAATGGATAGCAAGGAGATTCTATTCAAGAAGTCTGCTGTTCAGTTGGTTCCGGTAAAAGAAGTCTTTGTGGTTACCATCTTCAATAATCCAATCAAGGCTCTCCCGAAGAAGCCTATTCAAATCATGACTGTTGCACCTGTGGTTATTACTGTTCCGGGGCCTCTCCCCTACGTATCTGATAAAGCTGTCCCCTGGAATTATGGGGCAGACGTATATGTGAATGGAATCAAACAAGAATTCGACACTGGCGCCAGTATCTGCGATATCACTGGTCCAGCCAAGGTCACCCGCAGTGGCAGGCTCTTCTCGCCTGACATTGCACCGCCCGCTATTCGAAAACCCCTCCTTATAACACCTACAAGTTTACCTGTTCCTGTTGCTGATCAAGTTGTTTCCCCTGCCGCCGAGTCATCTAATGCTCGGGGCAAAGGGATTGAAGAGGAGCCTGCCCGGATGGAGGCACCAATACCTATAAGTGCTGAGGCCTCCCAACAAGAAGTGGAGGAGATCTTGAAAATAATAAAGAAAAGTGATTTCAATGTTGTCGAGCAGCTGGGGCATACGCCCTCCAAGATCTCCATGCTCTCCTTATTGCTATGCTCCGAGGCCCATGCTAAAGCCTTGATTTCATTTCTCAAGACGGCCCATGTGCCGCAAGAAACGTCTGCAGTCCAGTTCACTGATTGCGTAGCAAATCTGACAGCAGACAATGGCTTGGGTTTTTCAGATGCTAACCTGACTGCGAAGGGAAGAGACCACAATGATGCCCTGCATGTCTCTATCGAATGCAGGGGCACTACTCTGGCGCATGTATTGGTGGACACTGGTTCCTCCTTGAATGTTCTACCGAAAAAGGTTTTAGACCGTTTGGATTATGAAGGCCTAGAACTGAAGCCCAGCAATATCATCGTCAGGGCCTTTGACAGTTCAAAAAGGATGGTTCATGGAGAGGTTGACATCCCTATTCGTGTGGGCTCTCAGGTGTTCGACTCTACGTTTTATGTGATGGATATACGTCCATCATACTCTTGTCTACTGGGTCGACCTTGGATCCATAAAGCTGGGGCAGTGACCTCCACCTTACACCAGAAGCTGAAGTACCCTGTCAGGGGGAAGATCGTCACGGTGCAAGGAGAAGAGGAGTATATGGTGAGCCATTTGAATTCCTTCAGATACATTGAGATGGATGGGGAGTTTATTGAAACCCCCTTTCAGCATTTCGAGGAGGTGCATCCAATTTCAGCAGCAGGAAGAGAATGTTTCCTTGAAGATGGCTTCCCTAAGGGATGCCCGGGCTGTGGTTCAGAAAGGCAATTGTGCAAGCTAGGGTCAGCTTCCTGACTTCACGCAGAAGAATGACAAGTTTGGGCTGGGCTTTACTGCAGAGGCTCAGAGGGCTGTGCGCAAGGAGAAGGTCAGAAAGGCTCCGGTGTTTATCTCCAGCTCAAGGGTGAATGCTATCGAGGAGGATGTAGAGGAAGCAGAGTTTGACAGTTGGATCTACCCGACTACCAGCAACGGACCAAGCAACTGGACGGCAAAGGATTTTACCCCTATCACATTTGTCACGCAGTAATTAATTTCTTTTGATTTCCAATTTGTAACAAACAATATGTTAAAACTTTGTTGGCTCGGTGTCCTACCCGGGGCATCGTAGCTCCATTTGTGAGGGCTTTTTGTATGACATTTTCATATATCATCAATCAAAACATTGGACGTTTGTTGCATTTCAAATCTTGTGCTCTTTTCCTTTCTGTGTTATATATATTGCAAAACAACTATATTTACACACACTCACTTATACAGGTTTCAATCCACTCTGGATCTCACTGGTAACAGCTCTGCTACCGCCAGTTATGACTTCGAAAATCCGATCAACTTGGCCGAAGACGAAGGTGAAGATGATTGCGAAGTGCCTGGTGAACTCGCAAGACTGCTACTCCAGGAAGAGAGAGTTATTCAACCACATGAAGAGCCGGTGGAGACAATTAACCTGGGTACCGAGACAGATAGGAAAGAGGTCAAGATTGGTGCCAATCTAGAGCTCAGCGTGAAGCAACGACTGATCCAGATGCTACAAGACTACATGGAGATTTTTGCTTGGTCCTATGAAGATATGCCTGGTTTGGATGCCGACATTGTAGTTCACCACCTGCCGACCAAGGAAGATTGCCCTCCGGTAAAGCAAAAAGTCCGACGGATGCGTCCAGAGATGTCTGAAAAGATCAAGGCCGAGGTTATGAAACAGTTTGATGCCGGGTTCCTTGCAGTGACTTCTTACCCTCAGTGGGTTGCCAATGTGGTGCCAGTGCCGAAGAAGGACGGTAAAGTCAGAATGTGTGTTGATTACAGGGATCTGAACAAGGCCAGCCCCAAGGATGACTTCCCCCTACCTCACATTGATGTCCTTGTTGACAATACCGCTCAACACAAGGTGTTCTCCTTCATGGATGGTTTTTCAGGGTATAATCAGATCAAGATGGCTCCAGAGGATATGGAGAAGACTACATTTGTGACTCAGTGGGGCACCTTCTGTTATAAGGTCATGCCATTCGGATTGAAAAATGCTGGGGCAACCTATCAACGTGCCATGGTTGCCTTATTTCATGATATGATCCATCATGAGATTGAGGTATACGTTGATGACATGATTGCAAGGTCTCAAACTGAGGAGGAGCACCTTGACCATCTGAGGAAGTTATTTGACCGACTCAAGTTATACAAGCTAAGGTTGAATCCCAACAAATGCAGCTTCAGGGTAAGATCCGGAAAATTGTTAGGTTTCATTGTAAGTGATAAGGGTATCCAGGTGGACCCTGCCAAGGTAAAAGCCATACAAGAGATGCCGACTCAAAGAACAGAGAAAGAAGTCAGAGGCTTCCTAGGACGACTAAATTACATTGCCCGATTCATCTCACATCTGACTGCTACTTGTGAGCCAATCTTCAAATTACTGAAGAAAGATCAAGTAGTACGCTGGAATGATGAATGTCAGGCTGCCTTTGAAAGGATAAAGGAATATCTCCAAGAGCCACCCATTCTTATGCCACCGGTGGAAGGAAGACCTCTGATACTATACTTGACAGTACTTGACAATTCAATGGGGTGTGTGCTGGGGCAGCATGACGAGTCTGGCCGAAAAGAGCACGCTATTTATTACTTGAGCAAAAAGTTTACCGACTGTGAGTCTCGTTACTCACTGCTTGAGAAAACTTGTTGCGCTCTTGTATGGGCTGCTCGCCGGTTGAGACAGTATATGCTGACTCACACTACCTTATTGATTTCAAAGATGGATCCCATAAAGTACATATTTGAAAAGCCCGCTCTGTCTGGAAGAATAGCGAGATGGCAAATGATCTTAACAGAATATGATATCCAGTATACAACTCAGAAAGCAATTAAAGGAAGTGTACTGGCGGATCACTTGGCACACCAACCTGTGGACGATTACCAATCATTGAACTTTGATTTTCCGGACGAAGACATCATGGTGGTAACTGATTGTGAAATACCTGGACCGGATGAAGGACCTGAGGAAGGATCCCGATGGTCTATGCATTTTGATGGAGCCTCCAATGCTTTGGGTAACGGCGTCGGCGCTGTAATCATATCTCCCAAAGGAACTCATACTCCACTCACCGCCCGATTATGTTTCAGCTGCACCAACAACATGGCAGAATACGAGGCATGTATCATGGGTTTACAAGCTGCAATCGACCTAAGGATAAAATTTCTAAGTGTCTTCGGAGATTCCGCTCTCGTGATCAATCAGATCAAAGGCGAGTGGGATACGAAACACCCGAATCTTATTCCTTACAAGGAGTATGTGTCGACCTTGCTTCCCCACTTTGAAGAGATAACTTTTGAGCACTTCCCTAGAGAGGAGAATCAGCTAGCGGATGCCCTAGCTACGATGTCTTCAATGTTCAAAGTTAAATGGGACAATGAGGCTCCCTGAATCATTATCTAGAAGTTGGATGAACCGGCGTACTGCTGTGAGCTGGAGGCTGAGAAGGTTATTGAAAAACCCTGGTATCATGAGGTGAAGAGGTACTTGGAAGCTCAGGAATACCCTGAAGGTGCATCTGTCAATGATAAGAAGTTCATGAGGAGGTTTGCTGCAAAATTCTTCCTCAGCAACGGCATTCTCTACAAACGGAATCATGATTCGACTCTGCTACGTTGTGTGGATAAGGCTGAGGCAGAGAAAATTATGATAGAATTACATGAAGGCACATTTGGAACACATTCCAGTGGACACACCATGGCTAAGAAAATCCTTCGGGCAGGATATTTCTGGTCCACAATGGAAGCCGATTGTTACCAGCACTCCCGAACTTGTCATAAATGCCAGATCTATGCTGACAAGGTGCATATCCCTCCGGTTCCTTTGAATGTCCTGACGGCACCTTGGCCTTTTGCAATGTGGGGCATCGATATGATCGGTGAGATCCGACCGACGGCATCCAATGGGCATCGCTTCATCTTGGTGGCGATCGATTACTTCACGAAATGGGTTGAGGCAGCTTCCTACGCCACAGTAACCAAGAGCGTCGTGGCACGTTTCATCCGGCATAATCTGATCTGTCGGTACGGCGTCCCGGAAAGAATCATTACGGACAATGGTACCAATCTCAATAACAAAATGATCACTGAACTCTGTGAACAATTCAAGATACAGCACCACAATTCTTCTCCCTACCGGCCGAAGATGAATGGGGCTGTAGAGGCAGCCAATAAGAATATCAAGAAAATTGTGCAGAAGATGACAGTGACCTATAAAGATTGGCACGAGATGTTACCGTTCGCTCTTCATGGGTACCGCACCTCAGCAAGGACGTCAACCGGGGCAACTCCTTTCTCCTTGGTCTATGGCATGGAGGCAGTCTTGCCAATTGAAATCCAGATACCCTCTCTCCGGATAATGAAGGATGCAGACTTGAATGAAGATGATTGGATCCAGACTCGACTTGATCAATTAAATCTGATTGACGAAAAGAGCCTCACTGCTATCTGTCATGGTCAAACGTATCAAAAACGGATGATCAGAGCATTTAACAAGAGAGTCAGACCACAAGAGTATCAAGTTGGGGACCTGGTAATCAAGCGCATCATCCTTCCTCAAAGTGATCCCCGGGGCAAATGGACCCCTACATACGAAGGGCCATTTGTGGTTAAACGTGTGTTCTCAGGAGGAGCCATGATCCTAACCACCATGGATGGTGACGACCTTCCTCACCCCGCCAATGCAGACATAGTGAAAAAATACTACGCATGAATAACAGACCCGCTAGGTTGACATACCTAGGCAAAAATAAGGGCTTCCCGGCGAACCAAAAGGGTTCGGGCAAAAATAAGGGATGAAATGAATAAAAATCTGTACACCCGGCAAGTCGAAAACCTGAAAGGACGGCTTGGGCAAAAATGGGTATCCCGGTGGACTGAAAACCCGAAAGGGAGGTCCAGGCAAAAGTTAGGGATAAAAGCGTAACACTATGTCTCATTGGATCACTTCGCATCCGAAAGTCGGCATCAACTATCTGGCTCAGATTTCGGCATCGACCAATCAGCTTCATCTTCGACCAGGCGGCAAAGCGATGAGACGCTTGAAGACATAAAGGCGATAGCAGAGTTGGAACCCAGTGGGATTGTTCACATAGCTGTTTTGTTTCCTTTTTCAAATTGTAAACTCTACGTTATTTGGCGGCGTCCTCTTACTAGGATGTCAGCCTCTTGTACAAAAACGCCTATTCACAGGCAAAGTTTAAATCAATACAAATTCACTTGTCCATACAAATTACCATTGTTTTCTTTTTCTGTTTTGTCTTGCGAAGAACGTCCAATGTTCATTTTTGATATATGCATTTGACATTAAATTGCTGATTCGTAAATGTTTACACATAAAACAAGAGATTGATTACAGGTGACATCAGAGACAGGGGCAATGTGAAGTTGTCTAATGCAGTCTGGTTGTTTTGTCCGCCAAGGTACCAAGGTAGATTCAACTGAAGAATGTGGCCAAATCATCTCAAACTCCCCGCAGAGTAAAACAAGGTTCAGTAGTACTTCCCTTGTAGAGTACGGACGTCTCTCCCGAGTTTTATTTAGAGTTATTTCCTCACAAGGACTTATAACTGGGTTATCCTCAGCTAAAAACCACGGAAGACCGCCCTCGACAAAGTTCCTTCAAACCCCAGCGGAGTTTATCATCATTATCCTCAGCGGAATCCATCATTAAAGTCCTCAACAGGCCTCTTATCAAAACTTCGGCCAAGTACCTCTTCCACGGAGCAACTCCCCGGCCGTTCGTCAAGGATTTATTTTCCTGAAACGAAATTACATTCATAAACATTTCACATTTTCATACATCTTGCTTACATACATGATAAAACGCATACAACACTATCTCATGTTGAACATCATGATATCATGCATATCATACATCATGACATTGCATACAACTTATGTTTTTTGCCTTTTCAGGAAAAAGACAATCCCAAAAACAACTACCTTCAACTGTCACAATTCCAGATCCGATACCTGTATCTAGCCAGGGCACATCTGAGAGTGATCAGTTTCCAGACTCGATTCCTGTATCTAGCCAGGGCACGTCTGAAGAGTTCGAAGATTCGATTCCTGTATCCAGCCAGGGCATATCTATTGACGACTATTTCCAGACTCGATTCCTGTATCTAGCCAGGGCACGTCTGAAGAGTTCAAAGATTCGATTCCTGTATCCAGCCAGGGCACATCTATCAACTACAACATCTCCAGACTCGATTCCTGTATCCGGCCAGGGCATATCTGTTGACCATGTTTCCAGACTCGATTCCTGTATCTAGCCAGGGCACGTCTGAAGAGTTCGAAGATTCGATTCCTGTATCCAGCCAGGGCACATCTCTCAACGACTATTTCCAGATTCGACTCCTGTATCCAGCCAGGGCACATTTGTGAACAACCAATTGTAGATTCGATACCTGTATCTAGCCAGGGCATATCTGCATAAGGAGACTGAAGATCAAACACCTGTAACAAGCCAGGAAAACATCCGTCTTTCTCAAATATACAAGTTCTCGCTAAGGAATCTCTTATGCGATCGACACTTCCCAAATGGCATCTATAAGCCCATTCCCGACAAGGTTCTGTCACATCTCCAGGTGGCATCTATAAGCCCATCTCCCTATCCACCACCTCTCCAAATGGCATCTATAAGCCCATCCCCGACACCACGTTGCTAATACTTCAAACATGCGAGTGCAAATTTCCGGGCACTCTAGTGTCCAATCTCCTTTTACCCTCGAGTCACGAAAGGCGAGCTCGCCAATCTAACTCTTCAGGTCC
Organism: Vicia faba; assembly: GCA_948472305.1. Taxonomy (NCBI): domain Eukaryota; kingdom Viridiplantae; phylum Streptophyta; class Magnoliopsida; order Fabales; family Fabaceae; genus Vicia; species Vicia faba. The sequence continues at coordinate 1,218,741,113 of OX451741.1, read as the reverse complement.
AAGAAGATTGAACAGGGGCAACTGTTGTACCCCAAAATTTGCCCTCCCATTTCCTCAACATTTTCTCATCACAAGACCCTTGAAGATCAAGACCCAATTAGGGTTTCCTCTGCTCAAGACTTCTCCTTGCACTGTGGACTCAAATTAGGGTTTGTGTTTGCCCAAGGATGTTTTGACCTAAAATGCCTAATATGACTTTCATGCTTCATGTTGGACTCCCAAGTTTACCCATGTCAAGTTTCAAGTCTTGATTCCAAGTTTTACCCAGTCAATTGGACAGTTGACCTAGAAATCAGCTGTATTGGGGAAAAAGTCAACTGTGGCCAATTGACAGCCAAATCTCATGAAATTTGACCCACATCAACATATTGAACTCATATGGACCATTTGATCAAGTTTGGATCACAATTCCACAAGAAATTTGATCAGATCACCAAAAGGGCAAAATGGTCATTTTTAGGGTTTTGACTGCACAAAGGCAATTTTTGACTGTTTGACCTAGCCAATGGCAAACCAAGCTCACATATGGACTCAAGGACTCAATGAAATGGTCTTGACACATTCATCAAGCTCAAAAGATCCCAAGTACACAAGGTTGACAGTTGAATTTCCCAGTCAATTGATCAATTTTGACTGTACACTGAAAAGTCAAACTTTGACTTTTTGGTCAAAATCAAGAGTCAAGATTCATTTTTCATCAAAACATGCCAAATCATGAAACTTGTTCACCAAGAAATCACAAAATGCAAATTAGGGTTTTAAAATGGAATTTTTCATAACTTAGAATTTTTCTAAGTTATGAAAAACCCTAATTTTTTCCCAACTTTGCCCCACCTTTTCACCAAGATCCATTTGGATTCAAACAAAAGTCAAAACATGAAAGTTGTAGCTTGTTGCATAATCTACAACTTTGATTCACAAAGTTTTCTCATTTGAAGCTTGTATCTCAAGTTACAATTTTTTGAATAAGGGCACTAAACCATTTTTAACTTAGTAGAATTTTAACCTATTTTGACAAGGTTTTCTACCCCACTTCAAGGCCATTTTCCATACCCTTCCACTTGGAATTTCAACTTGCATTTCAAAGATGGATTGTAGTACACATTCCAAGCTTTCCAAAATGTCCAAGAACTTCTCAAACAACCTCATAACTTGAGAGATTCGAATTTCACAAGTTGGCAAAAATTCACTTTTTGTTCTTAACCAAGACATGTTCATAATCTTGCAAATTTGAACTCAGCTTGCTTTATGCTTGATTACAGGTCCTTGAACCATTCCATACTCAATAATTTAATGCATATTCAATGTTTTAAAGTGTTGTTCTTTGAGTGCAAGCATTGTATGCAAGATTACTCCTAAACTAGATAAAGTGAACTTTCCATTTTTGAAAAGATTAGCTTTATGTCCAATTGCAAATCAAGAAAGTACATGGAAAATCTGCTTGGCACAAGATTATGTGCATAACACACTGATCAAGAGAAGATTATGCAGCACATTAGGGGGTCCTCAACTGACCTAAAAAGCCAAGTTGCATTTGTTTGCTTCACATAGAAGAAAAGTCCATAACTTGAACCAACTCTCTCTTCAGCATAGACACACAAGAAAGAAGTGATCAAACACATTACACATAACATATCCAAGCTTTTGCACGAGCCATTGACCTCCCAAACATCCTCCAACCAAAAAACACCATCAAACTGCAAAAACAGAGTGGCCTCTGCAGTTTGATTGCTAACTCCTATTTCCCCCAAGTTCTTGTGCCAAAACTAGTTCACACACATTCCCTAGTACTTATGCAAGCTAACCATGACCTGAAACCTGACCTGTAACACCTCCAAGCCACTTCACCATTTTTAATTTTCTGTTTTGCAGTTGGAGTTCACTAGCTCGATTCAGGGAGTTTCAAGACAAAGTAGGACTTGGAAAAGCATCCTTACACTTCAAGGAAGCTATACAAGTCATCATTTCACTCTGAAACATCCTCCATTGCAAAGCTCGATTCCAACTGAACATGTAAGTTCATGGGGTCGTATCTCTCTTATTAGACATTGTTAGCTTTAGGTTTGTGAAGAAAACATGTCACAATCATAGCCCTGAACATGCTCATATGATTAAATTTCATTTATATTTCGTGTGCTTAGAGAATTTTATGTCTGAACATTGATGAAAAGTTAGGTCAGAAATTGGGGGAGGAGAAATTCTCCCTCATCTTAGAGAGTTAGGTCAAGTTCTTTACATGGTTGAAACCGTCTCTTAATGCTCTACACTTTTCATGTTATGAGTTTTGCTTGAAAGTCCAGGAATCCAGAGATAAAAAACGCGTGTTTGCTTGAAGGATGTTGTTCAGAGGTTGAAGAAGACAAGTCTTCTGGGCTGGGCCTGGAATTTTTTCTTATTTGCACCATATAATTACTCATGAACCCCCCAAGCCCATTTGTCTTATTTTTAACTCTTTTTGACTTTTTCTTTTTTATTTGACTTTGTTTATTTTTTCTCATGACATAAAAAAAAAATATTTTTTCCATCATTTTTTGTATTTATTGCATATTTATTTGTTTATTTCTTTTGTTTATACATAAATATATACATATTTTTATTTAGAATAAATACAAAAAATAGTGTAAATGCATTCATATACATTTTTATTTTTATTTACCTTCTGAAAATATTTCACATAAAAAAATACTTTTTATTTATTTTATTAAAATATTAAATATATATTATTTTTGTATATAATGCATATTTAAGAACTTAATATATATATATATATATATGTTTATTAATATATTTAAGTTAAAATATAAAAATACTTGAATTTTTCATTTTTATTAATATTTGATACAAAAATACTTTTTTTTCATAATATACTTCATTTTATTTTTATTTTTGTATATAATAAATAAATGCTTGTATTAAATCAAATAATAATACATTTTCTTTAAAATTAGGGTTTTTGCCCTAAAAGTTAAAAATGCTCAAAATAATACCCTTTTATTTTCTCATTTTATTTTACATAAACCATACTTTTCTCATACATAAAAAACTTTCTTTTTTGCATTTTTGCATATTTATTTAATTTCCATTTAATCATGCAATTTATTTACCTTGCAAATATTCAAAAATGATGTAATAATTTAGATTCAAATTCTTGTCAATATCCCCATTTGAACATTTGTACCCCCCTTCCCATATTTGGTTTTGTAATAGCTTAGTAAATTTATTTTCGCACTTTATCGCTTTCTAATGATAACATGTTAGAATTAGGGCTTGTATGCGAAAAAACGACAAAAAATAGTTATGACCTAATCTCAAGATAAACAAGCATGAAAATGGACACACAAATCACACTTGCACCCCTAGGGTATTCCACTTGTTGCCTTTCAAAATTGGGCCATATTGCATGTTGAACTTCTTTGGGCAAAACAAACAAATTGAATGATCATAGTCTCTCGATAAAACTTTTCAAAACAAACAAAAATAAATGATCAAGTCCCTTAAAGAAAATTGCCCAAAGACATTTAACGCCGTTGCAATTATGGTCTAGACGATGACCCGCGCCTGTCCCTTTCACATCCTAACATAAGGTTGTCCACCAAATACAATGGTGGAACAAACTTGTTAAAAGGGTTAAGACATAGCAATAATCTTTTGAGAAATTTAGGAGTAGATAACCTCTTAGTTACTTGAATCAAACTTGCAAACTAAAACACTTGCCTAATTTCAAAACCACACCTCACAACACTTTCAAAACAACTTTCAAAAACAAATGAAAACCTTTTCAAAAGACATACATCTTTGTATACATCCCCACATGGATCATTACAAAGGTTGCCACCACATTGGCCTATTTTCAAAACATTTTCAAACCCACACACAAAGCACCATTTAAAACAATTGAAAACAAAAGGCAAGTGATCTAAGCAAGTAACTAAGAGCCCATGGATAACCATGGATAGAAAGGGTGCTAATACCTTCCCTTTCTATAATCTACTCCCCGAACCCAAGAAAACATCTCAAAAGGTTTTTGCTGTGCTTTTTTAACCTTTCCTTAGGATAAAATAAAATGTCGGTGGCGACTCTTGCTCAACTGAAACATTTGCGAATACAAACGCAAAACCTCAAGTCAGTTCTCCCACCGTATCACAGTTGTCAACAGGTGTGTTGGCTGTAGGGTCTTTGAATTGATACTACTAATAGTGAACTTTATCCCTGGCTTGGAAGCCTCCAAATGTAGGTTGGTTGAACCGAACTGGGTGAATAATTCTGTGCGTTATTTACTTTCTGCATTGGTTATTTGTTTGATGTCTCAGCATTCTTCATGACATCAATGTATATGATTAACCTTAACTGTTCTGAACTTCAGTAAATCAGAATCTGCATTTGTCAAAGGTGTTGCAGGTTCTGGTATGATAGTTCAGTGTCTGTTGTAGAACTGATATCAAAAGTACAGCCTATTCTACCTGTACAGCGCTTAATGTCAGATCAGATGTCTTAACATTTCATTAGACATCCTGAGTCTGTGACATACCAGGAATTTCAATTGGTATCAGAGCAGGCATCCTGTCTGTCTCTGGATGAGATCCATGGGGGATACTTTCCGGTTGTGTACAAGGTAGAATATTGTTTGAACCAGTAGTGTTCATATTGTTTGGTCCCTAGGAGTGGAGGATGGACCAATTTGGGAGAAACTAGATCAGCTATGTTGAAGGAAGATGAAAGTGTTTGAACAAATTCAAAAACCTCATGCGGGAGTGAAGATTTTGGAGTGCATTGTTCAACCTGTATTCAGCACAGAGAAGAATATTATCAAAACCTTCATGCGGGAGTGAAGATATTGATAAGGCATCATATGTGTTTATAAAGCTTTCTTTTAACAGGGCTGTAGAGTTGGGTCTAGAAAGTTGCTTGGTGAAGAAGCAAACAACTTGTAGGATTGATTTATTTTCAATCCTTATGTGCCATGCTTGCTATATGGAGTAAGCACTGTGTAAGTTCTGGTGAAGTACTGCTATTTCGCTGCATAGCTTCTGATACAACCCCTGAAGTGAAAGAAGAACTCTAGGGTTATTATTTTCAACAGAATTTGTATGCAGATTTTGCAATCTATCAATAATGTCAAAGATACTTGAGATTTCCTCAAGTCCACTCATAAAGGCTTTTATTATTAGTGTTGATTGATCAATGATTCTCATATACATCTGCAAGATGCTTGAAAACCTTGAAGATTATCAAGGATGATGTGTTCCAAGGAGATGGAACTGATGTTCTTAAGGATGTTAGAACATCATGCAACTGCCAGTTGAAGAACAGATGTTCTGGGCGCTAAACACATGTAATGTGAGTACATATGTTTGGAACCTACTCCTGATCTGGAAGAGGAGACATCTGTTTTGAAATAATTGATCAGGACACGATCAACAGGTCATCTACTCCAGTTGTGAGTTTAAGGGAGTATATGTGCTGAGCTAAATGCACTTAAAAGGACTTTAAAGCTGTGATTTCCAGGTTTCCCCTCATGTGATGGATGATGGAACATCATTTCTGTGTCTTCAGCCAAGCAAATATGCTTAGCAAGCATGAAGAAGTAATCAGTCAGGATCCTCTAGTGTGATTAGATAATTCTAACTGAATAAATGATGGAAGCAGAATCTTTATGTGATAAATATGTGGAAATCAGAATCAAAAGTTCTAAAGCCTGTGATGATAAAGGATGTACAACATCACAACTGTTGAAGACATCAGTTGATGAGGAAAGACAGATAAGTTCCAGATTTAGTGAACATCCTCATGATTGATAATGAAGTTTCTTCTAGTACAAGTTACAGAATGTGGCAACCTGAAACTTGTACAGCAAGCAAACTAAGGACTCTTAATTTGAAACCTGTGGCAAATTTCAAATAAAGAGTACTTACTATGTGTCTAAAGTAAAGAGCTCAACACTGTATCCATAAAGAGGGAAGTTGGATAAAATTTTGTTCAGAGGGAGTAGTATGATCAAGCTGATGTGAAAGGGAGTTCATCTTACCTTGTTCTATAAGATGCTTGAGTTTATTTCTCATGATCTTAGTGATTTCCTAGGAGGATAGGAATAGAACAGGTTATGTCTACCAATCACATAAACTGCAGCATGTGAAGGAGAATTCACTTAATTCTCTACAAAGATCTGAGCTGAGTTTCAGGGGGAGTCCTTAACCTGAAGATCTTGGAAGACATGTCATACAAAACGTCTTGACATCCTGGACCAAAGTCAAATGGTGGATATCTGCACTTTGACAAGTCATCCCCATCACCTAGGATGAACTTGTTAGTTGTATGTAGCAAGGAGGAGTTATCTTCAAAAGATCATGGGTTCTTGAGAAGATCCTCTTTTTACTTGAAGTTCATTTATGTGGTGTCCTCACATAATAGAACAACTTGGTCTGCTCTTGTCTACAGGAGTATGGTACAATTAACTCCTTTGTACTGTTCAAGGGTCAGCAGACAAGGTGAAGGTGATACATGCTAGTTGCTGCATGGTTATGTGGATGTTGTGGGTCTGATCATAAAGTATGTAAGAAAAGTGTGCTTTGATTGCTATGGATGTTCATCCAAAACCAGGCTCATATGGTTGAGATCAATGTCAGATCTGATGTTGCAACATCATCTCAAACGAAGGGCCGCTTCAGCAAAGGAAGCTTGTAAGGACCAGTTGGTTCTTCATGCATGGAGCAGAAGATTGTTAGAATAATTATCCTACCTTGAGAAGATGGCATAATCTAACTAATAATGAATACTTTGACGGGAGACTAAGTATTCATTAGGATCTTGCATAAAGATATATATAAGCACTTTGATGGGAGACTAAGTGTTTGTATAATATGCATGCAAGGCTGTATTCTGAACCTCTTTCTCAGAACTTGGTAGAGAGTTTATTTCTCTCTAAGAGTATTCTGGTGAGTAATCATACCTTTCTTATGGGGAATATAAAAGTGCATCAATCCCCTGGATGTTAACTTCAGAACCCAAGCAGATAGGTTCATGCTGTAACATCATTATTGTTAGAAGTCTGTGGCAGAGACTTGGGACTGTGAATCTTAATATTCTAGTGTGGCAGTTCTATTGTTGGTTTGGAATAAGTAGATTCTACTTGTGTTTAAAAGTAGTATGCTTAACAATGCATAACTACTGTTGTGGTCTGAAGAATTTACTAGTATTAGCAACTACTAGTAAATATATTATACAGAAGGATGACATGATCAAAGGATAATCCTTCTAGAAAGTCTGAATCTTAGTAAAGCTTGTAAGCACACTAAGAAGGTTGGAGGTTGGTTTCAGACTATGGCTACATGATTTCTCAGCCATCCAGAGAGTCATGAATCAAAGATGTCCTTACTGTTCTAAGACTAGTTCAGGGTGCCTGAAGTTACCACCTCAGAGCTAGTGCTACTGGTTTCCACGCTACGGTTTTGATTGGCATTAACAAGGGGAGTCACTGAGTGTTGCACTTTCCCCAATTACAATATACATTGAAGGGAGACTTTGTATGTGTATTGTTGGACTTAATCTGAAGATCAGAAGCCAGAAGAGGACGGTGGTGTGCTGATGTTTGTGTGTTCTGATAATATGACATTGTGGACTTCTAAGTGAAGTCATGAATAATGTCTCAACATCAGGAGATTGAAGAATTGCTCTTGTTATCTGTCTGGGTTTAGGAAGAAAATCTCAGAGATTCTTAAAAATCTCATAAGTGGCAGTTTTGATACTTTTGGAGCAATTTGGAAGATTCAGATCTTATCAATAACAACTTGGTCTGGTAAATCAGAAATCTGATATATTCAGCATATGTTCAAGGGGTTCTTTTACTACAAGAAATTGAAGTGGCATCTAAACTTTGTGTATTAGAACTAATCTGTGATGTCTTGTGAAGCATTTTGGAGTCTTCTGGTTTATTCCCTCCTTCCTTATTTTGCTGTCTGGAAGAAGGTAGAAAGTAATTGTGGTGGATCTCAGCAACACTTAAGAAAGCATGATTGATGGCCATGCTTAATGCTACTAGTCTCTTGCTACTGGCTGTTTAAAGTGTCCTTCTCTGTGCCTAACTGAGAGAAGTAAAAAGAAGGCTGCTGTTGTTGAAGAATGTCTAAGTAAGTGTCATGACATTACCAACGACATTGCAACCTTGGGGAAATCAAGAAGAATACGTGGAAATCAAGGAAAATACGTGGTATTCTGTTTCCCAAAAGAATCTTCAACCTTAAAAGTCGGTCAAAGGCTGATTTTATTCAGGAATTGCTTTGACCTAAACTTATGCATGTATTAGGACTGGTTCTTTTGGCAGAAACAAACAAATGCGTCTAAATTTCATGCACAGTCAGTCTGAAACATGCAACAACTTTAACAGGTATCCTTGACCAAGATTTTATATTGACATCTTCTTGAACCTGTTATCTCCTTATATAACCTCCTATCACACATTCTTTTCTCTCACAACCATCATGGGGTTTGTACGGATCTGGGAAAACTGTTCTTGGATCTGGTTTTGTGAGGGCTTTCTTTGTCAATTTTTGGCCAAAAAGGGGGAGAAAGGAGTACTGTTACGGTTTGACATTGTCCTCGTTGCAGCAGCTACTCAAAATTTTGATCACAAAGCCTTGTCACAAATTCAGCATAAATTCAAATGGCGTGAATTTCTTTGTGACTTGTGATCTGAGTTATGAACACAGTTGTGACCTGTGTTCTGAGTTACAAGGGAGATATTCTGGTCACTCCTTAAAGGTTCTCTGATGCCTCTGAAAGGATAGTTTATCTCCCACGGTCCTCTTTTTCCACCACCAGTGACAAGAAATGGTTCGTGGTCTAAAAGGGAATGAGGTGCATCCTCTTCCTCCTGTGCTTCAAGAGGTCCTGAATGGTTAGTGTGGTTACAACCAAAGATGTCAAGATCAATGTCAAGACATCCTTCTGTGTGTATCCTGAACACTTTTATTGTTGTATTTGTTTTAGCCAAAATTTGCCAAAGGGGGAGATTGTAAGTGCCTTCGTTTAGGATTGGCTCATTTCTTGTAAAACAAATAGTAATAACAATAATGTAATGTAATGTACAATAGGAACAGCCTGAAAATCCTATTGTAAATGCCTAAACATGGTGTGTTGAATCAACATCTGAAACAACATGTCTCAAGAGATGTCATAACATCATACCAGACATCAAGCTACTGAACTGTCAAGTCTGATGCAGTTCTGTTCCTGAAGTTATGCAGAATATTCTGCCAAATAGAATGCATAACAAGTAGCGAAAATTGAAGGCATATGTGGAGCCCTAGAAGATTCAATCAGAAGCTAAGGATAAGGAGAAAAGCTCGATGGAAGACCTAACTTACAGCAGAAGTTTTCTGCTTACTTTATACAGGTCGTTAAAGCTGCATTGCTGTCATATGAAGGCCCAAAATCCAGTTGGGTAAAAAGGGTTATAAATAGAAGCATTGTAACCTAATTTAAGAGAGGTCGAGTATTGACAAGATGTAATATTTTAGGGCTAGTTTTGTTGTGAACCACCCGGGCTGTGGGATTGTCACCATACTCCTTGAAGCCTGTAGGTTAGAGGATGTATGCATTGTACTTGATTGAAGCTTTTAAGCATGATCAAGATGTGTAATGGAAGTGTATCTTCTGAACAGTTTATGTACTGTAGAAAGTTATCACTGTGGTGATTGAGGGGGAGTGAGAGGGGTCTCATATCTAGGATTGGATCTTAGGTAAAAGTGTCATTGGGTAGTGATTAAGTGAGAAGGCTGTCAACGGGTGTGTTGGCTATAGGGTCTTTGAATTGATACTACTAATAGTGAACTTTATCCCTGGCTTGGAAGCCTCCAGATGTAGGTTGGTTGAACCGAACTGGGTGAACAATTCTGTGCGTTATTTACTTTCTGCATTGGTTATTTGTTTGATGTCTCAGCATTCTTCATGACATCAATGTATATGATTAACCTTAACTGTTCTGAACTTCAGTAAATCAGAATCTGCATTTGTCAAAGGTGTTGCAGGTTCTGGTATGATAGTTCAGTGTCTGTTGTAAAACTGATATCAAAAGTACAGCCTATTCTACCTGTACAGCGCTTAATGTCAGATCAGATGTCTTAACATTTCATTAGACATCCCGAGTCTGTGACATACCAGGAATTTCAAATGCGTAAACGAACTTGAGCAAGATGAATCCTTAATTAAACTACCACCAACACCCATTCTAGAGGATGATGGATATAAAGAACCTTACATTGATGATAACCTCTTTGAATGTTTAGCTCTTACACCTGATCCTATGCCGTGTCTTAAAAAGTCATCTCTAGAACTCAAAGAACTACCCAAGAATCTAAGATATGAGTTTTTGGACGAAGAGATGAATCGCCCAGTTATAATTAACGCCACTCTAGGCCAAAACGAAACAAATCAACTCTTAGATACCTTGCGAAGATACCCTTCAGCATTAGGATATAAAATCTCTGACTTGAAAGGGATAAGCCCGTCCGTATGCATGCATCGGATCATGCTAGAAGAAAATTCGAAACCCTCTAGAGAGCATCAGAGAAGAATAAATCCTATTATGAGTGATGTAGTTAAAAAAGAAGTTCTTAAGTTACTGGAAGCTGGTATAATATATCAATTATCAGATAGTGAGTGGGTAAGTCCTGTACATGTGGTGCCGAAGAAAGGAGGCATCACGGTTGTTGAAAATGATAAGGGAGACAAAGTAGAAAAACAAACAGAAGGAGGATGGCGTATGTGCATCGATTACAGAAAGCTAAATAAGGCGACTAGGAAAGATCATTTCCCACTTCCATTTATAGATCAGATGCTCGAACGTCTAGCTAGGCATTCTTATTTTTGTTATATAGATGGATATTACGGATTTTTCCAAATCCCTATTCACCCAGAGGACCAAGAAAAAACTACATTCACATGTCCTTATGGAACGTTTGACTATAGGCGGATGCCCTTTGGACTCTGTAATGCACCTGCCACCTTCCAACGTTGTATGATGTCCATTTTCGTGGACTATCTCGACGGAATTATGGAAGTATTCATGGATTATTTTTCTGTATGTGGATTCGATTTCAAAAATTGTCTCTCGAACCTTGAGAAAATCTTAGAAAGATATGTGGAAGTGAACCTTGTGTTGAATTGGGAGAAGTGTCACTTTATGGTCAATGAAGGAATAGTTTTAGGGCATATCATCTCCGAGAGAGGGATAGCAGTTGACAAAGCCAAAATAGAAGTTATAGAGAACCTCAACCCACCTAAAACAGTTAGGGAAGTACGAAGTTTTCTAGGACATGCTGGATTCTACCGACGCTTTATAAAAGACTTCTCCAAAATAACAAAACCCTTAACTAACCTTCTTATGAAAGATGTTGAATTTGACTTTAATGAGAAGTGTCTTGAAGCCTTCAACATTCTAAAACAAGCGTTGATTTCAGCTCCTGTCATTTAACCCCCTGACTGGGAGCAACCATTTGAAATCATGTGCGATGCTAGTGACTATGCAGTTGGGGCTGTCTTAGGGCAAAGAAAAGACAAGAAATTACATGTCATTTACTATGCCAGTAGAACCCTAGATACCGCCCAACTTAACTACACAACTACAGAGAAGGAATTGCTAGTTGTAGTATCCGCAATCGATAAGTTCCGATCTTATTTAGTAGTAGCTAAGATTGTAGTTTATACTGATCACGCAGCAATCCGATATCTGTTAAATAAAAACTACGCTAAGCCAAGATTGCTCAGGTGGATTCTCTTACTCCAAGAATTTGACTTAGACATTAAGGATAAGAGAGGCACTGAGAATTTAGTAGCCGATCATCTATCTAGGCTAGAACATTTGAAACCAGATCTAATACCAATAGACGATCACTTCACTTACGACGGACTGATAGCTAGGATAAACACAATGAGCGAGGATGACTCTGAAACCTATAAAGAATTTAAACCGGAAAAAGTCTCAATCATAAGAAACGTACCTTGGTACGCAGACATTGTGAACTATCTAGCTGCTGACATCATACCCCCAGACTTAAGTTTTCAACAAAAGAAAAAGTTCTTCAATGACATCAAAAGCTTTTATTGGGACGAGCCACTCTTGTTCAAAAAAGGAATAGACAACATCTTTAGACGATGTGTTCCAGAGGAGGAAGTGGAAAGCGTCATCAAACATTGTCATGTCGCGCCTTATGGTGGACACGCAAGCACATCAAAGACATGTGCCAAAATCTTTCAAGCAGGCCTTTACTGGACAACTTTATGGCGAGATGTCCACACTTACATCACCAAGTGTCAGTGTCAATGCACTGGGAACATTTCAAGGCGTGACGAAATGCCCTTAAGAAATATTCAGGAGGTAGAACTCTTTGACGTATGGGGTATAGATTTCATGGGGCCTTTTCCATCATCAATGGGAAATAAATATATTCTTGTGGCAGTTGACTATGTTCCAAGTGGATAGAAGCAATAGCGGCCCCCACAAACGACACGAGAGTAGTGATCAAATTGTTCAAGAACATCATATTCCCTAGATTTTGAACACCCCGTCTAGTCATAAGGTATGGAGGATCGCACTTTATATCCAAGATATTCAATAAACTTTTAAACAAATACGGAGTCAAACATAGAGTAGCAACACCATATCACCCTCAAACCAGTGGCCAAGTGGAGGTATCGAATTGGGAAATCAAGCAAATCCTAGAAAAAATCGTGTCAATATCTAGAAAGGATTGGTCCGACAAGCTGAAAGATGCACTTTGGGCCTATAGAACAGCTTACAAAACCCCTATTGGAACTACCCCATGTCAATTGGTCTATGGAAAATCCTGCCACTTACCTTTCGAGTTAGAACACAAAGCCTATTGGGCTATAAAATCCTTGAATTTAGACTACCTAAGAGCTGGAGAGAAACGAATTCTGGACATACATAAGTTGGAAGAACTCCGCCTAAATGCTTATGAGAATGCCATCATCTATAAAGAAAGAACAAAGATATGGCACGACAAGAAAATTACTAAGAAAGAATTCAATGTAGGCGATCTTGTTCTTCTGTTTAATTCCAGATTACGACTTTTTCCTAGCAAGCTACGTTTAAGATGGACAGGTCTATTCGAGGTATCAAAAGTGTTAGTATCAGGAGCTGTAGAAATCAAGAATAACTCAAGCGCTCCTTTCGTGGTAAATGGACAATGACTAAAGTTGTATAGAGGAGGTGACCTGCCTATTGACTACTCTAGTCAGACTCTGATAGACCCACCAATCCCAACGTGAAAAGTGAGATCTTATCGTCAAGCTAACAACGTTAAACAAAGCGCTGCGTGGGAGGCAACCCACGATCTTTTTTCTTTATTTTTAATTTTTAATTTTTAATTAAATTTGTAATTTTGGACTGACTCATCTATCTTTTTCAGGACCAAGTGCTCTTATATCACCTTTTTCAGATGGATTTCATTGATGGACTCGACGTCATCTTCAGAGACGACGCTCAAAGGGAGAGATTTACTACACTGTCTGCTCGAGTGATGCTTCCGACTAGATACCCTGATTCTGCTTGCATGGATGCACTAGGCATTGAGGAACCTCACCTTGGAGTTCCTCAGCTCACTGGAGTATGAGCCCTATGTTGGCACCAGAGAGGACCGTGGGCGGATTAGTTTTCGCATGTTCGGAGCAGAGTATGCTTTTACTTTGAGACAGTTTGGAGATCTGCTTGGATTCGAGACTGCACTTACGGCCATCCCTGAGCTTCCTCTAGGGTATTTCATGAGCAGTGATATAGACAGATTCTGGAGAGCTATTACCGATGGGGGAAGCCTCGACCCATCTGAGAAACTGTCTAAGAGGATTCATAACCCAACTTTCAGGTACTTTGAGATGATTCTTTGTCATACCTTCTTCGGGAGGAGCTATTGCAATCATTTAGTGACTGCAGAGGAGATACTATTTTTATACTGCACTAGTCAGTCGCGTCCCATTGCGAGTGGAGCTTTCTTGATGGAAAGTCTAGATATGGATGCATTATCCTCTGAGGGATACTTGCACGCTGGTGGGAATGTGACGCTGATTGCATATGCTCTGGGCTTGGATAGCCAGTTACTCCGCCTGACACCATACTGTGGTAGTACAGGCATCGACATTGACTTCTGCTTAGACCATGGCCTTATGCGCCGAGCTTCTTTTCATCCATATCAATTCAGGATCCTTATTGACGATCATACTGTCTACTATTTATGCCTGCCTGATCCACAGATGACCTGCGTCTCCAACCTGGAAAACTGGAACTACACTTTAGAGGGTTGGGGCGAGACAGTTATAGACATCACTGACCTGCCAGAGCCAGAGTATTCACCAGAGCTAGAGTATTCACCAGAGTCAGAGCCAAAGTCAGACGACCCTATCACTGAGGATCCGGTTACAGAGAATCCTACTCCAGAGTACACGCCTGCACCTGAGGTTGAGCATACCGTTGTTTATACTAATAACTTGACCTTACAGGAGCCCGACATGAGAGCACAGATGGCAACCATGAGAGCTGAGATGGCTACACTTCGCCAGGAGGTGGCTGATCTCATCCTACAGGTAGCGCTAGATGGTGCCACATATGCTGGCGAGATCGACGATTTGACACACGAGATTGCTGAGCTCAGCCGCAGGTGGCTGAGCTGCGAGGACGTGACTTTGCTGATATCTGATCATGAGACGTCCACCATTGCTATTATTATTATTATACTATTTTTATTTTATTTCTCAGACTTACTTTTTATGTTTTTCAGTTCAGTTGTACTTCGTACTCACTTACATTTACGTATATATTGTGTGTTTTATTTTCTCTTAACTTGTTTTATTTTATTTTGCAAAAATTAGAAAATAAAATGTATGTGTATGATATACACATATATTTTACAAATATATATATATATATATATATATATATATATATATATATATATATATATATATATATATATATATATATATATATATATATATATATATATATATATATATATATATATATATATATATATATATATATATATATATATATATATATATATATATATATATATATATATATATATATATATATATATATATATATATATATATATATATATATATATATATATATATATATATTCACCTTAAAACGCTAGGTACACCCCAAGTGACAAGAGCAAGCTACCATTTTTGAAGCCCAATTTCCCAAAGAACAAAATCCGGCCCAACTAAAAATTCAACAGGCCGCGCCCGCAGACCTCCAACGGTAATAAACGGCTACTTTTCGGAAAACTCACCATTTACTCCATTTTTTCTATTTAAACCCCATTTTCTTCCTCTTTTTACCCACATTTTCATACCTTACCTTCCATAATTTCTCCACTTCAACTAATTCTCTATTATATTTCTTTTCCCACTACAAACCTTCCAAATCTATAAAAATCATTATTTTCTTCCTCCGCCATACTATTTTTCTTTCTCCAAATCGTTCAAAACAATCAAAATGGACTTCAATGGGTATGTTCTTCGAAGCAGCAAACCGGGATCCACACAAAGGAAGTTGCTCGAAAAGCTACAGTCTACGACAATTTACTCAACTAGGTATATTGACGAAGACTGTCTCTACACTTTAGGTGTTTATCATTGTGTTTTTCATTTATTAGATAAAATAGGCATGCATAATATTTTCTCTGCAGAAGAACCTACCTACCCAAGGTTGACATATGAGTTTTTAAGTTCACTTATTTATAATGTCACACCTAACACTGCTAGTACCGTAGGTGGGGTACAATTTAGAATGTTTAACCGTGAATATAGTTACTCCACCGACGGTTTAGCTGAGTTGTTAGGGATGCCTTTTGGGGAAGGTGCTATTTGTGAAGCACCCTTGGATACGGAATGGAAAACCGCTGGCTATGCTTTATGGAAAAAACTTACAAACCAAGAAGCAAATTCTTTTGATGGCCTGCTAGCCTCGAGTGTCCATAATCCGGCCATCCGTGTCTTCCGATACCTTTTAGCATCCACCATCTTTTCTCGGGAAAACCCGAACAAGGTGAATGCTAAAGAGTTAATTATTATGCAAGCATGCCTCACCGACACCAAAATTAACCCGGTGCCCTTTATGATTGCTCACATGAGCTATGTTCGAAAAAAGGGGACACCGATTTCTTTTGGTGGCCTGGTTACTACTATCGCTCATGCCCTTGGCTTAGCCACCGAGCTTGCTACTTTAGAGCCACTTCCTCCTCGTACTGCAGGCCTGAAATTTTTGAAAGATATGCGCCTCTGCAAAGCGAGAAGGGAAGGTGGCTATTACCTTATGATTGGTAATGCTGTTGTACCAAGTGTTGTCCTCCCCTGTACCCGTCGCACTGACGTTAGATTGGAGTGTAACTGGACCTATGATTTAAGCGCTCCCGCTTTCATTGGTCCGTTACCTCCGAATGTTCCTTTAGAGGAGGGGAACAACATTGATGACGAGTATGACTTTCAAACAGAGTCACCTCCTCGATTTACACCATCACACACTGCACCATCTTCTTCTAATCCTCCTGCAGGTACCGTCCCGAGCTTCCATATCACTGAGGACATGTGGAGAGAGCATATGGCTAGAGAGGAGAGGCGTGATGCCCTCCTTTCTATGATCCAGCAACAGGTTTCTGACAACATGGCTTTCATGCAGGCGTCTCAAATTCAAAATGCCCGTTCTCTGACTACCATCATGGAAAGTCAATTGGCTTTCCAGAACCAGCAACACCTTCAGCAGACTAGCTTCGCTACTCACTTCTAATTAATGGAGGCCATACAAGGCACATTGATTGGTCGTACCAGGGAGCTACAAGCTGCAAATACTTCTCTCACTGAGCGCATGGCACAGTTTAGCCTCAATAGAGATTGCCATCGCCGTAGTCGTAACCGCCGTTCCGGACGTTCACCTCAGGATGGCGAGGGTACTAGTGGACCTCACTAGTTTTACCAGGTATCTCCTACCTAGAATTGTTTTGGAACATTGGGGACAATGTCCAATTCAAGTGTGGGAGGAGCATTTTATCGCTTTTATTTCCTTTCTGTTATTTCTTTTTCCGTTATTTCCCTTTCCAGTACTTTATTTTTCAATATCTTTTAGTTATTTCCCTTTTAGTAGTTTAGTCGTTAAATAAAATACATGTGATTGACGAGTCATTTTACGCAGTGTATCCTTAAGTTCTCCACCACTTCCTAGCCTTGAGAAATTTTTTTTTGCTAAAAATGAATACAACATGTTTTTAGTTTTTTGAGCCATAAGTAAAGTTTTTAGGTTTAGGATAGAGTGTGATTCGTCTTAGGTACCCTTTTTGAAAAATCAACATCGTCTTTTACACCATAGACCTTGTAAATATTAGAGTTAATTCCGTCTTCTCCCCATGCTATGATTTTAATTTTACAAAACGGGTCCTAAGTAGTTTATTCTCGTAGTCGGCTCCGGCCTAAACATGCGCTACGTGTAGGATCGATGAAAATAAGTGAATGATCTTTTTGCCTTGAATATATATATATATATATATATATATATATATATATATATATATATATATATATATATATATATATATATATATATATATATATATATATATATATATATATATATATATATATATATATATATATATATATATATATATATATATATAAAAGCAAAAATGTATGGTTACGACCATGAATTGGGTGATCCTCACACGATCATTTAATTCCACTGGTCGTGAACATCCACAAAAAAATAAAAAGTGAAAAATAATAATAAAAGGCATTACCCATTATGGCTGGTTCAAAGGTATCTGGTGCTGAGCTCGGTAGGGCAGATTACGATCTGATCCCCCACAGCTATAATTGGGTAATAACGGGATTACACCAATTCTTGTACCAGAATCCCATTGTAAAGATCAGAATCACTAACCGGTCACTACACTATGAGTATGTACAGATAACGGGCTTAATGTGATTACACCTGAATGAAAAGGACCTTACCTAGAAGAGAAGTCTTAGCATAGTGGGAGTAATAGGAGTTGACTTGTGTAGGAATAAGGTTTATGTCTGCATTCTGCGGTAAAGTGTCACTTTGATGTTCTTAGTTCAAATAGTTGGTACCTGTCGAACACACTCTCACTTGAACCTTAGTGCTTTAGCTCGATAACTAGAAAAAAACACTTGTATCCCTTTGACTACTTCTGAGAGTTTTTCTTGAGGACAAGCAAAGGTTTAAGTGTGGGGGAATTTGATAACACCGAATCTCACTATGTTTCTGACTCGAATATCACATGTTTTCCTTAGTTTTATTATTGTTTTTTTAGTATTATGCCCTTGTTTCCTTTGTTTTCAGGTCACATGTCCTTTCAGAGCCTTCAGAGAAGAAACGAGCGAAAACGCTAGAAAAATAGGGTTTTTCCAAGAAAATACACACATGGCGTCCAGCTCCGCGCCGGCTACAGGGAACGCGCTGACATGGCGCACTTTCACCCAGGGGCCAACTGCCACGTTCCCACGATCTCTCCATTTTCACTCACCGCACCCACGGGGAGGGTGGCCGCGCCCGCGGGCTTCATAAACCATTTCCCGCTCAGAAGGAGTTGAGGGGCATGCTCGTCTTTAAAGAGTTTCAGGATCTTCTATAAATAACAAGTTCATTTCATTTTCGTTTTCATCCAAACTTAGATGCAAACTTAGATCCAGTCAAGTTACTGCTTAGGCATATATTACTACTTTGTAAAGTGATAATCTTCTCACATCGGGAAGTTATCACACTTGAGTGTGCGAGTTTGTATTCAAGTTCGGAGCACTTTGGTTGAAGTTTATCATACTATCTTTTACATTTCCACTACTTGTATCAGATTCAAGCCTCCGATTGGAGCAAGGTTCTAATTTAATTACTTTCATTTATTTTATGCTCTTACCATAGTCTACACGTTTTATAGACTCTAAATGCTCTTACCATAGTCTACATGTTTTATAGACTCTAAATGCTCTTACCATAGTCTACACGTTTTATAGACTCTAAATTCTCTTACCATAGTCTACATGTTTTATAGACTCTAAATGCTTTTACCATAGTCTACACGTTTTATAGACTCTTAACGCTCTTACCATAGTCTACACGTTTTATAGACTTTAAATGCTTACCATGTCTAGCTAAATTTATCAGGGTTAGAATGTAAGGATCGAATGATAACTATGTTCTGCATGCCATGCTAATAGAAATACCTTTGGGATGTTTTAGTTTTTAATACTGGTTTAAATGTGTTTAAAAGTTTATGGGTAAGATCGAAAGCCGTCCATACTTGAGATTAAGCCAGATTAGTTCTTGACCAAACGAAAAGAGCGAAAGCAGTTCATTTGGTTAAGTAGGATTACTTGATATAATTTTAGAAAACGATTTTGAAACTATTTGTGGACGCGTTTGTGGGATTAAAATCTGATTTTTGGTCAAAAGCCAAGGATCTCTTTAAGTTAAGTTTTCCAAATTAAAACACTTTTTCACTAAGTCAAAATAACTTGTTTCTTAAAAATAGGTTTACTTCTTTAACACGTTAGGCACTCTTTATAAGTGACAATAAAGGAATTTAATTTAAAGAGTAAACTCGGTTCTTAGTATGCGAAAGCTACAAGTTCCTGTTAAAAAGTTCTTTGCTATAAATGGAAAATATTTCCCAAAAGTAAATACTATACATGCATGCTAGGACGCTGTCTGATCTCGTGATTTACATTCGATCCCGTTTGTTTTATCTGTTTAATTTTATTCGCTTTTATTTCCCTATACTGAACTCAATCCCTTACTGATCTGCCTTAGATAAACACCTTAACAATAGAGTCGATAGATTGACAATTGGTCTTTGTGGTTCGATAATCTTATATATTACTCCGATAGGCTGTGCACTTGCAGTTATAATTTAGACTATACAATAAAAGCCCATCACCTGTATCGAGTCTTGAACTCATTTCCTTTCTACAATCCTCATCTCATGCACCTCCAACGAACCAACCAAATCTCCCACTTTAGTGGTTTCAAGATTGTTGGATTCTTGAATAGCTATGATAACATGATCAAAATGAGAGGCCAGCATTCTCATTACCTTCTCAACTATCATCTTATCAGTTATGGTTTCACCATAGCCCTTCATGAGATGGACGAGTTTCTGAAACTTCAACATATATTCTGCAACTTTTTCATCTTCTCCCATCGAAAGCAACTCATATTATCGATGCAAGGTTTGTAACTTGACAATCTTGACTTTCTCACATCCTTCATAATACTTCACCAGAATATCCCATGCCTCATTTGCCATTTCATCATGAGAGATTCTGTCGAAATTAGTAGTATCAACCGCCATCTGAATGCAATAAGAAGCCTTCCAATTTTTCTTCTTGACTTTGTTGTGGGCTTTTTTCTATTCATCGATTTCATTTGCAGCCAATGCAGGAACACCGTCGGTAACCACTTCTAGGGTTTCATGGAAGCCAAACAAGGATTGCATATGTTTTTCCTCTAGATCCAATTTTTGCCGTCAAGCATTAGAAGAGAATTCAGAATGCCCTTATCCTTAGCCATCTTCGTTGTGGTTGATTCACTTGTCCTGGAATCATGATCTCTAACGCGAAGTTCTTGAAAATTCGATCAAGAACAATAACCGGAAGCTCTGGATACCAATTTGTTGGTGCATGAGACACTTTTAGTGAGGAGAGAATATAGAGAGAATAAGGAAATAAGGATTTGCATTCTTGAATTGTGAAAATAATGATACAGACTAGGACTATTTATATACAACCCTAATTGGGTTTGAGTCTACATAACTTAGATTAAATTTAAATAATAAATCTAATCTAATATAATATAATATTTTAACAAATCTAATTTAATATTTCAACAGGTTGAACCTAGTGTTTGTAACAATGTATTTCAATTAGAATTAGGATAGTTCAATTTTATGTTTTCACATTTCCAATGTATTCTGAATTATGTTAAGTTGGTTTTATGAATTATGTTAGTATCTATTTCAACACATTACCAATGTTTCTTCATTATTCGATGTGTTATTTGTGTTACATAATTGGTATAATTTTATCATATAATACAACCTGTTTAAATGCAGATGAAGGATAACAAGACATTGTAAGGCATTAATATGACATTCCAAAATAGATCTGAAGTATGATACATAATAGGAATTATAAGACATTTCAACAGATACATAATAGGAATTATAAGACATTTCAACATCCATTAATAGATTTGAAGTATGATACATAACAGGCCATTGTGAGGCATTAATATAACATTCCATGTGAAAGGCCATTTTCAATAGACCATTAAAAGAGATAGTAATAACATTACAAAAAGGCATACATACGTGTAGCAGAGGAAATGTTGAGAACCTTTAGTGCCTACCTACCACCTTCCGTCCAATAGGGGATCAGGGTACTCGTAGTTCACCTAAAGTTTTTAAAAGTTTATGTGTTGGTTAATTTTAAGAAGAAAAGACATATCATCGTATCTGAGTGGAAAACATACTTACTACCCACAATTATCAAAAAGGAGAATTTGCATCATCTCAAAGTGGATAACATCACTTGGATTTTAAAATCCACAAGATATCACTCAATACCCAAGTGGTAAATAGCTCACTTCACTACATATCATGGAAGTATAGTAGCTTGCATCAATACAAGAATCAACAAGAATATAATCTTTTGAGAAAAGAGTTCTAAAGTGAAAAGGCAAACTGGAAAAATGGTTTGAGTGAGGTTAATGACTTTTAGTATTGAAAAAAGATGTCAAAGTATGATTAAATTGAATAAGTTTTAATTAAGAAAAAGCTTTTGAAAATGCATGGACCTAAGTTCAAGTTTATTATGAAAGTGGTTCATGTTTAAAAAAACAAGAAGAGCTTGGAAAAAGAGGGGGAAGATTTGAAAATTAAAGAAGATAGGAGAAGATGAAGAGACTATCCTATGTATACAAAGTAAAAGCTAAGATAAGGAAAGATCTAACCAATAAGAAGCCAACACTTGACATAAAGAAGTCAATGTAGAATTACCATCCTTTGGATTAAAATCTAAGCAAGCATAATAAAACCTAAATGAATACCGATCATCAGATGAACACTTGTGCCTCCGATAAATTAAGTCCTCACAAAAAAATTGGACAGATTAACAGATGTATACAGAGGAATCCCCAATCACATACAAAGCATAAAATCAGAATAACCCGCACATAAATAAAATCAACCCAATTCCTTAGAGTAAACTCCAAGGACTTCAGACAGAATAAAAACAGTGCAACAAGGTCTCAGAGTATCAAGGCTTCTAATCTTAAATCTAAGAGATCAACTCCAATATGCCAAGGATAGTAGTCTTATAGTCCATAAAGAATCTTAAGTATTTTAATGGTTCAAGTTGATTTATTAAGTGTCTTTAAAAGAAAAATAAAGCTTAAGTGAGCAAAGAAGAAATGACATAAAATAAATGCTCAAACGAGCAAAGAAAAAATGATAAAAAATAAAGTGCCCAAGTGAGCAAAAGAAAAAAAAATGATATAAAAATAAATGATCAAGTAAGAAAAACGAAAATAGCATGAAATGTAAATGCTTAAAGATAAACGACATAAAGTAAAGACATAAAATAAATGCATAAAGTAAAGGCACAAAGTAAAGTTAATTGTTAGTGATTAGTAAATTAGGAGTTAATGCCACAAAGTATGTTCAATAATGATTGAATAATGAACATTGGAAAAATTTAATGAAAACTCATTAGAGGATTGATAGAATCAAAGCCTCTTAACAATGAGCTTCATAGGTGTTGAATCAAAGTCAAATAATCAACCATCCTTGGGCTTGTAAACATCAAGTTTAGGCCTCGAGTGATCATTTTCTGAAATGGACAAATTTAGCGCTATATTAAGCAATCACACACAAACTTATGTAGAAGTCGATACTATATGAGGTCGATCAATAATAATATTTATGTTAATACATGCTAGATAAGTGATATGTAGATTATTCTCCAAAAGCAATGCCACACAAAAATAAAAAAGGAATGGTCTCATCTTCATCAAGAACTTAACAAGAGTTCTAATGATATTGAAGATTCTTCATCAACCAAAAATAAAAAGAAAGGGGGAGAGGGAAAGAAAAATCACATTGGATCATATTCTCAAAGTTCTTTCATCTTCAAGTTCAATCACTCATAATTGATGAATTAAAGTACTAAACATATCACTAATTTAAAGCACTAGGAATGAATTAAATAGTTCACTCTAAGATAGATTTAAATTAATGAATGTTTATTCCACTTCATCTACATCCTAAGTCCATTGAATTTGAAGAGAAATTTGACATTTTAAATTGCAATCCAAAGCAACAATCAAAAGAAAGGAGTAGAAAATAGAAAAGAACCAAAAGCAGCCCCAAAATAGAGCAAAATCCTCAATCTGCCATTGGTAAATCAATTTACCTGTCTGGTAAATTGATTTACCAGTGTGAGTTTTCAAAAATATGTGCAAAAACAAAAATGGTAAATCGATTTACTGCTATGAAAAACAGCAAAAACAACAATTTAAAGGAAAAATTCTTATTCAAACTTTTTATCAAACACCTTATGATCTTGGATTTAATTGAGCATAAAAAGTCCATCAAATTATGAGAAAAAAGCACCAACGGAATCACAAAACATATATCAAAGAATCAAACAACCAACACCAATAAGAGATCACATTGTGAAAGATGAAGGTCAAACTTACCAAAGGTAGATCTAGAAAATTATCAAAACAACTTCAAAAACTTGCTTCAATTTAGCCCAAATAATCAATCTCCAAAGCTTAGGTCTAGATAAATAATAAAGAAAAAATGGTTAGATGAAGGTTTAGCTTAAAGATTAGTAAGCTTCAATGAAAACTTGCTAAGTTTTATGAAAATGGAGAATTAAGTGAATTTGGTAGATGGAGAGTAGAGAGAAATTTTTACCAAGGTTGTTTTGGATATCAAAAGCTTGTGCACTGAATGAAATGAGGTCTCTATTTCTAGAATTTAGGCTTGGGATTAGTGGTGGTTTGGAGTTTGGTTTGAACCAAAATTAGGCTTGGTAATTGATTTTTGGAGTCAGAATTGAATCAAGTGGTGCACATGTAATCAAATGAAGGTGTGTGATGGAATTTAATTTTAATGAAGTGGGGAATTAATTTTTTTTATAATCAAGAATGTTCTCTAAAAATGAAAATTGGAGCCAAAAATTACAAACTTGGAATTTTTTTTTATTTCGCGCAGGAAGTCGGTTTACCCATATGGGAAATCGATTTCCACAGCAAAAAAATTAATCCTTGCCGCAAAAATAGTGAGGGAAATCAATATACATGTAGGGGAAATCAGTTTCCTCAGAAGAAAATGCCAGAAAACCTTGTTTGTTGGATGCTTTGACTTGATACCTACAAAGCAAAAATATACAAAAACAAAATAAATAATTTTGGTATTTTAATTATAGGTCAATAAAATGTAAAACATGTATACACGATACACAAATATTGTGTTTGGTTGTCTCTCGAGAGTAAACTTAAAGATAGGAGAACGAGCAAACGAGATAGCCAACCCAAATGTGTGATCTTGATGCATTGTGATGATATGAGATGATAGAGGATCTTAGGGGGAAAAATTGGGGTACAACAACTTCCCTTATTTAAGTGTCTTCTATCCGGAGACATGAATGTCAGAAACTTAATCTCGACACGATTGAAGATACTTAAATACATAACAAACCCTATTTTTGGCCCTAAGATGCCATGTAATGCTTATGATTATGAATGTAAAAGATAAACTTCACAGGTGAAACAAGATACCACTGGGGAAGCAAAAAAATAATATAGGCAGGCTAACAAAGAGAGTTCAACCATGAAAATAAATCACTGGGGAATAACACGACTCTGGGGATAACAATGAATAGGCGAGACAAACATCAAAATTAAAGAAACAAAATGCAAAGTAAGAGTTTTAATAGGGAAACCATTAACAATGCAAGCAATAAGCTAACAAGAGGTAGCTTTTAAGAAAGGATTACCAACTCGATTAAGGAAAGAAACTTGACTCCATTGGAGAAAAATCAACTCCGCTGGGGAAAAGAAGACTCAACTCTATTGGGTAAAGCCGAAAGAGGAGATAAAGTAACATCAACTCAATAAATGAGGAAAAATCAATGACTAACGTATAATGGTGAACTACCCATTCATAGAGGAGATATGAAAAAGAGAGTAATACCGACTCCAGGTGTTGGTAAACTATCAACCCGAAGACGAAGGTAGAAAAGAAAGAATGTACCGACTCATAGATGATAGTAAACATCAGTACTGAGACTGGTAAACAAGTGAGTGACATCAGTACTGAGACTGGTAACTAATGATTAACATTAGCACCGAGACTGAAGAAAGCTTAAATCTATTGGGGTGAAGTCCAATAAGGAGAAAGAGGTAAATACCGAATAACACATGATGGTGAACTACTAACTCAGGGATGAAGGTAGAAAAAATAGAACAATATCGACTCTGGGATGACAGTAAACTATCAACTCAAGGATGGAGGTAGAAAAAGCAGAACAATACCGACTCGGGGATGACAGTAAACTACCAACTCAGAGATGAAGGTAGAAAAATTAGAACAATATCGACTCAGGGATGAAGGTAAACTACTACTTATGGTTAAATGTAGAAAATTAGGAATAATACCGACTCAGGGATGACGGTAAACTACCAACTCAGGATTGAAGGTAGAAAATCATAATATCGACTCAGGGATGACAGCAGACTACTAGGTCAGGGATAAGGTAGAAAAGCATAATAATACCGACTAAAATATGAAGGTAAACTACTAACTCATGGTTGAAGGTAGAAAATAAAGAATGTACCAACTCAGAGATGACGATAAACTACCAACTCAGAGTTGAAGGTAGTAACACTAGATAATACTGACTCATGGATGACGATAAGCTACCAACTTAAGGTTGAAGATAGGAAATAAATATAATATCGACTCAGGGATGACGGTAAACTACTGTTGTACCCCAGAATTTTTCCTCTTACTTATCAAGAATTTGCTCACAAGATCTCCTTAGGCTCAAGACTGTACTAGGGTTTGATCAGCTTAAGACACCTCCTTAGGTACTGATGACCAAAATTAGGGTTTGAGTTTGCACAAGGATTTTTGAACTATCAATGCTTCATATTAATTTCATGGAACATTATGGACCCCCAAGATTACTCATATCAAGTTTCAAGCCTTGGATCACACTTTTGACCAGTCTATTGAACAGTGGACCTAAAAATCAGCTTTATTCGGGAAAAAGTCAACCATGGCCAATTTACAGTCAAATCTCATAAATTTTTATACACATCAACATTTTAAACTCATATGTATCATTTGATCAAGTTTGGACCATAATCCCTCAAGCAATTTGATCAAATCTCCAAAAGGGCAAAATGGTCAAAATTAGGGTTTTGACTGGGAAAGGGTAATTTCTGATTTTTTTACCCAGCAAATGGTAAATTTGTTTAAGGAATGATCTCAAGAGTCCAATTTCATCATTTTGACCTATTGACATGGTTCAAAACATTGCAAATCCATTGGGTTGACAGATGAATTTTGTAGTCAATTGATAAAAAGTCAATTGTATACTGAAAAGTCAAACTTTGACTTTTTGGTCAAATTCAAGTGCCAAAAATCATAATTCATCAAAAAATGTCAAAATATGAAACTTATTCATCAAGAAATCAAAAATTCAAGATTTCATTTTGAAAAGTCAAAATTTCTAAACTTAGAAATATTTCTAAGTGTTGGAAATTTCTTGTTTTTTTATAACTTTGAGCCAAATTTTCACCATGATGCAAGATGATTCAAGAGAAACTTCCAACATGAAAGTTGAAGATCTCCATGAAATCTACAACTTTTCTTCACACAACTTCTTCAAAAAGTGCTTGGATATCAAGTTATAATTTCAAGAACATATGATCATAAAAGTAAACACTTAGTGAAATTTTGCCCTAATTTGGTCAGGATTTTGACTCAACTTCATGGAACTTTTTCATATAGTTCCAAGGTGAATCTTGATCGCAAAAACTTGATCGCAGGACTTTATCGTCTATTAATCGGGAGACTACAAGTGCACAGTCCTATCGCGTAGTTTTAAAAGATATCGAACCCACAGAGACTATAAATCGATCTATTGTTATCCTAAGTTACGGTACACAGCTAAGGCGAATAGTTCTTTTAGAATATTGGTTAAGGAATATAAATATAAATAAAATGGATATCGGTACGTAAAGTAGTGAACCTAAGCGGCTTAAATTGAACTTAAGCGTATAAAGATGGTTAACTTAATTGTTCTGTAGAATTAATCAGTTTAAAAACCCTCAACTCACACTTTCATGGTCTTATCTCGGATTATACGTCTAAAGCCCTATACCTGCTTTCGCTAGCCTATAAGTGTTTAGAAGTATTTTTTTGGAAACTTAATTAATTCTAATTTGGTTTAAAGCGCTTTCACTGTATTTAAATCAAATGCCTAACTTTAGCTATCCGGTTAAAAACCTCACACTTTCGTGGTCTCGATCCAACCTATTTACTCTTCTTACTTTCGTAACAAAGGTTTTATTATTAAGCATAAAAAGTCATAGCCAGAAATTAAGTTAATTAGTATTTTAACTTATGAACAATTTAATTCCTACTCTTACTACTATTACTTACCGATACCTAAACGGTTTAGCCAGACATATTTATTAATTCGGACATGCATAAATAATAAGGTTCAATATATTTAAACATTCCCATAATCAAATAAATAAATACCAAGCAACAATACTTAAATAAAATAAAATAATTATATTAAGAACCTGGAAATAATAATGCTTGAATAATCTTGTTCTTCGAAATAAACGAGCATTCCCCCACAAGTCGATTGGATCTGCTCGGAGATTTCTTAAATTGAAAAGAAAAATTACGACATGAAATAAAAAGCACTATGTCTAACGTAAGGTTAGATCAGTGAAAATTATAGAAACTTAAACTAAAATAAAAACTAAAGAAAGAAACTGAACTAGAAAAGTATGGTAGAAATACAAAACTGAAAAGAAAATACGAAAACAGAAAAATAAAGAAAGACTAAATAACGGTTGTTCGGTAAAATTGCCGACCCTTGCTCTGAAGGTTGAACTTGTATTTATAGGCTTCATTTGTAACTTCCCGTTTCCATGTTGTACGAAGGTTAGTGGAGATCATGGGAATAACTACCAGAATCATGGGAGAACATGGGAGTAACTACCAGAATCATGGGAGAACATGGGACACGTCTCCAGGACGTGAGGAAGTTGAAATATAGCGCGTTACGGTCGTCACAGGTCTGTTACGGTCGTCACAAGGCTATTAGCGTGTTACGGTCGTCACAAGGCTGTTACGGTCGTAACATCTTGTGGACTGAACTTCTGCTGGGCTTTTGCTCTTCTGGGCTTAGTCTTTTTCTTTGTATAATTATTTCTTTCTTCTTAACTCCTCCTTTTTGCTATATCACCCCTTTTGCTTCATTTCTTTGGCTTTTTAATCTGATTTTCCCTCAATTTTGTTTCTTTGCTCAATTGATCTTTTATTTAATACAAATACCTGAAACAAAAGAAATACCAACGTAATACAAAAATAAAATAGAATAAATGAATAAAAATACTAATATTATCTATGAAAATTAAGCCAAATATGTTATATAAATTCGTGTTATCAACACCCCTATACTTAAACCTTTGCTTGTCCTCAAGCAAAAATTAAAAATGAAAAATTACTTAAGCATAAGTCAAACGTAGATATAAAACACAATTCAATTTGTATTTGGTTGCAGGTAAATTCTTTTGTTTGGATAACTCAAGTTCAGACTTCGACACCAAAATTACCGTAATGACACTAGATACCCTCATTTATGCAGACCAAATTAAGTCATGAGTTATAACTCGACCTAATACTTTCGTTTTGTTTCACCCGTTTTCATTCTGGTGCAATCACATTAAGCCCTTTACCTTACGCGCACATAGTGGAGTAACCGGTTAGTGACTTTGATCTTTATAATCTAGCTTGGAGTTATGGTAGTTATATTTGGTACTCCTTTATCCAATTACAAATTGTGGGGGATCGGACCGTCGTCCTCCCTACCAAGTTCAGCACCAGAGACCACTGAACCAATTCATAATGGTTGTTTGCATAAATATTTTATAGTTTCTGCAACCGTTGAATTAAATAATCTGGTAAGGATCATCTAACTTAATAAGTGCATCTTATAATAAAAATTTCTCTTTAAAAATCTTGATCAAACACTTATATTCATCGATTCTCCACGTAGTTTGTCGTTCAAGGCGGTGCTGACTGCTTTTATAAACTACTCGGGATTACTTTAAAACTAAGTCTTAAGGTGTTGGTATAATAAGTACTTAAATCAATCTAACACGTTGGGATATTGAAGTGTTATGATGATAATAATTTTGCTTTAGTCGCGCTCGAGTTCTTATTTATAAAAATAAGCAACCTTAATACTAGTTGAATATGTTAATATAACGTTTGAATTTTTTCGTTATGGCTCAAGAATATGGGGGAATTCGAATAAGCACGAGAATTTTTACATAAAAGGCTAAAATTTCATAAACATGTATTTTATTAAATGGAAATTTCGCAGTACATAGGAAAAAAAAGGAAACTAAAGGGGAATACTAAATAGAGCAAAGATAATAAAAACGAAGTAAGAAATGTTCTGACTCCCCTAAACTTAAAGTAAGCATTGTCCTCAATGCGATAGTACCAGGAGAAATCAGAAAAGAGAAGGGTGATCACTCGTCGCTTGGAGAATTTTGTCCTCTTGCTCCTCTATTTTTATTTCGTTGTCTTCTACATCTATCAGAGTCGTAATCATGCAATCCATCGATTCTAAGGTTTAAGGCATGTATGGACTCGTTGAAATCCTCCATTTGATTTGATATCGCTTCGTAATTGCGGTTATTCCAATGTGCGTAGTCGTGTTGGTCGCGTTGCATTTCTCGAACTAGGCGCAATGTTTCATTTTGAACGACTTCCATTGCTTGGAAACGTTGATCTTGTTGTAGAATCGTAGCATACATTGCTTCTAGAGTAGCCGGAGGATGATCATTATCTGGTTGTGCAGCCGGCTTGACTGGTGCATTCAAATTGAAACGCCAATTTTGGAAATTTTGCACATTAATCTGATTTGGACATGGAAGTATTATATTAGGAATCAAATGTGAATCGCGGAAGTACATAACATCTAGCGTCTGGGCCGGCATCATATATTGTCCCAAGGACAAAAGCTCGTCGAAAAGGCCTAAAGCATATGCTAAAGATGTGATGATTCCACCGAAGACAAATGGGTTGGTACCGGCCGCATTTACGCATGTGTGAAAGTGGCTAAGCATGAAGGGAGCGGCGTTGACAGCTTGACCGTTGAGGGCACAGAAAATAAGAAACATCTCATTTTGGTTGACCTTGTGATTATTGGTCCTCCCAAAAATGATGTTTGCGAGAATTCGATGAAAGTACCTCAGAGCGGGATTATGAATATGCGAAGCGCAGAGATCTCGCCAACTTTCCGTGGGTTGACCGGTTAGATCATCCCAAAGGGAAAACCAACTTTATCCCAAGAAATGTCGCCTTCGGGGTCGAAAGGTTTGCAATGAACGGTCGGAACTCTAGTGAATTCTAAAAATTCAGCGACTCTTTCTTGATCAATTGAATATTCTTGATTAAACATGCGGAAGTTCGCGGTACCGGTTGTGAATGGATCGTCGGGAGGCGTATTGTATGAGAATGAACTGAGGAAGTCAAGCACGAGCGGTTCGAAGGTCGGAGAAGGATTTAAACAGAGATTTAACAAACTTGTATTCGTAAGCATAAAAGTGATGCTTTCCGCCCTACCCAAGGCATCCAGACAATCGGTGTCCACATATTTAGTGGGGACAACCGAACGGGAATAGAATTTCATGTACTTTCCTCTTTGTTGGCCATCATCGTCTTCTCAGAATATAATCGTGGATAGGTCGGGTGGTGGTCGGTCTGGCCTCACTTGACGTTGAGTGTTTCGTGGAGCCATGGAAGAGTATGAAATGAAGGATAGAATGGTAGAAAATGAAATGGATGAGAGAAAGTATATGAGAATTAGATGGAAGGGACGTGAAATGAGAATAAATGTAGAAGAGTGTTTATAGAGGGTTAAGATTGAAGAGGAATTATTATAATAATAATGTGTTGGGAAATGAAGAGGGAAAGTTTGAATAAGAATTATGGTGGAAGATGAATAAGAAGAATATTTTGATGGAAGAGTAAATAAGAGTTGAATGAGAGTAATGTGGGAAAATGAAAAGAAGAAAAGGACGAAACAAACAGTCAGTCAAGGGAGCAG
Organism: Vicia faba; assembly: GCA_948472305.1. NCBI lineage: Eukaryota > Viridiplantae > Streptophyta > Magnoliopsida > Fabales > Fabaceae > Vicia > Vicia faba. The sequence goes on along the minus strand of OX451741.1, from coordinate 1,218,709,649 downwards.
AAAAGACAACATGCATCTGGAGAAGCACGAGCTGAGGCGGGGGTTATGGACGTAGTGGGACGGTTATGGAGGTAGTGGAAGAAGAAGAGTGGGAGGTTGAAGAAGAAGAAGAGATTCTGTCTGCTATAGGGGTTACTGATATAACCCGTGTTACGGTCGTAACACGGGCATGACGGTCGTAACACGCTAAAAGGCGTGTGACGGTCGTAAGGGCTTTGTTACGGTCGTAACAGCTACAAATTTTGTAACTTTTAGCAGAACATAGTTGTTTCTGTTCTGTGACATTTCTTTCTTACTACAGATACATTACAAAGCATTATTGCATCCAGTATTTATTTTCAAACTAGTGCAGATATATTCCAGAGCATGGTGTGGGGACTTGAGGCGACCGTCTTGGGTAGCGATTTGAATTTAGGCAGAATAAGGAACAAGGAATTGTATTTCAGCTCACATGCATACATACTACATACTATATATATATATATATATATATATATATATATATATATATATATATATATATATATATATATATATATATATATATATATATATATATATATATATATATAATAGATAAATCTAGAATTTTAATTAATAGTATATATATATATATAATACTAGTATATAATGCATTATGATTGATACTATAAATATTGGGAAGTATTAGTTCAGTATATTAATACGAGACGGGGAAATACGATAATTAAAATAATACTCAATTATAATTATAAATATTAACGTGAATTATTTAATTGAGTATAATTATCGGTATTACGGGGAAATAGTTCAAACGCATCAGATGAAAGGGTGCAACCGATAATCGACTTAAATATAAAATTTAACATAAAATAGAAAAAATGAAAATATGGAAGAGAAAATTTAAAATTAGAAACCAGGACGACTACTGGTTGATTTTCCATGGCCACTTATCAAGCCATCTCACATATCCCTCACCTTTTCTTTTCTTTCTTCTGTAGGGTGGTTTATTCTTTCGAAATTGTGGTAGTGGTTCTGGATCTATCATAAGTATAAGTTTTTCAAATTTGGGCTTAGTGATTTCATCCATCGCCTCATAAGTTAACCTCACCCTTTTAACAGCAATTATACCATTAATTTTATGGTCCTCTAATTTTCGCTTTTTAGGCAAGACTTCAAATAGTGGTACATTAATGTGGATATTTTTTAATACCTCAACATACGTTTTAAATTGGGAGTCTACCGGAGTTTCCATAAAAATTTTCGGGAAAGAAATCAGTGGGATGTAGTGATTTGGGATTACAATTTGCGCTTCCTTCTCTACCTCGTTTACAACCTCCTTTTCGAACAGCGTTGGTGAATCTGTCTCAATCTCCACTATTTTCTCGTCAGAACTTTCCTTGGCCGCAATATCACTCTCTTCAAACTCATCATCACTCTCTAGATTTTCAAATAGTTTTTCTATAATGGTTGTTTCAACATCCACATCTTCTTTGGGGAATGGTCCTAGAAGGTTTTGTTCAAGTTGGGAGATTTGAGTTTCTAAGGCCAAGTTGTGAGTCGTGAGGGACTCAACCACAACGGTTAGTTGGCTAAGGTCTTCATTATTTTGAAAACTTTGTTTTCTTACCTCTTCATTTTGGACAGTTTGTGTTTCTACAAAATGCTCAATCATAGACTCTAACCTAGCGTTGGTTATCATCTCATCAGAATCCTCTATCGGTGTTTCGAAGTTAAAATCTTGCGATTCTTCAGAGTCTTGGAAGTAAGTTAAAGTCTCCTTTTGTGTTTCCCCTAAGTGTTTTATCATCCTAGATGTTTCATTAAAATTTTCCATTAATATTTCGAGATCAGATTTATATGGTTCAGGTGATTCTTCAAAATATTGGGTGTGGTAATTATAGAGAGAATTGGGTTGAGGAAAAGTTTGGTTGAAATTATAAGTTTCTTGTGGTTCCTCAAAATGTGGGGATTGGTAGTTTTGGAGGTAATTTGGGTAAGAGTAGGTTTGTGAAGCATTGAAATCTTCCATCAGTATTTCAAGGTTGGATCTATGATATTCTTGTGGTTCCTCAAAATACTGATAATGGGCGTAGGAAAATTGAAATATAGCGCGTTACGGTCGTCACAGGTCTGTTACGGTCGTCACAAGGCTATTAGCGTGTTACGGTCGTCACAAGGCTGTTACGGTCGTAACATCTTGTGGACTGAACTTCTGCTGGGCTATTGCTCTTCTGGGCTTAGTCTTTTTCTTTGTATAATTATTTCTTTCTTCTTAACTCCTCCTTTTTGCTATATCACCCCTTTTGCTTCATTTCTTTGGCTTTTTAATCTGATTTTCCCTCAATTTTGTTTCTTTGCTCAAATGATCTTTTATTTAATACAAATACCTGAAACAAAAGAAATACCAACGTAATACAAAAATAAAATAGAATAAATGAATAAAAATACTAATATTATCTATGAAAATTAAGCCAAATATGTTATATAAATTCGTGTTATCAAATCTTCAAAAGCAATTCAAAGATGGGTTGTAGAGCACATTGCAATATTTCCAAAATGTCCAATAACTCCTTGAGATCATTCTTGAGTAGGGAGAATCGAAGAGATGAAGTTGGTGTTTTGTCACTTGAATTACAAGGCATTTTGTGATGAACAAGAATCCAATTTCAAACCTAGGCTGCATAATCTTGATTTGCAGGCCTCTTAACTTGTGTATCTATCCATCATTAATGGATTACACAAACTTTTGAGCTTTAATCCAAGTGGTTTAAGCTTTATTCAATCCATATTTCCATTAATGGCACAAAGTGAACACTTCCATTTTAGAAAATCAAGCTTTTGTGTAAACTCAATTCTTGAGCCTCTAACTTGTTCCCTCTGATCACACTCCATCCACAAAGTCAGAAGCAAGCTTGTCTAAAGCATAACCACTCTATCTTAGCAAGTACACAATGCTTGGAAACTTGAAATTCTCAAAAATCACATGTTATGCATAAACTTGTGATTTTGAATTCTGATCAACAACAAGTCTCCAAACTTATTGCTTATAAATAGAGGCACTATTTGTGAGCTAAAGAACGAGTTTGAGCACCCTGAAATACACCAAAACTCTCTCAAATCAGAAATTGCCCAAAAATTCCATTGTTGCACAGTTTCTGACCTTGAACCTCAAACTCACATTTCCCTCGTGTGTTTCTTGGCCTTTTAGTTTCTAAAGCTTCCTTGCATCAAGGGTAACTCATCCCTATACCTGTTTCACTCCTGTAACACCATTTTCCATGTCTTCTATAACCAAAAATAGAGCATCACAGTTGGAGTTCTCCAGACCATTCCAGCCACCCTCAGCTCAAGCCAGCCATTGCATTAGCTTCATAGAGGTCCAAAGAAGCTAACCTGATCATCAGCACTGTCTGAATCAAGCTCAAATCCATTTCACGATTTCCAATTTTGAGATATTTTTCTTGAAACTCTATCTCATTACTTAGGCATTGTTAGGCTTGCATTTGTGAAGATAACATGTAGACATCATTTCCCTGAAGCTGTACATGTCCATAGATTTCATTTATTTTGATTGAGCTAGGAGAATTTTGAGTTTGAACTTTCAGAAATATTTAGGTCATAATTTGGTACTTTTAAAAATTCTCATTCATCTTTGATTTATAGTTTATGATATTTATGTGGTTGGATTCGTGTGACAAAATGGAGCAATTTTCATGTTTACATTTTTTCAAATGGTTGAGAAATGAGCAAGTTTAAGATCCTTTGGCTGGAGGTTGAAGATGAAGTACAGTCAGGGCGGGTTTTGTGTTATGTATTTATTATTTCATACAAGTTAACGAATGTATAACCACCCCAGTGGTAAATCACACGCCTGTTCACCCCATGGTCCCGGGTTCAAGCCCCAGCGTGACCATTTTGTTATTTTTACATTTTCTGACTCTTTTTTTGTTCTTTTTTGGCAGCATTTGGGCTCTTCATTGGGCTTAGTTTATTTTTGCTCATGAATACTCATTTGTTTACTAATGAACCCCCCCTGACTTTTTATTTATTTTATTTCTTTTTTCTTTTTATTTATTAATATTAATATTTAATTTATTGACAAAAAAAAGATAAAAAATTTATTTTATTTTCTAGACTAAAACATCAAAAATATTTTTGTTACAAACTTAACTTTTTTTAATTAAATAAATTTAGGCTTATTTTATTTTCTTAAAATAAACATAGAATTTATATTTTTCCTAATTTAATTAATTTTCATACTATTTAGTTTAATGTTAAAATTTTCTTCATAAAACTTAAAAATATTTTCTCTTTTAAATTAAATTAGTTTATTTTTTTTATTAAGCATTTTTTTTAGTTGATTAGGTTAAGAAATAAAAACTTTTTTTAACAAGGACAAAACCAAATAAAATCCATTCTTTTTTTTATTCATTACTTTATACATTATTTCTTTTCATATTTTATACATTTATTTATTTAATTCAATATGGTTGTAATAGATTAATTAGGGTTTAATTTCTTGCAATCCCCATTTATACTTTGTACACCCCCATCCCCCAAATATTGTAATAGCGTAGTAACTTTAAATTTCGCAATTTATCGCTTTTATATAACCTGCTAGTAATTAGGGTTTGTATGGAAAGACTAAAATCAATACTTAGAAAACCCTAATTCAAGACAAAAATAAGCATGAAAACAATACACTTGCACACAAGCACCCCTAGGGTAAAATCCCCTTGGTTGCCTTACAAAATGGCCATATTACGCATGTGAGCTATCTTAGCAAAAACAAACGAATACAAGATCATAGTCCCTCGATGACGCTATCTAAGTTTCCTTACAAATGATATTAGTTCCTAAAAGATAATGCTAAGATGCCTTGCAACATTGCTAATCATGGTTATACGATGACCCACTCCCGTCCCGTTTACATCCAAAGATAGGGTTACTTACCAAATCAATGGTAAGATAACAATGTCAAAGGAAAAGGAAATGTACAAGAAAGACTTTTGAGTAGGTAGAATGCTCCTAATTACTTGCTCCATTTCAAAACAAATATCCTTGCTATTTTCAAAACAATCACATACACTTTCAAACATCTTACAAAATTGAAAACATTTTCAAAAGATCAAACATATTTGTATACATTCTTACGAACGAGAATCATTACAAAGATTGCCTAAACAATGGCCTCTTTACAAAATACTTTTAAAAAAACCACACTAAGCATAATTTCAAACAAAAGCAAGTGATCTAGCAAGTAACTAAGAGCCCATGGAAAACCATGGATGAAAAGGGTGATAATACCTTACCTTTTCATAATCTACCCCTCGAACTCAAGAAACAATATCAAAGGTCTTTCCTGTGCTTTTTCACCTTTCCTTTTGTATAAAAGAAAAGTCGGTGGTGACTCTTGCTAACCGCAAAATTTGTGATCAAATGCAAAACACCCAAGTCAGTTCTCCCACCGTATCACAACTACCAACTCAGGTTTGAAGGTAGACAAGCAAGAATGTACTAACTCAGAGATGATAGTAAGCTATTAACTTAGGGTTGAATGTAGAAAAAATAGAACAATACCAACTTTTATTGAAGGTAAAGAAACATAAGTTGCATCGATGTTTATTGAAGGTGAACTACCAACTTCCACTGAAGGTAGAGATATGAAAGATACACCGACGTTTATTGAAGGTGAGCTACCAACTTCCACTGAAGGTAGAGATATAAAAGATACACCGACGTTTATTAAAGGTGAGCCACCAACTTCCACTAAAGGTAGAGATATAAAAGATATACCAACGTTTACTGAAGGTGAGCTACCAACTTCCACTGAAGGTAGAGATATAAAATATACACCAACATTTACTGAAGGTGAGCTACCAACTTCCGCTGAAGGTAGATAAAAGAGAAAACACCAAATTTTACTGAAGGTGAACTACTAAATTCCATTGAAGGTAGAGATATAAAGAAAACACCAACTTTTACTAAAGGTGAACTACCAACTTCTATTGAAGGTAGAGATATAAAAGATACATCGATGTTTACTAAAGGTGAGCTACCAACTTCCACTGAAGGTATAGATATAAAAGATACACCGACATTTACTAAAGGTGATCTACGAACTTCCACTAAAGGTAGAGATATAAAATATACACCAACGTTTACTGAATGTGAACTACCAACTTCCACTGAAGGTAGGATATACATTAACAATAATGATTTTCCTAAAATTTGGGCGCCCTACCTAGAACGTGTCTCAACTTCTTCTTTAACCAAGGCATTAAACCTGAAAAGGGTAATAAACTTTACCTGATTCTGGATTTCGCCGAGAATGATAACAGTTTCTTCTTTGACCAAGATATTACTTGAAAAGGGTAATAAACTTCCTCTGACTTATGGATTTCGCCGAGAACGGGGATAATTTCTTCTTTGACCAAGATATCACTTGAAAAGGGTAATAAACTACTGTAAGAATCTTTCAACAAACTGTCTTTGTCATATCAAAAAGACCAACCATCGATTGGAGTACATCCAACCTCTACAACGAATTATCTCTCATAACATAGAGACCATCATCCATCAAAGTAAAACCTTAACAACAAACTATCTCTCATAACAAAGAGAGCACCATTCATCAGAGTACATAAAATAATCTTCTTTGGGAATTAACAGACTTACTGGGGAAGTATAGTTTGCTCCAATAAAGAGACCGCCACTTGCTGATATGAGAAGGATGGTAATAACACTGCTGGAAAATGAATTTTGACTTCCTGGGGAAATATAAACACATCCCTGTTGAGGAGATAAAGTCTTCACGTGAAAAATAAATGCACTCTCAATCCAAGGCTCACAACCTAGAGGAATAAAAATTAACATTGCTATTAGGGACCAGATTTCAAACCAGGAATAAACCGGAGTGAGACAGTCAACCAATACACCACCCAGTGAGGAATAAACTTAAATGGGGATCAATTCCATCCAGGTAATGAGTTGGGTAGGAAGGCTAAAGCAGAATTTCTTCCACGAGGAATAAGCTCAGTGGGGAAATGGAAAGGATATACACTTTATGCTTAAGGTTGAAACTCTATTGGAGAGAGGATAACACAACTCTGCAAAGAGGATAAGATATCAACAAAAATATCAGTGAATGTAAATGAGCAATGATCTTAAATTCATCTATGCATGATGTATGAATGAATGAATGGTGTCATGTATATGTTGACAAAACAAACGTATTGCATTAGGGATAACCAGGTAAAACAAACTTGGGTACATACAACACTCGGCTAAGACACATCCAAGATGGAAATTTCATAAGAGAGTAACCAACCAACTGAGGAAACAACGTCCTACTTCAAGGATTAACTTCTCTGGGAAAGAAACATGGATTGAAAATAATCAAATCACAATCCGATAGCAATAAACCATAAAGCTTCAGAGATATAACAAACTCCTCTAGGCTTCACTAGGAGATAACAAACAGACTTCTCTAGGGAAGACGACGCTACATCTATTGAAGGGAGGTCAAAAACATTCTTCAATATCAAGAACAATGGTTGCGTAAACTACTCTGGAGAAGATCAAATAAACTTCACAAGGATAATAACCTTATAGGGAATCATCATCATCGGTTCATATGAGGAAGTTAAGAAATTAACATCCCAACAAGAATTCAAAATTATGGGGATTTTAATTCAAACTCAACACATGGCGAGAGAAAACCTAAAAGTTGACGACTGCCTCAACACTTCTTAGAAAATATATTACCCTTGGCTGGCTTCTTGGAGAATACACAACAATAGCAATGTCATAACTGGAGGGAGCAAAGCTCTACAAGAGATTCTACATCAATTCTCAACACACAAAAGGAGAAAGAATCTAACAACTAAGAAAAAGATACATAACTTTATGATCTCTGCTTGATCATAACCTTGCTGGGGAGAAGGAATCACACTCAGCTGGAGAAATCTAAATCAAGACTTAACTGGGAGATATTGGATTGCAAACACAACACGTCATAATAACTTAGAAGAAATCTACTATGCGATTAATGACTGTTGGGAAAACCATGCACGCATATGCGAGGTAGGTCACAAGAACAACTCTACTTGAGGAAGATTCTCGGCCTAGGGGAAAACATAGTAACTATCTTGGCAAAAATATAGAAATGCCCTTGGAAACAACTTAGGTGCCCCAAGTCTACTGTGTTGATCAAGATAACTTTTGCAACTTGCCCTAGATTGCATGCATTTAAGAGAACCCGCCTGGCCAATGAATTTCTAGAGATCCGTCAATTCTTGCCGTAACTGCCCTAGATTGAGTGAATGTTGAACTCTCTTTGCTCAATGGCTATTCAAGGTCACATGCCCTTTGCTGATACTCAAATGTAAACATCTTTGATATCTAGCATTTGTTTTACAAGCAGAAAATATTTATTCTAAGAGTGAAATATCTAATGCAACAGTTATATAAGTCTTGAAGATTTTATTGAAAAGATATCGCAAACCTTGTGAACAAATCACTAGCCAGGATGCAACATTGATTTTTGTATGAAAGATAACAAGATCATATGATACCAACACAACTATTTATAAAAACTCATGGGAGTCAGGAAACGCTATCTCATTGAAGTATGCTTTCAAAATAAACCCTGCTTCAATTCGGACTTTTGAGGATTGTAACGTGGCTTGGTTCACAATTTTTAGAAAAAAGATTTTTAGGCTCAAAGTTTATTTTTGCCCCCCCAATCTCTGTGATGTTCTTCAATCCTGTATTCATTTAATTCAACATGAGTATTTATCTCTTAGAAAGGATCTTGTGATGGTTTAATGAACCAATAAGGCTTTTGGCGTGGCAGTCACCCCATTTTGTCTTCGTGTTTGTAGTCACACGAATTTGTTCTTTGTTGAGGACTTTTTCTTTGTGGTCCTTTCTTCATAATACTTTCCGCTTTTTCTTTTCTTTTTATTTTTCCTAACTTTTGTCTGGACTAATTTTTTTTTTTTAATTTTAATTTTGAAGTTCAGCGGGATACCCTAATTTTTGCCTAAGTTACTTGACTTAGCGGACTTTTCTTTATTTTCTTTTCCTTTTGATTTGAATAAACTGTGTGACATTAAATCATCTTGATCTATTGAATGGGTGATGACTGCCTAGTTCCTTGATGGATGAGGGATAACCATTTAGGTTTCACCTCTTCTGGCCTCATGATTTGTGAAAGATAACCATTATGGTTGATCTTCAGAAGTGCCTTCATTTTGAAATTTTAACACTAGGTCAAATTAACTGAAGACTACCCTACCCTAGGTTAAAAACAGGGTTTTTTCGTATAAAAAAGAAACTACTACTTCAAGGCTAAAAGGAATTAACAAGGGATTATCTTCATTTTATCTTCGGTGTTTGGGGGATTGAAACAATGCTTGTACATCGTCAGCAGGGTTTTATTCAAAAGCATACAACCAGAAATTTTTGTGTGCTGTACCCCAAAATTTTCCCTCTCATTTTACTCAATACATGTCAATTGAGGTCCCCAAGTTGCTCAAGGAAGTCCAAGAGTTGACTAGACCAGCTCTTTCCTAAGGCAGTATACCTCAAATTAGGGTTTCATTTTTCATCAAGATGAGAGGACAAAAAAGGTCTCCTATGCTCTCCATGGTCTTAATATGTTCTGAAGACCCTACATGTCAAGTTTCATGCCTTGCACAAGAAGTTTTCCCAGCCAACTGCTCAGATGCTTGAGAATCGACTATACTAGTTCAAAAGTCAATCGTGGCCCACATATAGTCAAACTTTAATATTTTTGGTTAACATCATCATTTTGAAGTGTTATCCATCATTTGATCAAGGGTTGATCATGATTCCTCAAGGGATGCTCCAAATTCATCAAAATCCAAAAGTTGCTAAATTAGGGTTTTGCAGGAAAAGTCAACCCAACTTTGACCAAGCATAACTTCTTCATACTTTATCAGAAATTTTCCATCCAAGGCTCATTCTGAAGAGGATGCGATTCCCTACAATTAATCTTCATCCCACAAGTTCAAAATATGCACCCACAAAAAGATATGAATTTTGACATTATAGGTCCTTTTGAAAAATCAACAAAAACACCTTTTGGGTCAAAGCTTCATACATGAACATGGAAGACTCAATTGAGATGAGACCAAAAGGATTGATTAGGGGACACCCTAAGATTTCTAAAAAGTCCAAGAACACCTCTCTAGGGTTAAAATTGGAGGAGATATTACTTGGCAAAGTTGATCTTTTTTGCAAAATTGCCAAAAGTCAAATGTGCTCAAAAATGCATTTTTTGCTAAATGGGCCTAACTTTTATGCTTGCACCTCACTTATAATGTAGTCCACGACTCAAACATTCACCCACACATTATTTGCTTCATTTTTCAATTTATTTTGATTTTTTGTTAATTAAAAAGTGAATTAAATCAAATAATTGATGAATAATAACAAAGATATGATTTGATTTGGTTTTTGGACAGGTTGGCAATCAAAATATGCTGAATTATCAAGGCCAAAACGAATCAAGCATAATTGGTACAAGAAAGGGAAGATTTGGCTCAAAATAGCAAGTTTACATAAGCTTGAAAATCAAATCAAATCTCTTATAATTGCAAAGATTCAGTCCAAATTTGTAACCCTAATTCATTCCTAGATATATAATGGACAAGAACAAAGCATGGCATAAGGTTTTTGGACATGCGAGCTGCCAGAACAAAACTGAAAATTTGAACAAAAAGTGTGAAATCGAATTCCATCTTAGAGCCACTCACAAGGGGATTTGAGGCCAGCAATCCACTCCTAGACACTTTCTGGAGCTACTCCATTCATTTGCAGGCTTCCAAACGTCCAGAATCTCATCCTACAACCGTCATGGTTTGCACAAAATCTTAAACTTGATTCTAACAATTTACTCATCATAAACATGTTCTAAGGATATATTTGCATTTATCATCATGTTTGCCACGTTTCTGGATTGTTTGATTGGAGTTTAAGTGCAGGTACGAGCGATTTCCATTGTTAGGGTTTTAAGGTCCACTTTGGGGCTTTTCAGTACAGGGAAAATTGGACCATGAATGGGGTACCATGACACTCGTGAGACCAATACGAGTTGATTGATACTATTACAATTGATTTATATTGCATGTATAGAATTTTAGAGATGGACATGGTTGTAGCTATGAACAAATGTCCGTAGGTAAAAGTATTTTACCTAAAGCAACAGTACAAGGAAGAAGACAATGCATGTCACAGCGTGGTTGGTCCATTTGAATTTGGCGCGTGTTTTCTGGCTACTAACTTGTTTTCCAATATATTATATGTTCGTTATTATATTAACAATTGAGACATCCAGCGCAGTTGGTCAGAGGAAGGAAGTATGAAGCTCATGTCCTGGGTTCGATCCCAGGGGTGAGCATTTGGTATTTTCTCCATTATTTTCACAAGATCCAGCACACCTCACCTTCTGAGGATCATCCCACGCCCTCTGATCTCATCCTCTAGATCCATCTCTTGCCAGATCTAGCACACCTCACCTTCTGAGGATCATCACGCACCCTCTGATCTCATCCTCTGGATCCATCTCTAGTCAGATCCAACACACCTCACCTTCTGAGGATCATCACACGTCCTCTGATCTCATCCTCTGGATCCATCTCTAGCCAGATCCAACGCCAGCATACGCAGGTCCACCATGAGTTCTTAGAAGATGGTCTCATTAGATCAGGCGCCAGACTCTGGGCCATCCTTCTGGGTTTCAGAAGTTCAACATACACCCCCAGTTTGCTTCATCACTCCAGGCCCAAGTCTTTCTCTCTTTTTTTAATTCTTTTTTATTAGTTATTTTTAATTATTTTCACAACAAAAATCATTTTTTTAATCATAAAAATAGAAAATCACTAAAAATTAGATTTTAGTTTTTTTTTCATAAAAATATTTAATTGAAATTAATTAATTAGCTTAATTAGATTAATTCAAATTTATTTTTTATCATTAAAATTAATTAGACAAATTAGGTTAAAATTTCAAATATTTTTCGCAACAATAAAATACAAAAAATATTTCCTCTTTAATTGATTAGATTTTTTAGGACTCAGACTTTATTCTCGTGCGTACTTCGTCGCGCACGCCTTGACTTTCTTTTAATTCAAATTATTGTAATTGTTTCAAGGTTGTAATAGTTTAATTAGGATTTTAAATTCCGCATTTTTTTATTTTACGTCAAGGCAATTGTGTAATTGTCAAAGCCATGTAATAGCTAGGTTTATTTCCGCGTTTACTTTCTGCAAATTATTAACTGTCTAGATGTATGACTAATAGGATTATATGGCAAGAATGCATGAAAAATTAAAACAGTTAGAAAACCCTAATGTGCAAAGATTAAAATAACTGAAACAAATCACTCGCACATGTTCACTCCTAGGGTTTACCTCACTTCGGTTGCCTTCGATACACAATCATTAAGCATAGGAGATTTTAGTGGTTTCCCTCCAGTCTAAAGAGATCAAATTTTCCCATTCGAATGCTGCCTCGAAAATGTTGCCACGGAAATGTTGCCTCGAAAATGTTTCCTTGGAAATGATCTTAAGACTCTAGGGTTACTACTAAGGTTTTCTAACTATTGCTTTAGTGATTGTACTCGTCCCTTTCGAACGTCCCTTACCAACTCCAAAGACGGTGCCACCCACTCCTTAATAGTGGGATAACGTTGTCTAAAGGAAATAGAACAGAAACAATCTTTTTTTCGAGTAGGTAGATGCTAGTAGGTACTTGCTCAAAATAAAACTTTTCACACAAACACCTTTCAAAACAATTTTCAAAACAACTTCGTCACATCCTTGAGGACTGATACAAGGGTTATCACAAAGTACAATATTTTCAAAGAAAGCACACACACAAGCAATTTGAAAAATGAGAAAGTACCTAAGAGCCCATGGAAAACCATGGAGAGAAAGGGTGCTAACACCTTCCATGATTGGATGAAATAAAAGTCGGTGGCGACTCTTGCTTACCGCGACATTTTGCAAACACAAAATGCAAAACACAAACCAGTATTAAACAGTCGGTTCTGCAACTGTATCACAGAACTGGCGACTCTGCTGGGGAAATATAAAGTGAGGTAAACCTTAGGATCTAGGTCATATTTAATTGCTTTCTCTTAATTGTCTTGCTTGCTTTATATTTATGGGAACTGTTTGGGTTATTTGATCATACACCCGGATCTAGGGAACACCTTTTAGGTAAGTAGCAATAAACTGTGAGGGAACTATGTTGGGGAATACCGACACGGTTGAAGCAGTAGCTACGTTGATGTGGCACTTCGGTTGGTACCGGTAGCCCTTGAGTAAATTAGGGAGAGTACGGGGCCGCCACGTGGTGTCGTGAAGCATCAACTGACCTTAGAATCTTTAATTTCCCAACTTGGCCATTAGAAAGTAGTGAGATAGCCAGCCTCGGTGTAGAGCTGAGAACTGGTTGATACTCGATGCTACTCTCATTGAGATCAAACTTTCAGGATATTTCAGCCGCAAGAAAAGATTGTGTGAGCTGAGACAATGCCAATAAAGGATGGTCAGTGATATTGAGATCCTCTAGAACCCGGTTACTTTTTAAGATAGGTTGAACCAACTAAACTTTAAGAGGGTACTACCTTAAAACCCATGCAAGCCTAAACCTAAGGCTGTTTGTGTGACTTGTGTGCTTTCAACTTGAACTACTTGCACAGTTTTATTATCTGACAACATGAGTTCCTTGCAGGTTTTGTTTACAGTCCTTATCCAATAACTTGGATTTCTTGCCGGGTTTACTTGCTTACATCACCTCTCACTTTTGCTTAAACACATAGCATACACATCATAACATCATGCCTTGACATTTCCTTAACCATTTCAAGGATCTCAAGAGTTTGTGATACAGGTTATGGTAAATCAGACGTCTAGCAAGGGGCAAGGGGATTTATTTTCCTCTAGCCAATGTCGTCTAGAGATAAAAACACGATAACTTGAGTCAGTGGCTATGACCCACTCGATATGGTGATCTTGACTCTTGAAGAAGGACTCTTAAGGACATGAAGTTTATTCAATCAAGATGCAACCAAATTCTAACAGTTTCTTGTTTACCCCGCGAGATCCTTGAAAACATTGCATACATATATCATACATATCATTGCATAACAGGTCTTCCAGTACAAGTCTCTCATGTTCTCGATGTTTATTTCAGCAATGGCTCTCAAACAAGACAACAGAGATCTTCAAACTCAAGAAACTCAGTTCAGGGACATATTCCTAAACCTATCCAAGGGGCATGAAGAGTTGAAAACACTCCTTGTTGGGAACTTGGTCAAGAAAAGTCCTGAAGACAATAAGGACGAACGGCTGGAACAACTACAAGCTGAGGTAGGTGCAATGAGAACCCAGATGCTGGGGAAGATGGCTCTTATCCAAGGCCTAGCCCAAAGGCAAGAAGAGCTGAAAGCCATCATCAACCAACTTCATCAAGACGGATACAACAATATGAAGCAAACAGTCGAGGCCGGGGACCAAGTCATTGATCAACCTCCAAGAAGACAAGAGTTTGGTTTGGTGAAGAGTGGACCTTTCCAAATTTCTACTACCTCATGGGTCCAACAACAACCTCGCCAAAAACAATGGGTTAATCCGAGTAAGCTAGATACACCCAAGAGGCAGTTTACCAAACTCAACATGCCGCTGTCTCAAGCTTTACAACACATGTTGAGGATGAATCTGGTTACGTTGATAGGACCTCATATGAATCCCAAGACTTCTTCGCCTAACTACAATCCTGATGCAAGGTGTGCATATCACTCCAACAGTCCGGGGCATGATACTGACGACTGTTGGAGGTTGAAATACAAAATTTAAGACCTGATTGATGAAGGAGCATTGGAACTCACACAAGATGGTCAACTAGAATGTTTCTGTCAATCCTCAAAGGCCCACCATTTGAAGTGACAAGTTCTAACAATAGGGCTTTTCTCTCATTAGAATTTTCAATTTGTAATTTTCTTTTGATTGTTCGAATATTTATTCATGTCAAACTTTGTTATTATATCAATGCATTGCATATGTCTGTTCTAAATCAATTCATTTGTATTCACTATATTTAAACTCCGTTACTTTTTGTGATATTCAACTCTCGACTAAAAAGCTGTAAGCCTTTAGAGGGAGGATGACGAAAATGATACCACAACCTCTACATTATGTTTTTGAAAAGACCCTGCTGACGATGTACATGCGTTGTTTCAAATCCCAAACAGTGGAGTTATAAGGAAGATAATCCCTAGTCAACCCCTTTGAGCCAAAGAAGTAGGAGTTTTTCTTTTCACACTAATTAAAACCCTTAATCATAACCTGGGGCAGGGTAGTTTTCTTAGTTAATTCAGAGGCGCGTTCAGTCGCAATCTTCCACTTCGTACATAATGAATGGCATCAAAGACGTCCTTCCAAATCAAAAGACGGTGATGGTTCCGCATAATCGTCAAGACAGGCAATCATTATCTCTCAAAATAAAAGCCCGCTAAGTCAAAAGCTATGAAAGAGACTTAAGAAAAAAAACTAGGGCATCCCGCAGACTGTAATCATAAAAGAAACAGTTCAGGCAAAAGACATGGATAGTAAAACCAAAAAAAGAGGTTACTATAAATCCTCGACAAAAAAAAAAGATTACAAAATGACTGCCTTTTTCAAGTAAACTTTCAGTATCTGAACCATCACTGGAACATCAAGGAAAATATTCCAGAACTCAACTGGGATTCTAAACGCGCAATTAACTGAGCATATGACTGAAGAACATCAAGAAGAGCGAGTGGGTACAAATAAATTTTGAGCCTTTATCATTTGTTTCTTAAACCGTGAACCAGGCCACGTTATAACCCTTAAAAGTCCTAGTTGAAGCATGGGTTATTTCAAAAGCATATTGTTACAAAAGGTATCCTGACTCCTGTAGGACTTGCTGTAAATCCTGAGTTGACATCACATTTTACAAAATTTGCTTGTTTTACTGAAAAATGCATTTTAAAAAATTTCAAGACAGACATAAGCTTTGCATTCTTAAAATATTATTGTTTGCATATGACTATTTGTTCAACAGCATAGAGATTCGCATGACGAATATCTAGTGAACAAAAAAAAACCTTCTCAATGAAAAGGATCACCTCAAGTGGAAAAACACTTCCAACCAAGGGGCACGGCATGATCATTGTCCATCATCTAGGGCAGTCAAGTCAAGATTCAAGGAATATCTCAAAGATGCCAAATAGCCAGGGGCAGATCTCCATCTGAATCACTTGGGACATTGAGCATGAATTCCAGCAACGAATCCTGTACAATCAAACAAACATCTTCTGGTAGTGTGGCAACACTTACTACTATGGACAGTGACAATTCTCCGTACCCGGTGAACATGGACATAGTCGAAAAATACTACGTATGAAAAAAGACCCGCTAGGTTGACATACCTAGGAAAAAATAAGGGCATCCCGACGAACCAAAAGGGTTCAGGCAAAAGTTAGGGATATACATATGAAAAATATGTACACCCAGCAAGTCGAAAACCTGAAAAGGCGGCTTGGGCAAAAAAGGGTATCCTGGTGGACAAAATCTGAAAAGATAGTCTAGGAAAAAATTAGGGATTAAAGCGTACGACTATGTCCCGTCATCCTGTCACTTGCCCATCAGTAGAAGACTTATAATTTCGATCGGCGGTTACCAAGCACCTCATAAGTTGGGATAACACTCAATCCACAAGGTCTCCGCAGGCACTTTCTCCAGCAGGTACAGGGGAAGAAAAGTCTTGATATGAAGTTATTGTCATATCCTCAGCATGCGTCCCAGTAACATCTACACTCCCCACAGAGCAGAGGCAACTAAATCTTTAACGTCGGCTTCCCCAAACAGGAGCTATGTTCCCCAGTAAAGTTCCTTCAGAGAATCGACATCTATATTCCCCGACCGAATTTCATAATCGCAAACGGTTCGTAAAGTTGTCTCCCAAGCAAAGTTTATTTCTCTGAATACAGAAGCTCAATCTCTAACAGAGTTTATTCCTCCAGCTATGGAAGTTCATCCCCCAGCGGAGTTTATCTCTCCGAATCGGCAAGATCTTCCAGCAAAGCATCTCCTCTCTCAAACAGAGTTATTCCCCCGCAGAGTTGTTCTCAAGTAGAGTCTCTCCTCGGCAGAATATCCGTAAACATGGGGTGAATCCCCAACATAGTCATCTCCGGTTCTCCATCTCCAGCGGAAGTAGAAGAACCACTTTTTCTACTATGATTAGGAATGTAATTTCCAGTACTCTCCAGCAATAGTCAGGGATTTATTTTCCCAAACTCGGACGTGCCACAATAGCATTTCATGTTCATATATCATGATGTGTGCATACATATTGCATACAGCATAATCTCATTTATTTTGAGAACATCATCATACAATGCATTTCATGCATCATATACGATTAATCATGTACCTTTTCAGGAAAGATGGTTATCATCAACAACTTCCAGCAATTTCAATATTAGCTCCTGAAACTAAACAAAATAATTATCTGCGTGACCAAATGCAGCTTTACACGGGTTCATCACGAAGCAATCTTACACGGGTTTCTCCTAAATGCAGCTTCACACGGGTTTATCCTGAAAAATCTTACACGGGTCCTTTCTCATATATTTCCGAATGAAGTTTTACACTGACTTATCATGAGCAACCTTACCCAGGTTCCTTCTAAAGTTTTACACGAATTTATTCCAAAGTAACCTTACCCAGGTTCCTTCTGATGATTTACACGAACTTATCACAAAGTAACCTTACCTAGGTTCCTCTTGAAGTTTTACCCAAACTCCTCACAAAGCAACCTTACCCAGATTCCTTCTCAGTTCAGATGCATTTTTACCCAAACTCCTCACAAAGCAACCTTACCTAGGTTCCTTCTCGGTTCAGATGCAGTTTTACCCAAACTCTTCACGAAACAACCTCACCCAGGTTCTTTCTCATGGCCCTACTATCCAGGCTTTTCATATTGAAGTAACCCTACTATCAAGGTTCCTTCTCATAGCCCTACTATCCAGGCTTTCATATCGAAGTAACCCTACTATCCAGGTTCCTTCTCACAGCCCTACTATCCAGGCTTTCATATCGAAGTAACCCTACTATCCATGTTCCTTCTCATAGCCCTACTATCCAGCTGTTGTACTCCAAAATTATCCCTCCCATATTTCTCAAGACATTGCAAGAAAAATCTCCAAGGTGCTCAAGTTTGCTCAAGAGTTGGTCAGACAAGCTATCTCCTAAGGCAGTCAACCCCAAATTAGGGTTTTGTGTTGCATCAAGATCCTTGAATCCAAATGACCTCAAGTTCTCCATAATGTCCTAATATGTTCTCAAGATCATCCATGTCAAATTTCAAGCCTTGCAGAGGAAGTTTGCTCAGTCAAATGCTCAAAGGGTCAAAAAATCGACTATGCTAGGGCAAAAGTCAACTGTGACCTATAAATAGGCAAACTTCAAGATTTTTTGCCAACATCATAATTTTCAAGGATATTTCATCATTTGATCAAGGTTTTATCATGATTCATCAAGGATTGCTCAAAATTCATCAAGATTCAAAAGTTGCTAAATTAGGGTTTTGTAGGAACAATCAACTCAACTTTGACTAAGCATAACTTTCTCATACGTTATGATAAATGACCCATCCAAAGCTCATTTTTAAGAGGATGCAATTTAATACAATCCATCTTCATACCCCAAGATCAAAAAATGCACTCACAAGAAGTTATGAATTTGGACATTATAGGTCATTTTGAAAGTCAACAAAAACACCTTTTTTTCCAAAGCTTATAACTTGAGCTTAGAATATCAAAATGAGATGAGACCAAAAGGGTTGGTTATAGGACATCTCAAGCTTTCTAAAAAGTCCAATAACATCTCCAAAAGTTCAAAATTGAAGAAGTTATGCATTGTTGAAGTTGGACTTTTTTGCAAAATTGCCAAAAGTTAACTATCCCCAAAACTTCAAATTTTGTCAAATGGGCCCATTATTTTTCACTTAATTTGAGCTTGCATAGTTTCCCACGTGTCCTAGATTCAGCCATGAGCCCATATTTCATTTATATTATTTAATTTGATTTTTTATTGAATTTATTCATTTTAAATCAAATAAAATCATAGAAAATCCAAATAATCAATAACTCTTGATTTTTTTATTGTTTTAGGCTTTGTTCACAGCTAGTATCACCATGGAATTCATACCAAATCAAATCATGGGCAAAAAGATTGCATTGAATCAAATTTGGAAAGGTTTAAAGTGGAGATCAAATCAAATTCATATGCATTGATATGGGGAGATTTAGTCCATATTTGTTACCCTAATACACTACACAATACATAAGCAAGCCAAAGGAGACGAAATCAGGGTTGGAAAGTGCAGAGCGAGGCAGAACAAGATTTGAAAAATTCACAAAAAAGCTTGAGATCGAAATCATAGTTAGAGGTGTTTTCAAGAGCTGAGACTTGTCCCAATCGCTTCTTGGGCGTTCATACAAGCTACCTGGATCCAAAGCAAGCTTTTTTCAGACGTCCAAACGCGCTGTAAGTGTCACGAAACATACCCCTGTTCTTGAATTCGGTTTGATCTATTCTTGCATCTATAACGAAAACAATTGGCATATTTGTGATCACAAGAGCATTTCCAAGCTTTTTATATTACTCAATTGCATTTATCTGGCGTAGGAGAAGAACCACCATTGTTAGGGTTCATTTCTTGTTTTTGGGAGTTTCTGTTCCAGGTACAATTGAAGCACATAACGGACATGGTTGTGACCAGGAGGGTGAGATGAACACAACCATGCCCTTGGAATTCATTTTTGTGGCCTGAGAAGGATTTTTGAGATGAACAACTTTATAGCTACAGACTTCTGTCCGTTGGTATAGGTCTGTGTACTTTTGGCCACGGACGAGAGGTTGGGGATGATGCATGGCGTCCCATCATTGGGCCATTCAAACCAAGCGCGCGTTTTTGTTATTTTTTCTGGCAATTATTTCGTTTTTATATAATATTATTTGTTTGCATTATAATAACAGTTGAAACAAGATGGTGTAGTGGCAAAGCAAGCAATGTATATCCTTCAGGACCTTGGTTCGAATCCCAGGTCCCCCACTTCTTCAATATTTTTATCTTCAGGTACTCCCATGCGCGCATAAGCTTGTAGAACACCGTGCGTCCTCGTCCATGCAATAGCCAGATGGCCAAAGGCCAGATCTGGTGATCCAGGAGTGGATGTCCACCATAGTCCAAGTCCACGCGTGCCTATTGGATTCCAGAAAGTCAAAGAAGGCCAGCATAATTGGGCTTCAGAATTGCTACTCACACCACAATTTCAGGCCCAATACCCTCCTCTCTTCTATTTATTTATTTTGTTTTATTAATTGTTTTTATTGTTTTTGTTTAATTTCTAACCAATCAAAATTCTTTTTCTCATAAAATAAAATCACAAAAATATTTTTTATATTTAATTAAACTTCAAACTTTTATTTTTTTATTATTAATAAATACTAATTAATTAATTTAGGTTTTAATTCTAGAATAATTTTAACCTATTTTGCAAATAATTAAAATTAATTAGGTTTTAATCACTAATTCAATTAATTTTATTTTCTTTCTTTAAATAATCAAAAACTCCAAAAATAATTTATTTCTCATTTAATTAATTTGGTAATTTAATTTAGTAATTAATTTAGGTTATTTCTTTCTTAAAATAAAAAACAACAAAAAATATTTTCTTTAACCAAAAGGGTCAAAATCCTAATCATGCGCTCGATTTAATTTCCCGCACGCGATGCTTATTTTTATCCAATAATGTACTTGCTCCCGGATTGTAATAGTAAATAGGATATTTAATTATTTTTTATCGCTTTATTTTATTTTTCAAAAGGGTTTGTCTTTGGCGATGTAAATACCCGACGCCTTGTAATTTAAATTCCGCATTTTATTTCCGCAAATTATAACTGTTAGATGTTTGATAATATGGTTGCATGACAAGACTGAATGTTTTAACCTAAAATGTACTTAGATCACCCTTAACGTGTATAAAGATAAAAATAACTGAAAATGACACATTCGCACATGCGCACTCTTAGGGTACACCCCACTTGGTTGCCTTCGTACACGGTCATTGAGTATAGGTCGTTTTAGAGGTCGCCCTCTTGTCTAAAAGATCATAGTCGCCTCGAAACGGTTGCCTCGGATATTGTTTCCTCAAACAAATGATCTAAGATATTAGGGTTACCGCTAAGGCGTCCTAACATTGCTTTGGTGACCATAAGTCCCTCATTCGAATTGACCCTCAAACTCCAACGACGGTGCTACCTACTCATCAATAGTGGGATAGCATTGTCTAAAGGAAATTAGCATAGAACGATTCCTTTTTCGAGTAGGTAGATGGTTCTTAGATACTTGCTCTTTCAAAACAAAACTCTTCACACTTACACTTTTCGAACAAAGTTTTTTCTAAAACACTTCATACGCTCTTGAGGGCAGAAGCAAGAGTTAAATCAAAGTTTTCAAAACAAAAACTTTTTTCAAACCCACAAGCACAAAGAAAACACTTTTGAAAACAATTGAGCAAGTACCTAAGAGCCCGTAGATAACTACAGATAGAAAGGGTGCTAATACCTTCCCTTTCTATAATCTACCCCCCGAACCCGAGAAATATCTCGAAAAAGGAATTTTTCTGTGCTTTTTTCCTTTCCTTGTTGGATAAAATAAAATTCGATGGCGACTCTTGCTTACTGCGACATTTTGCGAAAACAAATGCAAAACGCAAACCAGTATTCCAAAAACAGTCAGTTCTTCCCACCGTATCACAGAACTGGCGACTCTGCTGGGGAAAAAATTTATAAGTGGGGTGTACCTTAGGAATAGTTCATAATGTTTTTAATTGCTTGACTTGTATGCTTTATCTTTGTGGGTTGAATCGGAGTTACTATAGATCATAACCCGTATCTGGGGAATACCCTTTAGGTAAGTAGCAATAGACTGTGAGGGAACTGTACAGCGTAGACCGATACGGTTGAAGCAGTAGCTACATTGGTGTGGCACTTTAGTATGTACCGATATCCCTTGTAGCACAACAAGGAGAATATGGGTCTGCTAAGGGGTCATTAAGCACCAACTGACCTTAGAACCTATAATTGACCAACTTGGCCATAGAAAAGTAGCAGTATGCTACACTCATTGAGACCAAACTCTCGCGATGATTCCGGCTGCAAGAAAAGGTTGCTAAACTGGAATTATGACCGATCGAGGGTGGTCAGTGATATTGAGATCCTCTAGAACTCGGTTACTATTACTAGGACAGGTTGAACCAACTAAACTGAAAGAGGGTAATACCTTAACTCCATGCCAGCCTGAAATCTGAGGGCTATCTATGTGACTTGTTTGCCTTTACCATGTTTGCTGTTTGTGGATACTTGTGGTGTATTTCTATCATAACATCATACATCATGACATTGCATGCATCTTGCATCAAGACTAACCTATTTCAAAGACAGAAGGGATTTATCTTTGTTTTGTTTTGTAGGTCATGGCACCCATACGTAGAAACACTATTCGGATCAACTTTGTCCAGATTCCCACTTAGCTTAAGGAATAGATTGCAAAGATGCCAGATACTTATTCCTTTATCAGAAGACATGGGCACCTCCTGGGTTTGGTTACCTCCAAGATGGATGAGCAGATGTTGAGTGTCTTAGTCCAGTTCTTTGATCCACTGTACCATTGCTTTACTTTTCCGGACTACCAGTTGGTCCCTACCTTGGAAGAGTTCTCTGATCTACTGGGTATCTCCATTCTAGAGAAGACCCCGTTTACAGGTTGGGAGAAGATCCTTAGGCCGAAAGAGATTGCTTAAGCCCTTCATCTGACAAAGGTTGAGGTAATGTCCAATTGGGAGACTAGAAGTGGGACAAAAGGCTTCTTGACTAAATTCTTGGTTGGTAAGGCTAATCAGTTCTGGGACAGTCTAGACTTCTAGGCATTTGAAGACATTCTGGCTCTTCTCATATATGGTTTGGTGTTGTTTCCTAACTCTGATTCCTTTGTTAACGTGAATGCGGTAAAGATCCTCATTTCTGGTAATCCTGTGCCCACTCTCTTGGGTGACATTTTGCACTCTCTTTATGCCTGTACTGCTCGGAAATGGGGAACCCTTATGTGTTGTGCACCATTGCTAGCGAGGTGGTTTATTTCTCACCTCCCCAAATCAGTTTTGAAGAACAAGGAAGGCATGGGTTGGGCCTATAGGGTTATGTCTCTCTCTCATAATGACATCATTGGGACTATTAAGGGTATGGAAGATGTGGCTATTATTGATCGCTGTGGGGAATACCCCAATGTTCCACTGCTAGGAACCCATGGAGGAATCACTTATAATCCGTGTTTGGCCTTATGTCAGTTTGGGCGAGCTAGGAGGGAAGGACCTCATGAGTTAGAAATGCCAAGTATTGTCTTTGATTTCCAAGGGGATAGTGACGAGCAACGCCGCAGGTTCATAAAATCTTGGGATAGAGTACACAGGTCTGATCCACACGAGCTAGGTGCGAAAACCTCTCTTTCGATGGAGCCATATCTCCGATGGGTTCGAATCCGTGCCCAAAAGCTGGGAATGCCCTACGAAGCTGTCTTGCCTATAATTGTTGAAGTTGCTGATGAAGAGGGGGTTCCTCCTACCATCCTACACCCTTACATGCCTACTCACATTGGGGCATTGAAGAGGTCCTGGATGCAGCTGAGGGAAGAACGGGATACCTATAGAGAAAAGTATCACGAACAAGAGCGGAAGGTCCAGAAGTTGACAAGGCAGTTGGAGAATGAGCAGATCCTCAATGACTATTTCAGCACCAAAGGCAAACGACCGTGGGAGCGCTGATGTCTTTTGATTATTTCTAGTTTTGATTTACCTTTCACTATTTCCCTTTTTGTAACGCCTAAAGGCATCTGTTGAACATTTGAATTCAAAGTTTATCTAATAAAAGTGTGTTTCGTTTTGGTTTGTTTGAATCTCTAAAGTCTTTGAAATCATATCATGCGCATTTCATTCCATGCACCTCATAACAGGTACCCATTACAGGTTTCTCATCTTCTTCGCTGTTTATTTCAGCATTATGTCTTCTGAAACATCAACCGATTAGGTTATCAAGGCGCTACAAGCTCAAAACGCTCAATTTCAGGAAATGTTCATGAATTTGGCTAAGGGTCAGCAAGATCTAAAGACTCTTATTCTGAAAGATAAGAAGAAGAAGAAGAAGAAGAAGAAAACAGTCCTCTTGAACATGGGACACAGGTTTGGAAACAGGCTACGAGATGAAGTCAATCTATCCCACTCATATGGAGGGGAGAAAACCAAGAAGAAAGGAGGGTTCCTAGCCCTGTGGTATCTGATCATGAGACTGATTTTGACGAAGACCAGTATCCTCCTGCCGAGGATAGATATAAACCGCTTGAAGACCGTCTAAGTGCCATGGAGATCCAGAAGGTCCCTGGGTTGGACTTTGGTGATATGGGTTTGTCATCTGGGGTGGTGATTCCCCACAAGTTTAAACACCAGCCTTTGCTAAATACGACAGGGTTTCTTGTCCAAAGTTGCACCTCCGTTCGTATGTTAGAAAAATTCAGCCGTACGCCGCTGACAAGAATCTCTGGATCCACTTCTTTCAAGACAGTCTCTCAGGGACTCAGCTTGAATGGTTTTACCAGCTGGAAGGAGCTAGTATCCGTAATTGGGAAGATTTGGCTGCTACTTTCTACAAGCAGTACCAATACAATGCCGACCTCGCTCCCACGCGTACCCAACTTCAGGGTATGTCCATGGGTGCGGGTGAAGGTTTTAAATATTACGCTCAGAATTGGAGGGACCTTCCTGGTAGAGTTCAACCCCAACTGGATGACAGGGAGTTAGTAGATATGTTTCTGGGGACCTTGTATGGTCCGTATTTCAACCATCTGATTAGAAGTTTGTCGTCCGGGTTTACTGAGTTGATTATGACCGGAGAAAGAATTGAGGCTGGTATCAAGAGCGGTAAGATACAAAAGGGTGCTTCATCAGGCACCGAGAAGAAGCCTTTTAATAAGGAGTCCAACGTAGTTTACAGTTCGAAAAGCCAGAATAGACCTGAACGCCGCCAAGTTGTTAATGCGGTTGTTATTTCAAGACCAACTGTTTCCACACAACGCAACAATCAGCCAAGGGCCGAGAGGCCGCGAAGACAGTTCACTCAGCTCAACATGACTTTGTCTCAGATTCTGCCACAGTTGCTAAAGACCAACTTGGTGATTCCGAGGGAGGCCCCGAAGAATCCCAATACAACATCACCGATGTACGATCCGAATGCCCGCTGTGCTTTTCACTCTGATAGCCCGAGGTATGGTACGAATGATTGTTGGGTCTTGAAGAATAAGGTACAGGATTTGATCGAAGCTAAGGAGATTGAATTTGAAGCGCCAGAGAAGCCTAATTTCATAACGGCTCCTATACTGAAACATGATGCGGGAGTACATGCTATTGGGGAAGATGATGATGAAGAGTTTGACATTGACAGCTGGATTTACCCGTCAACCGATGGTGGATTAAGAAATTGGACAACAAAGGACTTCATCCCAATTTCTTTTGTTACCCAGTAATGATACTTTTGTTTTGTATCTGTAACAGACAATTTTTAAACTTTACGGCCCAATGTCTTACCCGAGGCACCGTGGCTTTGTTTGTGAGGGCTTTATGTGTGTCATCTACATATATCATTAATAAAAGCATTGGATATTTCTTGCATTTCAAATTTTGCGCTCCTTGTTTTTCTTTTATTATATATTGCAAAACAGCTATTTTACACGCACACACATATACAGGTCTACATCCACTCTGGATCCCACTGATAACGACTCTGCTACTGCCGGTTATGACTTTGAAAATCCGATCAACTTAGTCGAAGACGAAGGTGAAGATGATTGCGAAGTGCCTGATGAACTTGCTAGACTGTTACTTCAGGAAGAGAGGGCTATACAGCCGCATGAAGAGCCGGTGGAAACAGTAAATCTGGGTACCGAGGAAGACAAGAAAGAGGTCAAGATTGGTGCAAATCTGGAGCCTAGTGTTAAACAGCGGTTGATTCAGATGCTGCATGACTACGTTGAGATCTTCACCTAGTCTTATAAAGATATGCCTAGGTTGGATACCGATATTGTGGTTCACTGTTTTCCTACCAAGGAAGACTATCCTCCAGTGAAACAGAAAGTTCGCCGAATGCGTTCGGAGATGTCTGAGAAAATCAAGGTTGAAGTTATGAAACAGTTTGACACCGGTTTTCTAGTAGTTACTTCTTACCCTCAGTGGGTGGCCAATGTGGTTCCTGTGCCGAAGAAGGATGGTAAGGTTCGAATGTGTGTCGACTATAGGGATCTGAACAGGGCAAGCCCCAAGGATAACTTCCTTCTACCTCATATCGACGTTCTGGTTGACAACACCGCTCAGTATAAGGTCTTCTCCTTCATGGATGGTTTCTCCGGTTATAATCAGATTAAAATAGCTCCCGAGGACATGGAGAAGATAACCTTTGTCACTCAATGAGGTACCTTTTGCTATAAGGTCATGCCTTTTGGATTGAAGAATGTTAGGGCAACGTATCAGCGTGCCATGGTCGCTTTGTTCCATGACATGATCCATCATGAGATTGAGGTGTACGTCGATGACATGATTGCAAGATCCCAGAATGAGGAAGAACACTTTGACCATCTTCAGAAGTTATTTGACAGGTTGAAGTTGTACAAGCTAAGGTTAAACCCGAACAAGTGCACTGTGATACGGTGGGAGAACTGACTTGAGGTTTTGCGTTTTGTGTTCACAAATGTTCGGTTGAGCAAGAGTCTCCACCGAATTTTTATTTTATCCTAAGGAAAGGTCAAAAAGCACAGGAAATACCTTTGAGATGTTTTCTTGGGTTTGGGGAGTAGATTATAGAAAGGGAAGGTATTAGCACCCTTTCTATACATGGTTATCCATGGGCTCTTAGTTACTTTCTTAGATCACTTGCTTTGCATTTTCAATTGTTTGAAATGGTGCTTTGTGTGTGGTTTTGAAATATGTTTTGAAAAGAGGACATTCGTTGTGGCAACCTTTGTAATGATTCTTGTTTGAATGTATACAAAGGTGTTTTTGTCTTTTGAAAAGTTTTCAATGTTTGAAGGTTGGATTGTGTTGTGAAATGTGTTTTGAAAAGGTAGCAAGGATATTTTGCAAGTTTGATCAAGTAACTAAGAGTTATCGACCCTATTTTACTCAAAGATCTTTCTTATGTTTTTAACCCTTTTAATAGTGTTGTTTCACCATTGTATTTGGTGAACAACCTTGTGTTAGGATGTAAACGGGACAGGCGCGGGTCATCGTATAGACCATGAAAGCAATTGTGACAAGTATCTTTGGCAATTTTCTTGAGGGACTATGATCATTTTGTTTAGGCAACTCCGATAGCGTCATCGAGAGACTATGATCTTTTTTGTTTGTTTTTGTTTTGCCAAAGTACTCAACATGCAACCATGGCCTATTTTTGAAGGCAACAAGTGGATGAAACCCTAGGGGTGCAAGTGTGCATTGTGTTTGTTTTTCATGCATGTTTATCTTGGATTAGGTCAAGCTATTTGTTGATTGATTTTGCATACAAACCCTAGGTCTAGGCATGGCATAATTGAAAGCTTTTAAATGTGCGAGAATTTAAAGTTCTAGGCTATTACAACATGATTATGGGGAGGGGGATACAAGTTTGAATTGGGGATATTTGACAAGAAATAAATTCTAAGTTATTACAACCATATTGAATGTACAAGTCCATATTTAACATTTAAATAAGTACAATTAAATAAATATCAAATAAAAATGTATTATGCAAAGAAACAAGATTGTTTATGTATATGAAAAAGGTTTTTTATGTTTGAAATATAAACAAAAAATAAAAAAATCAAATTGTAATTATTTTGGTCATTTAGGGCAAAACCCTATTTTTTGAATAAATAGTAATATTTATTAATTATATACAATATATATTAATTTATACAAAAAATAAAAAGTATATTGTAAAAGAGAAGTATTTTTTGGTGTCAAATATTAATAAAAATAAAAATGTATTATTTTGTATTATTTTGTCCTAATTATCTAATAAAATATAAGTATATATATATATTAAATATATTAAATATGCTAAGTAGGTATAAAAATAAAAATAAATTATTTGCAAAAAAATGTATATTCAAGAAAATATTTTCAAAATGTAAATAAAAATAATAACTGAAAAATAAGTATATTTTTTTATATTATTTTTTTAGGTTTTAATAAAAAGGATTTATATTTTTTTTTAAATACATATGTTTAATAAAATGAAATAAATATCAAATAAATATGGAAAATTATGGAAAATTATTTTTGGTATTTTTTTATGTTTGAACAAAAAATATAAAGTCAGAATAAAAAGAAAAAACATAAAAATGACAAATATTTAATCAAATGGGCCAGGGGGGTGCAAATTGAAAAAAGGGGTGCCAAAAGCAAGAATGACTCAGGCCCAGCCCAAGCCATCATCTTCAACCTCCAGCTTCTGTTTGAAAACGCGCGCGCCTCTTGTACAACATGCCAACTCCTGATTCTTTGATCTTTTGACAAAACTTAAAACATGAAACTTGTAGAGAATTTAAACACGAATCCAACCATATAAAGCATTAAATCTAACTCTCAAAGACCATAGAGAATTTCTCTGGCCCTAAAATCTGACCTAACTTTTTTCACATGTTCATGGCTGAAATTCTCCTAGCACACTTAATATAAATGAGAGCTGAGCATATGTATGACTTCAGGGCTATGAGTACAGCATGTTTCATTCACAAACCTAAGCCTAACCATTCCTAGATAGAGAGATAGAAGTCCATGAAATACCTGTTTCAGCTTGAATCGAGTAGAGCAATGCAGCAACCTTCAATGGTGTTTGAGCTTCTATTGAGTTTGCCTGAGGTCCAAAGAAGCTTCTCCAATACGTGGCTTGCTTTGAAACACCTTGTATCGTGTTGTAGAAGTCCACCTTCAAAGCTTGGAAATGAAAATGGAAAAATGGATTAGAGGTGTTACAGTTGGTGTTTAAGGCTTGAAATAGTTTGGATGGATGAAATGGAAGGTGTTTGCACTGGTTTGGGCAAAAACGCACGAGTAGATTGTTCTATAGAAGTCAAGTTGCAGAACTTGCCCTGTTTTGCAGCAAAACAGGGATTCTGAGTATTGGGAGGTATGAGGGATGAATGAATTGTGTCTTAGGTAAGTTGGGAGGTATGAAAACTGTGTACAATGTTTGCTTAAGCTCTTGTTAACAAATATGATAGATGGTGTGTGTTTTTGCAATCTTTCTTCTACTTGAAGCAAGAAAGTGTGTGTGTCCATACAGGCCTGTACAATGCCCTCAAGTATGCTGCACACAATCCTCTTGGTTGCTGGGATTTGTGGATTTGATTTGCCTTAAAGATCTGGCCCCATGTCTCAAGGATTTGGTATTTGACATAAAGCAACTTTAGGCAAAAATGGCAATTCACCTTTTACTACTTAAGGCTTAAACTTCCATGTAATGCCCAAATGAACAAAATAATCCCTCAACTCAATGGTTATGCATTAAATTAAGGTGTGTAAACTGGTTTTGAGGCCTGCAAGCTAGCATTACACAAGCTGATTTGAAAATGCAAGTTGCTATGAACATGCCTTGGTCATGAACAAAAGTGAGTTTTGGCCAACTTTGTGAATTCGATTATCTCTAACCACAAGGGTGTTTGAGGAGTTATTGGACAATTTGGAAAGCTTGGAACATGTACTACAATCCATATTTGTAATGCAACTTCAAAATCCAAGTGGAACCATGTGAAAAATGGCCAAGAAGATGGGTCAAAATCCTGCCTAGATTAGGGTAAATTTTCTCTAAGTTAAAAGTTTTTGGTACCCTTGTTCCAAAAATCATAACTTGAGATACAAGCTTCTTTTGAGGAAACTTTGTGAATAAAAGTTTTAGATTTTGTGATGGACTACAACTTTCATGTTTCAAGTTTTGTTTGAATCCATTTTTATCTTGGTGAAAAAATGGGACAAAGTTAGGAAAAAATAAGAAAATTTCATAACTTAGAAAATTTCTAAGTTATGAAAATTTTCCATTTTAAACCCTAATTTGCATTTTTGGGTTTCTTCATGAACAAGTTTCATAATTTGTCAATTCTTTATGAAAAGTAACTCTTGGCACTTGATTTTGACCAAAAAGTCAAAGTTTGACTTTTTATTGTACAGTCAAATTTTGATCAGTTGATTGAAAAATTCATCTGTCAATCCTATGCGTTTGAGATCTTTTGAACTTGTTGAATGGGTAAATACAATGTCATTGAGTCCTTGAGTCCATATGTGAGCTTGGTTTTCCATTGGTTAGGTCAAACAGTCAAAAATTGCCTTTGTGTAGAGAAAACCCTAAAAATGACCATTTTGCCCTTTTGGTGATCTGATCAAATTTCTTGTGGAATTGTGATCCAAACTTGATAAAATGGTTCATATGAGTTCATAATGTTGATGTGGGTCAAAATCCATGAGGTTTGACTGTAAATTGGCCACAATTGACTTTTTCCCCAATACAACTGATATTTAGGTCAACTGTTCAATTGACTGGGCAAAGATTTGGATCAAGGCTTGAAACTTGGTATGGGCAAACTTGTGAACCCAACATGAAGTATGAAAGTCAATTTGGGCATTGTAGGTCAAAATATCCTTATGCAAACTCAAACCCTAATTTGGGTCAACAGTGCAAGGAGGGGTCTTGAGCAGAGCAAACCCTAACTTGATCTTGAGTTCTTGGAGTCTTGTGATGAGAAAATGTTGATGAAATGAGAGGGCAAATTTTGGGGTACAACAGTTGCCCCTGTTCAATCTTCTTGAACCTGAAGAGTTAGATTGGCAAGTTTGCATTTCGCGACTCGAAGGTAAAAGGGGATTGGACACTAGAGTGCCCGTAAATTTGCACTCGTCAAGACATAGATGCGGGAATGGGCTTAAAGATGCCATTTGGAGATGGTAGAATCTTGCTGGAGATGGGCTTAAAGATGCCATCCGAGAATCTTTGTTGAATTGCAATGTGGTCGGTCAGAAGAATGAGGATCAAAATGGTATCCGTGTCTGGAATGCATTTGAACTGTATCTGGAGACTGAGTATGAGCAAAAGAATGGCCTCCGTGTCTGGGGTATATCTGAGTTGCGACTGTGTTTGAATGTAGAATGAATATCAGAATGACTGCCATGTCTGGAGTGTATCTGTATTGTATCCGGATAACAGTGGAATATCTGTGCATAGAGCAACTGCGTGCTGGGGATAAACTCTGAATGAGTGACAGAATGGCAACCGTGTCTGGAGTGTATCTGGACTGTATCTGAAGTTGAGATTTGTATGAGTAGAAGAATGACTTCCGTGTCTGGAGTGTATCTGTACTGTAACTGGGATCTGAACAAATGACAGAATGACTTCCGTGGCGACTGCACTGAGAGAATCAAACTGCTGATGTAAGGGTCAAAATGGTATCCCTGTTTGGAATGCATTGGACCTTGAGGTTGATAAATGAATCTGAATGAGAGATAGAATGGCTGCCGTGTTTGGAGCGTATCTAGCTTGTATCTGATTGCTGTAGTCCGAATGAGTAGTAGAATGATCGTCGTATCTAGGGTGTATCCATACTATATCTGACTTGAAATTCTGAATGAGTAATAGAATAACCGCCGTGTCTGGGGTGTATCCATACGGTATCTGAATAATTGTTAATGATAGCCTTTTGATCTTATCCTGAAAAGGGTAAAAATGTTAGCTGAACACAAAGTTATGCTGCATGATATGTATGATGCAATGAACTGTATTTCATCGATGTCTATGATATATGAATGTAATGATTATGTATGTAAGCTGAGTAGTCGTCTTGCTGTGGAAAATAAATCCTAGTAGCTGGAGATAACGGAATCTTTGACTGCTGCTGGGGAAAATAAATCCATGACCGAAGTTGGGGATTCCAAGGATCTTTGATTACTGAAGATGAGAAATCCTTGCTGACTGCCGACTGCTTGGGGGATAAGGAAAACTTTGAAAATTTCTACCGGGAAGTTAAAACCTGGGAGACTTATGTTGGAGAAGTGAGACTGAGAATCTTCAATCTGATGGGAAGTATCTCTGTGGGGAGAATGTTCACTATTTTGGTTCCACTGGGGATAGGATTTTCAGGTTTTTTGGAGCTCCACAGGGGATCTTGAAACTTGACTCTGAGGGGAATTAAGTTATGGAATGCACTTTAACTGGGGAATCCAACTTTTAGAAAGCCTTGGCTCTGCTGAGGATCCTGAAGTTTAACTTTGTTGGGGAAATATATTCCGAACTTTAACTCTGTTGAGGATCTTGAATTTTAATTCCGCTGGGGATTTCTTCTGAAAGGGCATCAAGATATCTACCTATACCTTCAACTTATCAGCAATCATTTTTTCTAATTTTTTTTGAAATTTTTTTTTTGTAAGCAATGATTATGTTCAGATGCATATGCCTATTTAACAAAACATTGGACGTTTTTTCACATAAAACATAAGTGTAAAAAGAAAAGGAAGACAAAGCAAATTTCTGCACTTGGAATGGTATTTATATTAACTTTTTATGAGTATCTTTGTACAAAGGAGACAGACATCCTAGTAAGAGAATGTTGTCGTAAACATTGAAAAATTTTATACAAAAGAAAGATGGCTATGTGTAACAATTCCATGGGATTCCCATTCTGCTATAGCCTTCACAACTCTGAATATCTCGTTCATTCACTGCTTCGTCCGCTGGTGATTGAATTGATCAGAAGCTCAGAACTTGTTGATGAAGAGATTTGTTCTTTAAAGTGATCCGACGAGACATAGTCATACGCTTTAATTCCCTAACTTTTACCTGAATCGCCCTTTTGGGTTTTCGATCCACCGGGAAACCCTTTTTTGCCCAAGTCGCACTTTCGGGTTTTCAACTTGCCGGGTGTACAGATTTTTTTGTTTTATCCCTAATTTTTGCCTGAACCACCCTTTCGGGTTTTCGGTTCACCGGGATGCCCATTTTTGCCCAAGTCTCCCTTTCGGGTTTTCAACTTGTTGGGTCATTTATGCGTAGTATCTTTTGACTATGTCTGCGTTCTTAGGGTGTGGTAAATCGTCGCCGTCCATGGTGGTCAGAATCATTGCACCACCAGAAAAGATGCTCTTGATCACAAATGGTCCTTCGTAAGTAGGAGTCCACTTGCCCCTGGGATCACTTTGCGGTAAGATGATCCGCATGATTACAAGATCTCCGACTTGATATACCTGACGCCTTACTTTCTTGTTGAAAGCCTTGATCATGCGTTTTTGATAAGTCTGACCATGGAAAACAGCGGTAAGCCGCTTTTGATTTATCAAATTAAGTTGATCAAGCCGAGTCTGAATCCAATCGTCTTCACTCAAACCAGCGTCTTTCATAATCCTTAAGGAAGGAATCTGAACCTCCATGGGTAGAACAGCTTCCATGCCATACACCAAAGAAAATGGGGTTGCCCCTGTCGTAGTACGTGCCGTGGTACGATATCCATGCAGAGCAAACGGTAACATCTCATGCCAGTCCTTGTAGGTAACTGTCATTTTCTGAATGATTTTCTTGATGTTTTAGTTTGCAGCTTCAACAGCTCCGTTCATCTTCGGCCGATAGGGAGATGAATTGTGATGATAAATCTTGAACTGTTCGCATAGAGCGGTGATCATAGTATTGTTCAGATTTGTACCGTTGTCTGTGATGATCCGGTCAGGGACACCATACCGGCATATGAGGTTCTGCTTGATGAAGCGGGCAACCACATTCTTCGTAACAGAGGCAAAGGAAGCTGCTTCGACCCACTTGGTGAAATAGTCAATAGCGACCAAGATGAAGCGATGTCCATTGGATGTTATGGGCTTGATCTCTCCAATCATGTCAATGCCCCACATTGCGAATGGCCAAGGAGCTGTCAGAGCGTTGAGAGGAACAGGAGGGATATGTACTTTGTCGGTATAGACTTGGCATTTGTGGCAAGTACGGGACTGTTGATGACAATCAGCTTCCATGGTAGACCAGTAGTAGCCTGCCCTTAGAATATTCTTAGCCATCGTATGTCCGCTCAAGTGGGTGCCAAATGTGCCACTGTGTATCTCAGTCATGATCAACTCTGCTTCAACCTTGTCTACACATCGAAGTAAAACACAATCATGGCTGCATTTATAAAGGATTCCATTGCTTAGGAAGAACTTGGCAGCAAATCTCCTTAAGAACTTTTTGTCATTGACTGAAGCTCCTTCAGGATATTCTCTAGTCTGGAGATACCTTTTGATTTCATGAAACCAGGGTTGTTCCACTACTTCTTCGGTATTAATCTCATGACAATGCGCAGGTTCATCCATTCGCTCAATAGTGATTTGGGGAGCCTCGTTATCCCATTTGAGTTTAAACATGGAAGACATTGTAGCTAGAGCATCTGCTAGCTGATTTTCTTCTCGCGGGAAATGCTCAAAAGTAACCTGCTCGAAATGAGGCAACAATGTCAGGACATGTTCTTTGTATGGGATGAGATTAGGATGTTTGGTGTCCCACTCTCCTTTGACTTGGCTGATAACCAAAGCCGAGTCTCCAAATACGACCAAAGATTTGATCCCCAGGTCTATAGCAGCCTTGAGACCAAAGATGCAAGCTTCATATTCGGCCATGTTGTTGGTACAGCTGAAGTAGAGCCTAGAAGTGAAAGGTGTATGGCAACCTTCCGGAGAAATGAGTACCGCACCGATACCGTTGCCGAGTGCATTTGAAGCACCATCAAAGTACAGGGTCCATCGGGATCCATTTTCAGGTCCGTCATACGGTCCGTTACCTTCTATGTTGTCTAATGTCATGATGTCCTCGTCCGGGAAGTCGAATCTCATAGACTGATAATCTTCGACGGCTTGATGAGCTAGATGGTCAGCTAGTACACTCCCTTTTATAGCTTTTTGGGTAGTATACTGAATATCATACTCAGTCAGGATCATTTTCCATCTAGCGATTCTTCCAGATAAAGCAGGCTTCTCGAAGATATATTTGATCGGGTCCATCTTGGTAATCAGCAAAGTGGTATGAGTCAACATATACTGCCTTAGTCGGCGAGCAGCCCATACCAAAGCGCAGCAAGTTTTCTCGAGCAATGAGTAGCGAGTCTCACAGTCGGTAAACTTTTTGCTAAGGTAATAAATGGCATGCTCTTTTCGACCAGACTCGTAATGTTGGCCCAGTACGCACCCCATTGAGTTGTCCAAAACAGTAAGATACATGATCAACGGCTTTCCTTCGACGGGTGGCATCAGGATAAGAGGTTCTAGCAAATACTCCTTGATCTTATCAAAAGCAACTTGATAATCATCGTTCCATTCAACTACCTGATCCTTCTTCAATAGTTTGAAAATTGGCTCACAGGTATACGTCAGGTGAGAGATGAACCTGGCGATATAGTTCAAGCGTCCCAAGAATCCTCTAACCTCCTTTTCAGTACGGGGGGCAGGAATTTCTTGTATAGCCTTTACTTTTGCTGGATCAACCTCAATGCCCTTGTTGCTGACAATAAATCCCAGAAGTTTACCAGACCTAACTCTAAAAGTGCACTTGCTTGGATTCAGTCTGAGTTTGTACTCCTTCAACCTGGCAAATAGCTTCTGCAAATGTTCAAGGTGTTCTTCTTCTGTCTGTGATCGAGCTATCATATCGTCTACGTAAACTTCGATCTCATGATGTATCATATCATGAAACAAAGCTACCATGGCGCGTTGATAAGTTGCCCTTGCGTTCTTTAGTCCGAACGGCATCACCTTGTAGCAGAAGGTACCCCACTGTGTAACAAAGGTAGTTTTCTCCATGTCCTCGGGGGCCATTTTAATCTGGTTGTATCCCAAGAATCCGTCCATGAAGGAAAATACCTTGTGTTGAGCTGTGTTGTCAACCAAGATGTCGATATGCGGCAGCGGAAAATCATCTTTAGCGCTAGCCCTGTTCAAATCCTGATAGTCCACACACATTCTGACCTTGCCGTCTTTTTTGGGTACGGGCACAATGTTAGCAACCCATTTTGGATAGGTTGTAACAGCCAGAAAGCCGGCGTTGAATTGCTTCATTACTTCAGCCTTAATCTTCTCAGACATGTCGGGCCTCATTCGGAAAACCTTTTGCTTGATCGGTGGACAATCTTCTCTTGTAGGGAGACGGTGAACCACGATATCTGTGTCTAACCCTGGCATGTCTTCGTAAGACCAGGCAAAGATTTCAACGTATTCATTCAACAACTGTATTAAGCGTTCCTTGACACTTGGT
Organism: Vicia faba; assembly: GCA_948472305.1. Lineage (NCBI taxonomy): Eukaryota > Viridiplantae > Streptophyta > Magnoliopsida > Fabales > Fabaceae > Vicia > Vicia faba. The sequence goes on along the minus strand of OX451741.1, from coordinate 1,218,673,203 downwards.
TCCAAGCTGGCACCCACTTTTACTTCTTTCCTGTCTTCCTCTGTCCCTAAGTTGATGGTTTCTAACAACTCTTCATGAGGCAGAATAGCTCTCTCTTCTTGTTGTAGAAGTCTGGCTAACTCTCCCGGTACTTCACAATCTTCGTCAACTTCGTACTCAGCCTGATTGACCAAATCTTCAGAGTTATTGAAGGATAAAGCAGAATAGTCACCCATGGAATCCGGAGTGGACGGGTACCTGCATTTATGAGTGTGGGTGTGTGTAAGGGATAGCCATCCTTAAACAAACAAAAATGCAAAAAGGAAAGAAAATAAACACAGCAGTTTATAAATGAAAAACGTCCAATGATTCAGTAAAACATGGCATATGATTATGAAGGAAATCAAACCCTTACAAATGGACCTACATGCCCCGGGCAAGGCATGAGGCGAAAATAGTGTACGAATTGATTTAATTATTACAAACCATAAAAATGGGAAATTGTTCAAAGATAAAATTACTGATTGATAAAGGTGATAGGAACGAAATCTTTTGCTTCCCAATTGCTCAAACCGCCTTTGACCGTCGGAAAGATCCAATCTTCAAAGTGGATCTCTTCATCTTCGTCTTCTACCGCATTGATTCCATGATGAGAAATCTTGACGGGTGTTTTTTCAATTTTAGAGCGACGCATAGCCTTTTGTCCCGCAGCAGTAAACCCCAACCCAAACTTGTCTATCTTATAGGGGAAATCGGGCAACTGTCCCCATACTGCGCTCTTTCCCTCCTTAATCGCAACCTTTGCGTCTTTGAGAATGCCATCCTAACCACCTGCTTGGGAATGATAGGTACCTCCACCACTGCCTTCGCTACTGCCACCTTGGGAGAAACTTCCTCGAAATGTTAAAAAGGTGTTTCGATGAACTCGCCATCTAACTCCACATACCGAAAGGAATTGAGATGACTGATCATGTACTCCTCCTCACCGTGTACAGTTATGATTTTAGCCTTAACAGGGTATTTCAGCATATGATGTAAAAAGGAGGTGACTGCCCCAGCATAATGGATCCACGGTCTTCCTAGCAAGCAAGAGTATGATGGGCGGATGTCCATTACGTAGAAAGTGGAGTTGAACACTTCAGTGCCTACCTTGATGGGAATATCGACCTCCCCATGCACCATCCTTTTAGACCCGTCAAAGGCACTGACAATAATATTACTTGGTTTCAGGTCCAAGCCTTCACAATCCAACCGGTCCAGAGCTTTCTTAGGCAGCACATTTAGGGAAGAACCAGTATCGACCAAGACATGGGTGAGAGTGGTTCCTCGACATTCAACCGACACATGTAATGCATCATTGTGCTTCCTTCCCTTAGGAGTCAGGTCAGCGTCGGAAAAACCCAGGCCGTTGTCAGCAGTATGACTGGCTACACAATCCTGAAATTGGTCAGCCGAGGTCTCTTGGGGTACATGGGCCGTCTTCAAAAATCTTATCAAAGCTTTAGCATGAGCCTCTAAACAAAGCAGCAGAGCCAACATAGAGATCTTTGAGGGGGTTTGCCCCAGTTGTTCCACAACATCATAATCGCTTTTCTTGATTATTTTCAAAATCTCTTCCATTTCTTTTTGAGAGGTTTCAGGGATGACCAATGGCTGAGCCCTCGTCCTGACAGGCTCTTCTTGGATCCATTTCCCCTATCATCAGTAGCAGCAGAAGGGACAACCATAGGAGTTACAACTTCTTCAGTAACTGGAGCTCTTGCAGATATGTTTACCGGTGCAGGGGTAACCTTAGGAGCAGCTGAGGGTCCAAAGATTGCCTTTGGAGGGGCAATCTCTGGAGAGAAAATTCTTCCACTGCGGGTGATTTTGCTCGTTCCAGCAATGTTTCCAATGTCGGAAGTCTCTTCATCAGAACTCTCTTCAGTTGATTCAATTTGTTTAATACCGTGGTAGTAGATTTCTCCACCATAGTTCCACGGTATTGATTTGTCGGACTTGTACGGGACGGGCCCGGGCATGGTTATCTTCAAAGGTGCAGTCTTCGGAGCGGATGTAATCTTAACAGGTCTTTTGGAGACCTTGGAAAGATTGGCGGATATGGTTATTATTGAAACATCATTGATAGGAGTCGGCATAACAGGAGTCTTTTCAAAAAGGATTTCTTGGTTATCCATTAGGCGTTGGATGCCTAACTTCAACAATGGACAGTCGGTTGGTAAGGATGAACAAAGGCAGCAATCTTCTTCACAACCTGGGAAAATCCCAACCTTCAGCAAATTCAACTTGATTATCAGTAGTGGAGTTATCAAATAATCAACAGTAGCAACAAACAGATCCTCTTCAACAGCATGGGCATTGCGGCCATGCTTTGGCATTGGAGCAGAGATTACATTCGGCTTTTCAGGGGCGTCGAATTCAACTTCTTTAGCGTCTATCAAATCCTGAATTTTGTTCTTGAGCGCCCAACAATTGTTGGTGTCGTGCCCGACGCTGTCGGAATGGTAAGCACACTTAGCGTTGGAGTGATAGTACGGAGATGTGGTGTTAGGGTTTTTCGGCGCCTCCTTCAAACTGGTCAGATTCAGCTTCAACAAATGGGGAAGAACTTGTGCGGGCGTCATGTTGATGCGGGTGAACTGTCGTTGTGGCCGTTCTACCCGTTGTTGATTAGGTCTTGACTGATTGCTACGAGGCTGATCATTTGACAAATTTTGAATCATCACGGCCCCTACAGTCGGTCGGCGCTCAATTCTTCCCAATCCCTTCTGAGAGTATATAATAGATGCTTCTTTCTTGGCTGGGAAAGGTTTTTTAACAGCTGTGGAGGCAGAGGCATCCTTTTGAATCTTTCCACTCTTAATACCCGGCTTCCACCCTTTCGCCAGTCAGAATGAGTTCAGTAAATCCCGCAGAAGAGCTCCCGATTAGATGGTTGAAGAAAGGGCCAGATAGGGTCCCCAAGAACATGTCAACTAGTTCCCTATCTGATAGCGGTGGCTGCACCCTTCCAGCCAGGCCGCGCCACTTCTGGGCGTACTCTTTAAACCCCTCATTTGAGGCCATCCCCATACTTTGTAGCTGAGTACGGGTATGCGCCAAGTCAGTGTTGTACTGATACTGACGATAGAAAGCAGCTGCCAAGTCTTCCCAATTATGAACTTCTGATCTCTCAAGCTGGTAAAACCAATCTAACTGAGTACCAGACAAGCTGTCTTGGAAAAAGTGTACCCAGAGATTTATATCGGATGAATGAGGTTGAATTTTTCTAACATACGACCTCAGGTGCATCTTAGGGCAAGACAGACCGTCGTATTTGGCGAAAGTCGGCACCTTGAACTTGGGAGGGATAACAATCCCAGCAATCAATCCCAACTCTTCAAAGTCTAGCCCGGGAATCCTTTGCAACTCCATAGCTGCCAATATGTCTTCCAGGTTCTTATATTTGTCGTCCGCTGGTGGGTATTGTTGTTCTGAATAGTCTTCATCTTCTTCAACCTCTTCCTCTTCAGCCTCAGACTCAGAGGGTACTGCAGCTCCTTTTCCCTTGCCGGTCCCTTCGTCAGACGTTGAGGGGAATTCCAGAACTCTCCTAGCTTCATTCTCAAATCTTCTTCCCAGTGTAGCTACCCCAATTCTCTTCTTTTTCTTTTTTCCTTTTTCCTGCTCTTTCTTCTCTAACAGTGCTTTAAGATCCTCCTGACCCTTTGCCAAGGTCATGAGGAGTTGTTGAAATTGTGAATTTTGTGCCTGTAAGTCCTTCACTGTTTGCTCCAAATCCATCTTGTTGAAATAAATAGCAGAAAGATAAGGAAACCTGGCTTGAAGACCTGTTTGTGCATATGATGAATGATATGTTTATTCATGTAATGCATCAAGGATTTAGAAATTCAAAGTTGTTGCAGACAAAAAGAACACATGTCATATTAATAACAAGAAATTTTGTCAGTACATAAATGCCCCATGGGGCAAATATTACAAAGCTTCTTAAGGTAAAAAGACGTTGCGCATCCTTTTTGGTGCGATGTAAGTGTTGAGAGTCTCTTCCTCGTGAAGTCGGCGGGTGAGCTCTAAAACCTTCTTCTCACTGGCATAGAAGCTGGCTTCAAAAGTATCCCGTTATTCCTTGAGTTGGATCCAACTCTTTTGCATTTCCTCCCATGATGTTGGCATGTTAGGATATAGGATGGTGTATGGAACCTCTCCTTCCTTAACAGGCTCTTTAATCAAGGGGAGAATGTGAGGATATGGCATCATAAGATTCTGAGAGCGGGTTCGTACCAACTTGAGGTAAGGCTCAAGGGGGATGGAATTCTTGTGCCCCAGTGTCTTACTATCCACCTTGTTAGGCATCCTTCAAGCTCTGATGAACCTTTGGCGAAGTCCTTGTGCATCATTGTCGAACTCAAAAACTAGGTCAGGAATCAGCATGTCATGAGGGCCATCCCTCCGAGCATATCCAAATTGTCTCAAAGCTAGACAGGGGTTGTAGGTAATGCCTCCCCTAATGCCAAGTAATGGGACATTAGGAAATTCACCACAACGATCAACGATGATGACATTTTCTCTGGACCGAGAACACCAATGTACATCAAAATGTGTGAGGGTCATCAATCGTTGTAACCACCTTAAACCCTGGTCGTTCTTCATAATTGATTGTGAAAGGTGAGAAATAAACCACCTTGCTAGGAGAGGAGTACAACACATGAGAACACCTCTTTTCCTCATTGTTCGTGTGTAAAATGAGTGGAGGATATCCCCAAGTAATGTAGGTATGGGATTCCTGGATATGAAAATCTTGACAGCATTCATATCTATAAGTTGGTCAGGATTTGAGAACAAGACCAACCCATAAATAAGGAGTGCCACAATCTCCTCAAAGACTTGCAGATCCAGGGAATTCCAACACTCTTGTGCCTTCTCAAACAAGAACTTTGCCAAGAAACCCTTGACACCACTTCTGGTTTCCCAATGCCCCTTGATGTCAGATGGTTGCAAGTGCAGTGCTTGAGCAACATATTCAGGTTTTGGTTCTTTTTCCGTACCGTTATAGGGTAGTTGATTAAGAATAGGAATTCTCAGGAGTTGAGAAAATTCCTCCAAAGTAGGCACCAATTGGTAATCAGGGAATGTGAAACAGTGGTGAAGGGGGTCAAAGAACTGGAACAACACTTTTACCATGCCTTCTTCAATGTTGGTGTTGACTAGGTTGAGAAGTCTACCATGTCTTTCACTGAAGAGAGAATTTTCTGGAATCCTGGATGTAAGCTCCTTGGGTTGAGGATGGATTCTCACAAGGTTGACTTGAATTGTTTTCCTGCGAAGAGATTCCATGACCTACAAAACAAGAACAAAGATGAAGATCCAAACCCTTGAAATGGTTAGCGGATGCATATGATGTTTTATGATGTTCATGATGTATGCACAAACACATGTACAAGCAAGTCACACAAAACCCTAGTTTCAGGCTTGCATGTGGTTTCATAGGTAAGTACCCTCTTGACTTTAGTTGGCTTAAAAAACCTGTCCTATAAATAGTAATCGGGTTCTAAGGAGCTCAATATCATTGGATTGTTTTCTATGTTCATTGTCTTGGTTTAGCCACTTAACTAGCAACCAAAATATTCCAAGAAAACAACCCTCAATGAGTGTAGTATCGAGTATCTACCAACTTCGGACTGCACCAAAGCCGGTCATCTCACTACCCCTAATAAAAGGCCAATATGGTCAAGTAAGGTTCTAGGTCATTAGTGCTTAGTGACATCACTCAGCGGCCCCGTATTCTCTTTGATTGACTCAAAGGCTACCGGTACTCACAAATATGTCGCACTAATATAGCTATTGCTTCAACCGTGTCGGTATACCCCGCACAGTTTCCACAACGTATTGCTATCTATGAATGTTTCCCAAATCCGGGTGGAGGATTTCAAGCCCAAACAAGAGATCCAAAATGTAAAGCAATCAAAGCAAACAATTAATCATGCAAAAGGTGATCTAAGCCCTAAGGTTACTCCACTTTTAAAGTTTTCAATCCCCAGCAGAGTCGCCAGTTCTGTGATACGGTGGGAGAACTGACTTGAGGTTTTGCATTTTGTGTTCGCAAATGTTCGGTTGAGCAAGAGTTGCCACCGACTTTTTATTTTATCCTAAGGAAAGGTCAAAAAGCACAGGAAATACCTTTGAGATGTTTTCTTGGGTTCGGGGAGTAGATTATAGAAAGGGAAGGTATTAGCACCCTTTCTATCCATGGTTATCCATGGGCTCTTAGTTACTTGCTAAGATCACTTGCTTTGCATTTTCAATTGTTTGAAATGGTACTTTGTGTGTGGTTTTGAAATTTGTTTTGAAAAGAGGCCATTCGTTGTGGCAACCTTTGTAATGATTCTTGTTTGATTGTATACAAAGGTGTTTTTGTCTTTTGAAAAGTTTTTAATGTTTGAAGGTTGGATTGTGTTGTGAAATGTGTTTTGAAAAGGTAGCAGGGATATTTTGCAAGTTTGATCAAGTAACTAAGAGTTATCGACCCTATTTTACTCAAAGATCTTTCTTATGTTTTTAACCCTTTTAACAGTGTTGTTTCACCATTGTATTTGGTGAACAACCTTGTGTTAGGATGTAAACGGGACAGGCGCGGGTCATCGTATAGACCATGAAAGCAATTGTGACAAGTATCTTTGGCAATTTTCTTGAGGGACTATGATCATTTTGTTTAGGCAACTCTGATAGCGTCATCGAGGGACTATGATCTTTTTTGTTTGTTTTTGTTTTGCCAAAGTACTCAACATGCAACCATGGCCTATTTTTGAAGGCAACAAGTGGATGAAACCTTAGGGGTGCAAGTGTGCATTATGTTTGTTTTTCATGCATGTTTATCTTGGATTAGGTCAAGCTATTTGTTGATTGATTTTGCATACAAACCCTAGGTCTAGGCATGGCATAATTGAAAGCTTTTAAATGTGCGAGAATTTAAAGTTCTAGGCTATTACAACCTGATTATGGGGAGGGGGATACAAGTTTGAATTGGGGATATTTGACAAGAAATAAATTCTAAGTTATTACAACCATATCGAATGTACAAGTCCATATTTAACATTTAAATAAGTACAATTAAATAAATATCAAATAAAAATGTATTATGCAAAGAAACAAGATTGTTTATGTATGTGAAAAAGGTTTTTTATGTTTGAAATATAAACAAAAAATAAAAAAATCAAATTGTAATTATTTTGGTCATTTAGGGCAAAACCCTATTTTTTGAATAAATAGTAATATTTATTAATTATATACAATATATATTAATTTATACAAAAAATAAAAAGTATATTGTAAAAGAGAAGTATTTTTTGGTGTCAAATATTAATAAAAATAAAAATGTATTATTTTGTATTATTTTGTCCTAATTATCTAATAAAATATAAGTATATATATATATATTAAATATATTAAATATGCTAAGTAGGTATAAAAATAAAAATAAATTATTTGCAAAAAAATGTATATTCAAGAAAATGTTTTCAAAATGTAAATAAAAATAATAACTGAAAAATAAGTATATTTTTTTATATTATTTTTTAAGATTTTAATAAAAAGGATTTATATTTTTTTTTACATACATATGTTTAATAAAATGAAATAAATATCAAATAAATATGAAAAATTATGGAAAATTATTTTTGGTATTTTTTTATATTTGAACAAAAAATATAAAGTCAGAATAAAAAGAAAAAACATAAAAATGAAAAATATTTAATCAAATGGGCCAGGGGGTGCAAATTGAAAAAAGGGGTGCCAAAAGCAAGAATGACTCAGGCCCAGCCCAAGCCATCATCTTCAACCTCCGGCTTCTGTTTGAAAACGCGCGCCTCTTGTACAACATGCCAACTCCTGATTCTTTGATCTTTTGACAAAACTTAAAACATGAAACTTGTAGAGAATTTAAACACGAATCCAACCATATAAAGCATTAAATCTAACTCTCAAAGACAAGAGAGAATTTCTCTGGCCCTAAAATCTAACCTAACTTTTTTCACATGTTCATGGCTGAAATTCTCCTAGCACACTTAATATAAATGAGAGCTGAGCATATGTATGGCTTCAGGGCTATGAGTACAACATGTTTCATTCACAAACCTAAGCCTAACCATTCCTAGATAGAGAGATAGAAGTCCATGAAATACTTGTTTCAGCTTGAATCGAGTAGAGCAATGCAGCAACCTTCAATGGTGTTTGAGCTTCTGTTGAGCTTGCCTGAGGTCCAAGGAAGCTTCTCCAATATGTGGCTTGCTTTGAAACACCTTGTATCGTGCTGTAGAAGTCCACCTGCAAAGCTTGGAAATGAAAATGGCAAAATGGATTAGAGGTGTTACAGCTGGTGTTTAAGGCTTGAAATAGTTTGGATGGATGAAATGGAAGGTGTTTTCACTGGTTTGGGCAAAAATGCACGAGTAGATTGTTCTATAGAAGTCAAGTTGCAGAACTTGCCCTGTTTTGCAGCAAAACAGGGATTCTGAGTATTGGGAGGTATGAGGGATGAATGAATCGTATCTTAGGTAAGTTGGGAGGTATGAAAACTGTGTACAATGTTTGCTTAAGCTCTTATTAACAGATATGATAGATGGTGTGTGTTTTTGCAATCTTTCTTCTACTTGAAGCAAGAAAGTGTGTGTGTCCATACAAGCCTGTACAATACCCTTAAGTATGCTGCACACAATCCTCTTGGTTGCTGGGATTTGTGGATTTGATTTGCCTTAAAGATCTGGCCTCATATCTCAAGGATTTGGTATTTGACATAAAGCAACTTTAGGCAAAAATGGCAATTCACCTTTTACTACTTAAGGCTTAAACTTCCATGTAATGCCCAAATGAAAAAAATAATCCCTCAACTCAAAGTTTATGCATTAAATTAAGGTGTGTAAACTGGTTTTGAGGCCTGCAAGCTAGCATTACACAAGCTTATTTGAAAATGCAAGTTGCTATGAACATGCCTTGGTCATGAACAAAAGTGAGTTTTGGCCAACTTTGTGTATTCGATTCTCTCTAACCACAAGGGTGTTTGAGGAGTTCTAGGACAATTTGGAAAGCTTGGAACATGTACTACAATCCATCTTTGTAATGCAACTTGAAACTACAAGTGGAACCATGTGAAAAATGGCCAAGAAGATGGGTCAAAATCCTGCCTAGATTAGGGTAAATTTTCTCTAAGTTAAAAGTTTTTGGTACCCTTGTTCCAAAAATCATAACTTGAGATAAAAGCTTATTTTGAGGAAACTTTGTGAATCAAAGTTGTAGATTTTTTGATGGACTACAACTTTTATGTTTGAAGTTTTGTTTGAATCCATTTGTATCTTGGTGAAAAAATGGGACAAAGTTAGGAAAAAATAAGAAACTTTCATAACTTAGAAAATTTCTAAGTTATGAAATTTTTCCATTTTAAACCCTAATTTTCATTTTTGGGTTTCTTGATGAACAAGTTTCATAATTTGTCATGTCTTGATGAAAAATAACTCTTGGCACTTGATTTTGACCAAAAAGTCAAAGTTTGACTTTTCAGTGTACAGTCAAATTTTGATCAGTTGACTGAAAAATTCATCTGTCAATCCTATGCATTTGAGATCTTTTGAACTTGTTGAATGGGTCAAGACAATTTAATTGAGTCCTTGAGTCCATATGTGAGCTTGGTTTGCCATTGGTTAGGTCAAACAGTCAAAAATTGCCTTTGTGTAGTCAAAACCCTAAAAATGACCATTTTGCCCTTTTGGTGAACTGATCAAATTTCTTGTGGAATTGTGATCCAAACTTGATCAAATGGTTCATATGAGTTCATAATGTTGATGTGGGTCAAAATCCATGAGGTTTGACTGTAAATTGGCCATAGTTGACTTTTTCCCCAATACAGTTGATATTTAGGTCAACTGTTCAATTGACTGGGCAAAGATTTGGATCAAGGCTTGAAACTTGGTATGGGCAAACTGCTGAACCCAACATGAAGTATGAAAGTCAATTTGGGAATTATAGGTCAAAATATCCTTATGCAAACTCAAACCCTAATTTGGGTCAACAATGCAATGAGGGGTCTTAAACAGAGCAAACCCTAACTTGATCTTGAGTTCTTGGAGTCTTGTGATGAGAAAATGTTGATGAAATGAGAGGGAAAATTTTGGGGTACAACATGCACCTTCGGGGTGAGGCCTGGTAAACTGTTGGGTTTCGTCGTAAGTGATAAAGTTATTCAGGTGGATCCTGCAAAGGTGAAGGCTATATAGGAAATGCCAGCTCCCCGAACAGAAAAAGAAGTCAGAGGATTTCTGGGATGACTGAACTACATTGCCCGATTCATCTCACACCCGACTGCTACTTGTGAGCCAATCTTCAAGTTACTGAAGAAAGATCAAGTGGTAAGATGGAACGATGAATGTCAGGCCGCTTTCGAAAGGATCAAAGAATATCTCCAAGAGCCACCTATTTTGATGCCTCCAGTTGAAGGGAGACCTTTAATCCTATACTTGACAGTACTTGACAATTCAATGGGGTGTGTGCTGGGTCAACATCACGAGTCTGGCCGAAAAGAGCATGCTATTTATTACCTTAGAAAAAAAATTATCGACTGCGAGACCCGTACTCGTTGCTCGAGAAAACTTGTTGCGCTTTGGCATGGGTTGCTCGTCGGGTGAGACAGTATATGTTGACTCACACTACTCTGTTGATATCAACGATGGATCCAATCAAGTATATCTTCGAAAAGCCTGCCTTGTCCGGAAGAATAGCAAGATGGTAGATGATCTTGACTGAGTATGACATCTAATATACGACCCAAAAGGCAATCAAGGGAAGTGTGTTGGAAGATCATTTGGCACATCAGGCAGTGGACGATTACCAGTCTATGAACTATGAATTCCCGGACGAGAACATCATGTTGGTAACCGACTGTGAAACACCTGGACCGGATGAAGGACCTGAGGAAGGATCCCGATGGTCTATGTACTTTGATGGAGCTTCGAACGCTTTGGGTAATGGCATTGGCGCCGTGATCATATCTCCTAAAGGATCTCATACTTCGTTTACCGCTCGACTATGTTTCAACTGCACCAACAACATGGTGGAGTATGAAGCGTGTATCATGGGTCTTCGAGCAACTATTGACCTAAGGATTAAGTTTCTAAGTGTTTTCGGAGATTCCTCTCTCGTGATCAGTCAGATCAAAGGCGAGTGGGATACGAAACACCCTAATCTTATTCCTTACAAGGAGTATGTGTTTATGTTGCTTCCACATTTCGAGGAGATAACCTTTGAACACTTCCCTAAAGAGGAGAATCAGTTGGCGGACGCGTTGGATACGATGTCTTCTATGTTCAAAGTCAATTGGGACAATGAAGCTCGCCGGATTACCATTGAGAGGTTGGAAGAACCAGCACATTGCTGTGATATTGAGACTGAAGAGGTAACAAATAAACCATGGTTCAACAAGGTGAAGAGGTATCTTGAAACTCAGGAGTACCCCGAGGGTGCATCTGTTAATGACAAGAAGTTTTTGAGAAGGTTCGCGACGAAGTTCTTCATCAGCAATGGCATCCTTTACAAGCGTAACCATGATTCAACCTTATTGCGATGTGTGGATAATAACGAGGCAGAAAGGATCATGGCATAGTTACATGAAGGTACTTTCAGAACTCATTCCAGTGGACACACCATGGCAAAGAAAATCCTACGGGCAGGATATTTTTGGTCCACAATGGAAGCCGACTATTATCAGCATTCTCGGACATGTCACAAGTGCCAAGTCTATGCTGATAAAGTACATATACCTCCAGTTACTCTGAACGTCTTGACAGCTCCGTGGCCTTTTGCAATGTGGGGCATCGACATGATCAGCGAGATCAGACCTACAGCATCCAACGGGCATCGTTTCATCCTGGTAGCTATTGATTACTTCACAAAGTGGGTTGAAGCAGCTTCCTTTGCTAATGTAACCAAGAACGTCGTAGCACGGTTTATTCAGCATAACCTGATCTGTTGACATGGTGTACCAGAGAGGATCATTACGAATAATGGTACAAATCTCAATAACAAGATGATCATCGAGCTCTGCAAGCAGTTCAAGATACAGCATCACAACTCTTCTCCTTACCAGCCGAAGATGAATGGGGCTGTTGAAGCGGCTAATAAGAACATTAAGAAGATCGTGCAGAAGATGACGGTGACATATAAAGACTGGCACGAGATGCTACCGTTTGCTCTTCATGGGTACCGTACCTCAGCGCGGACGTCAACAGGGGCACACCTTATTCCTTGGTATATAACATGGAGGCTGTATTACCCATTGAAGTTCAGATACCCTCTCTTCAGATTATGAAGGATGCAAGTTTGAGCGAAGATGATTGGATTCAGACCCGGCTTGATCAGCTCAATTTAATTAACGAAAAGAGACTTACTGCTATTTGTCATGGTCAAACGTATCAAAAGCGGATGATCAAGGCATTTAACAAGAAAGTTAGACGACAAGAGTATCAAGTTGGGTACCTGGTTATCAAGCGCATCATACTGCCACAAGGTGATCCCAAGGGAAAATGGACCCCTACTTATGAAGGGCCATTTGTGGTTAAGAACATCTTCTCAGGAGGAGCTATGATTCTAACCACCATGGATGGTGACGACCTTCCTCACCCCGTCAATGCAGACATAGTGAAAAGATACTACGCATAATCAAAGACCCGCTAGGTCGAATGGCCTAGGCAAAAATAAGGGCTTCCCGGCGAACCAAAAGGATTCGGGCAAAAATAATGGATGAAAATGAAAAAATCTATACACCTGGCAAGTCGAAAACCTGAAAAGGCGGCTTGGGCAAAAAAGGGTATCCCGGTGGACTGAAAACCCGAAAGGGAGATCCAGGCAAAAATTAGGGATAAAAGTGTAACACTATGTCTCATTGGATCACCTTGCAACCAAACTTCGGTATCGACTATCAAGCTCGGACGACACTAATCAATCTGATCTACCTTCGACCAAGTAGCAAAGTGATGAGATACTTGAGGACATAAAGGCAATAGCAGAGTTGGAACCCAGTCGGGTTATTCACATAGCTGTTTTGTTTAGTTTTTCACAAAATTGTGTAAATTCTATTATTAGGCGGTGTTCCCTTACTAGGACGTCAGCCTCTTGTACAAAAAACGCCTATTTATCGGCCAAACTTCAAAAATCAATACAATTCATTTTCAGAGAAATTTCAAACTGTTTTTCCTTTTTCTGTCTTGTTTTGCAAAGAACGTCTAATGTTCACTTTTGATATATGCATTTGACATTAATTGATGCTCATGAACATTTACATGCGAAACAAAAGACCATTACTTGTAATATCAGAAACAGGGGCAAATAAGAGTTGTCCAAACTGTACAGTTGCTCTATCCACGAGGTACAAGGTAAATTCAGCTGAAGAATATGGTTGGGATACATCCACTCCCTGCAGAGTAAGACAGTAATGATAACTCTCCCCAGCCGAGACTTGCAACTGTAACTGAATCGGTAATATTCTCCCCAAGCAGAGTTTACTTATCATCGGCACTGAAAGGTCTTAATATTCCCCCGTGGAGTATAAGAATATTCCCCGGCAGAATGCAGAATATCCCCCAGTGGAGTCTGAAATTTTTCCAGCGCAGTCTGAAAAAGCTTCCCCGGTGGAGTTTGGAGAATCATCCCCGGTAGACTTTGGAAGATTGTCCCCAACAGAGCTCAAAGGATTATCCCCATTATAGTCTAAAAGGTTATCCCCAGTGAAGTCGCAACTGAAAGATCATCCCCAGCAGAGTTCTTTCCTTTCACAAACAAGAAATTCAATCCCCAACAGGATTCAGTATCACCAGCAACGGTAATTCATCCCCAGCTGAATTTATCGGTGAAATCCTCAGCAGAGCATCTCTCCCCTACAGAGTAATCTCCTCATCAGTTTATTCCCCAATGGAGTTATCCTCTCCTGCAGGTTTATTCTTACAGTTATCTTCGTTCATCTATCTCCAGCAAAAATGAAGAATTCAACTCTTTTCTCCAGCAGCTATTCGGGATTTATTTTCCCTAGCTAAAAAACATTACACTTTCATACATCATGATACATGCATATACGCATCATATAATACAATCTCATTTATTTTAAGGACATCATTGCTTGATACATATCATGCATTACATACAGCTAACCGTTACCTTTCAGGAAAGATGCGGCAAAAATCTCATTCAAAGCTATGAAGCATTTATCTCAGTCGAATTACTGATCGGTTCTTAAATCTCAACTGAATTATCCTCAGTTGAATTACAGATAAGGTTCTAAATCTCGACAATTTTCCTCCGTCAAAGTGTGGACGAGTTCTTAAATCTCAACAGAATTATCCTCGGTTGAATTACATACAGTTCCTAAATCTCGATGAAGATGTTTCCCTCAGTCGAAGTACTGACCGGTTCTTAAATCTCAACTGAATTATCCTCGGTTGAATTACAGACAAGGTTCTAAATCTCGACAATTTTCCTCCTTCGAAGTGTGGACGAGTTCTTAAATCTCAACAGAATTATCCTCGGTTGAATTATAGACAGTTCCTAAATCTCGATGAAGATGTTTCCCTCAGTCAAAATACTGACCGGTTCTTAAATCTCAACTGAATTATCCTTGGTTGAATTACAGACAAGGTTCTAAATCTCGATAATTTTCCTCCGTCGAAGTATGGACGAGTTCTTAAATCTCAACAGAATTATCCTCGGTTGAAGTACAGACAGTTCTAGATCTCAATGAAGATGTTTCCCTCAGTCGAAGTAGTGACCGGTTCTTAAATCTCAACTGAATTATCCTCGGTTAAATTACAGACAAGGTTCTAAATCTCGACAATTTTCCTCCATCGAAGTGTCGACGTGTTCTTAAATCTCAACATAATTATCCTCGGTTGAAGTACAGATAGTTCTAGATCTCGATGAAGATGTTTCCCTCAGTCGAAGTACTGACCGGTTCTTAAATCTCAACTGAATTATCCTCGGTTGAATTACAGATAAGGTTCTAAATCTCGACAATTTTCCTCTATCGAAGTGTGGACAAGTTCTTAAATCTCAACAGAATTATCCTCCGTTGAAGTACAGACAGTTCTAGATATCGATGAAGATGTTTCCCTCAGTCGAAGTACTGGCCGGTTCTTAAATCTCAACTGAATTATCCTCGGTTGAATTACAGATAAGGTTCTAAGTCTCGACAATTTTCCTCCGTCGAAGTGTGCACAAGTTCTTAAATCTCAACAGAATTATCCTCCGTTGAAGTACAGACAGTTCTAGATCTCGATGAAGATGTTTCCCTCAGTCGAAGTACTGATCGGTTCTTAAATCTCAACTGAATTATCCTCGGTTGAATTACAGATAAGGTTCTAAATCTCGACAATTTTCCTTTGTCGAAGTGTGGACAAGTTCTTAAATCTCAACAGAATTATCCTCCGCTGAAGTACAGACAGTCCTAGATCTCGATGAAGATGTTTCCCGCAGTCGAAGTACTGACCGGTTCTTAAATCTCAACTGAATTATCCTCGGTTGAATTACAGATAAGGTTCTAAATCTCGGAAACTCTCCTCCGTCGAAGTATTGACAAGTTCTTAAATCTCAACAGAATTATCCTCCGTTGAATTACAGACAAGTCCTAAATCTCGATGAAGATGTTTCTCCCCAGTTGAATTACGGACAAGTTCTTAAAACTCAACGGAGATGTTCTCTCAACTTAAGTACAAACAAGTCTTAAATCTTGATGAAGATGTTTCTCCCCAGCTGAATTACGGACAAGTTCTTAAAACTCAGCGGAGATGTTCTCTCAGCTGAAGTACAAGCAAGTTCTTAAATCTCAACAAAGATCAGGCTTCCCCAGCGGAATCTTCCACAACAACAGGTATGCAAGCTCTCGCTAAGGAGTCTCTTATGCTATCGACACTCCTGCAGATGGCATCTTTAAGCCCATCCTCCCGTCAGCAATCTCCAAATGGCATCTGTAAGCCCATTCCCGACATCACAAGGCTGATACCACTTCATGCAAGTGCAAATTTATGGGCACTCTAGTGTTCAATCATCTTCCACCTTCGGATCACAAAAGGCTTAAAAGCCAATTTACATCCTCGGGTTTAAGAAGATTGAACAGGGGAAGCTGTTGTACCCCAAAATTTTCCCTCCCATATTTCTCAAGACATTGCAAGAAAAATCTCCAAGGTGCTCAAGTTTGCTCAAGAGTTGGTCAGACAAGCTATCTCCTAAGGCAGTCAACCCCAATTTAGGGTTTTGTGTTGCATCAAGATCCTTGAATCCAAATGACCTCAAGTTTTCCATAATTTCATAATATGTTCTCAAGATCATCCATGTCAAATTTCAAGCCTTGCAGAGGAAGTTTGCTCAGTCAAATGCTCAAAGGGTCCAAAAATCGACTGTGTTAGGGAAAAAGTCAACTGTGACCTATAAATAGGAAAACTTCAAGATTTTTTGCCAACATTATCATTTTGAAGGATATTTCATCATTTGATCAAGTTTTGATCATGATTCATCAAGGATTGCTCAAAATTCATCAAGATTCAAAAGTTGCTAAATTAGGGTTTTGTAGGAAAAGTCAACTCAAACTTGACCAAGCATAACTTTCTCATAGTTTATGATAAATGACCCATCAAAAGCTCATTTTGAATAGGAAGCAATTTCCTACAATCCATCTTCATACCACAAGATCAAAAAATGCACTCACAAGAAGTTATGAATTTGGACATTATAGGTCATTTTTGAAAGTCAACAAAAACACCTTTTTGGCCAAAGCTTATAACTTGCGCATGGAATATCCAAATGATATGATACCAAAAGAGTTGGTTAAAGGACATCTCAAGCTTTCTAAAAAGTCCAAGAACATCTCCAAAAGTTCAAAATTGAAGAAGTTATGCATTGTTGAAGTTGGACTTTTTTGCAAAATTGCCAAAAGTCAACTATCCTCAAAACTTTAAATTTTGTCAAATGGGCCCATTCTTTTTCACTTGATTTGAGCTTGCATAGTTTCCCACGTGTCCTAGCTTCAGCCATGAGCCCATATTTCATTTTTATTATTTAATTTGATTTTTTATTGAATTTATTCATTTTAAATCAAATAAAATCATAGAAAATCCAAATAATCAATAACTCTTGATTTTTTTATTGTTTTAGGCTTTGTTCACAGCTAGCATCACCATGGAATTCGTACCAAATCAAATCATGGGCAAAAATATTGCATTGAATCAAATTTGGAAAGGTTTAAAGTGGAGATCAAATCAAATTCATATGCATTGATATGGGAAGATTTAGTCCATATCTGTTACCCTAATACACTACACAATACATAAGCAAGCCAAAGGAGACGAAATCAGGGTTGGAAAGTGCAAAGAGAGGCAGAACAAGATTTGAAAAATTCACAAAAAAGCTTGAGATCGAAATCATAGTTAGAGGTGTTTTCAAGAGTTGAGACTTGTCTAAATCGCTTCCTGGGCGTTCATACAAGCTACCTGGATCCAAAGCAAGCT
The DNA here is from genome assembly GCA_948472305.1 of Vicia faba. Classification (NCBI taxonomy): domain Eukaryota; kingdom Viridiplantae; phylum Streptophyta; class Magnoliopsida; order Fabales; family Fabaceae; genus Vicia; species Vicia faba. The sequence continues at coordinate 1,218,655,696 of OX451741.1, read as the reverse complement.
TTTTTCAGACGTCCAAACGCGCTGTAAGTGTCACGAAACATACCCCTGTTCTTGAATTCCGTTTGATCTATTCTTGCATCTATAACGAAAACTAATGGCATATTTGTGATCACAAGAGCATTTCCAAGCTTTTTATATTACTCAATTGCATTTATCTAGCGTAGGAGAAGAACCACCATTGTTAAGTTAAATTTTATGTGATATTAAAAAATAAGTTAAATCATTTTAGGTGATATCCAATGAGAGAGCTTACCTTTTGTTGATCACTTATGAAGGTATAGGTTTTACACAATCTTACTCCTCTCAAATCAACTGTCAGTAATTCTGAGAACCAGCTCCATGAGTCTTTAGTTGCATCCTCTACAACAACATATGCTATTGATAGCATTTGGTCATTTGGGTCCCTCCCAATTTCAGCTAGTATTTGTCTACCATAATAACCCTTTAGGAAACAACCATCTAATCCTATAATAGGTTTGCAATTAAAAAAACTATCCTTGCAAGCTTTGAGACATACATACATACATACACCCTTCCACCAAATCTTCACCCATTGTGGTCCCACCTTGAGTATTTTCTAGTTTAGGCTCTTCACTAACCAAATATTCACCCATTATGGTCCCACTTTGATATTTCCTACTTCATTCCCTTCACCAACCACATCTTCATTAATATCCAATTCAGGTCCTTCCCCCATAACTTCATCACATACAGTGGTCGCATCTAATAGTGAGAGTATAGGCTCAACAATAACATCAAGTACAGATACAGAATGTGTAACATACAAATCGCACTCCCCAGTTAGCATTGAAATAGTTTCGATCCTCTCAGTCCCCTTGTCATTTTCTAATAGAACTATACTGTAGCGGTAGAAATATTGAGGCTAAGTCATTGGATTAACTTAACTCGCACAGATCAAATAAAAAAACCGCCACCGCGCTTTATTATTTCCAAAGGAATGGGAAAAGAGAAAATAACCCAAAAAGAGGGGGAGAGAATCTAAGTTCGGGGGTTGGTTTTGCAAAAGGAAGGTATTAATACCCTAAACATCTATAGTACTCCGTAGGAACCTCTTTGAAAATCTACTATTTTGGCTATAACAGTTGTATACAAAAATAGATTGTGGGGATGAGAAAAAAGTATTTTTTTACAATTTTTGCATCCGCCGCAGTTGTGAACCTTTAGTGCCTACGTACCACCTTTCGTGCAATAGGGGATCAGGGTACTCGTAGTTCACCTTTAAAATTTTTAAAATACAAATGTGTTGGTTAATTTTAAGAGATGAGACATCATCGTATTATCCGAGTGGAAGAACATACTTACTATCCACAATTATGAGAGAGGAGAATTTGTGTCATCTTAAAGTGGAGGATATAGCTTAGATTTTAAAATCAACAAATCCTCGCTCAACACCTAAGTGGAAAACATCTCATTTCACTACATATCGTAGAAGTATAATAATTTGCATCACTAAAATGATTGACAAAAGTCTAATATTTTTGAGAAAAGTTTTAAAATAAAAAAGGCCAAAGTGGAAAAATGGTTTGAATGAGATTGATTGACTTTTAGTCTTCTCACAAAAATGTCAAGGTATTATTAAGTTGATTAAAGTTTGATTAAGAAAACATTTTGAAAATGCATGGACCTAAGTCCAAGTTTATTATGAAAGTAGTTTAAGTTTAGAAACAAGAAGAGTTTTCAAAAGGAGGGAGAAGATTTTTGAAATTAAAGAAGATGGGGGGAGATGAAGGGACTATCATAAAGCATAAGGTAAAAGCTAGGGAAAAGAACCATCTAACCAATAAGAAGCCAACACTTGACACAATGAGTCAATGTAGAATTCCCATCCTTTAGATTGAAACAAAACAATTAAAAGTAATAAACCTCTTAAGAAAACCAAGCTTCATTTGCATTAAGTCTTCACAAAAATCTGGCAGAGTAACAGTTGTATATAGATGAATTCCAGATCACAGATAAAGCATGTAATCACAATAACCTGCACATAAAACAAACAAATAACCCAATGTCTTGGGGCAAACCCCAAGAACTTTAGACAAAAATAACAGTTGAGGTCATAAGGTCTCAAAGATAGGTCAGAGTTTCTAATCCTAAGTCCAAGAAGTCCACAATATCCATAAATGCCAAGGATAGTAACCAAGTAGTCCAAGTAACATTAAAAAAATTTATGGTTCAAGTTGATTATTAAGCATCTTCAAAAAGAAGTGAAAATCTCAAGTGAGCAAAATGAAAATGGAATAAAAGTAAATGCTCAAATGAGCAAAGATGAAAATAGCATGAAATGAAAATGCTAAAATATATGTGCTTAAAGTAAAGGCATAAAGTAAAGGCATAAAGTGAAAGCATAAAATAAAGTTAATTGTTAGAAATTAGAGGTTAGTTTAATAACCATCTTGAATCTTGCATTTGAAACTCATTAGAGGATTGATAAAACCAAAGCCTCTCAACAACAAGTTTCATTTGCTTTTTGTCAAGTATATCATCCATTTAAAATTCTCAAGGCAATAATAAATGATCAATGATGTTTAAGTGATTCACTTTGACCAAAGATTATGAAGATTCATTAGAGGATTGATAAGATCAAAGCCTCCTAACAATAAACCTCAAGGTTATTGGATCAAAGGATTCAAATAAACATACTTGCACTTACAAACATGGGTTAAGGCCACGAATGATCATTTCTCGAATCGGGACAAAATTTAGCGCTATGTTAAGCAAGTGGACTTATATAGAAGTCACACCTATTTTGAAGCCGGTCAATAGTAATCTATGTACCCTATGTTTTTACCCAAACTCCTCGCAAAGCAACCTTACCCAGGTTCCTTCTCGGTTCAGATGCAGTTTTACCCAAACTCCTCACAAAGCAACCTTACTCAGGTTCCTTCTCGGTTCAAATGCAGTTTTACCCAAACTCCTCACAAAGAAACCTTACCCAGGTTCCTTCTCGGTTCAGATACAGTTTTATCCAAATTCCTCACAAAGCAACCTTACCCAGGTTCCTTCCCATAAGCCCTACTATCCAGGTTCCTTCCCATAAGCCCTACTATCCAGGTTCCTTCTCATAACCCTACTATCCGGGTTTCTTTTCTCTTATCTCCAGACAACAGTCCACAACACTGTAAGACCCAGACCTATCAAACACGATCGGTTTCACCTTTCCCTAGTAGGTCGTGGTACAGCCTGTACATAACTAGATACGCAGTTCACTTCCACTTCCTCAAGCCGGAGTTAATTCCTCAGTTGAATAACAGATGACTGAAGTTCCTAAATGTCAGCAGAGATGATTCCTCAGTTGAATAACGGATGAGTGAAGTTCCTAAATGTCAACAGAGATGTCTTCCTCAGTTGAATAATGGATGACTGAAGTTCCTAAATGTCAGCAGAGATGATTCCTCACTTGAATAACGGATGACTGAATTTCCTAAATGTCAGTAGAGATGATTCCTCAGTTGTACAAAGATGACTGAAGTTCCTAAATGTCAGCAGAGATGATTCCTCAGTTGAACAACGGATGACTAAAGTTCCTAAATGTCAGCAGAGATGATTCCTCAGTTGAACAACAGATGACTGAAGTTTCTAAATGTCATTAGAGATGATTCCTCAGTTGAACAACGGATGATTGAAGTTCTTAAATGTCGGCAGAGATGATTCCTCAGTAGAATACAGACGACCGAAGTTCCTAAAATTCAAAAGAGATGTTTCCTCATTGGAATACGGATGATCAGAGCTCCTAAAATTCTACTTCTCTCAACAAAGATCAGCCCTCCCCAGCGGAATCTTCCTCAACGACAGGTATACAAGCTCTCGCTAAGGAATCTCTTATGCGATCGACACTCCTTCAAATGGCATCTTTAAGCCCATCCCCTCATCAGCAATTTCCAAATGGCATCTGTAAGCCCATTCCCGACATCACAAGACAATTACCACTTCATGCGAGTGCAAATTTCTGGGCACTCTAGTGTTCAATCCTCTTCCACATTCGGATCACGAAAGGCACAAAAGCCAATCTACATCCTCGGGTTTAAGAAGATTGAACAGGGGCAGATGTTGTACCCCAAAATTTGCCCTCCCATATTTCTCAAAACATTTCAAGAAAGATCCCCAAGTTGCTCAAGGTAGTCCAAGGGTTGGCCAGACAAGCTCTCTCCTAAGGCAGTCTACCTCAAATTAGGGTTTCATGTTGCATCAAGATACTTGAGTCCAAGGGACCCCAAATGCTCAACATTGTCCTAATATGTTCTCAAGATCATCCATGTCAAGTTTCAAGCCTTGCAGAGGAAGTTTGCTCAGTCAATTGCTCAAAGGCCTGAAAATCGACTATGCTAGGGCAAAAGTCAACTATGGCCCACATACAGTCAAACTTCAAGATTTTTGGTCAACATCCTTATTTTGAAGTATATTTCATAATTTTATCAAGGGTTGATCATGATTCCTCAAGGATTGTTCACAATTCATCAAAACCCAAAAGTTGCTAAATTAGGGTTTTGTAGGAAAAGTCAACTCAACTTTGACCAAGCATAACTTTCTCATACTTTATCAAAAACGACCCACCCAAAGCTCATTTTGAAGAGGATTTAATTCCCTACTATTAATCTTCATCTCCCAAGTTCAAAATATGCACTCATAAGAAGATATAAATTTGGACATTATAGGTCATTTTGAAAAGTCAACAAAAACACCTTTTGGGTCAAAGCTTCTTACATGAACATGGAAGATCCAATTGAGATGAAACCAAAGATTTTTCTTAGGGGACGTCCTAAGCTTTCTAAAAAGTCCAAGAACACCCTCATAAGATTAAAATTGAGAGAGATATGCATTGTCAAAGTTGGACAATTTTTGAAAAAATGCATGAAGCAAATATTGACCAAACTTGGATTTTTTCCAAATGGGCCTATCTTTTTAAGTTTGAAACTCATTCCTAACATGGTCCACGACCTCTAAGCCCACCGATACATTTTTCTACTATTTATGCTATTTATTTTGATATTTTATTCATTAAAATTCAGAATTAAATAAATAAATAATAGAAATAATGTAAACTTTGATGTGAATCCATTTTGGGAAAGTTTTATGCTGGTTTATGTTAATTGATTTCGTGCAATAACTTTTCAAATATTTACAGGTTCATCCACGTGTGAAAATGGCATAAAATCATCAAATATGGCATCTTTTCAAAACTTGATCATGGTCTTAAAACACAACATTATGAGGGAGATTCTTTCCATGCTTTCTTGTATCCTCATTCTCCTATATAAATATATATCCATACAAGTTTAAAGGGACGAAAATCCTCTCTAAAAACTTTCAAAAAGCTCTTCAAAAAGCTCTCTAAAAGCTCTTCAAAAAGTTCTTCAGAAATCAAAGAATTGGTGCAAGTCATATCTCGAGGTTTCGGTCTCTCTCAATTGACATCAAGCCTCAAACCATCCTCTTGAAGTCCTCAAGAGTCTTACAAGGCCCAAGAGTAATCCATCACACGCCTAGCACGCCCCCCATTTGACAACATCGGTTTGGTAAAATTTTAAACTTTGAATCTCTAATTTTAATCACATTTTATGGTATGCTAACGTTTGTTTGAGTTTATATAGAACAGTTATGGATGGTTGAATCATAGGTTCCACGCAAGAATAAAAAAACATCATAGTTAGAGCGTGAAGCTTTCGAAGATTCGGGCCTAGGGATTTCTGATGATTGCACCTCCTATTTACTTTTGCTACTAGGTCCATCTTTATTTTCATGTTTTATTCGTTTTATTTATTTCTTTTAATCCCTTTTATTTTTTATCAATAAACAAATATAAAAATCACATAAAAATAGATTTAGGATTTTTCTTAATTAAATTTTAATTTTAGGTAAAACTTTAATTTCTTTTTGTAAATAACTTAAAAATAATTAGAATAAATAGGTTTTATTACTAACTTAATTATATTTTATTTTTTCCTAAAATAACCAAAGAAACCAAAATAGGTCATGTAATTATTTTTATTAATTAATTTAATTAACTAATTAATTACATATTTAATTTAGAAAACTTAATTCTTTTATTAAAAACAACAAAAACATTTTTTCTCTTTTAATTAAGATAGAAGGGTCAAAACCTTAGTTCGCACTCGTTCTAATTTTCATCGCGCGCTTTATTATTATTTTTATTCATATTGATGTAACTGCCTACAGTTTGTAATAGTTTAATTAGGACGTTTATTTCATTTATCACTTTATTTTCAAAGGGTTTGTTTTTGGCTATGTAAGTACCCGAAGCCTTGTAATAGCGTAGTTTAATTTCCGCATTTTAAATTCCGCAAATTATTAACTGTTAGATGTATGATAATAGGATGCATGACAAGAATGTATGTTTTGTTTTAAAATAGTTAGATCACCTTAAATGTGCAAAGATAAATAAACTGAAATTGAATCACTCGCACATGCGCACTCCTAGGGTACACTCCCACTTGGTTGCCTTCGGTAAACGGTCATTGAGTATAGGATGCTTTAGTGGTCATCCTTTTGTCTAAACAAAGATCAAAGTCCCGATTCAGAAAAGTTGCCTCGGAATTGTTCCTCGAATAATTGATCTAAGACATTAGGGTTATTACTAAGACGTCCTAACATTGCTTTAGTGACCGTACGTCCCTTTCGAATTGACCCTCAAAACTCCAACGATGGTGCTACCTACTCACTAATAGTGGGATAGCATTGTCTAAAGGAAACGAACATAGAACGGTTCTTTTTTCGAGTAGGTAGATTAGTTCTTAAGTACTTGCTCAAATAAAACAAATTTTCACACTTACACTCCTTTACAAACAAAGTTTTCAAAAACACTTCATTACACTCTTGAAGACAGGAGCAAGAGTTAAATCGAAGTTAAAACAAAAAACTTTTCAAAGCCCACAAACACAAAGAAAACAATTTTGAAAATGATGAGCAAGTACCTAAGAGCCCGTAGATAACTATGGATAGAAAGGGTGCTAATACCTTCCCTTTCTATAATCTACCCCCCGTACTCAGAAATATCTCGAAAAAGGAAATTTTCTGTGCTTTTTTCCTTTCCTAGTTGGATAAAATAAAAGTCGGTGGCGATTCTTGCTTACCGCGACATTTTGCAAACACAAACGCAAAACGCAAACCAGCAAATTCCTTAACGAAATAGGGAAACCACGTCCCGGTTCTAGCCACCGTATCACAGAACTGGCGACTATGCTGGGGAGTTAATAAGTGGGGTGTACCTTAGGAATAGTTCATCATATTGTTTTCAATTGTTTGATTTGTTTGCTTTATTTTGTGGGCTTTGTATCAGAGTTACTATAGATCCTAACCCGGATCTGGGGGATACCTTTTAGGTAAGTAGCAATAGACTGTGATGGAACTGTACGGCGTAGACCAATACGGTTGAAGCAGTAGCTACGTTGGTGTGATGTATTAGTTGGTACCGATATCCCTTGTGGAGGAACAAGGAGAGTATGGGGCCGATAATGGGTCATTAAGCATCAACTGACCTTAGAACCTATAATTGACCAACTTGGCCATAGAAAAGTAGCAGTATGCTACACTCATTGAGACCATACTCTCGTGATGATTCCGGCCGCAAGAAAAGGTTGCTAAACTGGAATTATGACCGATCGAGGATGGTCAGTGATATTGAGAACCTCTAGAACCCGGTTACTATTACTAGGACAAGTTGAACCAACTAAACTGAAAGAGGGTAATACCTAAACCCCATGCCAGCCTGAAATTTAAGGGCTATTGTGTGACTTGTGTGCTTTCAACTTGAACTACTTTCACATGTTTGTTATCTAACAACTTGAGTTCCTTGCAGGTTTTGTTTACAGTCCTTATCCAATACCTTGGATTTCTTTCCGGATTTACTTGTTTGCATTACCTCATACTTTTGCTAAAACGCATAACATACACATCATAACATCATGCCTTAACATTTCCTTAACCATTTCAAGGATCTCAAAGGTTTGTGATGCAGGTTATGGTAAATCAAACGTCTAGAAAGGGGAAAAGGGGATTTATTTTCCTCTAGCCAATGTCATATAGAGATCAAAACATGATAATTTGAGTTGGTGGCTATGACCCACTCGATATGGTGAGCTTGACTCTTGAAGAAGGACTATCAACAAACACGAAGTTTCTTCAATCAAATTCTAACAGTCTCTTGTTTACCCCGCGAGATCCTTGAAAACATTGCATACATATATCATACATATCATTGCATTACAAGTACCATTACAGGTTTCTCATCTTCTTCGCTGTTTATTTCAGCAATCATGTCTTCTGAAACACCTACTGATCAAGCCATCAAGGCTCTTCAAGCTCAGAATACTCAGTTTCAGGAAATGTTCTTGAACTTGGCCAAGAGTCAACAAGATTCGAAGACTCTTATCTTGAAGGACAAGAAGAAGAAGAAGAAGAAGAAGAAGAAGAAGAATAAGAAGGTGGTCCTCTTGAATATGGGTCGCAGATTCGGGAACAATTTGCGACAGGAGACTGATTTGTCCCATTCATCTGGAGGGGGAGAGAATAAAGAGGAAAGAAAGGGTCCTAGCCTTGTGGTTTCTGAAAATGACACAAACTTTGATGAAGACCAGTATCCTCCTGCTGAGGATAGATATAAGCAACTTGAAGACCGGCTCAGTGCAATGGAAATTCAGAAGATACCTGGGTTGGACTTTGGAGATCTGGGATTGGCATCTGGGGTGGTGATCCCTCACAAGTTTAAAGCTCCTGTCTTTGCTCAGTATGACGGGGTATCCTGCCCGAAGCAACACCTCCGCTCATACGTCAGAAAGATTCAACCCTATACTGCTGATAGAAATCTTTGGGTTCATTTCTTTCAAGATAGTATGTCAGGGACTCAACTTGAATGGTTCTGTCAACTGGAAGGAGCTAACGTCCGCAACTGGGAGGACCTTGCTGCTGCTTTTTACAAGCAATACCAGTATAATGCCGACCTTGCTCCTACGCGTACTCAGCTTCAGGGTATGTCTATAGGTACAGACGAAGGCTTTAAGGACATTGCTCAGAAGTGGAGAGATCTTCCTGGAAGAGTCCAACCCCCTCTGTCTGATAGGGAGTTGGTGGATATGTTTCTTGGGACTTTGTCTGGTCCCTATTTCAATCATTTGATCGGCAGCTCGTCAGTGGGTTTCATCGAACTGATTCTGACTGGAGAAAGAGTAGAAGCTAGGATCCTGAGTGGTAAGATCCAGAAAGATACCTCTTCGAGTATAGAGAAGAAGTCATTTGGTGGCAAGAGGGAAGCCAATGTTGTGCACGGCCAGAAGAGGCGTAGCCAGGCAGACTACCACCAATCTGTGGGGGAAGTGTTGATCTCTAATTCGGTACGCACACAACGACCACAACAACGAAATAATCAGCCAAAGGGGGGAAGACTTCAAAGGCAGTTCACCCAAATTAACATTCCATTGTCACAAGCATTGCAGCACATGTTGAAGATGAATCTGATTACAGTGATAAACCCTCATCTGAACCCTAGGACTTCTTCTCCTAACTACAACCCAGATGCAAGGTGTGCTTATCATTTGGGTAGCCCGGGGCACGATACTAACGATTGTTGGGCACTGAAATACAAGATTCAGAATATGATTGACGCTAAGGAGATCGAATTCGACCCTCCTGAGACTCCCAATGTGATCACTGCTCCCTTGCCAAAATATGGCTAGGATTGAAAGCACTTTTGTTCATTTGAATTCTGAAGTTGTATTTTTCTTTGCTTATTCAAACAATTATTGTCATGTCAAACTTTTTTATTTCATTAATGCATTACACGTGTCTGTTTTGAATTAATTGTTTTCACTATGCTTAAATTGCTTCATATTTCCTTTTTGTGATGTTCAACTCTCGATTAAAAAACTCTAAGCCTTTAGAAGGAGGATGACGAAAATGATACCATAATCTCTACAGTATGCTTTTGAACAGACCCCGCTGACAATGTACAGGCGTTGTTTTAAATCCTAAACAGTGGAGTTATAAGGAAGATAATCCCTAGTCAACCCCTTTGAGCCAAAGAAGTTATAGTTTTTCTTTTCACACAAATTAAAACCCTTAATCACAACCTGTGGCAGGGTAGTTTTCTCAGTTAATCCAGGTGCACAATGAATGGCATCAAAGATAATCCCTAGTCAACCCCTTTGAGCCAAAGAAGTTAGAGTTTTTCTTTTCACACAAATTAAAACCCTTAATCACAACCTGTGGCAGGGTAGTTTTCTCAGTTAATCCAGGTGCACAATGAATGGCATCAAAGACGTTCTCCCAAACTAAAAGACGGTGATGGTTCCCTATAATCGTTAGGACAGGCAGTCGTTATCCCTCCAAATAAAAATTAAGTCAAAACCTATGAAAGGGACTTAAGAAAAAAACTGGGGCATCCCGCTGACTGTAATCACAAGAAAGAAACAGTTCAGGCAAAAAGACAGGAATAACGAAATCAAAAAGAAAGAGGTCCTACAAAATCTCAACAAAATGACTGCCTGTTCAAAATAATCTATCAGTATCTGAACCATCACTGGAATATCAGAGCAAAGACTCAAAATGGGGTCTAAATGCACAATTAGCTGAGTTTAGGATCGAAGAACATCATGAAGAACGGGTGGGTACAAATAAAATCTGAGCCTTTATCCTTTGTTTCTTGAACCGTGAACCAGACCACGTTATAACACTTAAAAGTCCTAGCTGAGGCATGGGTTAGTTTGAAATCATATTGTTACAAAAGGTATCCTGACTCCTGTAAGGCTTGCTGTAAATCCTGAGTTGACATCACATTTTACAAAAATTCGCTTGTTTTATTGAAAACTGCATTTTGAAAAACTTCAAGACAGACATAAGCTTTGCATTCTTAAAATAACATTGTTTTCATATGACTATTTGTTCAACAGCAGAGAAATTCGCACGACGAATATCTAGTGAACAAAAACCTTTTCAATAAAAATGGTCACCTCAAGTGGAAAAAACACTTCCAACCAAGGGGCACGGCATGAGCATTGTCTATCATCTGGGGAAGTCAAGTCAAGATTCAAGGAATCTCTCAAAGATGCCAAATAGCCAGGGGCAGATCTCCATCTGAATCACTTGGGGCATTGGACATGAATTCCAGCAATGAATCTTGTATGATCAAACGAACATCTTCTGGTAGTATGGCAACACAACACTACCGACAATGACAACTCCCTACACCCTGAGAGCGTGGACATAGTCAGAAAATACTGCGCATGAACAAAGACCCGCTAGGTTGACAGGCCTAGGAAAAAATAAGGGCATCCCGATGAACCAAAAGGGTTCGGGCAAAAATTAGGCATAAAAACAAAAAAAAAGATTTGTACACCCGGCAAGTTGAAAACCTGAAAAGGCGGCTTGGGCAAGAAAGGGTATCCCGGTGGACTGAAAATCTGAAAAGACAGTCCAGGCAAAAGTTAGGGATTAAAGCGTACGACTATGTCCCGTCATCTCGTCACTTGCCTACCAGAAGAAGATTTGTGATTTCAATCGGAAATTACCAAGCACCTCATAGGTTGGAATAATACTCGATCCACAAGGCCTCCGCAGGCACCTTCTCCCGCAGAGACAAGGGAAAAATCTCGATGCAAAGTTATTGTCATATCCTCAGCCCGCGTCCCAGTAACATCTACACTCCCCGCAGAGTAAGAAAAGGACAATGGTGTTAATTCTCCCCAGCTGAGGCTCGCAACCACGAATGGGTCGGTAAGACTCTCCCCAAGCAGAGTTTATCTATCACCAGTACTGGAAGATTATCCCCAGTGGAGTCTGGAAGATTATCCCCAGTAGAGTCTAAAAGATTATCCCCAGTGAAGTCGCCATTGGAAAATCATCCCCAGCGGAGTTCATTCCTTTCACAGACAAAAATTCAATCCCCAACAGGGTTCACTGTCACTAGCAACAGTAATTCATCCCCAACTGAGTTTTATTTCTCCAAATCAGCAGATCTTCTAGCAGAGTATATACTCCCCACGGAGTCATTTCCTTGTCAGCCCATTCCCCAGCGGAGTTATTCTCTCCTGCAGGATTATTCTCCCAATCATCTTCGGTTGTTATCTCCAGCGAGCGAAACTCTTTATTCTCCAACAACAGTCAGGGATTTATTTTCCCAAACTCGGACGTACCACAATAGCATTTCATGTTCATATATCATGACGTGCGCATACATATTGCATAAAACATAATTTCATTTATTTTGAGAACATCATCATACAATACATGTCATGCATCATATACAATTAATCATGTACCTTTTCGAGAAAGATGGTTATCATCAACAACTTCCTGCAAGTTCAAGATTAACGCCAGAAACTAAATAGAGCAATTATCTGCGCGATCAAATGCAGCTTTACACGGGTTCGTCACGAAGCAAACTTACACAGGTTTCTCCTAAATGCAACTTCACACGGGTTTATCCTGAAAAATCTTACACGGGTCTTTTCTCATATATTTCTAAATGAAGTTTTACACGAACTCATCCCAAAGTAACCTTACCCAGGTTCCTCCTGAAGTTTTACACGAACTTATCACAAAGTAACCTTACCCAGGTTCCTCTTGAAGTTTTACACGAACTTATCTCAAAGTAACCTTACCCCGGTTCATTCTGAAGTTTTACACAAACTTATCACAAAGTAACCTTACCCAGGTTCCTCCTGAAGTTTTACACGAACTTATCACAAAGTAACCTTACCCAGGTTCCTCTTGAAGTTTTACACGAACTTATCCTGAAGTAACCTTACCCAGGTTCCTCCTGAAGTTTTACATGAACTTATAACAAAGTAACCTTACCCAGGTTCCTCTTGAAGTTTTACACGAACTTATCCCGAAGTAACCTTACCCAGGTTCCCCCTGAAGTTTTACACAAACTTATAACAAAGTAACCTTACCCAGATTCCTCCTGAAGTTTTACACGAACTTAACTTATCACAAGGTGACCTTACCCAGGTTCCTCCTGAAGTTTTACCCAGACTCATCCTGAAGCAACCTTACCTAGGTTTCTTCCCGGTTCAGATGCAGTTTTACCTAAACTCCTCATGAAGCAGCCTTACCTAGGTTTCTTCCCGATTCAGATGCAGTTTTACCTAAACTCCTCATGAAGCAGCCTTACCTAGGTTTCTTCCCAGTTCAGATGCAGTTTTATCTAAACCCATCATGGAGCAACCTTACATAGGTTCCTTCTCAGTTCAGATGTAGTTTTACCTAAACCCATCATGGAGAAACCTTACCTAGGTTCCTTCTCAGTTCAGATGTAGTTTGACCTAAACCCATCATGGAGAAACCTTACCTAGGTTCCTTCTCTTTCCCGATGTAGTTTCACCTAGACTCATCCTGGAGCAACCTTACCTAGGTTCCTTCTCTTTCCTGATGTAGTTTCACCTAGACTCATCCTGAAGCAACCTTACCTAGGTTCCTCCTCAATTCAGACGCAGTGTTACCCAAACTCCTCGCAAAGCAACCTTACCCAGGTTCCTTCTCGGTTCAGAAGAAGTTTTACCCAAACTCCTCGCAAAGCAACCTTACCCAGGTTCCTTCTCGGTTCATATGCAGTTTTACCCAAACTCCTCACAAAGTAACCTTACCCAGGTTCCTTCTCGGTTCAAATGCAGTTTTACCCAAACTCCTCACAAAGCAACCTTACCCAGGTTCCTTCTCGGTTCAGATGCAGTTTTATCCAAATTCCTCACGAAGCAACCTTACCCAGGTTCCTTCCCATAAGCCCTACTATCCAGGTACCTTCCCATAAGCCCTACTATCCAGGTTCCTTCTCATAACCCTACTATCCGGGTTTCTTTTCTCTTATCTCCAGACAACAGTGCACAACACTATAAGACCCAGACCTATCAAACACGATCGGTTTCACCTTTCCCTAGTAGGTCGCGGTGCATCCTGTACACAACTAGATACACAGTTCACTTCCACTTCCTCAAGTCGGAGTTAATTCCTCAGTTGAATAACAGATGACTGAAGTTCCTAAATGTCAGCAGAGATGATTCCTCAGTTGAATAACGGATGACTGAAGTTCCTAAATGTCAACGGAGATGTCTTCCTCAGTTGAATAACGGATGACTGAAGTTCCTAAATGTCAGCAGAGATGATTCCTCAGTTGAATAACGGATGACTGAATTTCCGAAATGTTAGCAGAGATGATTCCTCAGTTGAACAACAATGGCTGAAGTTCCTAAATGTCAGCAGAGATGATTCCTCAGTTGAACAACGGATGACTGAAGTTCCTAAATGTCAGCAGAGATGATTCCTCAGTTGAACAACAAATGACTGAAGTTCCTAAATGTCATTAGAGATGATTCCTCAGTTGAACAACAGATGACTGAAGTTCCTAAATGTAAGCAGATATGATTCCTCAGTAGAATACAGACGACCGAAGTTCCTAAAATTCAACAGAGATGTTTCCTCATTGGAATACGGACGACCGAAGCTCCTAAAATTCTACTTCTCTCAACAAAGATCAGCCCTCCCCAATGGAATCTTCCTCAACGACAGGTATACAAGCTCTCGCTAAGGAATCTCTTATGCGATCGACACTCCTTCAGATGGCATCTTTAAGTCCATCCCCTCATCAGCAATTTCCAAATGGAATTTGTAAGCCCATTCATGACATCACAAGACAATTACCACTTCATGCGAGTGCAAATTTCTGGGCACTCTAGTGTTCAATCCTCTTCCACCTTCGGATCACGAAAGGCACAAAAGCCAAACTACATCCTTAGGTTTAAGAAGATTGAACAGGGGCAGATTTTGTACCCCAAAATTTTCCCTCCCATATTTCTCAAAACCTTTCAAGAAAGATCCCCAAGTTGCTCAAGGTAGTCCAAGGGTTGGCCAGACAAGCTCTTTCCTAAGGCAGTCTACCTCAAATTAGGGTTTCATGTTGCATCAAGATACTTGAGTCCAAGGGACCCAAAATGCTCAACATTGTCCTAATATGTTCTCAAGATCATCCATGTCAAGTTTCAAGCCTTGCAGAGGAAGTTTGCTCAGTCAATTGCTCAAAGGCCTGAAAATCGACTATGCTAGGGCAAAAGTCAACTGTGGCCCACATACAGTCAAACTTCAAGATTTTTGGTCAAAATCCTCATTTTGAAGTATATTTCATCATTTTATCAAGGGTTGATCATGATTCCTCAAGGATTGCTCACAATTCATCAAAACCCAAAAGTTGCTAAATTAGGGTTTTTTAGGAAAAGTCAACTCAACTTTGACCAAGCATAACTTTCTCATACTTTATCAAAAATGACCCATCCAAAGCTCATTTTGAAGAGGATTTAATTCCCTACAATTAATCTTCAGCTCCCAAGTTCAAAATATGCACTCACAAGAAGATATAAATTCGGACATTATAGGTCATTTTGAAAAGTCAACAAAAACACCTTTTGGTTCAAAGCTTCTTACATGAACATGGAAGATCCAATTGAGATGAAACTAGAGAGGTTTCTTAGGGGACGTCCTAAGCTTTCGAAAAAGTCATAGAACACCCTCATAAGGTTAAAATTGAGAGAGATATGCATTGTCAAAGTTGGACAATTTTTGAAAAAATGCATGAAGCAAATATTGACCAAACTTGGATTTTTTCTAAATGGGCCTATCTTTTCAAGTTTGAAACTCATTCCTAACATGGTCCACGACCTCTAAGCCCACCCATATATTTTTCTACTATTTATGCTATTTATTTTGATATTTTATTCATTAAAATTCAGAATTAAATAAATAAATAATTGAAATAATGTAAATTTTGATGTGAATCCATTTTGGGAAAGTTTTATGCTGTTTTATGTCAATTGATTTCGTGCAATAACTTTTCAAATATGTCCAGGTTCATCCACATGTGAAAATGGCATAAAATCATCAAATATGGCATTTTTTTCAAATCTTGATCATGGTCTTAAAACACAACATTTTGAGGGAGATTCTTTCCATGTTTTCTTGTATCCTAATTATCCTCTATAAATATAGAGCTATACAAGCTTTAAAGGGACAAAAATCCTCTCTAAAAAGCTCTCAAAAAGCTCTTCAAAAAGCTCTCTAAAAGCTCTTCAAAAAGCTCTCCAGAAATCAAAGAATTGGTGCAAGTCATATCTCGAGGTTCCGGTCTCTCTCAATTGACATAAAGCCTCAAACCATCCTCTTGAAGTCCTCAAGAATCTTACAAGGCCCAAGAGCAATCCGTCACACGCCTAGCACGCCCCCCATTTGATAACACCGGTTTGGTAAAATTTTAAACTTTGAATCTCTAATTTTAATCACATTTTATGGTATGCTAACGTTTGTTTGAGTTTATATAGAACAGTTATGGATGGTTGAATTATAGGTTCCACACAAGAATCAAAAAACACCATAGTTAGAGCATGAAGCTTTCGAAGATTTGGGCCTAGGGATTTCTGATGATTGCACCTCATGTTTACTTTTGCTACTAGGCCCATCTTTATTTTCATGTTTTATTCGTTTTACTATTTCTTTTAATCCCTTTTATTTTTTTTATCAATAAACAAATATAAAAATCACATAAAAATAGATTTAGTATTTTTCTTAATTAAATTTTAATTTTAGGTAAAACTTTAATTTCTTTTTGTAAATAACTGAAAAATAATTAGAATAAATAGGTTTTATTACTAACTTAATTATATTTTATTTTTTCCTAAAATAACCAAAGAAACCAAAATAGGTCATGTAATTATTTTTATTAATTAATTTAATTAACTAATTAATTGCATATTTAATTTAGAAAACTTAATTCTTTTATTAAAAACAACAAAAACATTTTTTCTCTTTTAATTAGGATAGAAGGGTCAAAACCTTAGTTCGCACTCGTTCTAATTTTCCTCGCGCGCTTTATTATTATTTTTATTCATATTGATGTAACTGCCTACAGTTTGTGATAGTTTAATTAGGATGTTTATTTCATTTATCGCTTTATTTTCAAAGGGTTTGTTTTTGGCTATGTAAGTACCTGAAGCCTTGTAATAGCGTAGTTTAATTTCTGCATTTTAAATTCCGTAAATTATTAACTGTTAGATGTATGATAATAGGATGCATGACAATAATGTATGATTAATTTTAAAACAGTTAGATCACCTTAAATGTGCAAAGATAAATAAACTGAAATTGAATCACTCGCACATGCGCACTCCTAGAGTACACTCCCACTTGGTTGCCTTCGGTAAACGGTCATTGAGTATAGGATGCTTTAATGGTCGTCCTTTTGTCTAAACAAAGATCAAAGTCCCGATTCGAAAAAGTTGCCTCGGAATGGTTACCTCGAATAATTGATCTAAGACATTAGGGTTATTACTAAGACGTCCTAACATTGCTTTAGTGACCGTACGTCCTGTTGCACCCCAAAATTTTCCCTCCTAATTGCACTTTTATGGCTTTGAATTTTTGCATTCATCTGCATCATTCCAATGGGTCATTTGCATAGAACGCATTTTTCATAAAATAGATCGCCTGAGGCTCAAAAGATCAGCAGTTAGGAAGCTAGGGTTTACAGCTGATTTGAGGTGTATGTGTTGGATAAGTTTGATTATCTAGGGTCTTCTCGGTGTACAAAGTTTTGAAATTAAGGTTTTGGTTCAAGGCTCATTTCTGGACTTCTTCTCCACCAAGTTATTGGGCTAATATCTTCTGATGAACAACTGGTTGTAGGTCATTCTGGTCAAGAACTCCAGGACGTGACCTAGCATATGTGGGCTTCGAATCATGGTGTCCTTTCCTATAAGTATGCTTGTCATTTGATTAGGATTAATGACTGACATGACATTCATCTACTCCTCAGTTAATCAATTTAGGTTTTGTTGAATCATGGTTCAAAGATGTTTTATCCAGATATTTCTCTGTGCGTCTAAACGGGGAATCAAGATTGTGAAGCGTGGTTCATGATCTAAGATATGAATTTGTGGATTTCTTCTTAACCAAGGCAATTATTTTTCTTATCATTGTCATGTGTTATCTGCAATGCGATTAGATTTGGATTGAAGTAGGCTTCTCATGGAAGAATTCATGCAAAGTAGTTCAAGGTTCAAAGCATTCAAGGCAGGATTTTGTTCAATATGGCATACCTGGCTGATGGGCTTACAAGCTCTTATGAGACCTTGAGATGCATAATCATGGGCCAAGTTCAAAGATATGTGGATAAGATCTGTTGACTTCGTTTAATGTAAGCTTTGAACAATTAACTCTCAGACCAAGGTCTCCCTCGAACTTTCATCTAATATATGTTAGGCATTCAAGTTGCACTTGAAGAATGGTATGGAAAAAGGAAAAGAAACATTAGTTCAGAAAAGGAAAATTTCATTAAAAATCAGGGTTTCTATCTGTTGCTAAATGTTCAAGTAATTGAAGATCAAGGGACATAAGGTTTCATGTTAATCTTGATCATGTTCTTTCATTATCATTTATGTCCATCTTTGATGATTAAAGGTCGTCAATTAGGGAAGGACCTCGTCAAGATAAGAGACTTGTGGATTAAATCGTGGAATATGAGGCATGATACAAAAGGCAAGGTTATGAAATTTTCTGGATCAAGATCTTATTGTCTATTAAAATTACTTATCATACAAATTAATTTGGATTCAAGGTTGAAGTGTGTATTTAAGATTTGAATTTGAGTCGGATTCGCTATTGTGAATCACCCATCACAGTAACTACTTAGTGCCATGAGTTCATAATTTGCAAATATGGAGTGCCTGGAGTAACAAAAGCAAAGTTCATCATGATCCTAGGTATACTGTCTGATAAATTTCGTTGCTTAAAACTCGATTCTTGAATAATTTGGTACAAGCCAATCCTTTTAGGATGTTCATTCGAAGGCTTTAAGTTCAAATTGAGTTGTTAAAATCCATAATAGAAAGCTCATTAGAATGTTGAGGTTTTGGAAAAGGAAATAAATTTCGTTTAAACGGCGTTCAAGATTACGTCTAAACCCATTCAAGTCTCTACTTTGAACGCGTGGAATGCACAGGTGAGAAGTTAATATTCCAAAATCATTCTGATTGTTTGACGAATAGCTTGTTGAACTCACTGCATGATTACAGGATCTTATGCAAAACCTTAATAATAATAAAAAAAAGGGATTAGATGTTCAAGTATAGGTATTTCATCATTCGAAGTCAAGAATTCACAAGGTTACATAACCATTCAAGTTGCATTCGTATCTTCACTCAAGTTCTATTTTTCCGTTACAAGAAGACTACAAATCTCAATTTTCATCACTATTTTCCAAAAGAAAAGAAACCAAATATTACTACATTCAAAGTGTATCGAACGCATGAAAAAAACTACACAAATTATTGAAGTCAGTAGGAATCTTCCTGATGTAGCAAGGAATATTTATGGGGAAGCAACATGTGAGTTCTCAGATGCTGGATCCATCCTAAAGGATTCCAAAGAACGTTCATGCGAAAGCCTTTGACAGCAGTGATCCTCTGTGTTATTTTCATGACCATTGAACCAGTTGGTGGTATCAAAGCTAACAGTCTTGCAATACTGACTGATGCAGCACATCTTCTCTCTGATGTTGCAGCCTTTGCTATCTCCTTGTTTTCTTTATGAGCTGCAGATGTGGGCCATTACAGTTGGGAAGGTATTGCTAGCTTGTCATGATTAAAATCAGTCTGAACCTTCTTCCAAATCAGCCCTGTACAGAAATATGGAAAATAGAAGATCAATAACTCTAACAATTAACATTTTAATTAACTTTCACAGTAGAAAATAAAATAACTAAGATTTTGAAGTTTTAGTTTGGTTTAGTTTTATAACTAACTTTTAGCATCTAATGGGATATTCGACTAACTGTCTCTATCCAACAAACAACAGATTTTGGCACCTATAACCAACCTAACAGAATTTTCTAACTAACTCTAAACAGTTTCTAACTCCTAACAGCCCTGCATAACTAACAAACTGTCATAACTAACCTATAACCATTCTAACCAACTTACAGCAACATAACCTATAACCGAATAACAACTCCTAACAACTTCTCAACAATTTCAGAATAGAAAAAGGATATAAGGAACTAGCATCAACCTATAACAAGGGGGAGAACTAACCCTCAACTGTCAAAAACAGTCCCTAACAGAACTAACCCTCCATAACAGTCCAAACAAAAAGGAGATTCACAACAGAATACAGAATAAGAGATTGCAGGGATTTTTTATTGAAAAAAGGAGAAAAGTCAGAAAATTAGATATAGAGAAACTCACCAAAAACTATTGAATCCACTCCCTCTGTATCCTTCAACCTCTCTCGCTCTTCTACAATCTTTTTTTCTATAGAACAATCACCACAAAAACCCCCCTTCAATTTTCTCTCTGAAAATTTTACACCGCATTCATCTTCTTCATCATCTCTTCACTTTTCTCTTCACTTTAAACCACCTTCATCACCTTCTGACAACTTTCATCCTCACCACTGAACCTTAACACTCCGAGTCTCTGCAACCACCGCAAATTAATCCTCCGACCGAATTTCATCAACTTCATCTTCATGTTCCTCAAATCGCCCCTTCACCAGAATTACCCTGCTTTTCATCACCCTCTTTCATCTTCAATAAGATGGATATCACAACCTCGATGCTTTAATCAGTATCAACTTTGTATCGCGTTTCTCACTGCAAAAACAAACGTAAAGTATCAATTCCTCACATCAGTCTAGATTCAACCATCATCACCGAGTTTTCAACATTACAACTTTGTTCAAAATTGCAAGAACAGAAGAAGAATGGAATGGAGGATTTACCTGATTTGTAACTGGATTTCTGGTCATTGCAACACTGTCAAAAGCGTATCAAATGGGTCCTGGTTGGTCTTTCGTGAACTCTCCCTTTAGTCTCCATTCTTCGCGGTTTCTACCCTCATCACTGAGCTTTGAGTCTCGTTTCTCTGAATTCATCATCAATCGTGTCTCTCACAACAACAGCAGGTACAGAAGATAAAGAAAAATCAAGAAAGGATAGCAAGAAAAAGAAAATCAGAAGCATAGAAGAAAAATGTTGGACCCGATTGCAATTGTACCTGGATCTATGGCGGCGATTGGATTTCATCGATGAAGAAGGACAAGCGATGAACGCTGCTGCATCTGAGAATGGAACGAGACCATTAAGGTGAGGATACGGGAGCATCATGGTGACTCTGAAACGTTTGAATGGAGGGAGACGGCGGCGCGCTCGATTGGATGAAGGAGAGAAAGAGAAGGACCTGTCGTTCACCATAAGGGAGCGGCGCGGTGGTAGTAGAATCAAGACGAAGACGGTGAAGAAGGTGAAATTGAGGCTCCGTTTGTGCATTGATAGAGAGAGATGGTGGCGCGGAGGGTAAGATGAGGAAGAAGGGAATTGTAGGAGACGAATGGTCATACAAGGAATGACCTAATCCCTTCTCAATTGTTTTCTTTCTTTTTAGTTAAATTCCTTGTTTTTTTGTTTTTTTTATTTGTTTTTTAATATATGCCAAATGAAAATGTTGAAATAAGATGGTGTTGTTGGGCTGACCACAAAATATCTACCTTGGCCCAGGAATTTTTTTTGGTAAAGAGGTAAAACAAAAAAAGAGGTTTATGGACTTGTTTTTTGGTTTGGGCTTAGTGCTATATATTGAATTGTCGGATTATACCTCCAGAATGTTGTATGCACCTCTTAATTGCTTGACTTTATTTTCCTTGTATGATTATCCTGATTGGTTTTAATTGATCAAGTGATAATCGGGAGAAAATTTCACGAAGCTCTAAAGCTAGCCAAGAGCATAATTGTCAACAAGTAAATTCGAGGAAGCTTTTGGTAGAGTTTTCTTTTTGTTCGTGTGGTTATGAAGAGGCAACGGAATTTCTCCGTTCGGTATCATCGTGACCCTATTTTACCCCTCATTTCGTACTTTATTGCATTTCTTTACTACAAGCTATGCATGCTAATATTGGGTAGAATTCCCTCGAAATTACAATTTTTTGTCCATGATGCATAATAACGTTAGGTTTAGAAATATGTTAATCTCCCCTTGATTTTTCTTTATTTCGCATATGCATTAAAACAAAAATTTCTTTTTTTTACAAAACTTAAAAATACTAAAAATTTACTGACGAGAATCATATCTTCGTTAAGTATGTGAGACGATAAGCGGGTCTCTTCTCGACCTTATTGATCTCTTATTCTAAGCTTTGGTGTGGTTCAAGTCTCAAAGACTCATTTCATGAATAAGTAGAGAAATGGCTAAAATCTCTCTCTTGAGATTAATTAGCTATTATCTACAAGCAAAAATACAACAAATACAAACTCTTTTTGCCTTCGGGCCTTTCTTTCAAAACCTTTTCAAAAGAACAAATTAGTTCACTTCTGTGCTAACGCGTAAGTCTCCAAAGGTCGAGTTGCTGCAGAAGGCAAAATTAATATCGTTCGCTACAAACACAAACAAATTACAACCTTTTTGTGCGCCCAGGCACATTTTCTCCAAACCTTTTCAAAAAGAGCATGTTAATTCACTTCTGTGTTGACGCTTAAGTCTCCAAAGGTCGAGTTGCGGCAGAAGGAGAAATTAATATTGTTCAATAAAAAAATACAAACCAACAAAAACATATGAGCCGAACTACGGCTGCTCTTATTCCTCAAAACGGATACGTAGGCATTGGGGTAGGGCCTAAGCGAGCATAACTTTTATTTTCCCTTTATTCTTTCCCCCTTTCTTTTGCCTGCATTCTCCCTTTAGCAATAATAAACAGTAAACATAGATTAAACACACCCATAAGATAGACGACAAGAGTGGATACCATAGAGTACTACGGGCGTGTGGGGTGCTAATACCTTCCCCTCGCGTAACAGAGTCCCTTACCCCGATCTCTCGATCGCAAGACCGTGACTTTTCCCTTCTAAGATTTACTCGATGTTTACCTTTCCCTACATGTGGGATAAAAGACATTTGATGGCGACTTCATTGTTTGATGATTTTCATCTGGTTGTTTCAGCTGGCGACTTCACTGGGGAAAAGGTCGACCAAATGCTGGTCCATCCCGTAGTCGATCCTAGCTCTTGTTTTCTTTTATTTGGGTGTTTATTTTTATGCTTTCAGTTTACTCATTTGTACATGTTTATCTGAGCATAAGTTTGCATTGCATTTTATTGCTTTCTCTATTTGTTATCTATTATGCTGGATTCTGGTTTTCCATGTTGGGTGGGGATGTTACTATTGAGGTAAAAGGCCCAGTACCCAGGCCAAAGTGCACTAGGACACTAGGAATAGAGTGGGGGCATGACGGCTATAGGACGTGGTCCGATTAGTGCAGTCGTGTCATATACCACGCTCGGATGAGGTTCAAATGAATTACTATCGGCACTCACGTCTGTGGGTAAGCCCATAGCACTTTCAGGAAGACCCATGATTTTCGAGTTACCATTGCCTTACCCTGACCTAGTCTTCACCCGTGAGCGGGGAGGGAATTCTTATTATAGGTACAGTTGGTGACTATGGTTACTCATGCTCATATGGAGACTGTGATCAGACGGTGATTAGTGGTTCTAATGATTATGTTCTGGATTTCTGTCGGTGACTTATACATATGGTATTCTGTTGGTGACTATTTGGTTCTCAGATTTATTTTCTGAGCTCCTGACTTATATACTTGGAGGTTCATTCAGGCCTTCGATCTTAGTATTCCCAGCAGGTTCAGAAAACGCTCAACACTATCTGATGTTCTAGAAGCCTTGATCCCATACAATGGGAGACCAACATGGTACCTGGTTCTTATATATGCGGAAGCCATGCCAGACCTCTGATCTGATAATACTCATATGGTTCAGAACAGTGCAACAATCATATCCAGAAATGATGGAACATCGATCCCATTTGATCTCATGCCTTTGCATACATAACATGGTTAACCACATGCTTAACATACATGTTCTGTGATTTCCAAGGAATCGTATTTGTGAGCCTAGTGCCAAACATTTCCTTCCTTACTTACGTAAGATCAAAAACAAAGCACGTAAATTCCTTGGAAATGAAGGAACATGACATGGCATCCGTTCATGCATCCCATGCATACTCATATATCCATAACAGGTACTCGAGGATTGGGGATTCTTACTTAGACCATGTGTTCTCCTTAGAGGTTCAGCTTAATTTCTTACTGTCACATGTTCAGAGATCAGTTATGGAACAACTCTGTGTGGTATACATACAAGCTTTGACCCGTGGTCAAAAATTTCTTCGAGAAGGGGGATGGTCAATTAAAGACTCGGATAAGTCAGGTCAGAGAAGCTCTGATGATGATCAATAAACTTATTGTCACAGTAAAGGTTCTCTCTTCTCCTCATCTTTTGGGAATTGCTTTCAATCATGGAGTGCTACGCAATCCTGAGTTCTTGGAACATCTTATCAGCAGATGGTTCCTATTTACTTTGTGATCTTATATCAGTGCTTTGTTCTTATTAACCAACGTCAGATGTGGTTGCCACACCGGGGCATCAGACTTTTTAATCAGGGGCATCCTCCATAACTTCGTGTTCCCTAATTTGTTCAACAAGAGCCAGTTCTTATTCCCCAAGTGAATTCATGGGGCAAAGCTTTTAAGCAAAGACAGAAGAATCCTGATGAGCATGTTGATGTGAACCCAATGCATTACATCCTTTATTCCCAGTTCTTCCTAGCTCTGATCTTTGAGGTCTTCCTCCCACAAACATCTCTTCGGATTACGACATGTATGCTAGATACATCCCCTATTTTGGGGTACCCAGTTTTGATATTGAAGACCACCAAGGGGTTGAAATATAAAGCCAAGCACCTGTTTGGCGTCTCTTCCAAAGGTCCAATTCCTATTTGGCCGATTGCCACACTCTCTTTCACCAGGTGGATGTCTCTTTTGTTTTGATAGAAGACAGACTGTATTAGTTTTTTGTGGCGTAGTATGCCTGATGATGCAGTTTTCACGTAAAAAAGCATTCAGTTGTTCTCCTGAAAGAATCTTCTATGCATATTATTCTGGGGCAATTGATCATTCAATTGAAGATGGTACGTCATCCAGAGACAAGACCCAAGACGAGATTAATCTGGAGACTATGGTGTCCAAATCATATCAAGGGGAGAATTTTCTCGCTCACCTTATGAATCTTCATGCATCTTCATGCATCCATAGCAGGTACTCAAAAGGTACTCAAAATAGGGAATCCTTATTCGGACTCAGTATTTTCTTTTCACAACTACCAATCTTGACTTCTTGCCGCTTCGTGATCAGATTCAAGTTATGAAACAACTTTGTGGGGAATTGGATGGGATGAAAAGAATAAGATGGGGTTGTTTATTAGGGACATGCAAGTAATGGCCCGTGGTAAGAAATACTTAAGGAAGAAAGGATAACTAGTTGAAGACTCGATTGAGTCGCGTACAGAATCTATGAAAACAGTGTCGGCAAAGAAAAGTGATCTTGTATACGTTGTTGCAACAGGAGTTGTCATTCATCCCCAGCCTATGGGACTTTTTTTTCAAATCACGAGATACTTTGTGGGTCTCACCCAGAGCTTCGTGTTCTCGGATTTTCTTGCTAGAAGCTAGTTTCTGGTTTCCAAGTGAACCCATGGGGTAAAAATTACCAGCAGAGACAGAAAAAGCTTGATAAGCAGGTTGATAAAATCTTTATACCTTGTATCCAGATACTTCCTCGTGTGTTGGAAGCTTGGCTGATTAAGCTTCGTGCTTTGGGTCATCCTCCAACAATTTTCTCTCCTGGTTCCGATACAAATGCTGAATGTGCCTCCCATTCTGAGGCACCTAGTTAGGATATTGAATGTTGCAAGGGGTTGAAGTATGAAGTTTGGTACTTGTTTGGATTCTTTTCCAAGGTTCAGTCCTTGTTTGGAAAACCATTTCAGACTCTTTTTCCTCAGTTGGATGCTTCTTATGTGTAAGTATAAGATGGGGTGATGCTTCTGTGATGAAGAAGTGTAAGATATCGAGTTCTTAGACATTTGTTGTTGTGTAGAAGAAAAATACCTCAAAGGTCAAATGCTATATTCATAGTTTAGTTTCTTCTGTGTAGTAGAAGACGGAGATTATTTTGTGAAGTAGGAGATTCTTCGTAATTCGGTTGCTAAAACTTCCCTCTTGTGAAGTAGGAGATAAAGTTTAATCTCTTTTGTGTAGTAGAGGATTCTATGGTATGGTTGCTGGATGTTGCTTCTATGTAATAGAAGACGTCACTTTTTGTGTAGTGGGAGACGCTCTAGAATTCAGCGGCTGGATTTCTCTTCTGTGCGATAGAAGATGGTTGGCATTTCTTCTCTATGGTAGAAGATACTTTGTGATGCAATTTATGCAAGTTCGCTTGATAAGGCCTTCATCACATATGGTGAAGGAATTCGATGTGACTACCATACTAGGGCATCTGGCCATTCAACTGAAGATTGTAAACTATTAAGAGAAAATATGCAAGACCTGCTGGATGCAAAGGCTATTAATTTCAGGCCAGCCAGTCAGATTTGAAGTCTCCGTTGACTCAGTAGATATCAAGATTGGCAGATCATCGTCCGGAGCAACAAGTCCATACGGAGACTAGTCTCCTCAACATGGCATTTTCAAATTACGTTTGCATTCTCATTTGTAATCTTTCTTGTTTTGGTTCAATACTTTCTTGTATGCAAAACTTGCTTATTGTTGAATACTAATCATAATGCATTGAATATGTTTGTCCTTAATTAATCCATTCGTATTCACTCATTAATATTTTTCTTTGACTTTTTGATACTTAACTCTAGTTAAATAAAGCAAAGTACCTCTGGAGGGAGGATGATGAGTGATATGCCGAAAGTTCAAACAGTGTGCTTTTGAATAGGACCCTGCTGACGATGTACAAGCCTTGTTTCAATCCCCAAACACCGGAGATATAAGGGAGATAGACCCTCGTCAAACCCTTTGAGCCTTTAAGTAGGAGTTTCTTTTCTTTTCAGAAAAACCCTCACATTTAACCCGGGGCAGGGTAGATTTCAGTTAATCTGATTGGGCATTCAGAACTCATTAGGAGTGCACATCAAAGGATACAACAATGGTTATCCTTCAGAAGGTTGAGAAAGAACAAAATCACAATGGCTAACTTTCATCTATCATCAGCATGCATCAAAGAGAATGATATCCCAAAGAGTATCTCTCGCACATCAAAAGGACAAAAAGGTGAACATACCATAATGGTTATTTCTCATCAACTAACCAGCAAGGCAGTTACACTTTTTTTTCCCAGCAAGTCAAAGAATGACTCAAAGTCACATGACTGGTTCCCACAAAGAGAAATAATAAAAGAAAGAGACAAAAATCCTTGCTAAGCCGAAACTTGAAAAGACAGGTCGCTTAGGAAAAAGTCAGGGCATCCCGCTGGACATCAAAGTCAAATCAAAAGGAATTTGTCCAGGCAAAAGTTGGGGAATACAAAAAGAAAGCAAAAGTGCAAAAAGAGAAGAAAGGGGATTACCAAGTAAAGGTCCTTCACAAAGAATAATGTCATGTGATCAAATACCAAGAATGAAAGGGTGAGTGACTGTCATATCCTCCTCAACCATGGTAAACTCCTTTTGAGGGATGAGTGCTCATATTGGTTTAACTGAATTTAGGACTGGAGAACATCATGGAGAATGGGTGGGCACCAAATATTTTGAGCCTTAAATTATTTTTTTAAAACCGTGAACCAAGCCACGTTACAACCCTGAAAAGTCCTAACTGAAGCATGGGTTAATTCAAAAGTGCACTGTAACAAGAATACGGTAATCTGACTCCTAGGAGGCTTGCAAAAACTTTTGAGTTGGTATCACTCCATCTTTTTACTATCTTTTGTACAAATTTTTTGATATTTCAATGTATTTTTAGTACAAGTTTTTAAAACTTCAAGACAAACATGAGCTTTGCATTATAATTATCATTCTTATAATAAACATTCTTTGCATGTGAACAAGTGCTTAAGCATCGAGTAAGTTTGCATAATGAGCATTAGATGAAAATTTGATCACCTCCAGGGACAAATTGCTTCAGGATACCGCTTATAGGTGAATCATTTGTGAGAATGGTCTTAATCTGGGGCAAATCTTCAGTTGACTCCGTCGAGTAAAAGAATACCAATTTGAGAAATGATCTGAAGTAGATTGCGAAAGTTGGTCGCCTAGAGTCTCTGTCAAGCAATAGAGAATTACTTTCAGTTGGTCCCGAGGGGTCGACTTCTTCAGGTATTTGATTAGAGAATGAAGCAGTTCAAGTCGAAGAGTATGGTTGTGAAGTAACCTACTTTCAAGATATGATCCAACTACTCTAAGGTTATATTGTCTTCAAAAAACCCTCAAGCTTTCATCTCTTCGTGAGCATGAGGTAAAGGAAAAGGTTTGTCGAGATTCTGTTGAGCAGGGGCAAGCGTGTCGAATACTCCATCGAGTAAGTATGCAGCCAATCTGAGGCATTCAAGTTGGGATGCGATCCCTCAAAGTACAGTTAAACTGGGGCAGTTATGTCGAGATTTGATAGATCTCTCTAAGATTTTGTTGATCAGAGGAGAATCTTCCCAGAATTTGAAGATGTGTGGGCATTCACTCAAGCATAGTTGGAATCATCTCCAATTTTGGCTATCTAAACATCATGTTCCAAAGTTCATAACACTGGGGCAGATTGTCTTCATTAGTATAAATCTAAAAATAAAATAAAAAAGTCCTCTCAAGGTAATTTTTCTGCAAAATCCTTACAGACTGGGGAAAGAATTTATGCAGGGGCACTTTCTCTCTCCTTCAGTGGTTGATCAGACCAAGTCCATGCGCAGGCTAAATGACCTATGAATTTTTAAAACCATGCCAAGAAGTCAGGATTGTTATCTTCGACTTATCAAGGACTCAAGTCCACTTACTGATATCCTTTGTCCTAAGTCAAGGTCATTATCCCCAGTTGAAGTTTGGATTGTTATCCACAGTAGGATATGAGCAGTAACGCAAAGATTATTTGGGTTTGTTTACTCGCACAAGATGCGATGGAAATATTGCTTCCTAAGGGGATGCCTCCTCCCAGTAAAAGACCTGTTGCTACTCGACAAAAATCTGTCTACCAAGGGGTTTTCTCTTCTAAGATATTTTCTCCCCAATGAAGCATCCTCATTTCTCTGCAGGAGGAGAATGTTCTTTCTCCCTGGAAATGTAGAAGTTGTTTAAAGTCAAGATGATTCCCTTTTCATCGGACTGCAATTTGTTTTTGCAAGCATCTTCTCTAAAGTCCACTTTTTAGTGGCATTTCTCCTCGGATTCGACGTGTTAAGGTTGCTATCTTGCATCACGGTTATTTACCCGGTGATTGATTAGTTCAAGTTGTTTGTTCTTCAGTAAGGTTTTCCATTCCAAACAGGGGCATGTCTCCCCAACTTCTGTTTTGCAAGTACTGTTGGTCTTTTATGACAAGTAGCATACCAACAAATGAATCAAGAAGGGTCTGTATGTGACTAACATGAGGATTTTTGTATAATTAGATCCATGTTCCCCAGTGGAGCTATTCCCCTTTCCATAATGGAGCAAGGGTCATATCTCCCAGGTAAGGTGTGCAGGAGAATTCCAGTCATGACTCTTTCAGTGGTAGAAGTTTCTGTTGCGATATCCCCAATGGAGTTTTTGTCCCGAGATGTTGTTTCTTCCCCCAAGTGAGGATCTTTTACTTCCCAGCAACGTTATCCCCAGTGTGGTATAAGTAGAATTCTTTTATTTAAGAATTTCTATACTTCCCAACAGAAGTTATCTTCGTCAAAGAATTTCTACGCCAGAAGTTTCCATTCCCAGCAAAGATTTTCTCTTTCCAACAGAGGATAAAGAATTTGTTCCCCAAGAAGTTGAGAGTTTGATCGAAATTCAAGATTTTCTATGAACTGAAATTTATGTTTGTAGTATTCTCCCCAGGAAGATACTTCCCCGGTGATATCGATCTTTAGAGGTTGGTGGTTCCAAATCTCGGTTCCCCATTTGAAGTACAAATTGCCTTTTCTCTACAGAAGATCAGATGTGCAAGAATAATCGTTCGGAAGTTCTTTTTCTTCTCAGTAGCCGATTGTTGATCTGTTTTCTTAATGCATTGCATCATTACATTGCATCTACCAAAAAGCGTAGCATTTCCATTGCATGGAGCATTATGCTATGAAAAAATTCAAACATGCATGAGTATAAGCCAATTGTGTCCACCTGTGGTAACCAGATTGTTATGCGCTCAGATTTGAATTATTTCTATAAACAAGCCTATGGTAATTCTATGATGTTTCCCCATCAGAGTTTGTTGTGATTCACCACCAGTCAGGTCTTTGGTATTTCTCCATTCCCCCAGTAATTTAGTGGTTTGCGCTTGCCTTTGCAAGCCTTTGGTTATTTTACCCATGTTTGCTTTGTCGTTAGAGTGTGAGTAAGAGTCGGTGTATAACCTTTCTTGCTTATCAAGTGTTTGAGTATCCATACTTGGTGTGTGGCAATTCAGACAATTGCCACTCTTGAAGAATTACATCTCGCCTCTGGCCTGAGGGATTTTTAGTTCTTACGTATTTGCAACCTATCGAAAGCTCAACGTGTTTTGGAAATTTTTATTAGAGTCTGCTTTGACCAGTCTCTTTCTCTTGTAGAGTTCACCTTCAATCGATGCTCTTTAAAGGTCCTGCTTAGTTGGTTCTCTGTTTTGGTTTATCCGTGTTAGTCGGGTCCTCCTTTCATTAGCTTAACTAACCTTTTATGTTAAGAGTCATTCAGTGTCTCTTCGAAGTCCAGTTGTCTGGCGTCCCTGTTTAGGCGAATACATCATTTTTATTGGGGCTTTCTTCGATTAGTCTCATTCCTGTCTTCACTATCAACTCTAAATATTTGTTTCTTGGTGTTCAATTCCACTCCTGCGTATCTAACTCTGACCAGATATGTATACCTTTATCCTTTGTTAAAATCCCGCTTCGGCTGGTATCCTTTGTTAAAATCCCGCTTCGGCTGGTATCCTTCGTTAAAACCCCGCTTCGGCTGGTATCCTTTGTTAAAATCCACCTTCGGCTGGTACCCTTTGTTGAGAGTCCCCTTTGGATGGTCTCTTTTCAGTCGTAAGTTCGCCTTCGACCGGCGTTCTTTTCTTAGGAATCTACCTTCGGCATAGTATTCCTTGATGAAGATTCCCCTTCGGCTGGTTTCTTCTCCCTTAAAGTCCACCTTTGGCTGGCATCCTTAAAATCCACCTTCGGCTGGTATCGTTTGTTGAGAGTCCCCTTCGGATGGTCTCTTTGCAGTCGTAAGTTCGCCTTCGACCGGTGTTATTTTCTTAGGAATATACCTTTGGCATAGTATTCCTTGATGACGATTCCCCTTCGGCTGGTTTCTTCGCCTTTAAAGTCCACCTTCGGCTGGCATCCTTAAAATCCACCTCCGGCTTGTACGCTTTGTTGAGAGTCCCATTTGGTTGGTCTCTTTGCAGTCGTAAGTTCGCCTTCGACAGGCGTTCTTTTCTTAGGAATCTACCTTCGGCATAGTATTCCTTGATGAAGATTCCCCTTCGGCTGGTTTCTTCGCCCTTAAAGTCCACCTTCGGTTGGCATCCTTAAAATCTACCTTCGGCTGGTATCGTTTGTTGAGAGTCCCCTTCGGCTGGTCTCTTTGCAGTCGTAAGTTCGCCTTCAACCGGTGTTATTTTCTTAGGAATCTACCTTCGGCATAATATTCCTTGATGAATATTCCCTTTCGGCTGGTTTCTTCTCCCTTAAAGTCCACCTTCGGCTGGAATCCTTAAAGTCCACCTTCGGTTGGTATCATTTGTTGAGAGTCCCCTTCGGCTGGTCTCTTTGCAGTTGTAAGTTCTCCTTCGACCGATGTTCTTTTCTTAGGAATCTACCTTCGGCATAGTATTCCTCGATGAAGATTCCCCTTCGACTGGTTTCTTTATCCTGAAGTCCACCTTCGGCTGGCATCCTTTATTAAAATCCCACTTCGGCTGGTATCCTTTGTTAAAATCCCGCTTCGGCTGGTATCCTTCAAAATCCCGCTTCGGCTGGTATCCTTTGTTAAAACCCCGCTTCGGCTGGTATCCTTTGTTAAAATCCCGCTTCGGCGGTGTCATTTCTTTTAAATCCACCTTCGACCAGTATCATTTGTCAGGAGTCCCATTTGTTTGGTCTCTTCCCGCGGTAAGTACGCCTTCGATTGGTGTTCCTTCGTAAGAACTTTCTTCGGTCTGTTTCTTTCTTACATATCTGATACCAACCACAGATATGTATCTTTTCTATATCTTTTATGCGTATTCGATATCGACCACGGATATGTATCTTTTCTATATCTTTAATGCGTATCCGATACCGACCACAAATATGTATCTTTTTTATCTCTTTTGTGCGTATCCGATACCGACCACAGATATGTATCTTTTCTATATCTTTTTTGCGTATCTGATATCGACCACGAATATGTATCTTTTCTATCTCTTTCTTACGTATCCGATACCGACTACGGATATGTATTTTTGATGTCTCTTTCTTGCGTATCCGCTACCAACCCCGGATATGTATCTCTGATGCCTTTTTTCATATGTCTGCTACTGACTTCAGGCATATTCCTTTTGATATCTTTCTTACAGGTGTTCATTACTAAACCCCAACAAATTTTCCTTGATAACCAAGTTGTTCTTCTGTGTGTCAAACTCTGGTTAGACATACACCTAACCCTGATAACCCCTTTAACCTATAAAGCAAAAAAAATAAAATAGAAAATACAGAAAACTAAAGATATAATAATACCTGACTGGTTTCGGAGCGCAAATTTTCGGGTTCTTTTAGTATTTAATCTTCTTCCACCCTGAAAGTTCGAAAGGCCGACGCCAATCTCACCTTCAGGTTGAAGGCGATTAAATAGGGGCAGCTATTGCACCATAAAATTTGCCCTCCTAATTGCACTTTTATGGCTTTAACTTTTTGCATTCATCTGCATCATTCCAATGGGTCATTTGCATAGCATGCATTTTTCATAAAATAGATCGCCTGAGGCTCAAAAGATCAGTAGTTAGGAAGCTAGGGTTTACAGCTGATTTGAGGTGTATGTGTTGGATAAGTTTGATTATCTAGGGTCTTCTCGATGTACAAAGTTTTGGAATTAAGGTTTTGGTTCAAGGCTCATTTCTGGACTTCTTCTCCACCAAGTTACTGGGCTAATATCTTCTGATGAACAATTGATTGTAGGTCATTCTGGTCAAGAACTCCAGGACGTGACCTAGCATATGTGGGCTTCGAATCATGGCGTCCTTTCCTATAAGTATGCTTGTCATTTGATTAGGATTAATGACTGTGACATGACATTCATCTACTCCTCAGTTAATCAATTTAGGTTTTGTTGAATCATGGTTCAAAGATGTTTTATCCGGATATTTCTCTATTCGTCTAAACGGGGAATCAAGATTGTGAAGCGTGGTTCATGATCTAAGATATGAATTTGTGGATTTCTTCTTAACCAAGGCAATTATTGTTCTTATCATTGTCATGTGTTATCTGCAATGCAAGTATATTTGGATTGAAGTAGGCTTCTCATGGAAGAATTCATGCAAAGTAGTTCAAGGTTCAAAGCATTCAAGGCAAGATTTTGTTCAACATGGCATACCTGGCTGATGGGCTTACAAGCTCTTATGAGACCTTGAGATGCATAATCATGGGCCAAGTTCAAAGATATGTGGATAAGATCCATTGACTTCGTTTAATGTAAGCTTTGAACAATTAACTCTCGGACAAAGGTCTCCCTCGAACTTTCATCTAATATATGTTAGGCATTCAAGTTGCACTTGAAGAATGGTAAGGAAAAAGGAAAAGAAACATTAGTTCAGAAAAGGAAAATTTCATTAAAAATCAGGGTTTCTATCCGTTGGTAAATGTTCAAGTAATTGAAGATCAGGGGAAATAAGGTTTCATGTTAATCTTGATCATGTTCTTTCATTATCATTTATGTCGATCTTTGATGATTAAAGGTCGTCAATTAGGGAGAGACCTCGTCAAGATAAGAGACTTGTGGATTAAATCGTGGAATATGAGGCATGATACAAAAGGCAAGGTTATGAAATTTTCTGGATCAAGATCTTATTGTCTATTCAAATTACTTATCATACAAATTAATTTGGATTCAAGGTTGAAGTGTGGATTTAAGATTTGAATTTGAGTCGAATTCGCTATTGTGAATCACCTATCACAGTAACTACTTAGTGCCATGAGTTCATAATTTGCAAATATGGAGTGCCTGGAGTAACAAAAGCAAAGTTCATCATGATCCTAGGTATACTGTCTGATAAATTTCGTTGCTTAAAACTCGATTCTTGAATAATTTGGTACAAGCCAATCCTTTTAGGATGTTCATTCGAAGGCTTTAAGTTCAAATTGAGTTGTTAAAATCCATAATCGAAAGCTCATTAGAATGTTGAGGTTTTGGAAAAGGAAATAAATTTCGTTTAAACGGTGTTCAAGATTACGTCTAAACCCATTCAAGTCTCTACTTTGAACGCGTGGAATGCACAAGTGAGAAGTTAATATTCCAAAATCATTCTGATTGTTTGACGAATATCTTGTACAACTCACTGCATGATTATAGGATCTTATGAAAAACCTTAATAATAATAAAAAAGGGGATTAGATGTTCAAGTATAGGTATTTCATCATTCGAAGTCAAGAATTCACAAGGTTACATAACCATTCAAGTTGCATTCGTATCTTCACTCATGTTCTATTTTTCCGTTACAAGAAGACTACAAATCTCAATTTTCATCATTATTTTCCAAAAGAAAAGAAACCAAATATTACTACATTCAAAGTGTATCAAACGCATGAAAAAAGATACACAAATTATTGAAGTCAGTAGGAATCTTCCTGATGTAGCAAGGAATATTTGTGGGGAAGCAACATGTGAGTTCTCAGATGTTGGATCCATCCCAAAGGATTCCAAAGAACATTCATGCGAAAGCTTTTGACAGCAGTGATCCTCTGTGTTATTTTCATGACCATTGAACCAGTTGGTGGTATCAAAGCTAACAGTCTTGCAATACTAACTGATGCAGCACATCTTCTCTCTGATGTTGCAGCCTTTGCCATCTCCTTGTTTTCTTTATGAGCTGCACATGTGGGCCATTACATTTGGGAAGGTATTGCTAGCTTGTCATGATTAAAATCAGTCTGAACCTGCTTCCAAATCAGCCCTGTACAGAAATATGGAAAATAGAAAATCAATAACTCTAACAATTAACATTTTAATTAACTTTCATAGCAGAAAATAAAATAACTAAGATTTTGAAGTTTTAGTTTGGTTTAGTTTTATAACTAACTTTTAGCATCTAATGGGATATTCGACTAACTGTCTCTATCCAACAAACAACAGATTTTGGCACCTATAACCAACCTAACAGAATTTTCTAACTAACTCTAAACAGTTTCTAACTCCTAACAGCCCTGCATAACTAACAAACTATCATAACTAGCCTATAACCATTCTAACCAACTTAGAGCAACATAATCTGTAACCGAATAACAACTCCTAACAACTTCTCAACAATTTCAGAATAGAAAAAGGATATAAGGAACAAGCAGCAACCCATAACAAGGGGGACAACTAACCCTCAACTGTCAAAAACAGTCCCTAACAGAACTAACCCTCCATAACAGTCCAAACAAAAAGGAGATTCACAACAGAATACAGAATAAGAGATTGCAGGGATTTTTGATTGAAAAAAGGAGAAAAGTCAGAAAATTAGATATAGAGAAACTCACCAAAAACTATTGAATCCACTCCCTCTGCATCCTTCAACCTCTCTCACTCTTCTTCAATCTTTTTTTTCCTTCAGAACAATCACCACAAAAACCCCCTTCAATTTTCTCTCTGAAAATTTTACACCGCATTCATCTTCTTCATCATCTCTTCACTTTTCTCTTCACTTTAAACCACCTTCATCACCTTCTGACAACTTTCATCCTCACCACTGAACCTTAACACTCCGAGTCTCTGCAACCACCGCAAATTAATCCTCCAACCGAATTTCATCAACTTCATCTTCATGTTCCTCAAATCGCCCCTTCACCAGAATTACCCTGCTTTTCATCACCCTCTTTCATCTTCAATAAGCTGGATATCACAACCTCGATGCTTCAATCATTATCAACTCTGTATCGCGTTTCTCACTACAAAAACAAACGTATAGTATCAATTCCTCACATCAGTCCAGATTCAACCATCATCACCGAGTTTTCAACATTACAACTTTGTTCAAAATTGCAAGAACAGAAGAAGAATGGAATGGAGGATTTACCTGATTTGTAACTGGATTTATGGTCATTGCAACACTGTCAAAAGCGTATCAAATGGGTCCTGGTTGATCTTTCGTGAACTCTCCCTTTAGTCTCCATTCTTCGCGGTTTCTACCCTCATCACTGAGCTTTGAGTCTCGTTTCTCTGAATTCATCATCAATTGTGTCTCTCACAACAACAGCAGGTACAGAAGATAAAGAAAAATCAAGAAAGGATAGCAAGAAAAAGAAAATCAGAAGCAGAGAAGAAAAACGTTGGACCCGATTGCAATTGTACCTGGATCTATGGCGGCGATCGGATTTCATCGATGAAGAAGGACAAGCGATGAATGCTGCTGCATCTGAGAATGGAACGAGACCATTAAGGTGAGGATACGGGAGCATCACGGTTACTCTGAAACGTTTGAACGGAGGGAGACGGCGGCGCGCTCGATTGGATAAAGGAGAGAAATAGAAGGATCCGTCGTTCACCATAAGGGAGCGGCACGGTGGTAGTAGAATCAAGACGAAGACGGTGAAGAAGGTGAAATTGAGGCTCCGTTTGTGCATTGACAAAGAGAGATGGCGGCGCGGCGGGTAAGATGAGGAAGAAGGGAATTGTAGGAGACGAATGGTCATACAAGGAATTACCTAATCCCTTCTCAATTTGTTTTCTTTCTTTTTAGTTAAATTCCTTGTTTTTTTGTTTTTTTTATTTGTTTTTTAACATATGCCAAATGAAAATGTTGAAATAAGATGGTGTTGTTGGGCTGACCACAAAATATCTACCTTGGCCCACGAATTTTTTTTTGGTAAAGAGGTAAAACAAAAAAAGAGGTTTATGGACTTTTTTTTGGTTTGGGCTTAGTGCTATATATTGAATTGTCGGATTATACCTCCATAATGTTGTATGCACCTCTTAATTGCTTGACTTTATTTTCCTTGTATGATTATCGTGATTGGTTTTAATTGATCAAGTGATAATCGGGAGAAAATTTCATGAAGCTCTAAAGCTAGCCAAGAGCATAATTGTCAACAAGTAAATTCGAGGAAGCTTTTGGTAGAGTTTTCTTTTTGTTCGTGTGGTTATGAAGAGGCAACGGACTTTCTCCGTTCAGTATCATCGTGACCCTATTTTACCCCTCATTTCGCACTTTATTGCATTTCTTTACTGCAAGCTATGCATGCTAATATTGGGTAGAATTCCCTCGAAATTACAATTTTTTGTCCATGATGCATAATAACGTTAGGTTTAGAAATATGCTAATCTCCCCTTGATTTTTCTTTATTTCGTATATGCATTAAAACAAAAATTTCTTTTTTTTACAAAACTTCAAAATACTAAAAATTTACTGACGAGAATCATATCTTCGTTAAGTATGTGAGACGATAAGCGGGTCTCTTCTCGACCTTATTGATCTTTTATTCTAAGCTTTGGTGTGGTTCAAGTCTCAAAGACTCATTTCATGAATAAGTAGAGAAATGGCTAAAATCTCTCTCTTGAGATTAATTAGCTATTATCTACAAGCAAAAATACAACAAATACAAACTCTTTTTGCCTTCGGGCCTTTCTTTTAAAACCTTTTCAAAAGAACAAATTAGTTCACTTTTGTGCTGACGCGTAAATCTCCAAAGGTCGAGTTGCGGCAGAAGGCGAAATTAATATCGTTCGCTACAAACACAAACAAATTCAAACCTTTTTGTGCGCCCAGGCACATTTTCTTCAAACCTTTTCAGAAAGAGCATGTTAATTCACTTATGTGCTGTCGCGTAAGTCTCCAAAGGTCGAGTTGCGGCAGAATGAGAAATTAATATTGTTCAATAAAAAAATACAAACCAACAAAAACATATGAGCCGAACTACGGCTGCTCTGATTCCTCAAAACAGATACGTAGGCATTAGGGTAGGGCCCAAGCGAGCACAACTTTTATTTTCCCTACATTATTTCCCCCTTTCTTTTGCCTGCATTCTCCCTTTAGCAATAATAAACAGTAAACATAGATTACACACACCCATAAGATAGACGACAAGAATGGATACTGTAGAGTACTACGGGCGTGTGGGGTGCTAATACCTTCCCCTCGCGTAACAGACTCCCTTACCCCGATCTCTCGGTCGCAAGACCGTGACTTCTCCCTTCTGAGGTTTACTCGATGTTTACCTTTCCCTACATGTCGGATAAAAGACATTTGATGGCGACTTCATTGTTTGATGATTTCCAGCCGGTTGTTTCTGCATAGTATTCCTTGATGAAGATTCCCCTTCGGCTGGTTTCTTAGCCCTTAAAGTCCACCTTCGGCTGGCATCCTTAAAATCCACCTTCGGATGGTATCGTTTGTTGAGAGTCCCCTTCGACTGGTCTCTTTGCAGTCGTAAGTTTGCCTTCGACCAACGTTATTTTCTTAGGAATCTACCTTCCGCATAGTATTCCTTGATGAAGATTCCCCTTCGGCTGGTTTCTTAGCCCTTAAAGTCCACCTTCGGCTGGCATCCTTAAAATCCACCTTCGGCTAGTATCGTTTGTTGAGAGTTCCCTTTGGCTGGTCTCTTTGCAGTTATAAGTTCTCCTTCGACCGACATTTTTTTCTTAGGAATCTACCTTCGGCATAGTATTCGATGA
The DNA here is from genome assembly GCA_948472305.1 of Vicia faba. Lineage (NCBI taxonomy): Eukaryota > Viridiplantae > Streptophyta > Magnoliopsida > Fabales > Fabaceae > Vicia > Vicia faba. The sequence goes on along the minus strand of OX451741.1, from coordinate 1,218,616,797 downwards.
AGATTCCCTTTCGGCTGGTTTCTTTATCCTGAAGTCCACCTTTGGCTGGCATCCTTTGTTAAAATCCCGCTTCGCCTGGTATCCTTCAAAATCCTGCTTCGGCTGGTATCCTTTGTTAAAACCCCGCTTCGGATGGTATCCTTTGTTAAAATCCCGCTTCGGCTGGTGTCATTTCTTTTAAATCCACCTTCGACCGGTATCATTTGTCAGGAGTCCCATTCGTTTGGTCTCTTCCCGCGGTAAGTATGCCTTCGATTGGTGTTCCTTCGTAAGATCTTTCTTCGGTCTGTTTCTTTCTTACATATCCGATACCGACCACGGATATGTATCTTTTCTATATCTTTTATGCGTATCTGATACCGGCCATGGATATGTATCTTTTCTATATCTTTTATGCGTATCCGATACCGACCACGGATATGTATCTTTTTTATCTCTTTTGTGCGTATCCGATATCGACCACGGATATGTATCTTTTCTATATCTTTTTTGTGTATCTGATACCGACCATGGATATGTATCTTTTCTATCTCTTTCTTACGTATCCGATACCGACTACGGATATGTATTTTTGATGTCTCTTTCTTGCGTATCCGCTACCAACCCCGAATATGTATCTCTGATCCCTTTTTTCATATGTCTGCTACTGACTTCAGGCATATACCTCTTGATATCTTTCTTACAGGTTTTCGTTACTAAACCCCAACAAATGTTCCTTGATAACCAAGTTGCTCTTCTGTGTGTCAAACTCTGGTTAGACATACATCTAACCCTGATAACCCCTTTAACCTATAAAGAAAAAAAAATAAAATAGAAAATACAGAAAACCAAAGATATAATAATACCTGACTGGTTTAGGAGTGCAAATTTTCGGGTTCTTTTAGTATTTAATCTTCTTCCACCCTGAAAGTTCTAAAGGCTGACGCCAATCTCACCTTCAGGTTGAAGGCAATTAAATAGGGGCAGTTGTTGAACCCCAAAATTTGCCCTACTAATTGCACTTTTATGGCTTAGACTTTTTGAATTCATATGCATCATTCCAATGGGTCATTTGCATAGCACGCATTTTTCATAAAATAGATCGCTTGAGGCTCAAAAGATCAGCAATTAGGAAGCTAGGGTTTACAGCTGATTTGAGGTGTATGTGTTGGATCAGTTTGATTATCTAGGGTATTCTAGGTGTACAAAGTTTTGGAATTAAGGTTTTGGTTCAAGGCTCATTTATGGACTTCTTCTCCACCAAGTTACTGGGCTAATATCTTCTGATGAACAACTGGTTGTAGGTCATTCTAGTCAAGAACTCCAGGACGTGACCTAGCATATGTGGGCTTCGAATCATGGCGTCCTTTCCTATAAGTATGCTTGTCATTTGATTAGGATTAATGATTGTGACATGACATTCATCTACTCCTCAGTTAATCAATTTAGGTTTTGTTGAATCATGGTTCAAAGATATTTTATCCGGATATTTCTCTGTGCGCCTAAACGGGGAATCAAGATTGTGAAGCGTGGTTCATGATCTAAGATATGAATTTGTGGATTTCTTCTTAACCAAGGCAATTATTATTCTTATCATTGTCATGTGTTATCTGCAATGCGAGTAGATTTGGATTGAAGTAGGCTTCTCATGGAAGAATTCATGCAAAGTAGTTCAAGGTTCAAAGCATTCAAGGCAGGATTTTGTTCAACATGGCATACCTGGCTGATGGGCTTACAAGCTCTTATGAGACCTTGAGATGCATAATCATGGTCCAAGTTCAAAGATATGTGGATAAGATTTGTTGACTTCGTTTAATGTAAGCTTTGAAAAATTAACTCTCGGACCAAGGTCTCCCTCGAACTTTCATCTAATATATGTTAGGCATTCAAGTTGCACTTGAAGAATGGTATGGAAAAAGGAAAATAAACATTAGTTCAGAAAAGGAAATTTTCATTAAAAATCAGGGTTTCTATCCGTTGGTAAATGTTCAAGTAATTGAATATCAGGGGACATAAGGTTTCATGTTAATCTTGATCATGTTCTTTCATTATCATTTATGTCCATCTTTGATGATTAAAGGTCGTCAATTAGGGAAGGACCTCGTCAAGATAAGAGACTTGTGGATTGAATCATGGAATATGAGGCATGATACAAAAGGCAAGGTTATGAAATTTTCTGGATCAAGATCTTATTGTCTATTCAAATTACTTATCATACAAATTAATTTGGATTCAAGGTTGAAGTGTGTATTTAAGATTTGAATTTGAGTCGAATTCGCTATTGTGAATCACCCATCACAGTAACTACTTAGTGCCATGAGTTCATAATTTGCAAATATGCAGTGTCTGGAGTAACAAAAGCAAAGTTCATCATGATCCTAGGTATACTGTCTGATAAATTTCGTTGCTTAAAACTCGATTCTTGAATAATTTGGTACAAGCCAATCCTTTTAGGATGTTCATTTGAAGGCTTTAAGTTCAAATTGAGTTGTTAAAATCCATAATCGAAAGCTCATTAGAATGTTGAGGTTTTGGAAAAGGAAATAAATTTCGTTTAAACGGCGTTCAAGATTACGTCTAAACCCATTCAAGTCTCTACTTTGAACGCGTGGAATGCACAAGTGAGAAGTTAATATTCCAAAATCATTCTGATTGTTTGACAAATATCTTGTACAACTCACTGCATGATTACAGGATCTTATGCAAAACCTTAATAATAATAAAAAGGGGATTAGATGTTCAAGTATAGGTATTTCATCATTCGAAGTCAAGAATTCACAAGGTTACATAACCATTCAAGTTGCATTCGTATCTTCACTCAAGTTCTATTTTTCCGTTACAAGAAGACTACAAATCTCAATTTTCATCACTAGTTTCCAAAAGAAAAGAAACCAAATATTACTACATTCAAAGTGTATCAAACGCATGAAAAAAACTACACAAATTATTGAAGTCAGTAGGAATCTTCCTGATGTAGCAAGGAATATTTGTGGGGAAGCAACATGTGAGTTCTCAGATGCTGGATCCATCCTAAAGGATTCCAAAGAACGTTCATGCGAAAGCTTTTGACAGCAGTGATCCTCTGTGTTATTTTCATGACCATTGAACCAATTGGTGGTATCAAAGCTAACAGTCTTGCAATACTGACTGATGCAGCACATGATCTCTCTGATGTTGCAGCCTTTGCCATCTCCTTGTTTTCTTTATGAGCTACACATGTGGGCCATTACATTTGGGAAGGTATTGCTAGCTTGTCATGATTAAAATCAGTCTGAACCTGCTTCCAAATCAGCCCTGTACAGAAATATGGAAAATAGAAAATCAATAACTCTAACAATTAACACTTTAATTAACTTTCACAGCAGAAAATAAAATAACTAAGATTTTGAAGTTTTAGTTTGGTTTAGTTTTATAACTAACTTTTAGCATCTAATAGGATATTCGACTAACTGTCTCTATCCAACAAACAACAGATTTTGGCACCTATAACGAACCTAAAAGAATTTTCTAACTAACTCTAAACAGTTTCTAACTCCTAACAGCCCTGCATAACTAACAAACTGTCATAACTAACCTATAACCATTCTAACCAACTTACAGCAACATAAACTGTAACCGAATAACAACTCCTAACAACTTCTCAACAATTTCAGAATAGAAAAAGGATATAAGGAACTAGCAGCAACCCATAACAAGGGGGAGAATTAACCCTCAACTGTCAAAAATAGTCCCTAACAGAACTAACCCTCCATAACAGTCCAAACAAAAATGAGATTCACAACAGAATACAGAATAAGAGATTGCAGGGATATTTGATTGAAAAAAGGAGAAAAGTCAGAAAATTAGATATAGAGAAACTCACCAAAAACTATTGAATCCACTCCCTCTGCATCCTTCAACCTCTCTCGCTCTTCTTCAATCTTTTTTTCCTTCAGAACAATCACCACAAAAACCCCCCTTCAATTTTCTCTCTGAAAATTTTACACCGCATTCATCTTCTTCATCATCTCTTCACTTTTCTCTTCACTTTAAACCACCTTCATCACCTTCTGACAACTTTCATCCTCACCACTGAACCTTAACACTCCGAGTCTCTGATAACGAGAAAACATATCATATAATTACCATGCTTTTTACCGATTTTATATTTCATTAAGTCGTCTAACCCCCGATTATTCCGAGATTATTTGTCTTTTTACAGGTATAACATTTGTCGACTCAAACCGATGGAAAAGGACAACATGAAGAAGGCTGGACAATAAAAAAAGAGAAAAAGAATAAAAAATACAAAGTTTGGATTTTTGGAACAGTGACGGGCGTAACACCCCCCAACATGAAGAAACGCTCGTCACACACCACTGACGAGTGTAATGCACTACTTCAGCGCGTTACGACCGTCACCCACCTGTGACGACCGTCACGCACGTGAAGGTGGACGTTATACATGGATTGAGACGTGGGCATTAAGGGCAGACTCGTTCTCCCTTTTTCTGTTGAGTCTCCTATTTTCTTGCCACCACTATTAGTGCTCCTATATTTTCTCCATTGAAGACTTCATCAAGAATTCTGAACTGCTGATTTTCCTATGCTATATATATGTGTACCAGTGCATAGTTCAGGGGTCGAAGAATTTTCCTCAGAACAAATATTATTTTCTTTTGCAGTTATTTTCTATTTTCCTTGTTTTGGAATATTTTTTTCACGTTCCTGTAATTTTCATTCAAAGTCTTAGTTTTTAGTTTTAAGTGTTAATTCTTCTTTCAAGAATTAACACGAATTATTTACTGCAATTCAAGCTCGAAGATTGGATTATTGTAATACTTCAAGATTACAATAGCAACTTTGATTCCAGGTTTTATATTGCAATTATTATTCATTCAGTTTTTATATTATGCCAATTGTTGCTATGAATTATATTTTGAACTGTATTGTTGTTAAGTTAATTATGTCTGGCTAAATTATTAATACCGGTATGTGACCGTAAGAACTGAAAGAATTCAGTGATACCTTGGCCAAAAATATTTATAAAACAATTTCTGGTTTCCAATTTCCAAGATTAATTTAACTATCCTTGTCACGAGAGTGAGAGGTTAATTAACACGATTTTGCCACGAGAGTGGGAAATTAATTAAGGCAAGAACCTGCATGCGAGAGTTGGGGTTCAACCCAGATAGTGGTAACGAAGCATTGATTTTTAAATACACGAGAGTGTTTTAATAAATTAATTAAACTCAAATTGTTTTCAAAAAGTGTTATTAAATTTAAAGTGCATCCACTAGGTTTAGTAGCATGACTTATTTCATAAACACGAGAGTGTATGTCTCAGGTTTTTAAACAATTAGATTTTACCGAAATACTTTATAGGCCAGGCGATTCACCGAATTCCCTAAGTCCGATTATCACATACCGGTATAACTAGTACTATTATTTTTAATTAAACTGTATCCCCCAAAAATCGAATATTCATCGCTTAGTTAGACAAACTGTAGCATTAGATCGTATGCGATTGATCCTCAGTCTCTGTGGGTTCGATAATCTTTTAAAACTAGAACGACTGAACTGTATACTTGCAGTTAGTATCCCGACAGACTCATAAAGTCCCGATCAAGTTTTTGGCGCCGTTGCCGGGGAACGGTAGTCAATTAATTACGATTCTTCTGTTGCGCGTTTAGACTAAGCAACAGATACCCTTTTTTGATTTGTATGCCAAGGACTCGCTCACAAGGCGAACCACTTGACAAATTGACGGACGAACCTAAACACATTCTTTCCGTAAGACGTGCAGTCAGGGATTACTGTCTGAATCACGTTATTCCTTTACCCAAACCAGAAATCAAGATTGATTCTGAAACTGATTCTAATTCTTCCTCTAAAACCGAAACCAATCCAGAATTAGACATGGCTGAAGAACAAAGGACCCGTCCACTGAAGGAGTACGCAGCTCCATCACAACAAGAACCCCATAACAGCATTGCTGCTCCAGCAATAAACCGAAACGATTTCGAGTTGAAACCGTCATTGATATCAGCTATCCAACAACGCCAATTCTCTGGAGATCCTTCTGAGGATCCGAATGAACATCTTACAAAATTCGTTCAATTTGCCGACACAGTTATAGCGAATGGTGTTAGTAAAGATGCAATAAGATTACGTCTTTTCCCTTTCTCACTAAGAGATAGAGCTTGGGCTTGGTTGCAATCCTTGCCATCAAATTCCGTCACTACGTGGGAAGGACTGAAGATCGTATTCTTAGAACGATACTTTCCCCCAACCAAGATCGCTGCACTAAGAGCCCAAATCAACGGATTTAGGCAGAAGGATACTGAATCGCTATTCGATGCATGGGAGCGCTACAAAGATATGATGCGAATGTGCCCACATCACGGATTAGAAAAATGGCTGATAATCCACACGTTTTATAATGGACTCTTGTACAACACAAGACTCTCTATAGATGCCACCGCAGGTGGTACACTGATGGACAAGCCTTATGACGAAGCTAACCAACTCATTGAAAACATGGCTCAAAACCACTATCAGTGGGGAGGAGAAAGAACATTTGTGGAGAAAACTCAAGCCAAAGGCGGGATGTACGAGGTTAGTAGCCTAGATAAAGTTAATTCTAAGGTAGATGCTCTTACCCAAAAGATAGAAAGCTTGACCTTACCTCCTGCAGCCACCGTGGCTGCAGTTACCCCAAGCTGCAAAGTTTGTGGAGTTCCTGGTCATGTTGGAACCGAATGTCAAATCTTAGCAGGAATATCAGCTGATCAGGTAAATTACGCTCAAGGAAATCCTTATGCCAATACCTATAATCCTGGTTGGAAGAACCATCCTAACTTCTCGTACAAGAGCAATAACGCTTTATATGCACCTGGCCAAGCACCTGCTGTACCTCCAGGGTATCAAAAACCCGCTGTTAATGTTCCTAACATTCCTAAGAAATCTTACCTTGAAATCCTAATGGAAAATTTTATCGCTAATCAAGCCCAACAAAACAAAGAATTCCTCAATCAAAACGTTCACACCGGTGAACAATTGAAGCTATTAGCAAACAAGGTAGATGCCCTAGCAACTCACAACAAAATGTTAGAAACCCAAATCTCCAAAGTAGCACAACACCAAGCTAGTTCTGCCACACTTGCTGGTACATTTCCTGGACATCCACAGCCGAATCCTAAAGGACATGCAAATGCTATCACATTACAAAGTGGGACAGCCCTTGATGGACCGGTAGATCCTAGACTCCAAAACCCGACCATGTATCAAAAGCCCGAAAAAGAAATGGAGAAGTCAAAAGATCAATATGAAAATGTAGAGGAAGACGCGAATGAGAACAGAGAGGCTTCAGAAAAACCTTATGTGCCTCCACCACCATATAAACCACCAATTCCATACCCCCAAAGACTTGCAAAATCCAAGAACGAGGGACAATTCAAGAAATTTGTAGAACTTCTGAAACAATTAAACGTCACTATTCCGTTTACAGAAGCTATAACCCAAATTCCGTCATACGCTAAATTCCTAAAAGAAATATTGGCTAATAAGAAAAAAAATCATTGAGAACGAAACCGTTATGCTAACTGCCGAATGTAGCGCCATAATTCAAAATAACATGCCTCCAAAGCTAAAAGATCCTGGTAGTTTCTCCATACCATGTGTAATTGGAAAATCTGTCATAGACAAAGCTCTATACGATTTAGGAGCCAGTGTCAGTCTAATGCCCTTATCTATTTGCGAGAAGCTCAAATTAGGCGACATGAGACCTACCAAGATGTCCCTACAACTAGCCGACAGGTCAGTCAAATTTCATGTTGGTATGCTAGAAAACATTCCTGTCCGAATAGGACAATTTTACATACCGACTGACTTCATAATAATGGACATCAAGGAAGATTCAAACATTCCCATCATACTAGGAAGACCATTTTTAGCTACTGCAGGAGCCATCATAGACGTTAAGAAAGGAAAACTTACCTTCGAGGTAGGAGAAGAAAAAGTAGAATTCATTCTTTCCCAGTTCTTTAAAGCCCCTGCTATAGATGACTCATGTTGTCTCCTATATATCATTGATGAATGTGTCAAAGAACTTGAATGCCAAGAGGACACCTATTCTGAGATGCTGAAAATTCAGACACCAACTATCCTCAAGAACGAAGACTGGAAACAAGAACACTTAGATTCCAACCTAAGCGAATGTTTAGCCTTAACACCCGATCCTAACCCAACTAATAAAAAACCTGGTATAGAACTTAAAACATTACCTGAAGATCTTAGGTATGAATTCTTAGATAAAGAACTCGAACAACCAGTTATAATCAATGCCAAATTAGGAGAGATCGAAACCGGAAAACTTCTTAATGTGTTAAGGAAATATCCAGCCGCATTAGGCTATAATATATCAGATCTAAAAGGAATAAGCCCTTCTCTCTGTATGCACCGCATTATGCTGTAGGAGGACTGCAAGACTTCTAGATAACATCAAAGACGAATAAATCCTATCCTAAGTGAATTCATTAAGAAGGAAGTGCAAAAACTTCTAGAGGCAGGCATCATATACCCAATATCAGATAGCAACTGGGTCAGTCCAGTTCACGCGGTGCCTAAGAAAGGAGGTGTTACGGTTATAACGAACACAAAAGGCGAATCGGTAGCACAACATACTCAAACAGGATGGAGAATGTGTATCGATTATAGAAAATTAAACAAAGCTACGCGCAAAGACCATTTCCCATTACCATTCATTGATCAAATGCTCGAGCGTTTAGCCAAACATTCCCATTTCTGCTACCTTGATGGATACTCAGGATTCTTTCAAATTCCCATTCATCCTGATGATCAAGAGAAAACCACGTTCACATGTCCCTATGGTACCTTTGCATACCGAAGAATGCCATTTGGACTATGCAATGCACCTGCAACTTTCCAACGATGCATGATGGCGATTTTCGCAGACTTTTTAGACGGAATCATGGAAGTATTCATGGACGATTTCTCTGTCTGTGGAGAGAGTTTCAACGGATGTTTATCAAATCTTGAATTAGTATTGAAACATTGTGTCAGTGTCAACCTAGTACTCAACTGGGAAAAATGTCACTTCATGGTGAGACAAGGAATTATGTTGGGTCACATTGTATCAAACAGAGGGATTGAAGTCGACAAAGCAAAGATCGAAATTATCAAAAACCTCCAACCACCCAAAACAGTTAGAGAAATAAGAAGCTTTCTAGGACACGCGGGTTTTTACCGACGTTTTATAAAAGATTTCTCTAAAATCACCAAGCCACTAACCGAATTATTAATGAAAGAGGCTGAATTTATTTTCGACGATAAATGCTTGAACGCATTCGAGACACTTAAAGAGGCCTTAATCTCAACACCTATTATGCAACCTCCCGATTGGAACCTACCTTTTGAAATAATGTGTGATGCGAGCGATTATGCTGTAGGTGCGGTCCTAGGACAACGCAAAGAAAAAAAGCTTCACGCTATCTACTATGCAAGCAGAACACTCGACCCCGCACAAATGAATTACGCCACTACGGAGAAGGAACTCTTAGCTGTGGTATTCGCGTTGGATAAATTTCGTTCCTACTTAGTAGGCGCTAAAATCATTATTTATACGGATCATGTTGCGATCCGATACTTACTAAGCAAGAAGGACGCCAAACCGCGACTGCTCAGATGGATCTTACTCCTACAAGAGTTTGACTTAGAAATAAAAGACAAGAGAGGAACTGAAAACATGGTAGCTGACCATTTATCGAGATTAGATGGAATCCAAACCGAGAGTGTTCCCATAAACGAAGATTTCCCTTATGAACGCCTTGTTGCCAAGCTAGAGATAAACCCTACCGACAGTTTAGATCAACATAATGAACCTTTAACAATTGCGGTAGTAGAAGCCATTTGTACTAACACCACACTGCCATGGTACGCTGACTTCGTCAACTATTTAGTTGTCGGTGTTTTACCACCCGATTTAACGTACCAACAGCGGAAGAAATTTTTCCATGATCTTAAACACTACTTTTGGGATGAACCATTACTCTTTAAAAGAGGCGCCGATGGTATCTACCGTCGCTGCATCCCTAACGATGAAATAGACGACGTCATTTCCCATTGCCATTCCGCCCCTTATGGTGGACACGCTAGTACGTCGAAAACATGTGCAAAAATACTTCAAGCTGGCTTCTTTTGGCCTACCTTATGGAAATACGTCCACGTAGCAATTATGAACTGCGATAGATGTCAACGCACGGGAAATATATCTAGACGCGACGAAATGCCGCAAAAAGGAATCCTCGAAGTAGAGATTTTCGATGTATGGGGAATTGATTTCATGGGACCTTTCCCCGCATCTTTTGGAAATAAATATATTTTGGTAGCTGTCGACTACGTATCAAAATGGATTGAAGCCATCGCCGCACCCACAAACGATACACGTGTGGTACTAAAACTATTCAAGAATATTATCTTCCCATGATTCGGTGTACCAAGACTAATGATCAGTGATGGTGGCTCCCATTTTATCTCTAGAATCTTCGAAAAGTTACTTTCCAAATATGGCATTAAACATCGCATAGCCACACCATACCATCCTCAAACGAGCGGACAAGTGGAAGTGTCAAATAGGGAGATAAAACAAATCCTTGAGAAAACCGTAACTTCATCCAGAAAAGACTGGTCCTCCAAGTTAAACGATGCTCTTTGGGCATATCGGACAGCTTTTAAAACCCCTATCTGAACAACGCCGTTCAAGTTAGTTTATGGAAAATCTTGTCATTTGCCAGTAGAATTAGACCATAAAGCTTATTGGGCCATAAAAACCCTTAACTTAAATTATAAGAGTGCTGGCGAGAAACGAGTGTTAGATATCCATGAACTAGAAGAATTGCGTCTAGACGCTTATGAAAATGCTAAAATCTATAAAGAACGAACAAAAAAATGGCACGATAAGCGTATCTCGCGGAAAGACTTTAATGAAGGAGACATCGTACTCCTATTCAACTCTAGACTGAAACTTTTCCTGGGAAAATTACGTTCCAGATGGTCTGGACCATTCGAAATTAACAAAGTTTTCCCAAGTGGTGCGATAGAAATTAAAGGCAGTTCTATCGAACCATTCATAGTGAATGGCCAATGCCTAAAGCACTACTTTAACGTCAGAAATATCGACTATTCGGCTTATCTTCAGTTAAGTGAGCCGCCTACCCCAAATACCTAATTGAATAGGTATTAACTGTCGAGCCGTCGGCATAAAATAAAGGCGCTTCGTGGGAGGCAACCCATGTTTTACTTTAATTATTTTTTCTTCTTTAACATGCTTTTATTTTTCTTTTCTTTTTCTTAATCTTTAAAACATTTTCATGATTGCATCTCTTACTCCTTTCTATTTTTCTTCTGTTTTTTTATTTTTCCCTTTTATCTTTCTTTTTATTTTTAATTTAACTTTGGAAATTTCTTAAACCGAAAATACTTACTTAATTTCTCTTTTTTCAAACATTTATTAAATATTTTCAGGGGTAATTCTTTTGCTTTCATATTTAGCGCTATGGATTGTGTAAACTTCATGAATGTCAAATTGAGAAGCAGACACCAAAGAAGACGATTTGCGGACCTGGGTGAACGGGAGATGTGCCCTACTATCTACGCAGATGATCATGCTATGACCGCCCTTGGCATTCGTGAGAGTGTCATGTACTTGCTGCATCAGATTGGCTGGGACACTGCTCCTATCTGAAGATGGTTCTGCACCTACAAAAAGCTGACTCTTGAGTTCCTAAGCACCCTGAGCTTCATTCCAAATCATGGGATGGGATTCAACCGTAGGTTAATCACATTCAGGATGTTTAACATGGATTACACTTATAACCTCCGGGAGTTTAGCCAGCTGCTTGGGTTCCCTTTTGGACCCAATGTTATCAGTATGACACAGGAGAACCTCTTGCCTGAATCTGATCTTGATTATTTCTAGGGAAGCATCGCTGGTAATAACCATCCTGAGCCGTCTGATCTTTACTCTGAATGCATCCATAACCCGGCTATCAGGTATTTCCACAAGATCATCGCCCACACCATCTTTGGCAAACAGCAGAATGTCACATCTGTATCCCGCGATGAGCTATTTATTATGTATTGTGCATCCCAGAGCTGTCGGATGAACGGTGCAGCTTATATGCTCGCTAATATGGAGCGTATCATCCAGACTCCAAATGCACCGATCTTGTTGGGTGGGTTAGTTACCATGCTATCAAATGCAATTGGACTCCGCCGGCCTATGCTCGGATCACCTCCGCTTTGTGGAATAAAGTCGATGGACATTGCATTCTGTTTCAACACTAGCATGATTGGGAACCTCGGACCAGATCAATTTGACATGTTAGTTAATCATCAAATCGTCCACCAGTTTAAGCTTCCGGACCTTATCACCAGTGTGCACAACCGAGATAACTGGCTGTTTGACCTTCACCATCCTGCTTCACCGCCCTCCTCACCATCTACTGTTGACATTTATGAGGTCCCAAACACCACTAATGCTGATGAAGATCCTGCCACTCCGCCAGGATACCATGAGTTCCCTGATCCTTGGGAAAAGCAGGCTACTTCCGCTGAGACCGTGACCCAGGCTCCTGAGATTACTCCACCTCCACCTACTGTCACCCTGCACTCCTTACATGAGGCAATTACTGACATGCGGGGTGAGCTGACTTCTCTCCGGGTGGACTTCATAACCTTCATGGACTTGGTGATCGATCAGTTGGACTAAGTGCATCAGCACATGTTTCCGCCTCCCCGTGGCTAGAATTTCCATTGTTATTCTATTCTTTTCTCTCTCGCATTTGTACATACAGTGGGGACACTGTTTAGTTTTAGTGTGGGAGGGATTTTAGTTATTATTTCAGCATTATCATTTTTTATTCCTAGTTACTTTGAAACAATTTGTCATGAATTTATTCAATTAAAGTTTATTTTAATTTTCATTTCTTTTCATTTCCAGTTTACTGTTTTATTTACGGTCTATGTTTATATGCAATATTCCTATTTCGTTATATACCCGTAACAAATATTACAAACTTTAAATTATTAGATCACCTCTATATTTAAAACTCTTATTAATTAAAATATTTCAAAAATTGAAAAAAATAAATATATACTTCAAACCTTATTCCCAAGAAATTAATAAAATATAAAAATATAAACACCCCAACGGTCCTGTAACGGTCACCTTATTAATGACGCTGTTACGACCGTCACACCCTTGTGACGAGCGTAACACGCCTTTTTGCCTCATGACGACCGTCACACCCTCGTGACGACCGTCACGCAAACAGTGTATCATAACGGCTATTACAGAGAACCGTTCCAGCTTTCAACCATCCCCTTCATAAACCCACTTCCTCCATTGTTACCACATCACACGAAAAACTACCCACTCACTCCATTCTTCTTCTAACTTCTAAACTTCCAACACCAAATTACCGTCCACACAGCATCCCAATTTCATATTCCAAAATCCTACCTACACCATGACAAACAACCTACACGCTCCAACCCTCAATTTCAGAATCGGCGAACAGGGAGAGAATCAACGGGCAAAGTTTCAGAAATTCCAACATCGAGGTCTCCAACCCACACGGTACGTTGATATCGACTGCCTGAGGAGTTTGGGACTGCTTGACAGTGTCCACCGATTATTGCAAAGTGTGGATTTGTGGAACCTGTGCCGCGAACCAAGACCGATCTACGAAACTCTTACTCTTGAGTTCTTGAGTTCATTTGTTTACCTCACTCCGCCGGGTGTCACAAACCAACTGTCAGGCCTGGCAAAATTCCGCATGTTTGGCGTTGAGCACGAGTTGCCTCAATCTGACATCGCGAGACTTCTAGGATTTTGTTCGGACGAAGGTGCTCATCTTCAGGTGCCGGATAATTTTGATGAGGAGGCTTTCAACTTGTGGCACAGTCTAACGAATATCTGTGCCGGATCCTACGACCACCTTAATGCCACCCACATTCACAATCCGGCCATCCTCTACTTCCATCGCATCCTTAGCAACACAATCTTCGCCCACGACAGCAACCATAAGATAAACTCCAAGGAGCTCTTCTTTTTACACTGCGCATTCACTGGGCAAAAGATCAATGTCGCCCCGTTCCTGCTTGCTCACATCCACTCTATTTGTGCTAGAGGTGGAAAACCATTTTATTTCAGAGGGATGGTTACTTCACTTGCCATTGGTCTGAACTACGGTGCTGCTCTCGCAACCTTGCCTTCTATGGCACCGGCTTTGCTAACCTTAGATCACTGCAAAGCCGCACACCTCATCTACGAGCGGGAAGACGGCAGATTCCACCCTGTAATCAGGAACACTGTCTATCAGAATATCATTTTTCCGAACAGGGACCGAATCGATCCAAGTAACCGAGTAAACTGGTTGTTCGATCCTGAAATTCCCGCAGAGCGTGCACCTGCCCATGAAGACCAACCTGCAGCCGCCGCAGACGAAATACAAGAAGAGTTGGATAGTGCTCCTCCAGTCCACGACATTCCAGGATCCTCATCTGCACCTCCTCCTATTAATCTTGAACACATCCTCCGCGCCCTCCACATGCAAAACCAAATGAATGCGGCGCTTGAAAGGAGGCAAGCCGAGCAATTTGAGTCTCTGTGCGCCCAAAACGCTCAGATCTTGACTGGGTAGCGCAACATGAATGAGAGGTTAGATGAGGCCCTGTCAAAGCTTAACGCCTTGAGGATGGACGTGAGCACCCTTGGCTTCCAAGACACCAACACTGAAGCCACTCCTACCAGACGCTCTCGCACCAGGAGTAGAGGACGTGGTCACCAGTAGTCTTTCTTTAATTCCTATGTAATTTATTATTTTTCTGTTTCATTTCTTTTCCGTTTGTTTTTGTAATTGTACTTCCCCGCCTACATACCGCAACATTGAGGATAATGTCGGATTTTGTGTGGGAGAGGTACCTTTCCTTCTTTTATAAACTAGTAAATTTTTACGATATGTCTCGATTCAAATTCTTTGCTTTATTTTGCCATACCAAAATTTTTTTTATTTTCGCATTAGCCCGACATACCTATTTTAACGAAATCCCGGTTGAGGAAGCCGAAAACGACATAACAAGATCGATACGGTTCTGACACCGTAGACTTCCTACTTACGCGATCCGTTTCAATAACCATTATACCGATATCTGGAGTTTCAAATTCTAGAAGTAACCCCTAGTAGTTTATACTAGCAGTCAGCACCGTCTTGACATAAACCACGTGGAGAATCGATGAATATAAGTGTTTGATGCCTGATTCTAAAAATATCCTTCCTATCTCGCTGCTAAAAGAAAAGAAAATTTGTGTACCAAAATATACGGGCACATATAAGAGCTGAGCAAATAATGAAGGAATCCAGTGTTGGTTGGTTTAGAGGTATCTGGTTCTGAACTCGGTAGGGCGTGCTACGGCCCGATCCCCCACAACCTCCGATTTGGATAACATATGTAGGGTTGCCACATTCATTTACCAGACCCCGTGCTAAAAGGATCAAAGTCACTAACCGGTTACTCCACTACGTGCGTGCTAAGACAAAGGGCTTAATGTGATTGCGCCAGAACGAAACTGGGTGAAATAGATACGAGGAACTCCGGGCAGAGTTATAACGGAACTGTTGGATAGCTCGTTTAAAATGGAAGTCTACGACTAAGCTTATTGCTTGTGTCATTAGCGAATCCTTAGTGTTTTACTTAAGTATCGGCCGAACCAACGAGGACTTCCCGAAACTACTTTAAAAATCCAAGGTATGTCATGCTTATGCGCTTGACAAAACTTGTCCGACCTTTCGAATGACTATTTGCTTGAGGACAAGCAAAGGTTTAAGTATGGGGGAATTTGATAATGAGAAAACATATCATATAATTACCATGCTTTTTACCGATTTTATATTTCATTAAGTCGTCTAACCCCCGATTATTCCGAGATTATTTGTCTTTTTACAGGTATAACATTTGTCGACTCAAACCGATGGAAAAGGACAACATGAAGAAGGTTGGACAATAAACAAAGAGAAAAAGAATAAAAAAATACAAAGTTTGGATTTTTGGAACAATGACGGTCGTCACATCCTTGTGACGGGCGTAACACCCCCCAACATGAAGAAACGCTCGTCACACACCACTGACGAGCGTAATGCACTACTTCAGTGTGTTACGACCGTCACCCACCTGTGACGACCGTCACGCGCGTGAAGGTGGACGTTATACATGGATTGAGACGTGGGCATTAAGGGCAGACTCGTTCTCCCTTTTTCTGCCGAGTCTCCTATTTTCCTGCCACCACTATTAGTGCTCCTATATTTTCTCCATTGAAGACTTCATCAAGAATTCTGAACTGCTGATTTTCCTATGCTATATATATGTGTACCAGTGCATAGTTCAGGGGTCGAAGAATTTTCCTCAGAACAAATATTATTTTCTTTTGCAGTTATTTTCCATTTTCCTTGTTTTGGAATATTGTTTTCACGTTCCTGTAATTTTCATTCAAAGTCTTAGTTTTTAGTTTTAAGTGTTAATTCTTCTTTCAAGAATTAACACGAATTATTTACTGCAATTCAAGCTCGAAGATTGGATTATTGTAATACTTCAAGATTACAATAGCAACTTTGATTCCAGGTTTTATATTGCAATTATTATTCATTCAGTTTTTATATTATGCCAATTGTTGCTATGAATTATATTTTGAACTGTATTGCTGTTAAGTTAATTATGTCTGGCTAAATTATTAATACCGGTATGTGACCGTAAGAACTGAAAGAATTCAGTGATACCTTGGCCAAAAATATTTATAAAACAATTTCTGGCTTCCAATTTCCAAGATTAATTTAACTATCCTTGTTACGAGAGTGAGAGGTTAATTAACACGATTTTGCCACGAGAGTAGGAAATTAATTAAGGCAAGAACCTGCATGCGAGAGCTGGGGTTCAACCCAGATAGTGGTAACAAAGCATTGATTTTTAAATACATGAGAGTGTTTTAATAAATTAATTAAACTCAAATTGTTTTCAAAAAGTGTTATTAAATATAAAGTGCATCCACTAGGTTTAGTAGCATGACTTATTTCATAAACACGAGAGTGTATGTCTCAGGTTTTTAAACAATTAGCTTTTACCGAAATTCTTTATAGGCCAAGCGATTCACCGAATTCCCTAAGTCCGATTATCACATACCGGTATAACTAGTACTATTATTTTTAATTAAATTGTTTCCCCCAAAAATCGAATATTCATCGCTTAGTTAGACAAACTGTAGCATTAGATCATATGCGATTGATCCTCAGTCTATGTGGGTTCGATAATCTTTTAAAACTAGAACGACTGAATTGTATACTTGCAGTTAGTATCCCGACAGACTCATAAAGTCCCGATCAGTCTCTGCAACCACCGCAAATTAATCCTCCAACGGAATTTCATCAACTTCATATTCATGTTCCTCAAATCGCCCCTTCACCAGAATTACCCTGCTTTTCATCACCCTCTTTCATCTTCAATAAGCTGGATATCACAACCTCGATGCTTCAATCATTATCAACTCTGTATCGCGTTTCTCACTGCAAAAACAAACGTAAAGTATCAATTCCTCACATCAGTCCAGATTCAACCATCATCACCGAGTTTTTAACCTTACAACTTTGTTCAAAATTGCAAGAACAGAAGAAGAATGGAATGGAGGATTTACCTGATTTGTAAATGGATTTATGGTCATTGCAACACTGTCAAAAGCGTATCAAATGGGTCCTGGTTGATCTTTCGTGAACTCTCCCTTTAGTCTCCATTCTTCGCGGTTTCTACCCTCATCACTGAACTTTGAGTCTCATTTCTCTGAATTCATCATCAATTGTGTCTCTCACAACAACAGCAGGTACAGAAGATAAAGAAAAATCAAGAAAGGATAGCAAGAAAAAGAAAATCAGAAGCAGAGAAGAAAAACGTTGGACCCGATTGCAATTGTACCTGGATCTATGGCGGCGATCGGATTTCATCGATGAAGAAGGACAAGCGATGAACGCTGCTGCATCTGAGAATGGAACGAGACCATTAAGGTGAGGATACAGGAGCATCATGGTGACTCTGAAACGTTTGAACGGAGGGAGACAGCGGCGCGCTCGATTGGATGAAGGAGAGAAAGAGAAGGATCTGCCGTTCACCATAAGGGAGCGGCACAGTGGTAGTAGAATCAAGACGAAGACGGTGAAGAAGGTGAAATTGAGGCTCCGTTTGTGCATTGACAGAGAGAGATGGCGGCGCGGCGGGTAAGATGAGGAAGAAGGGAATTGTAGGAGACGAATGGTCATACAAGGAATGACCTAATCCCTTCTCAATTTTTTTTCTTTCTTTTTAGTTAAATTCCTTGTTTTTTTGTTTTTTTTTTTGTTTTTTAACATATGCCAAATGAAAATGTTGAAATAAGATGGTGTTGTTGGGCTGACCACAAAATATCTACCTTGGCCCACGAATTTTTTTTTGGTAAAGAGGTAAAACAAAAAAAGAGGTTTATGGACTTTTTTTTTGGTTTGGGCTTAGTGCTATATATTGAATTGCCGGATTATACCTCCAGAATTTTGTATGCACCTCTTAATTGCTTGACTTTATTTTCCTTGTATGACTATCGTGATTGGTTTTAATTGATCAAGTGATAATCGGGAGAAAATTTCACGAAGCTCTAAAGCTAGCCAAGAGCATAATTGTCAACAAGTAAATTCGAGGAAGCTTTTGGTAGAGTTTTCTTTTTGTTCGTGTGGTTATGAAGAGGCAACAGACTTTCTCCGTTCGGTATCATCTTGACCCTATTTTACCCCTCATTTCTCACTTTATTGCATTTCTTTACTGCAAGCTATGCATGCTAATATTGGGTAGAATTCCCTCGAAATTACAATTTTTTGTCCATGATGCATAATAACGTTAGGTTTAGAAATATGCTAATCTCCCCTTGATTTTTCTTTATTTCGCATATGCATTAAAACAAAAATTTCTTTTTTTTACAAAACTTCAAAATACTAAAAATTTACTGACGAGAATCATATCTTCGTTAAGTATGTGAGACGATAAGCAGGTATCTTATCGACCTTATTGATCTCTTATTCTAAGCTTTGGTGTGATTCAAGTCTCAAAGACTCATTTCATGAATAAGTAGAGAAATGGCTAAAATCTCTCTCTCTCTTGAGATTAATTAGCTATTATCTACAAGCAAAAATACAACAAATACAAACTCTTTTTGCCTTCGGGCCTTTCTTTCAAAACCTTTTCAAAAGAACAAATTAGTTCACTTCTGTGCTGACGCATAAGTCTCCAAAGGTCGAGTTGCGGCAGAAGGCGAAATTAATATCGTTCGCTACAAACACAAACAAATTCAAACCTTTTTGTGCGCCCAGACACATTTTCTCCAAACCTTTTCAGAAAGAGCATGTTAATTCACTTCTGTGCTGACGCGTAAGTCTCCAAAGGTCGAGTTGCGGCAGAAGGAGAAATTAATATTGTTCAATAAAAAAATACAAACCAACAAAAACATATGAGCCGGACTACGGCTGCTCTGATTCCTCAAAAACGAATACGTAGGCATTGGGGTAGGGCCCAAGCGGGCACAACTTTTATTTTCCCTACATTCTTTCCCCCTTTCTTTTGCCTGCATTCTCACTTTAGCAATAATAAACAGTAAACATAGATTAAACACACCCATAAGATAGACGATAAGAGTGGATACCGTAGAGTACTACGGGCATGTGGGGTGCTAATACCTTTCCCTCGCGTAACAGACTCCCTTACCCCGATCTCTCGGTCGCAAGACCGTGACTTCTCCCTTCTCAGGTTTACTCGATGTTTACCTTTCCCTACATGTGGGATAAAAGACATTTGATGGCGACTTCATTGTTTGATGATTTTCAGCCGGTTGTTTCACGTCCCTTTCAAATTGACCCTCAAAACTCCAACGACGGTGCTACCTACTCACTAATAGTGGGATATCATTGTCTAAAGGAAACGAACATAGAACGATTATTTTTTCGAGTAGGTAGATTAGTTCTTAAGTACTTGCTCAAATAAAACAAATTTTCACACTTACACTCCTTTACAAACAAAGTTTTCAAAAACACTTCATTACACTCTTGAAGACAGAAGCAAGAGTTAAATCGAAGTTAAAACAAAAAACTTTTCAAAGCCCACAAACACAAAGAAAACAATTTTGAAAATGATGAGCAAGTACGTAAGAGCCTGTAGATAACTACAGATAGAAAGGGTTATAATATCTTCCCTTTCTATAATCTACCCCCCGTACTCAGAAATATCTCGAGAAAGGAATTTTTCTATGCTTTTTTCCTTTCCTAGTTGGATAAAATAAAAATCGGTGGCGACTCTTGCTTACCGCGACATTTTGCAAACACAAACACAAAACGCAAACCAGCAAATTCCTTAACGAAATAGGGAAACCACGTCCCGGTTCTGGCCACCGTATCACAAAGTGGTATCCCGAAGGCCTTCATTTTTGGTTTGAAGCGCGCGCAATGCGTTTGAAAATTCTGAACCGAGAAATATTTTTATCTGAGACGAAACTTCAAAAAAGCATAACTAAATCACCGTTTATCCGATCGAGCTCATCTTCGGACACGATGTTGTTCTTGACGTTGGCTACATTTTAGTTTCACATTTCATCTTCTAAAGTCATACCGAGATTCCTGCGAATTTACCCGAAACGTGTCGCACTCAAGTGAATTAAAATTCTGCATTAATATTTATGAATATTTGAGGCCCATTAACCAAATCCACTCACATAAGCTCATACTATATATTCTTTTTACTCCAATTTATCTCATAACACACAAATCTCCACAAACAATCAAAACTTTTCTCTCAATTCTCTCAAAGATCAAATCAAGGTTCTACACTTTTTTTATCAAGAACACAACAACTTCATCAAGATCCAAAAGTTAAGACCAAGAGCAATTATTCTCTGATTGTTGATCCGTTCGTTGCGATCTCTGTACCTAAGCCTCCTCTTCACTTCTATCAGTGAGTTTTCTTGAATTAAGCGCTTTTTGAAATAAGTGATTTTTTAGAATAAGTGCTTTTTCTTGATTTTATGTTGATTGAAGTTTTAATTGTATAATTGAGGCTTAATTTTTGAGAATTGATTTGAATTGAGAATTTAATACCATTTTATTGAATTGCTTATTGAAATAAGTGATTAATTGAACTTGATAAATTGATTTTGGTTGTAACTTGAAGTTGACATAGTATTGTTGTGTTTTTTTAGCCCTAGGTATAGTTACACTAGTGTTTAAATTGAATTAGCTATAGAAAACTAGTTAGCACTAACATTAGTTTGAGATTTTGAACTTTTGATTAGATTAACACTAGTTTCTAATTCTTGATGTAGAATTTGTTAATAGTTTAGGTTAGGTAGATTCTAACACTAACTTTGATTTAGATGTTGTAACATAAACTAACAATTAGTTTAGTTTAGGCCTAATCTTTGATTTTCAATATTTACATGTTTCCAATTATTTTTGGTTGATGATCATTGATATTTTTGTGCATTTGAAATGCATTTTTTACATATGATCTCAAGTTACTAATTCTTGACATAATCTAATCTTTTACCAATTTTTGGTTGATTACTTGTTGCTTTCCATTTCAATAAATTAAGATAATTTCTAATGGACTCAAATGTCATTGCTAAACATTTTTGAAGTAAGTTTGATTGAGTTTGATAGAAAATATCTCAATACTTGGTAAATGGCAAAGTTTGACATAATTGGTGTTTTTGCTCTAACTTTTGATTTGTATTGAGTTTTTACGACTTTCTTTAATGAAAACCGATTTTCTTGAGCCATCCGGAATCTCTCACGAAAGTATTTTTTTGATTCAGACAAATTTCGTTATGTTTTTCTGCTACTGTAGCAGTTTCGAAAATGATATATTTCGGAACGGAATTTGGCCGAACTGAGTTAATTTTTGGAACTGTTGGCATGTTTCTATGTCGCCTTAATTTTTGCGGTTGATTTCAGATGTTTTTCGATTAATTTTATAACTTTTCGATTCAAGTTTTTTGAATATTATCTTGTGTTTCATTGTTCAATTGTGATACTTTTTGTGTGTTACTCATACTTTGATGTCAAGTAATATCATTTGGTTTTAACTAATTGTTTGAGAACTTTGTGAATTTAGCATATCGGAATACATTTTGATTCACAATTTTTGTGTTTGGCAAATTGTGATTTGATTCCTATTCATCACACTTTTGGCATAAATACATAAACTCATGAATTGAAGTTAATTTGCAATTTGTTGATTAAATTTCGATACATTAAATTCATGTGGTTTTAAGACTTTAATTCTTGATTTTTAGATCAATCTTGAGGTTACATGTTCATGTGCAAGTTCCAGATAACCATCTCATGTTAATATTCAAGATTAATGCACTAAAACTTTGATTTCCAAATCGATTCATGATGAATTTCAAAATGTGCGTAATGCTGTCCGAAACTTGTATTTCACATGTGCATTGAGTTTTAGTTTGCGAGTAATGTATTGTTGTACTTGTTTGAGCATTTCTTCGATATCGATAGCAAGTTTGGATGTTTCTAAATCGGTTTTTGCACCTATTTTCATGAGTACGAGGTTGCTATCCGGAATGTTATGTTATGCTCCTTTGACTTGTTTTCTTTGTCTTGTACATATTCATACTTCATTTTGTACATATTGCTAATTGTCATTATCGCATTTGATTTTGTTGTTATCTACTAACAAATTTTGTGAGATGTGCATACTTTGAGAAGCAATTTGGATACAATTCGCTTTGGTGACGGATACGCTTTGCTTGCATATGTTGTTCACGCTTCTGACGCTATTTTTTTTGTTGATGCTAGTTTGCAGCGCCCTCCGAGCTTTCACCATGCATTGATTTGGTTTTTGCAGATATTTATTATCCGTTTAGTATAGTTTCAGACCATTTGTTGTAATATTATATTTACCGCTTTCTAGAGATCATGTATTGTAGGGACATTTATCGCTTTCTAGAGATCATGAGAAGTAGGAAGTAGGAAATAAAGAGTGTGCGCTCGAAGTCGCTGTTTAAAGACCTGCAGCAGACATTCCGCACTTTATTTTCTATATGTATTGTGCTTGTGTTTATTTCCTCGGTTGTTGATCGATGAGTCACTCAATTTAGAAATTGAGATCACGACTTCGCTCTCAGTGCATGCTCCCTATAGGATTTTATCGCTTTCCTTTATTTCTTGTTGATCGATGAGTCACTCAATTTAGAAATTGAGATCACGACTTCGCTCTCTTTGCATGTTCCCCATATGATAGTTTTGTTAGACTTTCTTTGGTATGCTAGCCTAGGTAGGATCTCTCTAATTATGCTCTCTTGAGCTTATTGGCTTGTTTGTTTGATTTCAACTATAGATAATGATTCGAGATAGACATAGTTTTAGGTGATAGACCCTTGCTATGCTCCTTTAGGACTTCTTGATTCATCTATAGATGAAGAGTCGACATAGACTTTAGGATTGTTATCCAAGCATGTCAACTTAGGGTAGAGATTTTCCTTCAAAACTCAATCATAGGACCACCATTGTATGATAACATTAGGGATAGATTTAGGCTAGTCTCCCTTAGATGTTTTTCCTTTTCTTTTGCATCCTTGCATTAAAACAAAAAAAAAACTTCTTTTTCTTGCAAACTTCAAAACACTTAAATTATTACTGATGAGAATCGTGCCTTTGTTGAACATGGGAAATGATAAGCGGGTCTCTTCTCGATCTTATTGTTTTTCCATTCTAAGCCTTGGCATGGTTCAAGTCTTAAAGACTCATTTCATAAAAAAGTAGAGAAATGGTTAATATCTCTCTCTTGAGATTAATTAGCTGTTATCCACAAGCAAAAACACCAACCAATACAAACTCTTTTTGCCTTCGGGCCTTTCTTTCAAAACCTTTTCAAAAGAGCATGTTAATTCACTTCTGTACTGACGCGTAAGTCTCCAAAGGTCGAGTTGCGGAAGAAGGCGAAATTAATATTGTTCATTAAAAAATACAAACCAACAAAAACATGTGAGCCGAACTACGGCTGCTCTGATTCCTTAAAAGGGATATGTAGGCATCGGGGTAGGGCCCAAACGAGCACAACTTTTATTTTCCCTACATTCTTTTCTCCTTTCTTTCGCATGCATTCTCCCTTTAGTATAGTAAACAGTAAGTATAGATTAAAAACACCCATAAGATAGATAACAAGAGTGGATACCATAGAGTACTACGGGCGCGTGGGGTGCTAATACCTTCCCCTCGCGTAACAGACTCCCTTACCCGATCTCTCGGTCGCAGGACCGTGACTTCTCCCTTCTCAGGTTTTCTCGATGTTTACCTTTCCCTACATGTGGGATAAAAGACGTTCGATGGCGACTTCATTGTTTGATGATTTTCAGCCGATTGTTTCAATCACCAAGTATATATTTAAATCATGGGTATTCACCACATACACCTAACCCATATCCCTCTTATTTAACAACACATTATTCATATGTTTACCCAAACTACTACCACAATTCTCATGAACAACAAAAAGTAACAAATTTCACTCCACATCATCTACAACCATCCTATACCACATAGCAACATCATACATTATTTCCCAATAAACTCACATGTTCACAACTTCAATTCAAGAGGATTTTCAAAAATGTTTTATAGAATTATCTCAAGCAGAAGAAAAATACATCAATAATAAGAGAGTTATTGTTGAGAAAATTAAATCCTCATGAGAAAAATTAAAAGAAAGATATATGTTCAAGAGATATGTAGAAAAACTCAAAGAAATGGAAGAAGAATCAAAGATTAAAGTTATTGATTCCCTATAAAAATCTGTAAACAAAGGAACAATTTTATCATAAATAAATCTCAAAGGTGTGATTCCAAAGTCACAACCTGCTCAACCAAAGTCAAACTCAGAGCCATCGAAACCACTGAATATGTTTAGATCTAATGTTGCGGGTATAAACTCAAGAGCTTTGCTTTTGAAATCATTGCTTGATAACGAAAAATGATTTTTTTTTCAACTTCAGGTGCCGACACCGCCACCAGATCCGCCGGAAAACAACCATCAACTTATAACAATCGAAAAAAATATATGTTCACTCAACTTCCATTACACACCTACTTCTCCATTTAAGTTTTTGACATGTGCTTCAAAAGGATTGTTTGGTGGTTCTGCAACTAAAACACACAAAATATCCTCAATGAAATCTCGTTGGCCAAAGCTACCTGAAAAAGCATTATTTCTACTTCCTCCACTGAAACCACCATAAGAACCACCTCCATTTTCGGTTATCTCCATCATTTTAATTTTTATTAAATATTGTTTTAAGAAAATTAATGGAAGAGAGAGAGAGAGAGAGAGAGAGAGAGAGAGAGAGAGAGAGAGAGAGAGAGAGAGAGAGAGAGAGAGGAAGAAGGGAAGAAAAGAAGAGAGAAAGAGAAGAAATAAAGAGAAAGAGAAAACAAAATCAGAATCCTATGATCTTTTCAATCCATCATGCTCAACATTAATTAGGTTTCTCTCTTGAAATTCTAACTGTTGGATGACCAACAGATCCCTGCTGAGACTGACACGCGGTCATCACAAAGTTTTCAGTCCCTTCATGTGGACCCCACACATGCATACATGTTTATTCTTTCACGGGTCCCATATTATTTTCTCATATTCCATCAATTTCTCCACACTCTTAACCAACATATATCCTACCCAATATCATATCCCACCAAAACAATCTATTTTTCCCCACAATTTGTGGTAACACGTGAAGGTCAAGGCCCCACATAGAAATTTCTTTTGAAAAGTTTTTTATGTGCATTATTCTCTCACTTATATTTCCAATTAAAAATATTTAGGCCTAAAGAAACAAATTGAGTACAATTTTAATTTTAGATATTTATATGATTAAAAAATATATATCAAGAGTAATTTTAAAACCTTGAGGACAAGGTTCAAGTGAAGCGGTTCATAATGATAGAGAGTGGTTATGTATTATTAGTTAGATATTTAATTAGTATTTTGATATATTAGTTATTACTATATTCTAGAAGTTTCTTAGTCCTTAAGATTGTGCCACATGGATAACTATGAAATTTTTAGAATTCTATATAATAAGGTTGTAATGTCTTATTTGGGAATCAATCAAATAAAATGAAAAAGTCTTTATTTTATTAGTTAGCTTTATTAGTCTTTCTCTAGTATAGAAACTTCCATATTTCTCTAGTTTTGTTAGGGTTCTAGATTTATCATCATAACAAAATGTCTCTCCGTACACATCCCGCTCCGTTTGAAGGTTGTCATGTCTCTAATATGCGAGGTATATTGGCTCTTACACTACTGTTATGAGGTATCATGATTTCTGGTTGTCCACCCATTAAGATGTCGTGCCTATTTTTGTATGTTACTCTCTATGTCCTTTATGTAGCATTATGCACACATCACTACCTTTTCCATGGAAGTAGGAGGCCTTTAGGAAAAAGATTCATTTAAATACCCAACTCTCAATACATTCTGGAAGGCTCCTATGAACATCTCTTGGTTGAGGTGGATGACCTTGATGGTCACCTCATTGAATTGAGCAATATACTCATTCAATGATTTTGAAGGGCTTTAGCGAATATTGAATATGATGATGGTAAACATCCTCCTATGCCTGCTCGCCAAAACCTGGTAGACCATTTTCTTGACTAGGTCTTGGTAGCTAGTGCATGAGAGTCGTGGCAGGCTCATGTATAATCTTAACGCCACGTCCTTAAAGCTACTATAGATAACCTTGAATTTCACATAATTAGAAGCTACAATTATTTTCATCAGTGTTTTGATGAAGGCGATATGCTCCCAGGGGTCGGTACGTCCATCAAACTTAGCCAATGATAGTGGCTTGAAATTTTGTGGTATATAGGCTACCCAAATTTCATTTGAGAGAGGTTGAGGGTCCAAAAATTATGTCTCTTCGGTGTGGTCAGCCTCTTGTTGGCACTGTTGGATATGATGGACGTTGTTCTCCAAGTTCTGATTATGGTGATGCAAGTTATCCATGGCGATAAACATCTCCACTATGGTATCCTGGTCGCCTCCAAAGTTGCTGTTGGATGAAGTTGCTACTCGCTTGTTCACCATATTTAGAAAGGAGGTAAAAAGGTGGATAACAACTGGAAAATTTGATGGAATGGTGGCCCATGTGAGTGTTACCCGTGGTCAACGGTGGACACCAACTGTACTTGCTAATAATATACAATAAGGACATCCCCATTTTGGAGGGTCGTATGTAGTGTTTTGGAATTGCTGATGGTGTAAGAGCAAGGTCACGCAAAGTGGTGAAAAGCCTTGTACCTATGAATCTTTGGTCCATAGAATTCCCATTTTCAAACATGTGGTTGAGGTATTTATAAAGGTCAATTGAGTCTGGACACTTAGATCAAAGTAGCAGTTATTCTGCTCGCCTAACATGAGTGTGAGATGTGGAAAATTTTATTTCCCCTATTATTTTTGAGAATGTGGTTTCTCCTCTTTGACTAATCTTTCCATATCATTGGTGCCTAAGAACATGTCAATCCCCATGTTTCATAAGTGGGTGACAAATGATCTGACTCAAGCTCAACAAGGGGCGAGTGATGCGACCAATTAATGGGTGAATGTTGCAACCAATGAGGAGTATTGCATTCAATTGGGGGAGTGTTGTGACTAATGGGCGACTAAAAGTCCAATTTTGGACAACATGTGGTATTCGTGTACCCTTAGTGAGCTTTGTATTGCTTCCTCTAGACCCTTTTCTTCAAGGCTTGGTCAACTTATCTCTATATAGGGTTCAATACAATTATATCGGTACAAGATTTATCACGCTCTATGTCATTTTCAAAAATATAATTTCCTCCTTATTCAAATTTACAGAGTCATCATTCACTATGTTATTCACTATAACATTTATAAATTTATTATTCTTTATGTCTTTCACATTGTCATTTTACAATTTATTTTTGCTAAAAACATCAATTAAATATATTGAATTCAGATAAATATAACTATTAAATTTTATCATAATAGATTTTCAACTAAAGTGTTAAACATCAATTATATAATAAATTTAAATGAAAGTGTTAAAAAATTCTATTATAATTTTCTAAAACTCTATTATTATTTTTAACAACTTTATTAGGCTTTATCATAATAGATTTTTAAAAAATATATTATAATTTTAAAAATCATAATAGAGTTTATCTTTTTTTTAAATGAAATTTTAAAAAAAAAATTATGATTTTGTGATTTTTCAAAAATTATTTCATCATATGTAACAATTTTTGAAAAGAAAGTAACACTTTTATATAGTTTCAGCGAATACTTTTAAAAACAGTAACACTTTTTTTTATAAAAAAATTCTCTACTTACAAAAAAATAATAATTCAATTTGTCAGGGTTTTCTAAAAAAAAAACTCCTAAAAAAGTTTTTTAATATATATAAAATATTCTTATTTTTGCACATGAAATTTAAAAAAGTTTTTTATGTAAAAATAATGTTGTTTTTTACACGTGATTCTTATAAGAAAGAACATATAAAAAAGATATTTTTTATAATAGCGATATTGATTTTCTTCAAAAAATCTTTCACTTATCGCAAATTCCCATTTTACGAATTTGAACTTGTATTGGAATAAGTTTATCAAACTCAAAAGAAGGAGGCCTATAGGAAGCAACACTAAGCTTACTAGGAATGAGTGAATATTGTAAGTCGCTCGAAAAAATGTCTGGTGAGTACCAGTGTAGCACTTAGATTGCACGTGACTCGTCGTAAGGCTTCCTAACTAGACTTGGGTTATCCAGTGTGATTTTCATTATCCAATGAGCATGGGTAATGGCGTGGCTTTGTTAGTCAACATGACAAACGAGTCAGTCAAGGAGGAAACCCACGTCTCCGATGATTATAGGAGAGAAACTATTCACACGTATCCCTTGCTCCTATAGGAACTGGGAGAATAACCATTCATGGGTTCAAGGATCCAGGCCCAAGGAGTCATTAAAAATACCTCAACTTTAGAGTTAAAGAAAGGAGATTATTATTCATCGAAAGTATGCCAAGCAGGGTTTGATGGCGAGCATTATATTGTAGGTCTTAAATGGGCCTGGAGAAAGATCCATAGTCTAAAATCACTTTTATCTAACAAAGATGTATTGGCATCCTCCCTCATAACAATGATTTTATGGTCACCCAATGCATTATGATAATTGAGACATAAAACAAATGTTGATTGTCCCTAAAAGTTCAACATAAATACTATTATAGAACGCCTTTGAGAGACTTCGGCTTGTTCCAAATGACATATAAGCATTTCAAGGTTCCTTAGTTTGTTTTTCAGGTGAGCATGTATAGGTGAAAGGCCACATAAACCTTGAGATAACGTTTGAGTCTGATGTGAGTATAGAGACATTCAAGGTCAAGTACTGTATAATAGACGCACTGTCGCCATATAATGTTATCATGGAATGCCCACCCTAACCTATTAGAGATCATCCTATCCATTATAGATTTGAATGTGAAGTATCCACTATCCAGCAGGCACATTAGGGTAATCCAGGGAGACCAAGATGTCTCCCAAGAATGTTACAAAGCAATCTAGAAATAAGAAGGGAGTAAATGGCCGCAATCTCCATTCAACATCCAGGCCCAAAAAGTAGACGCCGCAAATTTGGATAAAAAATAAAGGTGGATAATGAAATGTTCACTCCCACAAAGGATCCAAAGGAGATTCAGATTGGGGCCTTAGATTTCCAAGTCACCTAACTAGGCACATTTCTTTCTAAAGTCGAGAAGGAGGAGTTGGTTACTCTGTTTAGGAGGAATTAGACTTAATCGGTTGGGTGCCTTCCGATATTTCCGGGGTGGATACTAGGGTGATTAGTCATCCCCTTTTCATTAAATATTTTGTGGTCCTTCTAAATATTTCATATTTCACTTTTAGTCCCTCAAAAAATATCTTTTAAAGAATGGTCATCCTAAAATTTTCTTTCTCACTTTTGGCCTCTCCTACAACTTAGCGGCGCGTTTTTACAATTTAGGGACTGAATTAACAACGGATTTAGCGACGCTTTCTACTTTGCGACTGAATTAGCGATGATCTTAGTGACGGTTTTTGAAGGAAGGACCAAAAATGTGGATTAAAACTTCTATAAGAACGATTATTTGAAGAAAATTTTTATAAGAACTAAAACCGAATTTAAATTATTTATAGAGATGAAATACATATTTAACTCTTGATTCTATAAGAAAACTAATATCTTAGAGAAAATGTGAGGTGGACTAGGAGAACCAAACAACCATTGATAAAAAGGTTTAGAAATTGAGAATCAGCTTTATAACTAAAGTTCTAATGCCAATTTAAATTTTGTTTGATCAACAATAAAATGTCACACAAAATATTGAGACAATTTGTGAGAGAATATGATATGAAAATAAATAACACACTGTATTTTGAACAAATAAACACAATACAAAATAAATAGCACAAAAATTAATTGGTAATCTAGTTCGATGCTACATCACCTACATCTGGAGGATTGTAGCACAAATGAAAGGAAATTCACTAATTCAAGTGGTCACTAGTATACGACGATCTCATCTGAACTCTCCCAAATCAATGCATTTTTCCTAATACTAATTCTGAATTTTAACTCAAGCTCTGCCAAAATCTGAGATCTTCTTACTTTCATTTAAACAATCTTTCAAGTGTTTGCAAGAACAATTATATGTGGAGTTATTTAAATCATAATTACATACCAAATACTCTACCATTTAAAACAAGAAAGACTCTCAAGAAAGACTATCAAGACCAAATACTCTATCATAATATATCTGATTTAAAAATTGACTTCTACATTATTTAGTTCTATTTTACCAACATTTTATGAAGAGATAATGAAGAAAAATCAATTTAAATATATTTTCAAACTTTTGATACACTAATAAAATTAGCATGATCTTCAAGTTCATTTTTCTAAGAGCCGTGGATTATCTTTGGTTAGAATTTCATGAGTCATGAAATTGGCCCAAAAACCTCTACTTTTATTGATTTTTCCATAAAAGGGAAAAAAAATTAATATAATTTACTTCATATAAATGTCACACTTGAGGTGCATTTGCAAAAAGATGTGCCATGAACAGAACAAAGCACTATTAAATATATAACTAAGTTACAAGATAACTTTTTATAATGTATTGTTTGATTACTGCTATAATGTTTGATTACTGTTGCACAGGACAAATAAGTTATTATTATCCTTTATTTGATACGTTAATGTACTGGATAAAATCATACAAAATTTATTACAATACCTTTTATAACTTTTAACATTTGATTTTACATTATACAAAAACATAAAAACGTATTAAAACCAAATCATTAAAAATTATATCATTAATTTATATAGTTTGATATAATTAAAAACAAATCATAAAAAAATATATAAAATTAACATTAAAAAAAAAACTAAATAAATATACGAACCAAGACTAATGTTGATAGAATTTAAAAAATAAAATAAAATAAATAAATATACGAACCAAGACTAATGTTGATAGAATTTAAAAAAATAAAAAATAAAACATAAATTATAGATGAAACTTGTCAAATAATATGACAAAATAACATCATCAAGTTTTTAACTTTTCTCACATTCTCATAATCTTTTTCACAAAAAAGATATTTTTTGAGAATCTTCAAACTCCTAAACGAACTTGTTGTATTATTGATTATGAAAAAATTTAATCACCAAGTCAATTTTCTCTTCATTAGTTAATCTTAATTTCTTAACCTCTTCTACCAAGTTAGCTTTTGAAGGATCTGCTAGAAGGATATGGAAGTTTGGATACAATGTTAGCAAAATCAGTAGTAATAACTTCCATTTTACTATTAAAACTAATCAACAATTTAGTGGCTAATTGATCATGTCGAGGTCGTTTAAAAGAGTAATTTAGTGGATAATTGTTGGTGGTTAAGTGAGTTACACAAAATTAGATAGTTGTCCAGTCTCTCATTATTTTATTTGTGTTGTCCTTTATTTATTTTTTAAATCAAATGTTGCATAACTATTTTTGTCATGTCATGTCTCTCGTTTTTTAGAAAATCAAACACATCATTGAGTTATATTGTTATTTAAGTTGATTTCTATACTTAAATTAATATAGTTGACTAAAATAATATTTTTATTTAGTATAGTGATTAAGTGGGGTAAAATTAAATAAATAATAGTTATGTATTCGACTTATCACAACTTATCATTCGTATGACTTTTTGAATTAAATATGATGAAAATCAAATTTTTTTTTTTTGTTAAATCAAGTGTATCTCTATTTAATCATAGTATATATATATATATATATATATATATATATATATATATATATATATATATATATATATATATATATATATATATATATATATATATATATATATATATATATATATATATATATATATATTGTTATTATTCGGAAAGCAAGCAATTTCCAACTAACTCATAATAAACTCTACAACTAACTACTAAAGCAAGAATACACAACAAACCCTACCTTACTTTGACTTCTATCACTAGAAATTAAGCAATACATGATAATTCTTTCATTCCTAAGCCCTCCCTCAATTTCACAAATGACTCAATCTTCAATGGCTTAGTGAGGATGTCTACTAGTTGTTCATATGTACTGCAATGCTTCAACTCCACAATTCCATCATTGGTTAGGTTCCTAAGAAAAATAAACCTGACATCTATGTGTTTACACCTTCCATGCATGATAGAATTCTTCGATAGCTTGACTGAGAAACTGTTATCACAAAAAATAATTGAGCTTTGCTTCTGAGGAACTTTCAAATGTCCCAACACATTTCTCAACCATA
This sequence comes from Vicia faba, assembly GCA_948472305.1. Classification (NCBI taxonomy): domain Eukaryota; kingdom Viridiplantae; phylum Streptophyta; class Magnoliopsida; order Fabales; family Fabaceae; genus Vicia; species Vicia faba. The sequence continues at coordinate 1,218,583,840 of OX451741.1, read as the reverse complement.
CCCCTTGGCAAGCACATGAGGAAGCAGCTACAATTCTGCTTCTGTTGTTGACAGTGTGACAATTGGTTGTTTTTGTAGGACCGCGGCATTGCTCCTGTCATCTGCCCATCCTATCATCTGCAAGCTATTTGTACTTACCTTTTTATAAAATATACCAAACTCTAAGGTGCCTTGCAGGTACCTCATTATTCTTTTGCTGCATCTACATGCATCTCAGTGGGCCTCTCCATGTATCTTGCAACCAAGCGCAGTGATAAATACATGTTTGGTTTTGTTACTAGAAGATACATCAGACTTCCTACCATCTACTTAAAGATGTAGCTCTACCACCTTCATCTTTAAACAAATTAAAACCTTGAACAATAAAACTTCATACCTTGTTGCACTTTTCCATGCCAAATCTGGTTAGATATTCTCTTGTATGTATTTGTTGATGGATGAAGTTTCCATCATTACCTTGCTTTACTTCAATTCCTAAGAAGTGTCTCATTCTTCCCAAGTCATTCATAGCAAGCTCTCCCTTCATTAATTGCTTTAACTCATCTATTATTTGCAAATCATTTCCTGTGTAGATAAGATCATCCACATAGAGGCTGGCAATAAGAATTTTACCTTGAGCTTCACGCTTGACAAATAGAGTATGTTCATATGGACATTTCTAAAACTTGTATAGACTAAAGTATGACTCAATCATGTTGTACTAAGCCATTGGATCTTGTCTAAGACCATAGAGAGCCTTTCTTAGTTTATACACCATTTCTAAACTGCTTGTGTGATACCCTGCAGGTTGGTTTATGTACACATCTTCAGCGAGCTCTCCATGTAGGAAAGCACTCTTCATATCCAACTGGAATACACACCACTTTTGACTTGCTACAACTTCTAGTATTTTCCTGATGGTATCCCATATGTCCACGGGCGCAAAGACCTCATAAAGTATCATGCCTTTGAGAGTAACATTTTGCAACCAATCTAGCTTTGTGCTTGCCAACCTCTCCATTTTCATTTTACGTGATTTTGTAAATCCATTTTACTCCAATAATTTTTTATCCCTTAGGAAGTGTTGTAAGTTCCCAAGTATCATTCCTCTCTATAGACTCTATTTAAAGATCCATTTCCTTTCTCTACATATCAGATTTGACATCTTCCTCATAGTTGGCAGGGTCATCATTAGAGCAGAAACTTGCACGATTTTGTAGTTGATTATCCTCTTCATTTTTTGAGCCAATTACATAGTCATTAAAATACCTTGGAGGTATCCTAATTATATGGCTTGATTTATGTTCTTCAGATGCTTACGTTCTTCCATTTTTCTTCACCACTATGATCATCTGCAGGTTCTTCAACTATATCTTCTGCTACTCTTGTAGTTGTTACCTTTGCATCTTCCTGCAGTTCAACTTTGGTTTCTTCTTCCATTTGGACATGTGAGCCTATTATACTTTGTTGATTTGTCTTATTCCAGTTTCATCTATTTTCCTCTTCAAACACAATGTCCTTTCTATTGATGACTTTGCATGCATTTAGTTCATACAACTTGTAGGATTTAGACTCTTCATTAACACCAAGATTTACACATTGAATACTTTTTCCAACCAATTTATTTCTTTGTACAACAAGAACATGAGCATTAGCCACGCAGCCAAGCGCTCTAAAATGATGAACTTATGGCTTTGTTCCACTTCAAAATTCTTCAGGTGTCATGTTCTTGACTGCTATTATGCGGCATCTGTTCATGACATAGGTGGCCCATCTAGTTGCATCAGGCCAAAATTGTTTAGGAACACTTCTAAAAGACAACATACTTCTAACCATATTCATAAGATTCTTGTTTTTCCTTTCAGACGCTCCATTTTGTTGTGGAGTATAATCAATAGTCAATTGCCTTTTGATCCCTTGCAAGCTAGAGAATTCATTCAAGTCATTTGATGTGAATCCCCCCCCCCCCCCCCTCTGTCAGTTATAAGGCATTGAATCGAACAAGTGATTCCTTTTAAACTAATGCTTTAAATCTTCTAAACACACCAAAGGCACTAGACTTTTCTTTCAAAAAGTAGAACTAAGTTTTTCTACCGAAATCAATAGTGAAGGTGATAAAATACATGTTTTTTCAAGTGATTCAGGCTTGATGGGTGCACATATATTAGAGTGAACAAGTTCCAATTTTGCATTGTCCCTCCAATTTGAATGTTTAGGAACTGGTTCTCTGTGTTGCTTGCCTGTCTAGTAACCAGTGAACTTTTCTTCTATGTTTACCATTCTTAGAAAACCTTTCACCATGCCCTTCTTCAAAAGCATGTCTAGTCCCTTGACACTCGAGTGTGCATACCTGATATGCCACAATTAAGATATTCCATCTGTTTAGTTGTATGACTCTAAAAACATATTGGTATGATGATTGGTGCCTGAATCACATACATCATATTCTGAGACATATGAGTGGTCAAGATCAAGCATTTTCCTCATAAAATATTTGGCACAAGTCATACTTGAAAACAACACTCAAATTCTTCTGTTGAAGTTGTCCAATGTTGAGAATATTGTTCCTCAACCTTGGTATGTAATAGACATCAGTTATCACATGTGACTTATTGCCCAAACTCAGATTCACATTCCTTTTTCCCATGACTGACATAGTTGAGATATCATAAAGCTTGAATGTTTCTCTGAAATGTCCATCGAAATCAAAGAGTCGGGCCTTAATTCCAACCGTATGATTATTGCATCTAGAATCTAAGTACCAATTTTCTTCCTTGGCCCAACCTTTTGATTCACTCTTAACCATCAGAATCATCTCCTCTTCCTCATCAAACTTTGTATTGTTTGTACTTTCCTCTCAGCTAAAACACTCCCTTTGATAGTGGCCTAGCTTATGGCATTTGAAGCATTCCACAAACTCCTTACTTTGTCTTCCTCTACCACGACCTCTTCTTGAGGATCTTCTTTTTCCTCTCCATGAATTTTTTTCCTGCATTAGAAACCTTCAATGCATGTTCCTCAACAACATCCCTCTGACCCTTCATCTTTTCTCATGTACAAGCAAACTACTTTGTAATTCATCAACGGAAAGGGTTTTCACATCATTGAACTCTTCAATTAAGCACACAACATAGTTGAACTTTGTTGACATTGACCTAAAGAATTTCTCAACAACCATTTCCTACTCCATTTCCATCCAAGTGCAATCATACGATTTGCAATAGTAATAGTTCTTGCAAAGTACTCATCAATTGTCTCATTTCCTCCCATAGTAAGAACGTCAAATTCTTTGTGTAGAGACTGCAAATGATCTCTCTTGAACTTCGAAGAACCATGATACTTTCGGCGTATTGCATCCCAAATATCTTTGGACATGTTACGAATAAGAATGGTTTCCAAGATTGATCTATCAATAGCTTGAAACATATTACTCTTGGCCTTCACATCTTTCAATTTTCTTTCCTCCACATCCTTCAATTGTTCTTGAGTAGCATCTGCAGGTGTTACCATGATGCCATTTTCGATCAATCCCCAATACTCCTTTGAATAAAGCAGGTTCTTCATTAACATTGACCAATGATCATAGAAACCATCAAATATTGGAATTACATGTTGTTTACCCTCGAATTTTGGTAAACAACTGTTGATCTTCCAAATCCTTTCACGGATCCAGTTACTTGCGAGATCGATCAGATTGATCTCAGGACACGAGTGTCTTTATTAATCTTTTAACTTGATTGTTGTATTTAACATGTTTTGTATATGAAGACAAATGGCTTCAAATGTCTAATTAAAAACCATATAAAGTGAAAGTAAAATTACTTCTAAACTTGAAATGGTAAAAGACTTAAGTAAATGTTACTGGAAATTCTGCAGAAAGTAAATGCATTTATATTAAATGGGTGTATCATACGTACATCCTCAATAAACTTGTTTCTTTTTAACACTTGGTAATTTGAGTAATTTATGAGTAATTTGTACAAAGATGTTCACCACCTAAATCGAAATACTAAAGCCACTATTTATACTACTTCGACCCTAACGGTCTTCTACACTACAAGTATATTCAAGTCTAACTTTAAAATCCTTAGTCGAAATTTCCAGCTAACAAATTTCCCCCAAGAAATATTCATTTCGAAACAAGAAATGTATATTTTTTGCAACCTCTTCAAAATTTCGACTCCCTGAACATGTTGTCAATCTTTCAACTACTCTGATGTCATCCTCATGATGATCATTAATCTCAAAATGTCAAATCACAGCATGGGTATCTATAAATTCCATCATTAGCTACAATGACTAGTTCCTGTATTGGAACTCACAAAACCGTTCATCAGCATGCAGGATCATGCTACACGTATCCCACTAACCCGAGAATTTTAATTTCTCTTTCATCAAAACGGTTCACTTTCTTCCATATAAATAATATTTTTAATCTCTTTTTCCTTTTTTCAATCTTATTCAACCTTCAAGTTTCTTCTTTCTCAAATCTTCAGCAAAACTTTCTTAACAAATTTCTTTTCTTGTTTTTTGTATAGGCCAAAGAGCCTTATGCTGTAATTTCGAACAAAGCCAGTTTGGCACTCCAATACCATGTTTGGCCCTGTTACTTTTTATTTTATCTTTGTTACTCTTTCGAAATTTTTAGATCTTGAATGAAAGGCTTATATTTTTTCAAATACTTACCATTAATTCTTAAGATCCTCTTGTCTTCTGCCAGTTCCTCAATTTCGTAGGAATTATTAGTAAAGGTTCTGATGATTCGAAATGGGCCTTCCCAATGTGGGGACCATTTTCCTAACGACTTATTTTTCCTATCCATTGGCAAAATTACTTTCCAAACCAAATCATCATTCGAAAAGATTTTACCCTTAACCCTTTTGTTGTATGCTCTGGCTACCCTTTCTTTTTTGTCTTCTCAAGACTTCTAGAGCATACAGTATTTCTTAGTCCAAATCTACTAGTTCATTCATCATTTCTTCCCAATAGAGATCTGAAGGAATCTCATTTTGCCTTTGAATTCTGACTGATTGTAACTAAATTTCTACTGGTAAGACGGCATCATGCCCAAATGTTAGACGAAATGGAGTTGTATTTGTTGCTTCTTCGGGAGATGTTCGACAGGCCCATAAAGGTTGATCTAGGGTTTTGTGCCAATTTTTTGGCTTTCTTCCCACAATTCTTTTGATTAGCCCTATGATCACCTTATTAGCTGCTTCGACTTGCCCATTGGCTTGTGCATAATAAGGTGTCGATGTTAACAATTTGAAACTCATTTCTTTAGTAAACTCCTGCAACTTTCGACCAGTAAAAACAGATCCTTGATCAGTTGTAATGGTTTCTGGGATTCCAAATCTATACACAATATGCTTCTGTATGAATTCGATAATGACTTCTTGGTCGACATTCACCAGAGGTATTGCTTCTATCCATTTTGTGAAATAATATATTTCTACCAAAATGTATTTCTGATTTTTTGACGACGATGGTTTTATTTCGCCAATCAGATCCAATGCCCAACCCCTAAAAGGCCATGGCTTGATAATTGAATGAAGTTCACTTGCAGGAGCATGTTGAATTCCTGCATGAACCTGAAATTCTTGGCATCCTTTGGCGAAATCTATACAATCTTTCAAGATTGTAGGCCAATACATACCATATCGAAACAGCAACCACTTTATCTTGTGACCCGCTTGATGTGCTCCACATGCCCCACTATGTACATTGGATAGTGCTATGTAAGCCTCACTTTCCCCTAAACATTTTAACAAAACTCCCTATGGGGTTTTCTTAAACAATTCATTACCTATTAACACATAACTCAAGGCTCTATATTTTACTTTTCTTTCTGCATCCACAGTTGGATCCTTCAAATAGTTTATTATTGGACTTCTCCAATCTGTATCTGCTAAACTATATATGGCTAAAACCTCAAAATATGCATCATTCACATAACCTAGCCTTGAATTCTTTAAATCTGTTGGAGAAAGTTTAGTTGCTAGTACCTTACCACGTACTTCGATTAGGCCTTCTAGTCTTTTCTTCGACACTTTATATCCTGAAGCTATCTGAGCCAGATCATTTGCTTCTTGATTCTTTAGTCTGGGGATGTGCTTGATGTCTACGTATTCGAACTTTCGAAGCAGCCTATTTGCTATCACAAAGTAGAACATCAAGTTTTCTTTTATGCACTTGTATTCTTTGGAAATTTGCTTGATTACTACTCAGAATATCCCATTATTTCGACTCTAGTTTCCCCCAATTCCAATAAAGTCTCAAGTCCTGTTATGAGTGCTTCATACTTTGCTTTATTGTTTGAGCAACTAGAACCAGTTATCTTATACTTGAGCTTTGTTGGAATTCGATCTGGAGAAATAATCAAGATTCCAATCCCACTTCCATTTTTATGTGCAGAGCCATTAAAGAATAATTTCCACGGTTCTGGTTCCACAAAGTTTTGGGATATTCCGACCACTGCATGGTCGACAATGAAATCAGAGACTACTTTCCCCTTCATTGCTTTCAAAGGCATGAAAGTTAAAGAGTACTCCGTTAAAACCAAAGCCCATTTACCAATTCGACTGTGCAAAATTGGTTTGGACAACATATGTTTAATAACATCAAAGTGTGAAGAAACAAAAACATCAACTGGCTTTATATAATATTTTAATTTGTACATGAGAAGTATAGAAAAATACATATCTTTTCTATATTTCTATATCTAGTTTCAGCGTCATTTAAGACCCTACTTAAGTAGTAAATGGCTCTTTCGGCACCATTATAATATTCTTGGGCCAACATGCTTCCAATCGTTTTGTCTGATGCTGAAATGTACAATCTCATGCACTTGTTTCTTCTTGGAGGCTAAAGAATTGGTGGATGCACCAAGTATTGCTTGATCCTTTCGAATGCCTCCCAATGTTCTTCGTTCCAGACAAAGGCCTCTTGTTTTAATCGTAAGAGTGAGGAAAAGGCTTGAGTTCGACCACTTAGGTTGGATATAAACCTTCGTAAGAAATTTATCTTTCCTAAGAGTGATTGCAACTCTTTCTTTGTCGATGGCGCCTTTGCCTCCAAAATTGCCTTTGTCTTGTTTTGGTTGATTTCTATACCCTTCTTATGGACCACAAAGCCCAGAAAATCACCTGCCTGCAAAAAAAAATGCATACTTAAGGGGATTCATTTTTAGGCCATGCTTTCTCATTCTTTCGAATGATTGTCGAAGGTGATCCAAATGGCTTGGCTATGATATAGATTTCACCACTATGTCATCAATATAAACCTGTATAAAGGTCTCAATGAAATCATGGAATATTGAATTCATTTCCCTTTGATAGGTTTCCCCAACATTTTTTAGGCCAAAGGGCATAACCACCCATTCATAGGTGCCTATTGCGCCAGGGCATCAAAACACTGTCTTTGGCACATCTTCTTCTGCAATAAAAACCTGGTTGTATCTCGAATAACCATCTAACATACTAAGGTATTCATAACCAGCAGCAGAATCTACTAACATTTCAGCCACAGGCATTGGGTATTCATCTTTAGGAGTAGCTGAATTTAAATCACGAAAATCTATGCATACTCTAAGAGAACCATTTTTCTTAATTACAGGAACTATATTAGCTATCCATTTGACATACCTTGTAGTCCTGATGAACTTGCAACGTAGGAGTCTTTCGACTTCCTCTTTTATTTTGGACAGGATTTTTGGCGCGAATCTCCTTGGCCTCTGCTTGATGGGCTTCTTGCCATCCTTTATTGGCAACTTCAATTCGACCAGTTCCCTGCTTAAACCAGGCATTTCGTCATAGTCCTAGGCGAAACAATCTGTATACTTCTTGAGCAATTGGATCACTTCTGCTCTTACTTCTGGGTTCAATTTCGCACTAACGTGCATTGGCCTCCTTTGAGTTCCATCTCCTAGATCCACTTTCTCGAGAGGCTCTTGCGCCAGGATCTTCGTGTTAGATGCCGCTGGATCCCTCTCTAATCCCAAAGGCTCATCGTCATAGATGGCATCAAGCCTTTGGTATTTGTCTTCGACAAGTGTGTCTTCGCCAGGTGGTTTAGGTTTGAAGAAAATTCCTGGCCCCTTGTTGTGAATTCCTTCAGCCTTGGCTTCAACAGCCATAATTTTAACTTCGGCTTCCAAATTCGTTTTCATCCTATTTTCAGCCAAATAGGCCGAAATCTTCTTGAAGTAAGAAGACTCAGACATGGACATGGTCTTTGTCTTTCCAGCCAGTTGGCCACATTCCTGGGACTCCAAGCACGTCTTCGTCAGGTCCCATGTTTTCCTTGTCCCAATAAAATCCACGTGTTGGATGAAGGGTAAGGAAATACATTGCATTATTACTTGGTGTTGATGCACCTTCCGCTGTAGTGCATGGCCCAATGTTGGCCAAATTCCTATCGAAATTCCTTCTATCGACATGATTAACCTCAGCCATAAAATAGTTTTGGTCTGCTTCTATGTTTTCGACAATCCCATCATCTCTCCATATTTCCACCCTTTGGTGCATTGAGGATGGAACTGCCCCGGTTCCATGTATCCATTCATAGCCTAGAAGAAGATTGTAATTCGTCTTTGCCGCAATTACCATGAACATGGTGGGTCTTGTTATGGTACCTACAGTTAATTCTACTTGGACCACTCCTAGAGTTTGTCCAATTTTGCCTTCATAGTTTGACAGCACCATGTTGTGTGGTTTGATGTCGGTGTCAAACATCCCAATCCTCTCCAATAGGAATTGAGGCATCAAGTTCACTGCTGCCCTACCATCCACCATAACTTTGTTGATGCGCACCTGTTCAATTTTAGCCCTAATAAATAAAGGCTTAAGGTGGTTTTTTATACCTGCATCTGGCCTTTCGAAGAAGGCGTTTTGCTCTTCAACGACGCCATTATTCATGACATAGTAACATACAGGTTTGTGTTTTGTCATTTCTAATTAATCAGCCTCTTCGGAGTCTTCGACCTCAGTAACCTGGTGGTACTCATGTTGTAAGACAGAAACCACATTGCAATTTATTTGCAAAGAAGATTCTCCATCGGAATTGAAGCTATCTGTTGACATATCTTCATCATCTACTAGCCCATTGCTGGCCAGTTCGTTGTTGTCCTCTTCGCTAGGGACCTTTATCTTGGTAGGAGAGAAAAGTTTCCTTCTTGTTGGGGACTTCTTTTCCATTGCTGGGACAGTCGAAGTTTGGTTGGTGCTTGACTCGCCAACTTCCTTGTTTGTAAGCTCCCTTTGGGCTTTCTTGTTTCGTTGGTGTCGCCTCCATTGGGACCTAGACATGGGGTTCTTCCCCTTGTATTTCTCCGACACGTGATATTATTGCTTGTTGGAGTGAAACTGCCTCCTGAAGGCCCATGCATGTCCACCTTCTTCGAAGCTTCTCCACTTCGACTTTCCTTTGGCTTCAGTTCTGTTTTGTCCTGCTTTCATCCATTTTCCCGTTGGCATGTTTGCTGGGGGCTTAAATGTTGCTTGTTTGCGTGCCCCAGGGTGTGGGCTATCTGCCCTTTTGGGGATGCCTCTTGCATTATTGACTTAGTGTTCCCTATTCTAGCTTTGATTATTCCAACACTGAGAGTATGGAATCCTTTTGTAAGCTTCAGCAGTCCTTCCGTCATATAGCGCGCTGCACCATGGGCACATAAGAACTTCTTAACCCATTTTGTGACAACGAACTAAAAATCCCATGAGACTCTCTCCCATATGGGGGTAAGGTAAGAGTTCCTTCCCCCTTTGCCAGTTTTTTCTGGCCTTCTCATGATAGACCCTTTGGCAGGTAGCAGCCGCTCCTTGATCATTCATGACACTGTACCTTGGGCACACAAGCCACTTTGGGTTCTTTGAGTGATAATGGAATAAGTAATCCACCAAACTCACCTTTTGGTCGCCTGCCTTCATCTTTTCATTCTCCATTTTGAGTCTCTTTTCTATCTCCTCCATTTCTGGGGAGAATTGGTTTAGGTCCACCATGTTCACTTCGAATTTTGGACCCTCAGCAAGTTTCATTCCTTTGAACTTGACCCTAAGACCATCAATAGTCGTGGTCTTCATTGCACTCTTCATTGTATCATCAGTAGCGCTTGTTTCCTTCTCCGCCACGAGATCATCAGTAAACCCTGGCTTTAAGGCTTTGTCAGACCCCTGGTTTTATTCTGGTTGCAACCCTTCGACTCCAGCAATGTCCATCATGCTGATGGAAGCAGGCTCAGCATAATTGGTCTCGGCAACCTGCATAGGGTCAGCATCAATCCTCATTTGAGGTTTGGGTTTTTCCCCAAACTTCAGCCTTCCATCCTGAATTGCTTTTTGTATCAGATCCCTGAAAAGAAAGCATTGTGAGGTTTTATGGCCTAAGAAATTATGATACTTACAGAAACCCCTTTTCTTCCATTGTTCTAACGGAGGAATTTTCACACCAGGGGGCACTATCATCTGGCCATCTTTAAATAGTAAGTCGAAAATTTCATCACACTTGGTGATATCGAACGTATAAGATTTTCTTGGAAATTTGTCGCTCCTTTCTGGTTCGACAGGATTTTTCCCATTCACAGGAGTCAACATTTTGCAAGGGTACGATGGTCCTTGCTTCAACTCTGCAAGATCTATTTTGTGCTCTTCGACTTCTGAGAAATCCTCTTCGACTTCTCTTTCGTATGAGTAGGCTTCGATATAAGCCACTCTTTCTTTTCTATGACTTTGTTTCGCCCTAGCCTTTTTGATCTTCAAACGCTCAACTTGTTGAACCCTATCAGCCAATTGCGCCATATCCCTCAAATAATGGGGATCTAATTTTTTCCTGATAGAAAAGTCCAAACCTCTTGCTTCCATTTCGACCAACTCGTGTTCTGGAACTTGTGTGAAGCATCTTGCCTTCAACAAACGGAATCTGTTGAGGTAATCGTTTATGGGCTCACTAAATTTTCGCTTGACATTTGCCAATTCGCTTAGACTAATCTTAGTTTGTCCTACATAAAATTGTTCATGAAACAGCCTCTCCAAACGAGTCCAATCATGGATGGAATTCGCCGCAGCGGTGGTGAACCAAGTAAAAGCATTTTCTGTCAACGAAGAAGGGAAGTATTTAATCCTTAGATTTTCATTATTTGCTATATCTCCTGCCTCTGTAAGGTATCTGGCGATATGTTCTATGGTAGATTCTCTAGTATCACCAGAAAACTTGGTGAATTTGGGTACTTTCCATCCCCTTGGCAATTCAGTTTGTTGAATATATTCTGACAAAGGGGTGTATAATTTGGTCTACATATACCTAAGTTTACCCCCATTTTGTGCCATAATCCTTTCGACTAAGGCTGCTAGGTTATTGTTTCCCACCATATCATTTTGTCGACAACACTGAAGGATTTCATCAGCATCTTGGTTTCGATTCACCAAAACTACCCTTCTCCCTGGTTCCTCCCTAGGGACAGCTTGTTGGGGTATGGGTGGTTCCTCCCTTCGAATTGGTTGTTGGACTTCGGCTTCAGGGTGAATCAAAGGTTGGGCCTGGTTTATGGTTGGCTCTTCTTGGAATATGATGCCTTCATTCTCCCTTACCCATGTGGGCTGTGGGGGTGGCTGTCGAACTGCTTCTCTGGGCGCACCAAAGAAATTTGCAAGACGCCCTATTTGCGCTGCCATCTGTTGGTTTTCTTGGGCATTCTGCAAGTTAGTTTGTGTAGTGCTTTGAATTAAAGGGTTGAAAATCATACCCATCTGTTGGGCCAATACACCGAACATCTCGTGGTTGCTATCGTCCATTTTTTGCCTTATGACTGCTTGTGTATTTCTGGTGATAGCAGGTATTTGGATTGGCTGCGAATTGTTTCTAGCCATATGGTTTATCCCATACCCTGATCCTTGCAATGGTGATAAAGTAGATGTTACGGGACGGGTGTATGTTGACGTATTATTTTGAAATCACGTCATGAACGAAGTTGGCATGCCATATATAGGATCTGATGTTGGGATTGTAAATCCTGGTGGAAAAGTTCTAGACATACCTATCGAAGGCCTGGGTGTTAATGGTGGATTTTGATTGGCCATAGACACAATGGTATGTTCGTTACGGGTGTTTGATGATATAGTTGAAGCATTTGTATTTTGGGGTATAACTGCAGCGCTTGTTATCGAAGGGATCGTTGCAGTCCCTTGACTCGCCGTCATCACTTCGTTTGTATTCGAAGCTTTGGTATTTCCTCCCACAGGAGGGTGAACTTGTTGCGCATCACTAGTGGGCGGGTTAGCCATTCCCCTAATGTGTTGTCCTTTTGATCTAGGATTTATATTGTTGGCTAGTTTTCCACTTCTCAATCTCATGCAATAAACAAGTTAAAACTAAGATGGATAAATACACAGGTCCCACTGGGCGTGCCAATTTGTCTACCCTCGAATTTTGGTAAACAACCGTTGATCTTCTAAATCCTTTCACGGATCCAGTTACTTGCAAGATTGATCAGATTGATCTCAGGACACGAGTGTCTTTATTAATCTTTTAACTTGATTGTTGTATTTAACATGTTTTGTATATGAAGACAAATGGCTTCAAATGTCAAATTAAAATGCATATAAAGTGAAAGTAAAATTACTTCTAAACTTGAAATGGTAAAAGACTTAAGTAAATGTTACTGGAAATTCTGCAGAAAGTAAATGCATTTATATTAAATGGGTGTATCATACGTACATCCTCAATAAACTCGTTTCTCTTTAACACTTGGTACTTTGAGTAATTTCTGAGTAATTTGTACAAAGATGTTCACCACCTAAATCGAAATACTAAAGCCACTATTTATACTACTTCGACCCTAACGGTCTTCTACACGAACTAATGTCATGTTTCTGTTTGCATGTCTTCGACGAACTCAGAGCCTTCCACGCGTCTTTTCGAATAAGATCAAAATACTTGAATTTGAATCTCCTTCTTATCTTGAGCGCCAATCTCTGAAGACAGTCAAATGAAAATATGTTTGAAACCTTAGCCACATTTTGAATAACAATCTTTATTCAATAATTCGAATTGGTAAACTTTTTCAACGAATTTTACTCAATTCAAATCTCAACCTTTATGGCTTCACATAAATAAAATAGTGGAGTATTCTGAAGTATATTCAAGTCTAACTTTAAAATTCTTAGTCGAAATTTCCAGCTAACACATGTTCGATGAATCTTTCTTGTGTGGGTTCATTCATGATTGGAAAGATGAACGATAAGATTTTAGGGAAAAGGAAAGAAGAGACACAATAATGCAGTTGATTGATGAAGAGAAAAAATGATTGTAAAAGAAGTAGAGGATGATGGTTGTAATTAAAATACTCTGATTTTCAATTAGAGAGGATCTGAACCAGAGGAGATGATACCACTTACTAGATCAAAGTGTATCTTTGTTAAATATTAAATTTTAAAATATTGACTTTATTAAATATTTCCAACTTTATAACTAAATTTTAAAACAATTTTATTTAGTTTTGATTATGATTATAGATAATATTTTTAATTTTATATTAAACAAGTTTTGTCTCGGAAATATATAACTAAATAATTAATCTTGAGCAATAATGTGATAATTAAAATAATTTTATTTAATTATATATAATATTTCGATTTTGTATTTGACACGAGTTTTATTTCAAAAATCTAGATAACTCAAAATTTTGTTAAATAGTTAATTTGAGCAACAATATAATATCACACAATAAACTTGTAATAAGTTGAATTTTCTATAAATAATAGGGTTGTAGATTTTTTTTTAATTATTATCTTTTACATGATATAAAGTATATTTTATTTGAACAAATGTATATATTAGAATATTTTAATAATTTAGACTTATATTAACAATCTAATAATTATGTGATCAAATATATTTATTTAATTATATTAATTATTTTATGAAATAAAGTTTTTTAAATATTTATGTGATCAAATAATGTTAATAGACTATTTAGATTCTATTTAAGAATTATTTAATTAATTAAATAATTGGGTATGGATTCAAATATGAATGGATGTGAGGATGTTCCATTTGAAAATAATGAGAATACTAATTGGCTATCACACTATATATAGATTATGGTCTCCAATATACTGTACACAAGAAAATTATCTCTTCTCCCCATCCGAAGAGTATTCAAGATATTAGAAATACCGATTGAGGAAGAACCATACAAGCCATCAAGATATTTATTGTTTATCTCTCAACTCTTAGGATTACCGCCAACATAAACTTTTTCGATGGATCCAAATATTCCTAAAATTATTTTATCGATCATTTTATCTTATACATGCTTGTATAATTATTTGGCTTCCACATAAATTATATATATATATATATATATATATATATATATATATATATATATATATATATATATATATATATATATATATATATATATATATATATATATATATATATATATATATATATATATATATATATATATATATATATATTTGTGAGCATCTATATTTGATTGACTATTCGACTTCCGCATGTATATCTCATACATGGTTATTACCTTCATTTTTGGAGTTTATTTTTTTTCTTAAATACCTATGTGTCATGTAATTATTGAATTTATTTTATACCTTTTGAGTACAACTAGTTTATTATACTGATATGTACATGATACTAACAAAATTATGTGTAATTTCCAAATTTAAATTATATGATTTTTCTTGTATAATTAAGACAGTTTAATAATCAATTGATTATTCAGCGACCAGATAAATATACACTAGTGCAGAAATGACTTTTTACATCGGGTGAAATTGACTTTTTACATCGGTTCTCGGACCGATGTAAAGTCAGGCGATATAGTAAATCAGGTACTTTTTACATCGGTTCTGGGACCGATGTAAAAAGTCCCTTTTTTACATCGGTTATAATATAAGAACCGATGTAAGAAACAGTTATTATGCACATTTTTTAAAAAATTGATCCAGTTTTTTACATCGGTTGGAAGTAATACCCGATGTAAAAAGTCTCTTTTTTACATCGGGTGAAATATAAGAACCGATGTAAGAAACAATTATTATGCAAATTTTTTAAAAAATTGATCCAGTTTTTTACATCGGTTGGAAGTAATACCTGATGTAAAAAGTCCCCAGTGACGCAACTTTTTACATCGGTTATTACTCCCAACCGATGTAAAAAATCCCTTTTTGAAAGTTTTCACATCAGTTTTGAGTAATAACCGATGTAAAATGTATGAAATTTTTTTGGAATAGATTATTTATTTTCTGGGTTTCCCTATACAAATATAATTTGTACCCATTTTTTCATATTTTTCCAATATCAAACAGACTATATTTATGTCGCTATATAGATTTCATAGCTTTCCAACATCACATATATCACATTTAAGTCGATGTTTTCATATTTTTCACAACAAACTTACAAATTGAACAATTGTATTGCAAACTTGTATTGTATTACAACAAACAAACTTACAATTACAAATTCTTCACAAAATATAAAACAATATTCAACTATTTATAAGTCTTTTTCAAAACTTACAATTACATAATATTCACAAAATATACATATACAAAAATATTCAACTATTTCTAAGTTTCCAAACTTGAATTACCAATATAAAATCTTCGGTAGACAACACCAAAATCATATTGCCTGACAATAAATAATAACAATTAACATCAGCAAAAAAAATCAAGAAACTCAACACATGAGCAAAAACCACATGTATTGTGCAAAAACCACAACTTATACAATTCTATAAAACTCACCAAGATAAACTTAAGTTCCATGTAACTCAAAGAAACATTTTGCCCAACGAAGTCGCAAATCATACAAATCATCTGGTGTTAATTCTGTTGGGTCATCAAATACCTATAATACATAAATATAACAATATAGAGTTATTTTTTAAAAATTCATATTAAGCCGAAAAACAAAAAGTAAATAACAAAGTAAAGTTATTTTTAGTACATGCATCCAATTCTCGGTTATATTAGCAGAGACAATATCCAACATATTTTTCATCACATAGTATCCACAATCATTAGAGTTATGTTGTTGCCTTGTCTACAATTGAATGACATAATTAGTGAATATTTATCATAAATTTAACTATAGAATTACAATTTACATCACACTTACATTGGGATGAAGCCATGTAGCCTTTTTTCTATTTCCATTTGCCATTTGATGAATCCCAAAAGAACTAATACAGAAAGATATAAACATCACATAACTAAATATACTCGCCAATGAAAAATCACATAACTATTAGTTGTCAATGAAAGTCACATGAAAGATAAACTTACTTTGTAATAATTTTCTTCGTGTTCTGGTCAATTTCCCGATGAAGTGAACAAAATACGACAACTAAATTGTCTCTTGGACACATGACTATTAATTGCCAATGTCTCCTGTACGTGTGTGTGGAAACAGAAAAGTCGATAAAATATATATGTTATCAAAATTAAATAATATAAAACACAATTTCATAAAAATTCTTACCCATGAATTAATGGTAGTAAGTGGCACACTCTGTTTTCATCACGTAACTTTTCTAGCACGTAATTTTTAACATCTTCTTGAGATTTCGCTACATTATCATTATAAATACACCTAGCAGGGTCCATAAATCCATATAATTCTGAAATGGAATTCTCGAGACAAACACGATGAATATACCTGAATAATTTTAAAATTAACATTAGAATCAAAGTGATGAGAGATATAACATATTAATAGAGATTGACTTTAATAAAACAATAAAATGTACTTACGTGCACCAAATTTGCAGAATAGACACGTCAAGCCAATGACCTAAACCCACCAATAACTCTCTGATACATTTAGCTGAAACATAAAAATTAGAGACACTCGCACAATGACTTAATTGTATTGCCAAATGGTTATCATCCAATTTCAAAACCATGAGTAACAATCTCTGAACATCATCAACTTCCACGTCTTTTGTGCTCTCTTTTGTGCTTCCCTTTGCAGCTGAACAACTTCCTTTTCCGCTTCCATCGATAATTTCCAATTTTTCAATGCATTTAATATCACCTGTGCTCTGTGATAAACCCATAGACTTAAGTGTCTCCATTAATGATTGCTGAAACATCTTACGCTCTTCAACCAACTTTTCTTCAAGTTCAGCTCTAAGTTTTGTTTCCAATATTGCAAGTTGTTCATTTACGTCGATATGTTGACTTTTTCTTCCAAAGTAAGTGCTTTGTTTATGGTGTTTTCCAACACCACGAACACGACCTCCATGCTCAGATGTTCCAATGGCTAATGATAAGATATCGTTACGTCCATCTGGAACAATTGCACCTTTTTCAGCTTCTTGAACAAGAGAATCCTACAAAATGCAAAAACATCAATTAATCAATCACAAATATAATGATACTTGAATAATTTTTCGTTGTTTACTTACAATTTTTTCAGCAACCTCTTGTGTAGATTTTGATGTGTATTCTCCTCCTTTCTTTTGTCGTGCTCTCTTCCATAACTCATGGCGTGATGGTGGAGATGGACTATCATTATCATCTAATGTGGAATTATCTCTCGATGATGACTTTTCTTTCATAATTCTCTCCTCAAGTAAGCGATACCCTCCACGAGACAATACATGTGGGTATAAATTCTTGGCCACATTATCCTTACCCTTCTGACTTTTTTCCTATTATAAACTCAAACAAGTAATTAATCACTAAATATAATAAAAATGTTATGCACACAAAAACATATAACTCCTACTAACCTTAAATTCAGGGGTATCTCGAATCTTGAGAAACTCTTTCCAGGCGTCTTCTGTAATAAAGTTATACTTGACATATGGAGGAGGATCATTTTCTATGGGATGATGAATATATCTATCTGTGAGTTGTGTCTTAAAACCTTTCCATCGCTCTCCCGCATATTTAATCCATTCTTTCTTCAACCTATCCTTCTTTGGATCTTTACATTCTGGAATAGTAAAATGAGCCTACAAATGTAGTATATGTCATATGTTGTTAATTAGTATATGATTATAAAATATAATAAAGTATTGTATTTAAAATACCTGAATATCAGTCCAAATAGCATCTTTTACGCCTTCATCTACTTCTTTCCAGTCATTTTTCACAATGCTACAATACTGTCGAGCAAGAGATGCTATATAACTCTTGAAATGTGTAGCATTTTTACCAACACCAATACATTCATAGGTTCTTGCATTAAACCCGACCTTTATCTTTTCACCTGTTTGATGAACTTTGTCAATTTGTGTCATTAAAGTGGGACCTCTAACTCTTCTTTTATTGGGGTTTGAATCACCCATGTATCTGTTTACACAAAACAAAAATAATTAGAAATAATATTAAGCACAAAATAAAAACAATTAGAAATAAAATTAAGCACAAAATAAAAACAATTAGAAAATAAAGTAACATGGAATTAACTTATACAAAAAATCTTACTAGTCCTCCCATATCCCTTCTTCATGGTCTATGCGAATAGCATGCACATCATCCCCTTCATTTTCTTCAATGAATGTAGTCACATTTGTTGAGAAAGGATGAGTTTCAGAAATATCAAGATTCTCATCATGATTTTCATCACTATCATGGACCTTTCCTTGTAAAACCACTGACCACTTTTTATTAGAAGGATCTGTGACATAAAACACTTGTTTTGCTTGAGATGCCATGATGAATGGTTCGTTCGCATAAGCTAACTTGCTAAGATCAACCAGTGTAACTCCAAATTCATCGATTCTGACACCACTGTTGATATCAATCCATTTGCATTTAAATACAGGAACTTTAAACACAACATAATTAACTTCCCAAATCTCTTCAATCACCCCAAAGTACGGTGTAGATGCCATAACCGGGTTTTTATCTTTAGCACTAGAGAAGTGCATGGACTCAGCCACAATCATTACCCCACTATTTTGCGTGGTACTACGGTCATCCTTTGACTTTGTATAAAAAGAGGCTTTATTAATATCATATCCACTCCAAGTTATTATGTTACATTTAGGCCCATAAGACAACCACTTAATTGTATTAGAAACACTATCTTCATTAGCAATTCTTTCTTTAAACCACTCAGAGAAACTCTTATTATGCTATTTTAACAACCCTCTTTCATTCATCTTGGGGTACTTTTTCTTTACGATACTTTTGTGAGCAGATAAGTAAGGTTGAACTTCATCTATGTTATTCAATATATACAAATGCGCTTGAACAACCACATCAATACTTAAGCTCTTGACTTTTAAACCTTGTGTACCCACACCCTCATATCTTCCATCATGACGAGACTTGGGAACCCCTACAACATCCACTCCTGACAAATAGTTAGAACAAAACTCAATTGCTTCTTCTGCAATGTACCTCTCAATAATCGATGCTTCCGGACGGTGTGGGTTTTTTGTATACCCTTTTAGAATCTTCATGTATCGCTCTATTGGATACATCCACCGTAAAAAAAAACTGGACCACATAATCTAATCTCCCTTACTAGATGAACAATCAAGTGAACCATAATGTCAAAAAATGAAGGAGGAAAATACATCTCTAATTGGCACAAGATAACTGCAGCCTCATTTTCCAAATCGTCTAACTTTAGTGGATCAATGGTTTTACAACAAATTGCATTGAAAAATAAGCATAACCTAGTTATGGTCTTCCTTACGTTGTTAGGCAATATCCCACGAATAGCCAATGGTAGTAGTTGTTGCATTAAGACATGACAGTCGTGAGATTTTAAGCCAACTAATTTAAAATCTTTAACTGATACAAACCTCTTGACATTTGATGAGTAACCATGCGGCACTTTGATACTTTGTAAACACTCACAAAAACTTGTTTTCTCTTTTTTAGACAAAGTGTAGCAGGCAGGAGGCAAATATGTCTTGTTACCTATATATTGTGGAGTTAACTCTTCTCGTATACCCATCAAACCCAAATCCAGACGAGCATTAATACCATCTTTTGTCTTGCCTTGAATGTTGAGAAGTGTTCCAATTACACTATCGCATACATTTTTCTCCACATGCATCACATCAATATAATGTCTTACATCAAGACTAGACCAATAAGGAAGATCGAAGAAAATCGATCTCTTTTTCCATACATTTTTCACAGTAGATCGTTTTTGGTACTTTCCAAAGATAACATCAAGTCCCTGTTGTCGCTGATAAACTTCCTCTCCAGACAAGGGCTTTGGAGCAACACCATGCTCTTGTTCCCCATTGAAAGCTTTCCGCAATCTACGATATAGATGATAACGTTTTAGAAATTTTCGATGCCCGAGATAAACGGTCTTCTTTCCTTTTTCAAGCTGATGGTAACAAGTGTCTTTTTCACATATAGGACACACATTATGCCCTTTAACTTTATACCCAGACAAATTACCATATGCCAGAAAATCATTGATGGTGCAAAACAACATGGCACGCATATTGAACTGTTCGCCAGAATACGCATAAAAAACATCCACCCCTTCCTCCCACAGCACTCTTAAATCATCAATCAGTGGACTTAGATAAACGTCTATGTCATTTCCTGGTTGTTTTGGGCCCGATATCATCATCGATAACATAATATATTTACGCTTCATGCACAGCCTAGGAGATAGGTTGTAAATCATCAAGAGAACAGGCCAAGAACTATGGTTAGTACTCAGATTACCGAACGGATTCATTCCATCAGTAGCAAGTCCAAGTCTAAGGTTTCTCGACTCTTTGCCAAAATTTGGAAACAAAGAATCTATTTTCTTCCATTGCAAAGAATCAGCTACATGATGAATTTGTCCATCATATTTTCTTTCTTATGCATGCCATCTAAGATTCTTTGCGTCATCTGCATTGGCGAATAATCTCTTGAACCTTGAAATTATTGGTAGGTACCATACCACTTTCGCAGGAGGACCCTTTTTGACCACCTCATCATCAATTGACTCACCATCTTTCTTTTTGTAGCGTGAAGCCTTACACTTTGGACAATGATTATACTTTTCATACTCTTTTCTGTATAATATGCAATCATTAGGGCATGCATGTATCTTTTCATACTCCAAACCCATCGGACACAATATTTTCTTCGCCTCGTAATAACGACTTGGCATTACATTACCTTCTGGAAGCATTTCGGTCAACAATTCAAGCAACTCGATAAAACTTTTGTCAGTCCACCCATTCTTTGCCTTCAGATTAAATAATTTTAACACGGCTGACAGACGTGTAAATTTTTTGCATCCCGGGTACAATGTTTTATCCTTGTCATTGCATATAGTATCATACATATGTGCCCTCTTAAACGAATCTTGTCCAATATCACGCATCATGTCTTCTAGACGATCATCCATTTCTACACTAACATCATCTCTTTGAGACACGTTTGACTTTGCTACTACTTCACCGTGCCATATCCATTTTGTATAACTTTGACAAATCCCTACACAAATTAGATGATCCATGATTTCTTTCTTACTACGTTTTGGTTCTTTATTTGCACAACAAATACATGGACAGAGAAAAAGCGTAGGAAGACTTTTGTCAGCATTACTTTCAGCAAACTGTAGAAATTCCATCACTCCATGTTCGTACTCGTCACTTAATCGATTAGCTCTCATCCAACTACGATCCATAACTATGTTCACACGGAGGAAGGTCTGACGAACGGTGTGCCCGCGGCTGCGCTACTTCACGGAGATTCCGAGATTGCAAGTTGCGCTGCTTCGCGGAGAAAGAAAAATAGAATCAAATTTCAATGGCAAGGTGATAACTCTATTAAGTTTGATAGGTTAAATATAAACAGTGTGTTTCTGAGAGGACCATTAATTCTTTTGTCATAGGTTTCTAAATTTTCCACTTCTTTTATTTGGTGAGCATAAAAATAGGAGAAAGGGATTCAAATATAATAGTATAATAATAGTAACAAGAATGGAACAAAGTATAAAACACACGAGTAACAAAGTGTAATTTATAATAGTATAGTAATAGTAATGAGACTGTAACAACGAATTGATAAGCAAAATTTGGCAAAACATTGGTTTTAAACCAAATATCGTTGAACAACTATTTGGTAACATAATTAGAATATTAATTATTTATAAAAATTTAGATACTCCCTTCCACTATTTCTCTCTTTTCAATCTCTTCTTACAATCTAACATACTTTAAATATAAACTCAAAGAGGAATAATGCTAATCACTCATTTTCAAACAAAAATTTGCACTTACAGTTGAAACGGCGAGCGAAGAGTCGTGAAGGGCGTGAATCGGCCGGCGAGGAGTCGTGAAACGGAGATTCCGAGATTCCGAGATTGCAAGTTGTCACTATAGTTTTTCCAAGTCTTCCTTTATATTTAGCTGTTGGACTCACAATGCAAATGGAAATTGAAATTGTTATAGCAACATGCAAAAGTAAGACAATTGCCATGGAGAGTCAGTAAGAAACAAGGCCAAACAATGCAAAGGCCAAACAATTCGACACAAAAACATGTATAGCTACGATATATTTGCGTTGTGAGTAAAACAAAATTGCATACATACAGTTGAATTTCTTTTTGGCTATAGTTCCATTGTTGAGAGAGTATAAAAAGTTCCTCACAGCTTCAGCATTGAACCGAGCACTATACTGCAAATAAAAACAAATCGCATTAAAACCCTTACTAACTGTGATCGGTGGATTTAGAACTGACTGTTTAACGCTGGTTCGCGAAATGTCGCGGAAGCAAGAGTCGCCACCGTCTTTTATTTTCTCCAACATGGAAAGGACAAAAGCACAGCAAAATTCCTTATGAGATTGTTTCTCGGTATGGGAGGTAGATTTATAGAAAGGGAAGGTGTTAGCACCCTTTCTATCCATGGTTATCCATGGGCTCTTAGATACTTGCTCATTGTGTTTTCAAAATTTGTTTGCTTTTCAATTGTGAGTGGGTTTGAAAAAGTTTCGTTTAAAGATTTCGGAATAACTCTTGTATCAGTCCTCAAGAGTGTTTGAAAAATTGTTTTGAAAGCTTTTTGAAAGTGTCGGTGTGAAAAGAGTTTTGATTTGTTTTTTAATAGAGCAAGTATCTGTGAGTCATCTACCTACCCTAAGGAATTAGGCTGTGTAAATGTCCTTAAGGCAGTGCCATCCCACCATTGAGAGGTAGGTAGCACCACCGTTGGAGGTGTTCGGGTCAATTCGTTCGTAGGGACTGTGTGGTCACCAGAGCAACAGTAGGACACCTTAGAAGCTACCCTTATGCCCTTGATCCTTTTTTAATCCGAGGCAACCGTTTCGAGGCAACTGGATCATGGACATAAGGACTTACTAAAACGCCCTATACTTGACGACCACGTTTTGAAGGTAAGGCAACAGGTGAGGCGTACCCTAGAAGTGGTGTGTGAATTTGTGTGTTATTTTCATGTATTGTTATCTTTGATCATGCATTGGTGAGCTACGCTTGTTTTTAATTAGCTATACATTCTTTCATGCAAAGTTTAGAATTTAAGAGTGCGGAAATTTAAATGCGGAAAGATAAATCCTACGCTATTACAAGGCGCGGGTCTATACATCGCCAAAATACAAAGACCCGTTTGATAAAAGATGCGGAAAGTAAATAAATTCCTAATTACTATTACAAGTCTTGAGCAGTTACATAATATTCGAAAAGAAAATAAATGTGCGAAAGAATAAAAATAGAACGTCCGAGGGTTTTAACCCTTTTGAAATTAAATTGAATTAAAAAGTTAATTAATTATTTAATTAAGAAAAGAAATTGTTTTTTAGGTTTTTGGTATTTATGAAAATAAAGAAAAGAATTAAAATTAGAAGGAAACCCTAGTTCTAAATATTTTTAATTATTAATGAAAAATATACAAGTTGACCTAATTTATGCTAATTAATTATTTACATATTTATTTACAAAAGTAATAATTAATAATAATAATGATGAGAGAAAATTATTTATTAAGAAAAGGATGAAAAATGTCAAAAACCCTAATTCTACCTATTTTAATTTATTAAGAAAAGTGTTAAAATTGAAACCTAATTTAACTAAATTAATTACTTAACCTTTATTTACAAAAATATTCTAATAGTGAAATTAATAAGAATTAAATATTTAATATTTTTTGGTTTCTGATTTTTTTATTATGAAAATTATTTTAGGTGAATTAAATAAAAAAGTTAAAACAATTAAAACAAATTAAAACAAAAAAGAAAAGAAAAGGAAATTAAAAAATAGAATACAAACATTGGGGGGTGTCTGGCCCATTTTGGAGGTTTTTTGAAGTAATTTGGCCCACTGAAGCATAAGCTCGTTTGACTTTTCTGATCATGTGTGGGATAGTTGACTGAGTATACCATGGACTGCATTATCTGGCCATTGGATGGAACATCAGGGGTGCGTGTCAAGCCTGAGCGTGAGCGTATATGGTAGAATGTTTGATGGAAGCTGCATGGGAATACGTTACAACAAAAATTATCCAATATGAGGGGGGACCTGGGAATCGAACCCAGGTCCCAATGCTTACCAGCCACGTCTTCTACCAACTGAACCATTGCGTTCGTTTGTTAACATAATGATAAAGAAGCATAATATATGTAACATGCCAAATATGCTGAAATAATGAAAAAAACGCGCCAAAGTTCAAATGTCCCAATAGCACCAAGCCACGCATGCTTCTTCTCCGTTTGCCTGCAATTATATGAAACAAATAGCGGGGGTTTTAAACCCCCACAAAACCAAAGTCCAGAAAATAGCGATTAGAAGAGGACGAAATATAAAAAAGGCGCGATTGTTTCATTGAATTCGTCTTGTTGTCACGATTTGGTCTATACCGGTTTGAATGTCCAATTTTACCATGTGAGGAAAGCCCCAATTTAGAGCTTCTGAAACCCTAAGTTTCAACCATGGTGGATTCTGATTTAGGCAATATTATCACAATTAAGTTGTACCAATCGCTTCAGAATGTTAATATTAGTATAAATCAATCAAGAAAGATGGCTAAAAGTGCATGAATCGTGATATGGAATTCAAGGAATTTTGGCAAACCGTATAACCTGTGTTCTTCAGTTCTTTACACGTTTTGACTCGTTCTCGATTGCAAACGCTTCCTGGATGTTTTGGCAATGTATTGGAATGCTTTTGAAGCTTTGAATTGTGCTCTAACTATGAAATCAGTTTTCAAGTTTTTGGCCAAAAATTGCAAATTGGTTATGCAGCTTCTGAGCAGTTTTTCGTGTCCCCTTGAATAGGGTTGATTTGTGCATATGTAAGTGAATGAAATTAGGTCAAGAAACCAGCCCAAAGTCCATGAATTGATGATTTGAAGATTTGATTTTCTCATATCTTTTTCAATCTTTTTTCCATGCAAATCTTGCCAAATATGGATGATATTGTCCCCTTGAGATGGTGCACGAAATCTCTTGCATATAATGAACATATTTGCTGCACCAAAAAGATTTAAAACCATTATTTGATATTTTTCTCATAATTAAATTTAATTAAATGAATTAATAAGAATAAAAATTCAATTAATTAATTAAAAATAAGAAAATAAATCCCTTTGAGCTTAATGGGTCGTGCATATGCTTTGGGTAATGGTTCGAGGAAGAATTTGAGGCCCATTAGCATTTTTGAAGTGTTTTAGGCAAAGTTGACTTTTCAAAATTCCCACAAATTTCCCAACTTCTTCAAGGCATATCTTACTCAATTTTGAATCTATGATCATGTTCTTGGACATTTTGGAAAGGTCTTGAAGTCCTCTAACCAATGCCTTTGGTCCCATGTCATTTTGATTTACCAATCTCAAGTTATGGTCTTTGACTTAAAGTGCCTTTTTGTTGACTTTTGAAAATGACCTATAATGTTGAAATTGATAACTTTTTGTGAGAGCATTTCTTGGACTTGAAGTGTGAAGATGAGTTGTAGGAAATGTCATCCTCTTCAAAATGAGCTTTGGGTGGGATTTTTCTGATAAACCATGAAGAGGTTATGCCCTGGTCAATTTGCAGTTGACTTTTTCAACTATCTAAAAAATAGAAACTTTTGCATCTTGAGACTTTTTGAGCCATGCTTTGAGAAATCATGATCAAGAATTGATCAAATGATGATTGTGGCTTCAAAATAATATGTTGACCAAAATTTTTTACTTTTGACTGTCAAATGACCATTTTGCCCCTGCAGTTGACTGTGAAGCATTTAGGGTTTTTGACTGTGCAACTTGAGGTTGTGAGTCTTGAAACTTGACATATGGATGCTTGACAATGTGTATAGGCATGTGGGACTTGTTTGGACCCTTGGAAACCTCAATTTCTTTGCAAGAACCAAAACCCTAATTTTTGACTGTGTTAGAAGGCAATTGGACTGTGCAACCCTTGAGAGATTTTGAATCATCTGGAGATTGATCCTGGCAAATCTTGAAGAATATGGGAGGGCAAATTTTGGGGTACAACAGTTGCCCCTGTTCAATCTTCTTAGACCTGAGGATGTAGATTGGCTGGCGTGCCTTTCGTAATCCGAAGGTGGAAGATGATTGAACACTAGAGTGCCCAGAAATTCGCACTCACATAGTAGAGTGTCAGCAGTATGACGCAGAGAATGGGCTTACAGATGCCATTTGGAGACTGATGGATAGGAGGATGGGCTTATAGATGCCATCTGGAAGTGTGACAGACCTTTGTTGGGAATGGGCTTATGGATGCCATTTGGAGATTGTCGGCATGTGGATGGGCTTATAGATGCCATCTAGGTGTCGATCGCGTAAGAGATTCCTTAGCGAGAACTTGCGTACCTGAGAAAGAAAATAATTATGTGGCCTATTACAGGGGTTGATATTCAAACTCTTTATGTAGACGTGCCCTGGCTGGATACAGGAATCGAATCTTCAAACTCTTCAGACGTGCCCTGGCAAGATACAGGAATCGAGTCCGGAGAATATAGTCGTCAACAGATACACCCTGGAATGATACAGGAATCAGATCTTCGAACTCTTCAGACGTGCCCTGGCAAGATACAGGAATCGAGTCTGGTATAGTCGTCAACAGATACACCCTGGCAAGATACAGGAATCAGATCTTCGAACTCTTTAGACGTGCCCTGGAAGGATACAGGAATCGAGTTTGGTAATGTAGCCGTCAACAGATACACCCTGGCAAGATACAGGAATCGGATCTTCGAACTCTTCAGACGTGCCCTGGCAGGATACAGGAATCGAGTCTGGAATATAGTCGTCAACAGATACACCCTGACAAGATACAGGAATCGTATCTTCGAACTCTTCAGACGTGCCCTGGCAGGATACAGGAATCGAGTCTGGAATATAGTCGTCAACAGATACACCCTGGCAAGATACAGGAATCGGATCTTCGAACTCTTCAGACGTGCCCTGGCAAGATACAGGAATCGAGTCTGGTAATGTAGTCGTCAATAGATACACCCTGGCAAGATACAGGAATCGGATCTTCGAACTCTTCAGACGTGCCCTGGCGAGATACAGGAATCGAGTCTGGAATTAGTCGTCAACAGATACACCCTGGCAAGATACAGGAATCGGATCTTCGAACTCTTCAGACGTGCCCTGGCAAGATACAGGAATCGAGTCTGGAATTAGTCGTCAACAGATACACCCTGGCAAGATACAGGAATCGGATCTTCGAACTCTTCAGACGTGCCCTAGCAAGATACAGGAATCGAGTCTGGAATATAGTCGTCGACAGATACACCCTGGCAAGATACAGGAATCGGATCTGGAATCACGACAGTTGATAGTAACTATCTTGGTATTGATCTTTGTCCTGAAATGACAAAACGTTAGTTGTATGCAATGTCATGATGTATGACATGTGTGATGTTCTTAGAATAAATGAGATTGTATGTTCATGATGCGTGTATGCATGCATTATGTATGAAGATGTGATGTTTATGAATGCGTTTTTGTCTAGGAAAGTAAATCCTTGACGAATGCCGGGAACTTGAATCCTGGGCTTGATGTTGGAGAGTAGAGCTTTTGTTTCCGCTGGGGATGATAGTTGCAAGAATACCGGTAGGAGAAGATGACTCCGTTGGGGAATAAACTTGGCGAATAGAATACTCTGCGGGGAATGCTCTGTGGGGAAAGAGGCACTTTGCTGAGGTTTGATGATAACTCCGCTGGGGATACCATTGATGTGTTATTTTGAAGGAATTGATGAACTCCGCTGGGGGATAGGCTTCGTCGGGGACGATCTTTCCGTGACAATTGGCTGAGGATAACCCAGTTATATCCTGGTGGGGAAATAACCTTTGAATAAAGTCGGGGAGACGCGCTCGTGCTCTGCAGGGGATAAGCTTTCCAGAATCTACTGGGGATAAGCTTTAAGACCTGCTGGGGATATGGATTCCACTCTCCTGGGGAAACTTTTCAGATTGGACTGGGGAAGTGGCTCCACTTGATGTTCGGTATATCGCCGGGGAACAATCTTAGATCGAGATTGCCGGGGATGCTTGTTAGGAATGTTTGTATACTCCGCTGGGGAATGTTGAGATCTTCTGGGGATAATCCAACTTCCTTGAGACTGACAGTAGGCTAACTCTACTTGGGGAGAGTATTGCTGACTTGCTAGGGGATATCGTGCCTTGTAGGGCTGACGGGAGACCAACTGCTTGGGAGAGAATTGTGGAATCTTGGCTCACTCTCTGGGGAATTAAGGCATCTTGGTTACATTCTTCAGCCGAATCTACCTTGTACCTGGAGGACAGAGCAACTTGTATAGTGCCGACAATTCTTATTGCCCCAGTTTCTGCAGGAGCAGAAGGCCTATGAGGTGTTTAATGACTGTCGATGGACAAATCTTCTTCTGGTAGACAAGTGATGAGATGAAGGGACATAGTCGTACGCTTTTGATCCCTAATTTTTGCCTAGACCACCCTTTCGGGTTTTCAGTCCACCGGGATACCCATTTTTACCCAAGCCTCCCTTTCAGGTTTTCGACTTGCCGGGTGTATAGATTTTTTCATTTTCATCCCTTATTTTTGCCCGAACCTTTTTGGTTCGCCGGGAAGCCCTTATTTTTGCCTAGGTGTGTCAACCTAGCGGGTCTTTGATTATGCGTAGTATTTTTCCGACTATGTCCACGCTCTCAGGATGTAGGGAGTTGTCACTGTCAGCAGTGTGGAGTTGTCAGACTACCAGAAGATCTTCGTTTTAATCGTCCAATGCCCCAAGTGATCCAGATGGAGATTTGCCCTGAGCTGGTTGGCCTTTTGAGAGATTCTCCGAATCTTGACTGGACTGCCCCATATGATAGACCATGATCATGTCTGCCCCTTGATTGGAGGTGCTTTTGTTCATTAGACATTCGTCGTGCGAACTTCTATGCTGTTCAAACAAATAGTCATATGCAAACAATGTTATTTTAAAAATGCAAAGCTCATGTCTGTTTCGAAGTTTTTTTGAAAATGCATCTTTTTTAGTAAAAACAAGTGAATTTTGTAAAACTGTGATGTCAACTCAGTATTTTACAGCAAGCCTTAAGGAGTCAGGATACCTTTCGTAACAATATACTTTCGAACTAACCCATGCTTCAACTAGGACTTTTTAAGGGTTATAGCGTGGCCTGGTTCATGGTTTAAGAAACAAAGGATAAAGGCTCAAATTATTTGTACCCGCCCGCTCTTCGTGATGTTCTTCAAACCTAAACTCAGTTGATCGTGCGTTAGACCTTGTTTGAGTCTTTGCTCTATTATTCCAGTGATGGTTCGGATATTGACAATTTATTTTGAATAGGCAGTCATTTCTTTTTTTGTTGAGGGTTTGCAGGACCTCTTTTCTTTTTGATTTTGTTATCCCTGTTTTCTGCCTGAACTGTTTCTTTTTGTATTTACAGTCAGCGGGATGCCCCAGTTTTGTAAGTCTCCTTCATAGGTTTTGACTTGCTGGGCTTTTGTTTTGAAAGATAATGATTGTCTGTCTTTTTGATTATTCGGAACCATCACTGTCTTTTGTTTCAGAAGGACTTCTTTTGATGCCATTCGTTGTGCACTTGGATCAACTGAGAGAACTACCCTGCCCCAGGTTATGATTAAGGGTTTTAATTTTCGAAAAGAAAAACTCCTGCTTCTTTGGCTCAGAGGGGTTGACGAGGGATTATCATCCTTATAACTCCAGTGTTTAGGAATTGAAACAATGCTTGTACCTCATCAGCGGGGTCTGTTCAAAAGCATACTGTAGATTATGGTATTGTTTTCGTCATCCTCCCTCAAGAGGCTTAGAATTATTAATCGAGCATTGAACATCACAAAAAATGAAAGCAATTTTAAATATAGCGAATGCGAATATATTGATTCAAAACAGACATATGCGATGCATTGATAAAGTAATAAAGTTTGCTATGACAATAATTGTTTGTATAAGCAAAGAAAATACAACTTGAACATTCGAATGAACAAAAAGTATTCTAGTCTCAGGACTCATCACTTCAAATGGTGAATCCTGTAGGGATGGTAGAAGCACTCAGCCTGACCCACTTGGGTGAAATCCATTTCCCCTTCATTAATCAGGTCCTGGACCTTGTTCTTCAGAGCCCAGTAGTCGGCAGTGTCATGTCCAGGACTATCAGAGTGGTATGCACATCTTCTGTTGGGATGATAGTTAGGAGCAGAGACGTTGGGATTCTGGGGAGGAGCTCTTAGTGTAATCGGATTCAACTTCAACAGGTGTTGTAAAGCTTGAAACAGCGACATGTTGAGCTGGGTGAATTGCCTCTTGGACCTGCTTGGCTTACTCTGATCAACCTGTTGCTCTGGGCGAGGTTGATGCTGGGCTTGTGAAGTGGTAGCAATTTGGAGAGGTCTACTCTTCACCATACTAGACTCTTGTCCTCTTGGAAGTTGATCAATGACCTGGTCCCTGACTTGGGCCGGTTGCTTCATGTCTTGATGAAGCTGACTGATCATGGTCCTCAACTCTTCTTGCTCCCGAGCTAAGCCTTGTATGAGAGCCATTTGCCCCAGCATCTGGGTTCTCATGTTATCTACCTCAGCTTGCAGACGTTTCAGCCGTTTGTCCTTGTCGTCTTCAGGACTTTTGTTGGCCAAATTCCCCATGAGGAGTGTCCTTAACTCTTCCTGCCCCTTGGATAGGCTTAAGAAGATCTCCCTGAACTGAGTCTCTTGAGCATGAAGATCCTGGTTGTCTGGTTGGAAAGCCATGGCTGAAATAAACAGCGAGAATAGGTAAGTGACCTGTAACAAGGGTACCTGTTATGCAATGATGTGTATGTATGCATGCAATGTTTTCAAGGATCTCGCGGGGTAAACAAGAAAATTGTTAGAGTTTGCATTTTGTAGCTTGATGGAAGGCACTGCATATTGTTGAGAGTCCTTCTTCAAGAGTCAAGGCTCACCATATCTAGTGGGTCATAGCCCCTGACTCGAGTCATTATGTTTTGACCTCCAAACAACCTTGGCTAGAGGAACCTTCTTTAGGAGTCAAAGCTCACCATATTTAGTGGGTCATAGCCCCTGACCCAAGTTATCATGCTTGGATTTCCATACAACCTTGGCTAGAGGAAAATAAATCCCCTTTGCCCCTTGCTAGACATTTTGGTTCATCATGACCTGCATCACAAACCCTTGAGATCCTTGAAATGGATTAGTCCTTATGCAGGATGTATGCAATGGTATGATGGCATGATGTTATGCTATGCGTGGAGTAATGTAGGTAAACCATGTTATGAGTCCAGATTAAGGACTATAAACAAAACCTGCAAGAAACTCAAGTGTCAGATAACAAGCATGCAAATAGTCAAGTTGGAAGGCACACAAGTCAGACAGAGAGCCCTTAGAGTTTAGGCCAGCATGGGGTCTAGGTATTACCCTCTTGAAGTTGGTGGGCTCAAAACCTGTCCTATCATAAGTAACCGGGTTCTAGAGGATCCCAATATCACTGACTACCCTCAATCGGTCATAACTCCAGCATCACAATCTTTTCTTACGGCCAGAACCATCGCGAGAGTTTAGCCTCAATGGGTGTAGCATACTGCTACTGTTCTATTGGCCAAGTTGGGTCAAATTAGGGTTCTAAGGTCGGTTGGTTCTCAATGACTCCTCTGAAGACCCATATCCTCCTCGTTGCAACACAAGGGATATCGATACAGACCAAGGTGTCACACCAACGTAGCCACTGCTTCACCCATGTCGGTCTATGCCGGACAGGTCCCTCACAGCTTATGCTACTTAAAAGGGTATCCCCAGATCCGGGTTAGGATCTATGAAACTCCAAGACAATGCCCACAATATTAAAGCAAACAAATCAAGCAATTGAAAACATAAGTATAGTCTAATCCTAAGGTACACCTCACTTTAATCTCCCCAGCAGAGTCGCCAGTTCTATGATCGGTGGATTTAGAACTGACTGTTTAACGCTGGTTCGCGAAATGTCGCGGAAGCAAGAGTCGCCACCGTCTTTTATTTTCTCCAACATGGAAAGGACAAAAGCACAACAAAATTCCTTATGAGATTGTTTCTCGGTTCGGGAGGTAGATTTATAGAAAGGGAAGGTGTTAGCACCCTTTCTATCCATGGTTATCCATAGGCTCTTAGATACTTACTCATTGTGTTTTCAAAATTTGTTTGCTTTTCAATTGTGAGTGGGTTTGAAAAAGTTTCGTTTAAAGATTTCGGAATAACTCTTGTATCAGTCCTCAAGAGTGTTTGAAAAATTGTTTTGAAAGCTTTTTGAAAGTGTCGGTGTGAAAAGAGTTTTGATTTGTTTTTTAATAGAGCAAGTATCTGTGAGTCATCTACCTACCCTAAGGAATTAGGATGTGTAAATGTCCTTAAGGCAGTGCCATCCCACCATTGAGAGGTAGGTAGCACCACCGTTAGAGGTGTTCGGGTCAATTCGTTCGTAGGGACTGTGTGGTCACCAGAGCAACAGTAGGACACCTTAGAAGCTACCCTTATGCCCTTGATCCTTTTTTAATCTGAGGCAACCGTTTCGAGGCAACTGGAGCATGGACATAAGGACTTACTAAAACGCCCTATACTTGACGACCACGTTTCGAAGGTAAGGCAACAGGTGAGGCGTACCCTAGAAGTGGTGTGTGAATTTGTGTGTTATTTTCATGTATTGTTATCTTTGATCATGCATTGGTGAGCTACGCTTGTTTTTAATTAGCTATACATTCTTTCATGCAAAGTTTAGAATTTAAGAGTGCGGAAATTTAAATGCGGAAAGATAAATCCTACGCTATTACAAGGCGCGGGTCTATACATCGCCAAAATACAAAGACCCGTTTGATAAAAGATGCGGAAAGTAAATAAATTCCTAATTACTATTACAAGCCTTGAGCAGTTACATAATATTCGAAAAGAAAATAAATGTGCGAAAGAATAAAAATAGAACGTCCGAGGGTTTTAAACCCTTTTGAAATTAAATTGAATTAAAAAGTTAATTAATTATTTAATTAAGAAAAGAAATTGTTTTTTAGGTTTTTGGTATTTATGAAAATAAATAAAAGAATTAAAATTAGAAGGAAACCCTAGTTCTAAATATTTTTAATTATTAATGAAAAATATACAAGTTGACCTAATTTATGCTAATTAATTATTTACATATTTATTTACAAAAGTAATAATTAATAATAATAATGATGAGAGAAAATTATTTATTAAGAAAAGGATGAAAAATGTCAAAAACCCTAATTCTACCTATTTTAATTTATTAAGAAAAGTGTTAAAATTGAAACCTAATTTAACTAAATTAATTACTTAACCTTTATTTACAAAAATATTCTAATAGTGAAATTAATAAGAATTTAATATTTAATATTTTTTAGTTTCTGATTTTTTTATTATGAAAATTATTTTAGGTGAATTAAATAAAAAAGTTAAAACAATTAAAACAAATTAAAACAAAAAAGAAAAGAAAAGGAAATTAAAAAATAGAATACAAACATTGGGGGGTGTCTGGCCCATTTTGGAGGTTTTTTGAAGTAATTTGGCCCACTGAAGCATAAGCTCGTTTGACTTTTCTGATCATGTGTGGGATAGTTGACTGAGTATACCATGGACTGCATTATCTGGCCATTGGATGGAACATCAGGGGTGCGTGTCAAGCCTGAGCGTGAGCGTATATGGTAGAATGTTTGATGGAAGCTGCATGGGAATACGTTACAACAAAAATTATCCAATATGAGGGGGGACCTGGGAATCGAACCCAGGTCCCAATGCTTACCAGCCACGTCTTCTACCAACTGAACCATTGCGTTCGTTTGTTAACATAATGATAAAGAAGCATAATATATGTAACATGCCAAATATGCTGAAATAATGAAAAAAAACGCGCCAAAGTTCAAATGTCCCAATAGCACCAAGCCACGCATGCTTCTTCTCCGTTTGCCTGCAATTATATGAAACAAATAGCGGGGGTTTTAAACCCCCACAAAACCAAAGTCCATAAAATAGCTATTAGAAGAGGACGAAATATAAAAAAGGCGCGATTGTTTCATTGAATTCGTCTTGTTGTCACGATTTGGTCTATACCGATTTGAATGTCCAATTTTACCATGTGAGGAAAGCCCCAATTTAGAGCTTCTGAAACCCTAAGTTTCAACCATGGTGGATTCTGATTTAGGCAATATTATCACAATTAAGTTGTACCAATCGCTTCAGAATGTTAATATTAGTATAAATCAATCAAGAAAGATGGCTAAAAGTGCATGAATCGTGATATGGAATTCAAGGAATTTTGGCAAACCGTATAACCTGTGTTCTTCAGTTCTTTACACGTTTTGACTCGTTCTCGATTGCAAACGCTTCCTGGATGTTTTGGCAATGTATTGGAATGCTTTTGAAGCTTTGAATTGTGCTCTAACTATGAAATCAGTTTTCAAGTTTTTGGCCAAAAATTGCAAATTGGTTATGCAGCTTCTGAGCAGTTTTTCGTGTCCCCTTGAATAGGGTTGATTTGTGCATATGTAAGTGAATGAAATTAGGTCAAGAAACCAGCCCAAAGTCCATGAATTGATGATTTGAAGATTTGATTTTCTCATATCTTTTTCAATCTTTTTTCCATGCAAATCTTGCCAAATATGGATGATATTGTCCCCTTGAGATGGTGCACGAAATCTCTTGCATATAATGAACATATTTGTTACACCAAAAAGATTTAAAACCATTATTTGATATTTTTCTCATAATTAAATTTAATTAAATGAATTAATAAGAATAAAAATTCAATTAATTAATTAAAAATAAGAAAATAAATCCCTTTGAGCTTAATGGGTCGTGCATATGATTTGGGTAATGGTTCGAGGAAGAATTTGAGGCCCATTAGCATTTTTGAAGTGTTTTAGGCAAAGTTGACTTTTCAAAATTCCCACAAATTTCCCAACTTCTTCAAGGCATATCTTGCTCAATTTTGAATCTATGATCATGTTCTTTGACATTTTGGAAATGTCTTGAAGTCCTCTAACCAATGCCTTTGGTCCCATGTCATTTTGATTTACCAATCTCAAGTTATGGTCTTTGACTTAAAGTGCCTTTTTGTTGACTTTTGAAAATGACCTATAATGTTGAAATTGATAACTTTTTGTGAGAGCATTTCTTGGACTTGAAGTGTGAAGATGAGTTGTAGGAAATGTCATCCTCTTCAAAATGAGCTTTGGGTGGGATTTTTCTGATAAACCATGAAGAGGTTATGCCCTGGTCAATTTGTAGTTGACTTTTTCAGCTGTCTAAAAAATAGAAACTTTTGCATCTTGAGACTTTTTGAGCCATGCTTTGAGAAATCATGATCAAGAATTGATCAAATGATGATTGTGGCTTAAAAATAATATGTTGACCAAAATTTTTGACTTTTGACTGTCAAATGACCATTTTGCCCCTGCAGTTGACTGTGAAGCATTTAGGGTTTTTTACTGTGCAACTTGAGGCTGTGAGTCTTGAAACTTGACATATGGATGCTTGACAATGTGTATAGGCATGTGGGACTTGTTTGGACCCTTGGAAACCTCAATTTCTTTGCAAGAACCAAAACCCTAATTTTTGACTGTGTTAGGAGGCAATTGGACTGTGCAACCCTTGAGAGATTTTGAATCATCTGGAGATTGATCCTGGCAAATCTTAAAGAATATGGGAGGGCAAATTTTGGGGTACAACACTAACCCACGAAAAAGCCAACAAAACAGATTAACAAAATAAAAAACATAACCAGAACAACAACAACATAGTACTTAGAGTTTTTTCGATCAGAATAATAAACAAAATTGGCAGGAGCTTTTATTTGGTGAGCATAAAAATATGAGAAAGGGATTCAAATATAATAGTATAATAATAGTAACAAGAATGGAACAAAGTATAAAACACAGAGTAACAAAGTGTAATTTATAATAGTATAGTAATAGTAATGAGACTGTAACAACGAATTGATAAGCAAAATTTGGCAAAACATTGGTTTTAAACCAAATATCATTGAACAACTATTTGGTAAAATAATTTAGATACTCCCTTCCACTATTTCTCTCTTTTCAATCTCTTCTTACAATCTAACATACTTTAAATATAAACTCAAAGAGGAATAATGCTAATCACTCATTTTCAAACAAAAATTTGCACTTACAGTTGAAACGGCAAGCGAAGAGTCGTGAAGGGCGTGAATCGGCCGGCGAGGAGTCGTGAAGGGCAATCGGCGGAGAGGAGTCGTGAAACGGAGATGGTGACGGTGAGTCGTTGACGGTGGGCATCGCGGTGGGCAGCGGTGGGCG
The DNA here is from genome assembly GCA_948472305.1 of Vicia faba. Lineage (NCBI taxonomy): Eukaryota > Viridiplantae > Streptophyta > Magnoliopsida > Fabales > Fabaceae > Vicia > Vicia faba. The sequence goes on along the minus strand of OX451741.1, from coordinate 1,218,547,127 downwards.
TCGCGGCGAAGGTGAGTCGTTGACGGTGTTGGAGGAGAGACGAGAAAATGGGTCGGAGGAGAGACGACGAAATGGGTCAGAGAAAATGGCAGCGGTGGGCGTCACGGCGAATGAAGTCGCGGAGAAAATGGGTCGGAGAAAATGGAGGAGACTGTACAGTGTTCGAGAATGTGGGTTGTTTCTTTGAATTTTGTTTTTATAATTTTTTACATCGATGGACTTTCCAACCGATACAAGCGTTTGGCTTTTACATCGGTGGAAAGTCCCACCGATACACGCATTTTGTATATTATTTTAAAACTTAATTCAAGCGTAGGCTTTTACATCAGTGGAACCTCCAAACGATACCAGAGTTGGCCTTTACATCGGTGGAAAGTCCAACCGATGTAATATCTTTACGTTACACGCGTTGCCTTTTTATGATTTTTTAATATATTTTATATATTAATTCAAGGGAGCATTTTTTACATCGGTGGAAAGTCCAACCGATGTAATATCTTGCTTATATTTTTTTTACGTTACACGCGTTGGCTTCTTATGATTTTTTAATATATTTTATATATTAATTCAAGCGAGCATTTTTTACATCGGTTTTTAGTTAAACCGATGTAATATCTTGCTTTTTTTTTTTTTACGTTTTTGTCACCTTGTTTCTTATTTACAAAAATGCCACCGTGTTTTTTTTCTGGAAATCTTTTACATCGGTGGATGAGATTGCCCGATGTAATAGGTGACGAAAAAAAAAAATTTCCTTATTTTTTATATCATTGCAAATAAATACCTGATGTAAAAAGTTTGTTAACTGTATTTTTTACATCACATATTTTGATACCCGATGTAAAAACTTTTTCTCAAATGTCTTTTTTTTAGTAGTGATATAATTTTGACATTACATATGTGAGTAATGTTTGTGTAAATTTTAAGATCTTCTCATTCAATTTATTAAATTAAAATTGTCTAGTAACTTTGATTGAATTAGATGAAACAACGAGTTGCAAAAGTAACATCTGTTTTTTAATTTTGATTCAATTAAAATTAAAAAAGATGTAGTTTGTAATTTTTTTCATGCGAACTGTTATGGTCGGTAAAAAAGAAGACACAGTTTGGCCGGAAATTTGCATATTTGTGATGGTAAATATATAGTGATTATCAAGGTTATCCATGTGGCTAATGATTGATGTCAAAGGCATCCATTATCTGACAGGACTTATTACTAATATTTGATCATTATGTGAGAGTCCGCTTACAGTTAATTCTTACAATCAAAGATTAGGAATTGATGGTATTTTTGGTATCTTGTCATGGTCTTATATAATTTGCATATAAATAATATTGTGCATGTCTATATGGTTATTTGGCATGCCTATTAATGTCATTGTATATTTATTATTCTTCTAAATGGACCCAATTGTTGTTGCTACCGCACTAAATTTTATTGCTCAGATTAACTTTATCCTTATGCTGAGTGAGATGAACTTTAAATCTTGGAAAGAATTTGTGGAGATCATTCTCGGGTGCATGGATTTAGATTTATCTTTGAGGGAGGAGCGCCCCACCACCACTACTAAGAACCCAAATGAAACTAAAATTGAAAAATAGGACTGATCTAACCCAATGTGCCTTGTGATGATCAAAAGATCCATACCTGAAATGATTAGGGGCTCGATTATTGAGAGTGAAAGCACCAAGAAGTTCCTCGAAACTGTGGAGTAATTTTTTTCTAAAAATGATAAGGCTACGGGAATTATTTTACAAAATAAGAAGGATAATTTTATCACTTTTGTTTGTTCTTAAATTAATTTAGCTTTTCTACCAAAGGAAACTTGGTGGGTAGATTATGTTGATACTACTCACATAAGTATGTACATTCATGGTTGCATATGGAGCCGTCCATCAATTGATGCTGAAAGATTCATCTATGTGGACGATAGCAATAAAGTTGCAGTAGAGGCTATAGGGGCTTTTAGATTAATATTAAGACCGATTTTCATTTTGATTTGATTGAGAGTTTTGTTTCACCATCTATTAGACGGAATTTAGTTTATGTGTCTATTTTGGACAAATCAGGTTATACTTGTTCATTTGGAAACAATAAATTTAGTCTCTCTTGTGATTCAAATGTTGTTAGCCCTGGTTCTTTGATCGATAATCTTTATATGCTTGATATTGAGTATCCTTATAACAAAATAATGCAAATAGAGTCATATGGTACAAAACGAAAATTAAATGACAATTCCGCCACTTTATGGTATAAGATATTAGGACATATATCTAAATAAAGAATTCAAAGGCTTATGCCAGACAATATTCTTATATCCCTTGTTTTGTCAGGCTTTCAAGTCAGCATTCAATGTATCAAGGGTTAGCAGACAAACAAGAGGAATTTACATGTTGAAAGAGCTAAGGATGTCTTGGAACTAATTCATACTGATATACGATGTCATTTCCATACAGGATCTTGGAATGGACAATGGTATCTTATTACATTCATAGATGATTACTTAAGGTATGGCTACTTGTATTTGATTCATGAGAAATCTCAATCTTTGGACGTGTTCAAGTCATTCAAAGCTGAAGTAGAACTTCAACTTGGAAAGAAAGTAAAAGATGTCAAATTTGACTGCGGTGGAGAATATTATGGTCGGTATGATGGATTATGGGAACAACATCTAGGTCCCTTTGTGATTTTCCTCGATGAGTGTGGAATTGTTCTGCAATACATAATGCCAGGAAAACCCAGCATGAATGAAGTTGCAGAACAACGAAACCAGACTCTTAAGAATATGATTAGTCATTCTTCTCTTCCATAGTAATTTTGGGGAGAAGCATTAAAGACCACGGTTTATATCCTTAATAAAGTAGTAGCTAAGACCCCTTATGAGCTAGGGACTGGGAAAAAGCCCAACATTAGACACTTGCATATTTGGGGATGTCCAGCTGAAGCGAGGCCTTATAAGCCTCATGAAGGTAAGTTAGATGTAAAAATAGTTAGCTATGATTTTAGTTGGATACGCATAACTCTCTTACAGGTACAAGTTTTACAATCCCATCAATAGAACAATTTTTGAAACGGGAAATGAAAAATTCCTTTAGGATGTAGAGTTTGGAGGGGAAGGAAGCATAAGGAGTGTTTCCTTTGATGAATAAATTATTTCTCACAATGATCAAGTCTTTGTACATATCTTTGTTCCAGAAGCATATTCTGAAATAAACAATGATATTATTCCTAACATCCCTTAAGAACAAGATAGTATTGAGTTTCTTCCTCAAGCCCCACCTATAGTTCAAAATCAACAACCTCAAGAGCCATCATTAAGAAGACCCACTAGAGAGAGGAAGAGTGCAATTTCACATGATTATGTTGTATTTCTTCAGGAACATGAGGATGGAATTGGTTTGATTGAGGAAGATCCTATCAACTTTAGTAAAGCTATGCAGAGTCCAAACTCTCTTAAGTGGGTTGATGCCATGAAAAATGAGATGAAGTCGATGGCTGACAATGATGTTTGGGATCTCGTTAAATTACGTGAAGGAAAGAAACCCATTTATTGTAAATGGATATTAAAACCGAAAGGGATTCAAAGGGTAATATTGAGAGATATAAAGATTGTTTTGTCGCAAAAGGATTTACTCAAAAGGAAGGAATTGACTATAAAGAGACTTTCTCTCCAGTTTCTTCGAAGGTCTCTCTTAGGATCATGATGGCATTGGTAGCTTGTTTTGATTTAGAGTTTCATCATATGGATGTAAACATTATGTTTCTAAATGGAAACATTGAAGAGAAAATATATATGGTGCAACCAAAAAACTTTGTGTCAGGAGACCCAAAGTCTATGGTTTGCAAACTAAAGAAATCCATATATGGCCTTAAACGGGATACCCATCAATGGTATATCAAATTTCATAAAGTAATATCCTAATTTTGTTTTGAGTCTAATCCGATTGATAATTGTGTATACCAAAAGTTTAGTGGGAGTAAATTCAGTTTCTTGGTACTATATGTAGTTGATATCCTTTTGGAAAGCAACAATATAGGCTTATTGTACAAAAAAAGAGATTTCTCACAAATAAAATTGAGATGAAAGATCTTGGGTATGCCTCATTTATCTTAGGAATTCAAATACTTAGAGATCGTTCTCGAGGTATTTTAGGATTGTCACAAAGGATATATATTGATACAGTTTTGGATAGATTCTCCATGAAAGAAAGTAAACCATGAGATACACTTGTTGCTAAATTAGACAAGTTGTCTCAAACAGTGTCCCACTATGGATCTTAAAAAGAAAGATATGCATAAGGTTTCATATGCTTCAGCTGTGAGAAGTCTTATGTATGCTCAAGTTTGCACATGCCCGACTTAGCATTAATTGTAGGAGTTCTTGGTAAATATCTAAGTAACCCTAGTATGCAACACTAGATAGTAGTAAATAGTGCAATTAGCTACCTAACGAGAACAACCGACTTCGTGCTCACTTATCGAAAGTTAGATAACTTGGAGATCGTTGGGTATTCTGACTCAAATTTTGCAGGATGTTCGGATAGCAGATGTTCCATATCTGGTTACATCTTTCTCTTGGCTGGAGGAGTCGTCTCCTGGAAGTCTTCCAAACATACTTTAGTGGTTCATTCCACCATGGCAACAAATTTTGAGGCTTGCTTTGAGGCATCAAATCGTGCAATTTGGCTACGGAACTTTGTCACAAGCATGCACATCATTGGGAGCATTGAAAGGCCCTTGAAGGTTTATTGTGACAATAGTGCAACTGTTCTCTACTCCAACAATAATATAAGTTATATTAAATCAGAATTTATTGATATCAAGTATCTTGTTATGAAAGAAAGAGTTAAGGAGAAACAAATTATGATAGAACATATAGGGACAGACTTAATGCTAGCTGATCTACTAACCAAATGTTTGACGCCTAAGGATTTTCAAGGCTATGTTGGTCACATGGGTCTTGGTTTTCAGATTGTTTTACATTATATTGAGTTCTTTCTTATCTTTCTATACTTTGTTTTATTTTGGTACAAACTTTATGTTATGTTTAATTTTATGCAGAAATAAAAACATATGAGGTATTATTGTTATAACAATATCAAGTTTTTTTTGTTATGTGCAAATATTGTAATTTCGAATTGCACCTTGTGATCGGTGGATCTGGAACTGACTGTTTTTTAGCTGGTTTCGCGAAATGTCGCGGAAAGCAAGAGTCGCCACCGTCTTTTATTTTCTCCAAATGGAAAGGACAAAAGCACAGAAAAATTCCTTAAAGAGATTGCTCTCGGTTCGGGAGGTAGATTTATAGAAAGGGAAGGTGTTAGCACCCTTTCTATCCATGGTTGTCCATGGGCTCTTAGATACTTGCTCATTTGTGTTTTCAAAATGTTTGTTTGCTTTTCAAAAGTGTGTGGGTTTGAAAAAGTTTCTTTGAAAGTTTCAGATCGACTCTTGTATCAGTCCTCAAGAGTGTTTGGAAAATTGTTTTTGAAAGCTTTTTGAAAGTGTGAGGTGTGAAAAGAAGTTTTTGATTTTGTTTTGAATTAGAGCAAGTATCTACGAGTCATCTACCTACCCTAAGGAATTAGTCTGTGTAAATGTCCTTAAGGTAATGCCATCCCACCATTGAGAGGTAGGTAGCACCACCGTTGGAGGTGTTCGGGTCAATTCGAGGTTCGGGACATGGTGATCACCGGAGCAATAGGAAGACACCTTAGAAGCTACCCTCATGCCAGGTTCCCGGATCATGAGGACTTACTAAGACATCCTCTACTCGACGATCACCTTTCGAGGTAAGGCAACAATGAGGCGTACCCTACGGGTGGTGTGTGAATTGTGTGTCATTTTCAGTTTATTGTTTGTCTTGTCATGCATTGGTGATCTACGCTTTGATTTTATTTTTGGGCATTCATTCTTTCATGTTATTGTTTAGCAGTTAAAGGTGCAGGAATTTAAAGTGCGGAAAAGATAAAAGGTCCTACGCTATTACAAAGGCGCGGGTCTACAACGCCAAATTAATCCAGACCCGATTTAAAATAAATTGCAGAAAATAAATATCTAATTAACTATTACAGGGCTTCGGAGCAAGTACATTATATTCACAAAAAGAAATAAATAAAACGCACGAAACAAAAATGTAATCGAATGCGAGGGCGTTGAACCCTTTGAAGGAATTAAAATAAAATTATTAAAATAATTGAGTTAAATAAAAAGGAACTTATTTTTTTGCATTTTTTAAATTAATATTAAAAAGAAACAAGAAAAAATAAAATATTTTTTTAATGATTTTTTTTAAAGTTATAAACAGAAATTACATTTAAATTGAAATAAACATCTTTGGTGATTTTAATTATATAAAGAAATTGGATTTTAAGAAGAAATAAATTTATTTGTAATTTTTGTTATAAAATAGAATTGTTTAGATTAAAATAAAATTGCAAAATAAAAAGTAAATAAAACTACTTTTTGTTTTTTTTGGATTTATTGAGAAAGATATGTCAAGTTAAAAATGAAATATAAAAATAACCTAAAGTCTAGTGATTGGTTTTAAAATTAAAATATTTTTAGTTGATTTTTATTTAATAAAGAAAAGTAAAAATTTGTTAAAAATAGAAAAGAAAATGCTGGTTATTAAAATTGGTCCCGGGGGTGTTGAACCCGGGACCTCAAGATCACAACTCTACAGACTTACCATCCGTACCAGCGCATTTATCCGATTTATAATGAAAACAAAAATATAAGAATGAAAAAACGTGGATTCTGGAAATCTCAAAAATGAAAACGCGCGGGATAAACATTTAAATGGTCCAATGGTTATGAGCCACATATCATCCCTAACCTTTGGCCCGTCGCCTTAGGTCGAAGGGTTTTACCTACGGATTTCTTCCGTGGCTGAAAGTCCTGAAAAATCAAACATGAAAATTAAGTACAATCGAAGAAAACAAAAGATCCTTCCTCACTAATCAAAGCCTCCTGGGTTCAATGAGATGGTTTTTAGAACTTGAAACGACCTATAACCCAGAATCCGAAACTTCACCATGCTTGCCATGGTCATGGTGATTTTGATTCTAGACACAGAATCATTCAAAAGATGGACCAGAATCAATCCCTGTACTCATATAAACATGTTAGCATTAGTAAAATAGAGTAAATCATAAGACAATGTAAGAATCAAAACCAAAAAGATAAACACACGGATGTCCATGAGCATGGTGTTCTAGCATGTATTGGCCATAGAAATTGGTTCAAACATGTCACATACTACCTTATAGACACGAAAGAATAGTCAGGAGACCTTGAAGATGGCTGTTTGAGATTTTGGAGTTTCAATTTTTTTTGACAAAAACTCAAGTGTGAGTTTATGGATTCTTTGTGTTCTGGTGCAGCCTAGCTCTCCAATTTCGTTTTGTCTCCTTTGTATAAGCATTAGGCAATGTGAATCAAAAGGAATTATGGCCTCTTAATGCAACACATTCAATTTCATGATTCTCCATAAACCTCCATAACCAAATTTCCTTTTTTGACTCATTTTTGAATTCTTGCTCTTTTGGCCCTTTGCACGAATTTGGTAGGCTGCATAATGATAAATCAAAGTTAGTTAAGGCCAAATATTCCATTTAATTAAGCTTTTTGTTTTTCTTTTGATTTTAAAAGATTTAAAATTAATTAAATCTAATAAAATCAATTAAAAATGAAAAAATTAATTAAAAAATATGAAATAAAAGGTGGGACACGTGGGAAGCATGGCCAAGTTAATTCAAGTGGAAAAAGTGGGCCCCTTTTGTCAAAAATGAAATTTCAAGGATAAATGATTTTGGCCATTTCACAAAAATTTCCCAACTTCTCCAATGCATATCTTTCTCAATTTTTAAGCTTTGATCATGTTCTTGGACATTTTAGAAAGGTCTTGAAGTCCTCTAACCAATGTCTTTGGTCCCATGTCATTTTGATTTACCAATCTCAAGTTATGGCCTTTGACTTAAAGTCCCTTTTTGTTGACTTTTGAAAATGACCTATAATGTTGAAATTGATAACTTTTTGTGAGAGCATTTCTTGGACTTGAAGTATGAAGATGAGTTGTAGTAAATGTCTTTCTCTTCAAAATGAGCTTTTGATGGAATTTTTCTGATAATCCATGTGAAAGTTATGACCTGGTCAAGTTACAGTTGACTTTTCAGCTGTCCAAAAATAGAAACTTTTGCATCTTGATGATTTTTGAGCCATACTTTGATAATCATGATCAAGCATTGATCAAATGATGTTTGTGGCTTCAAAATGAGATGTTGACCAAAAATTTGAACTTTTAACTGTTAAATGACCATTTTGCCCCTACAGTTGACTGTAGTGCAATTAGGGTTTTGACTGTGCAATTTTGTGCTGAAAGTCTTGAAACTTGATATGTGGACACTTGACCATATTTATAAGCATGTGGGACTTGATTGGACCCTTGGAAACTTCATTTTCTTGATCAGAGCAAAAACCCTAATTTTGACTGCTTAGGAGACCCTTACACTGTGCAACCCTTGGGGAACTTTGAAGCTTGACTTGGCAAATCTTTGAAGAATATGGGAGGGCAAATTTTGGGGTACAACAGTTGCCCCTGTTCAATCTTCTTAGACCTGAGGATGCAGATTGGCTGACGTGCCTTTCGTAATCCGAGGGTGGAAGATGATTGAACACTAGAGTGCCCAGAAATTTGCACTCACATAGTAGCAGTGATGGTGGAATGGGCTTATAGATGCCATTTAGAGGTTGATGAATAGGATGATGGGCTTATAGATGCCATCTGGATGTTGATCGCGTAAGAGATTCCTTAGCGAGAACTTGCGTACCTGCAAAAGAAAAAATGAGTACCTGACATGTTGCAGAAGCTGGTCTTCAGATGCTTGGTATAGATGTGTCCTGACTGGTTACAGGAGCTGGATCTGGAGCTTCAAAAGATGATGAATGAACCAGGGATGGTTACTACCTCAACAGGAACGGTGAGAGAACCTTGGGCGACTTCAACTTCAACAGCAATTGTTGAGAGAATCTTGGTGGGAATTACCATCTCTGCAGTATCGGGAAGAGAACCATAGGCGATTACAATCTCAAAAGCAAACATTGAGAAAAACCTGGAGTGGAATTATCGTCTCCGCACCATTGGGGAGAGAACCATAGGAAATTATAATCTCGAAAGCAAACATTGAGAAAAACCTGGAATCGAATTATCGTCTCCGCAGCATTGGGGAGAGAACCATAGGAAATTATAATCTCAAAAGCAAACATTGAGAAAAAACCTGGAATGGAATTATCGTCTCCGCAGCATTGGGGAGAGAACCATAGGAAATTATAATCTCAAAAGCAAACATTGAGAAAAACCTGGAATGGAATTATCGTCTCCGCAGCATTGGGGAGAGAACCATAGGAAATTATAATCTCAATAGCAAATATTGAGAAAAACCTTTGATAACTTCTACTGAGTCTTCATCAGAAAAATCCGTTTGGGGTCGATTGAGCTGGACTAGAGAAGGCCTTGGACTGGATAAGAAACAGAGAATCTTAGGGTCGATTAACTGAACCGGTCTAGGTCTTGGAATGTCTTCAACTGGGTCTTTATCAGAAAAATCTGTTTGGGGTCGATTTAACTGGACCAGAGAAGGCCTTTGACTGGATAAGAAATCTTTGGAGTCGATTTAACTGAATCGGTCTAGGTCTTGAAATATGATTGAGAATTTAACTGAATCTTTCCTGAAAGGTAAAGGTCAGTCATATGCAATGCATGATATGGATCAAGCAATGATGTTCTCAACATAAATGAGATTTGTAAGATATGATGCATCTATGCATGCTATAATGATGTATGGAAGTGCGATGTTTATGAATGTATGTTTTCGTCTTAGGAAAATAAATCCTTGACGGATGCCGGGAAGTTGAATCCTGGGCTGATGTGGAAGAAAAGAGCTTCTTGTTTCCGCTGGGGATAATGGTTGCAAGAATACCGGTAGGAGAAGATAACTTCGTTGGGGGATAAACTTGGCGAATGGATTACTCTGCGGGGAGAAAATCACTCTGACGATCTTGCTGGGGAACAATACTCTGTGGAGAGAGAGGTACTTTGCTCGGATATTGATGGTAACTTCGCTGGGGATACCATTGTTATGTTGGAAGTGTGATGAACTCCGCTGGGGATGGGGAGACTTCGCCGAGGACAATCTTTCTGTGGCTTTTGGCTGAGGATAACCCAGTATATCCTGGTAGGGAAATAACCTTTGAAGAAAGCCGAGAGACGCGTTCGTGCTCTGCGGGGAAGAAGCTTCCAGAATCTACTGGGGAAATTTTTGAGATGTATTTTTTGTAAGTTGAAAGAGGGAACCTATGTAGGGTTACTTTGAGGTTGGGCTCGCGTGAAGCTGCATTTGGAGTTGAAGGAAACCTGTGTAGGGTTTCTTGATGACGAGTTCGTGTAAAACTTCATCTTTGGAAAGAGAGGACCTGTGTAGGGTTTCTTGATGGCGAGTTCGTGTAAAACTGCATCTTTGGAGGGAGGAAACCTGTGTAGGGTTTACTGACAATGAGTCCGTATAAGACTGTATCTAGAGCTGAGAAGGAAACCTGTGTAGGGTTTACTGATGACGAGTCCGTGTAAAACTGCATCCTTAAAAATAGAGAACCTGTGTAGGGTTTCTGGGTGACGAGTCCGTGTAAAACTACATCTGGAGTTTTGAGAAGGAAACCTGTGTAGGGTTTACTGATGACGAGTCCGTGTAAAACTACGTCTGGAAAGAGATAACCTGTGTAGGGTTATTTCAGGATAAGTTCGTATAAAACTTCTTGATGAACCGGGGTAAGGTTATCTTTGAGGTAAGTCCGTGTAAGACTTCCGGATGAACCGGGGTAAGGTTATCTTTGAGGTAAGTCCGTGTAAGACTTCTGGAGGAAACCGGGGTAAGGTTACTTGTGGAGGGTGAGTCTGTGTAAGACTTCGTGATGAACCGGGGTAAGGTTATCTTAAGATGAGTTCGTGTGAGACTTCGTCTGAAAATTGAGAAGGAACCGGTGTAGGGTTACTTTGATGATAAGTCCGTGTAAGACTTTTTTGAAAGAAAAGGAACCGGTGTAGGGTTACTTGTGGATGAGTCCGTGTAAGACTTTGTCTGAAAGTTGAGAAGGAACCGGTGTAGGGTTACTTTGATGATAAGTCCATGTAAGACTTTTTCTGAAAGAAAAGGAACCGGTGTAGGGTTACTTGTGGATGAGTCCGTGTAAGACTTTGTCTGAAAGTTGAGAAGGAACCGGTGTAGGGTTGCCCGATGATGATCAAGTGGATGATTGTCCTGTTTGGTTTCGGATGTTAACCCTTGATCTGGAATTTGTAAAGGTAGATGGTAATCATCTTTGTATTAACCTTTCCTTGGTACTTTGGTTGACAGAGCAACTGGATCGCCTGGACGACTCATTATTGCCCCTGTTTCTGAGGTGAGGGGAAAAGATATCTTGTGGAGGTGCTGGATGACTGCCTATTGACAAATCTTCCTTTTGGTAGGCAAGTGACGAGATGTCGGGACATAGTCGTACGCTTTGATCCCTAACTTTTGCCTGGACCGCCCTTTCGGGTTTTCAGTCCACCGGGATACCCATTTTTGCCCAAGCCGCCTTTTCAGGTTTTCGACTTGCCGGGTGTACAAATTTTTCTTTTTCATCCCTTATTTTGCCCGAACCCTTTTGGTTCGCCGGGAAGCCCTTATTTTTGCCTAGGTGTATCAACCTAGCGGGTCTTTGATTACGCGTAGTATTCTTTTTCGACTATGTCCACGCTCTCAGGGTGTAGGGGGTGCCCCTGTTGATAGTGTTGTGTTGCCCTGCTACCAGAAGATGTCCGATCATGCAAGATTCGTTGCTGGAATGCCACCAGTGACTCGGGCGGAGGTTTTCCCCAAGCTAGTTGGCCTTGAGAGATTCCTCGAATCTTGACTGGACTGCCCCAGATGATAGACACTGATCATGCCATGCCCCTTGATTGGAAGTGTTTCTTCCACTTGAGGTGATCTCTTTGTTGAGAGGACTTTTGTTCATTAGATGTTCGTCGTGCGAATTTCTCTGCTGTTCAAACAAATAGTCATATGCAAACAAGGTTATTTTAAGAATGCAAAGGCTTATGTCTGTCTTGAAGTTTTTTTTGAAAAATGCATTTTTTCAGTAAAAACAGTAAATTTTGTAAAATGTGATGTCAACTCGTTATTTTACCGCAAGCCTTAAGGAGTCAGGATACTTTTCGTAACAGTATGCTTTCAAACTAACCCATGCTTCAACTAGGACTTTTAAGGGTTATAACGTGGCCTGGTTCATGGTTCAAGAAACAAAGGATAAAGGCTCAAATTATTTATACCCACCCGCTCTTCGTGATGTTCTTCAATCCTAAACTCAGTCGATCGTGCGCTAGACTTTGTTTGAGTCTTTGCCTTGATGTTCCAATGATGATTCAGATATTGATGATTCATTCTGAATAGGCAGTCTTTTATTTTGTTTTTGTTTAGGGTTTGTGCGACCTCTTTCTTTTTGATTTTGCTATCCCTAAATTTTGCCTGAACTGTTTCTTTTGCGATTACAGTCAGCGGGATGCCCCAGTTTTGTAAGTCTCCTTCATAGGTTTTGACTTATTGGTTTTTTATTTTTGAGATATAATGACTTCCTATCTTTATGGTTATTTAGAACCATCATTGTCTTTTGTTTCAGAAGGACTTCTTTTGATGCCATTCGTTGTGCACTTGGATCAGCTGAGAGAACTACCCTGCCCCAGGTTATGATTAAGGGTTTTAATTTTCGAAAAGAAAAATTCCTACTTCTTTGGCTCAAAGGGGTCGACGAGGGATTATCTTCCTTATAACTCCAGTGTTTAGGGATTGAAACAATGCCTGTACCTCATCAGCGGGGTCTGTTCAAAAGCATACTGTAAAGATCGTGGTATCGTTTTCGTCATCCTCCCTCAAGAGGCTTAGAATTTTCAGTCAAGAGTTGATCATCACAAAAATAGGAAAGCAGTTTTAAGTACAGTAAACATAATTAATTCAAGACAGACATGTGTAATGCATTCATGAAATAAAAGAGTTTAACATGATAATTGTTTGTTTGAACAAGAAAAGAAAAATACAACTTGAATTCAAATGAACAAAAATCTCTCAATCCTAGCCATGTTTTGGCAAAGGAGCAGTGGTCACAACGGGAGTCTCAGCAGGCTCGAACTCGATCTCCTTAGCGTCGATCATATTTTGGATCTTATACTTCAGCGCCCAACAGTCCTCAGTATCGTGCCCCGGGCTATCAGAATGATAAGAACACCTCGCTTCTGGATTGTAGTTTGGAGAGGAGGTCTTGGGATTTGCAGGAGGGTTGATCACCGCAATCAGGTTCATTTTCAACATGTGTTGTAATGCTTGTGACCATGGCATGTTGATGTTGGTGAATTGTCTTTTAGGCTCGTCCGGCCTTCGCTGATTTCCCTTTTGTGGTTGGCGGCGTGGTGCAGAACCAGAGATCATGACTGCCCCTGCCTGTTGGTCACGACGACTCTTTTGACCGTATGCAGCATTAGACTCTTTCTTGCCCATGTAAGGCTTTTGGTGAGTATCCGAAGGTGTGGCCTCCTGAATCTTCCCACTCATGATACCAGCTTCGATTCTTTCCCCAGTCAGAATGAGGTCGGTAAACCCTGCAGATGAATTACCAATGAGATAATTGAAGAACGTCCCGGATAGGGTCCCTAAGAACATATCAACGAGTTCCCGGTCGGTCAAAGGTGGTTGTACCCTCCCAGCAAGGTCCCTCCATCTCTGCGCATATTCTTTGAAACCTTCTCCCGATCCTAACGACATACCCTGGAGTTGGGTACGTGTAGGAGCGAGGTCGGCATTATACTGATACTGCTTGTAAAAAGCAGTAGCCAACTCCTCCCAGTTACGAACCTTGGTCCCATCCAGCTAATAGAACCATTCGAGGTGAGTCCCTGAAAGACTCTCCTGGAAGAAGTGGATCCACAAGTTCTTGTCTACAGTGTATGGTTGAATCTTCCGCACATAAGATCTGAGATGCAGCCTGGGACAGGATGCCCCGTCATACTTAGCAAAAGAAGGAACCTTGAATTTGTGTGGGATCACCACACCAGAAGATAGACCCAGGTCCCCGAAATCCAACCCAGACACTTGTTGAATTTCCATGGCATTCAGACGATCCTCTAGTTGCTTGTACCGGTCCTCAGCAGGGGTGTACTGTTCATCATTGAAGTCTGTCTCGGTGTCGGAGACCATAGGGCTAGAACCTCTCTCCCTTGGTGACTGCCTTCCCCCACAGATGGAGTAGTCCTCTCAGCTTCATTCTGCAGTGTGTTCCCAGATCTGCGTCTAGGGTTGAACAAAACAGTCCTCTTCTTCTTCTGAATCAGAGTCTTCAATTCCTTTTGACCCTGGGCTAGGCTCATAATCAACTCCTGGAACTGGGCATTCTGGGCCTGGAGGGCCTTGTTAGCTTGTCCATCAGATGATTCAGGATTCATGATGACGGCTGTAATAAACAGCGAAGAAGGTAAGTGACCTGCAACAAGTGTACCTGTAATGAAATGATATGTATGATATGCATGCGATGTTTTCTAGGATCTCGCGGGGTAAACAAGAAAAATTGTTAGAGTTGAATTTCGTAGCTTGGTTGAAGGAACTGCATGTTGTTGAGAGTCCTTCTTCAAGGGTCAAAGGCTCACCATATCCAGTGGGTCATAGCCTCTGACAACCTTGGCTTAGAGGAAAATAAATCCCCTTTGCCCCTGGCTAGGCAGTTTGGTCCATCGTGACCTGCACCACAGACCCTTGAGATCCTTGAAATGGATTAGTCCTTATGTAGGATGCATGCAATGGCATGATGTCATGATGTTATGCTATGCGTGGGGTAATATAGGTAAACCCTGTTATGAGTCCCATTTAAGGACTGTAAACAAAACTTGCGAGAAACTTAGTAAACCCTGTTATGAGTCCCAATTAAGGACTATAAACAAAACCTGCAAGAAACTCAAATGTCAGATAACAAGCATGCAAGTAGTCAAGTTGGAAGGCACACAAGTCACACAAGAGAAGCCCTTAGAGTTTAAGGCCAGCATGAGGTCTGGGTATTACCCTCTTGAAGTTGGTGGGTTCATACCTGTCCTAATCAAAAGTAACCGGGTTCTTAGAGGATCCCAATATCATTGACTACCCTCAATCGGTCATAACTCCAGCATCGCAATCTTTTCTTGCGGCCAGAACCATCACGAGAGTTTAGCCTCAATGGGCGTAGCGTACTGCTACTGTTCTAATGGCCAAGTTGGGTCATTTAAGGTTCTAAGGTCTGTTGGTGCTTAATGACTCCTTGGAAGACCCATATTCTCCCCGTTTCAACACGAGGGATATCGGTACAGACCAAGGCGCCACACCAACGTAGCCACTGCTTCACCCATGTCGGTATACGCCGGACAGGTCCCTCACAGCTTATGCTACCTAAACAGGGTATCCCCAGATCCGGGTTAGGATCTATGTAACTCCCATGTAACCCACAATAGTAAAGCAAGCAAGTCAATACAATTGAAAACACAATTATGAACTAGCCCTAAGGTACACCTCACTTTAAGTTTAATGTCCGCAGCAGAGTCGCCAGTTCTGTGATCGGTGGATCTGGAACTGACTGTTTTTTAGCTGGTTTCGCGAAATGTCGCGGTAAGCAAGAGTCGCCACCGTCTTTTATTTTCTCCAAATGGAAAGGACAAAAGCACAGAAAAATTCCTTAAAGAGATTGCTCTCGGTTCGGGAGGTAGATTTATAGAAAGGGAAGGTGTTAGCACCCTTTCTATCCATGGTTGTCCATGGGCTCTTAGATACTTGCTCATTTGTGTTTTCAAAATGTTTGTTTGCTTTTCAAAAGTGTGTGGGTTTGAAAAAGTTTCTTTGAAAGTTTCAGATCGACTCTTGTATCAGTCCTCAAGAGTGTTTGGAAAATTGTTTTTGAAAGCTTTTTGAAAGTGTGAGGTGTGAAAAGAAGTTTTTGATTTTGTTTTGAATTAGAGCAAGTATCTACGAGTCATCTACCTACCCTAAGGAATTAGTCTGTGTAAATGTCCTTAAGGTAATGCCATCCCACCATTGAGAGGTAGGTAGCACCACCGTTGGAGGTGTTCGGGTCAATTCGAGGTTCGGGACATGGTGATCACCGGAGCAATAGGAAGACACCTTAGAAGCTACCCTCATGCCAGGTTCCCGGATCATGAGGACTTACTAAGACATCCTCTACTCGACGATCACCTTTCGAGGTAAGGCAACAGTGAGGCGTACCCTAGGGGTGGTGTGTGAATTGTGTGTCATTTTCAGTTTATTGTTTGTCTTGTCATGCATTGGTGATCTACGCTTTGATTTTATTTTTGGGCATTCATTCTTTCATGTTATTGTTTAGCCGTTAAAGGTGCGGGAATTTAAAGTGCGGAAAAGATAAAAGGTCATACGCTATTACAAAGGCGCGGGTCTACAACGCCAAATTAATCCAGACCCGATTTAAAATAAATTGCAGAAAATAAATATCTAATTAACTATTACAGGGCTTCGGAGCAAGTACATTATATTCACAAAAAGAAATAAATAAAACGCGCGAAACAAAAATGTAATCGAATGCGAGGGCGTTGAACCCTTTGAAGGAATTAAAATAAAATTATTAAAATAATTGAGTTAAATAAAAAGGAACTTATTTTTTTGCATTTTTTAAATTAATATTAAAAAGAAACAAGAAAAAATAAAATATTTTTTTAATGATTTTTTTTTTAAGTTATAAACAGAAATTACATTTAAATTGAAATAAACATCTTTGGTGATTTTAATTATATAAAGAAATTGGATTTTAAGAAGAAATAAATTTATTTGTAATTTTTGTTATAAAATAGAATTGTTTAGATTAAAATAAAATTGCAAAATAAAAAGTAAATAAAACTACTTTTTGTTTTTTTTGGATTTATTGAGAAAGATATGTCAAGTTAAAAATGAAATATAAAAATAACCTAAAGTCTAGTGATTGGTTTTAAAATTAAAATATTTTTAGTTGATTTTTATTTAATAAAGAAAAGTAAAAATTTGTTAAAAATAGAAAAGAAAATGCTGGTTATTAAAATTGGTCCCGGGGGTGTTGAACCCGGGACCTCAAGATCACAACTCTACAGACTTACCATCCGTACCAGCGCATTTATCCGATTTATAATGAAAACAAAAATATAAGAATGAAAAAACGTGGATTCTGGAAATCTCAAAAATGAAAACGCGCGGGATAAACATTTAAATGGTCCAATGGTTATGAGCCACATATCATCCCTAACCTTTGGCCCGTCGCCTTAGGTCGAAGGGTTTTACCTACGGATTTCTTCCGTGGCTGAAAGTCCTGAAAAATTAAACATGAAAATTAAGTACAATCAAAGAAAATAAAAGATCCTTCCTCACTAATCAAAGCCTCCTGGGTTCAATGAGATGGTTTTTAGAACTTGAAACGACCTATAACCCAGAATCCGAAACTTCACCATGCTTGCCATGGTCATGGTGATTTTGATTCTAGACACAGAATCATTCAAAAGATGGACCAGAATCAATCCATGTACTCATATAAACATGTTAGCATTAGTAAAATAGAGTAAATCATAAGACAATGTAAGAATCAAAACCAAAAAGATAAACACACGGATGTCCATGAGCATGGTGTTCTAGCATGTATTGGCCATAGAAATTGGTTCAAACATGTCACATACTACCTTATAGACACGAAAGAATAGTCAGGAGACCTTGAAGATGGCTGTTTGAGATTTTGGAGTTTCAATTTTTTTTGACAAAAACTCAAGTGTGAGTTTATGGATTCTTTGTGTTCTGGTGCAGCCTAGCTCTCCAATTTCGTTTTGTCTCCTTTGTATAAGCATTAGGCAATGTGAATCAAAAGGAATTATGGCCTCTTAATGCAACACATTCAACTTCATGATTCTCCATAAACCTCCATAACCAAATTTCCTTTTTTGACTCATTTTTGAATTCTTGCTCTTTTGGCCCTTTGCACGAATTTGGTAGGCTGCATAATGATAAATCAAAGTTAGTTAAGGCCAAATATTCCATTTAATTAAGCTTTTTGTTTTTCTTTTGATTTTAAAAGATTTAAAATTAATTAAATCTAATAAAATCAATTAAAAATGAAAAAATTAATTAAAAAATATGAAATAAAAGGTGGGACACGTGGGAAGCATGGCCAAGTTAATTCAAGTGGAAAAAGTGGGCCCCTTTTGTCAAAAATGAAATTTCAAGGATAAATGATTTTGGCCATTTCACAAATATTTCCCAACTTCTCCAATGCATATCTTGCTCAATTTTTAAGCTTTGATCATGTTCTTGGACATTTTAGAAAGGTCTTGAAGTCCTCTAACCAATGTCTTTGGTCCCATGTCATTTTGATTTACCAATCTCAAGTTATGGCCTTTTACTTAAAGTCCCTTTTTGTTGACTTTTGAAAATGACCTATAATGTTGAAATTGATAACTTTTTGTGAGAGCATTTCTTGGACTTGAAGTATGAAAATGAGTTGTAGGAAATGTCTTTCTCTTCAAAATGAGCTTTGGATGGAATTTTTCTGATAATCCATGTGAAAGTTATGCCCTGGTCAAGTTACAGTTGACTTTTCAGCTGTCCAAAAATAGAAACTTTTGCATCTTGATGATTTTTGAGCCATACTTTGAGAATCATGATCAAGAATTGATCAAATGATGTTTGTGGCTTCAAAATGAGATGTTGACCAAAAATTTGAACTTTTGACTGTCAAATGACCATTTTGCCCCTACAGTTGACTGTAGTGCAATTAGGGTTTTGACTGTGCAATTTTGTGCTGAAAGTCTTGAAACTTGATATGAGGACACTTGACCATATTTATAAGCATGTGGGACTTGATTGGACCCTTGGAAACTTCATTTTATTGATCAGAGCAAAAACCCTAATTTTGACTGCTTAGGAGACCCTTACACTGTGCAACCCTTGGGGAACTTTGAAGCTTGACTTGGCAAATCTTTGAAGAATATGGGAGGGCAAATTTTGGGGTACAACAGTTGCCCCTGTTCAATCTTCTTAGACCTGAGGATGCAGATTGACTGACGTACCTTTCGTAATCCGAGGGTGGAAGATGATTGAACACTAGAGTGCCCAGAAATTTGCACTCACATAGTAGCAGTGATGGTGGAATGGGCTTATAGATGCCATTTAGAGGTTGATGAATAGGATGATGGGCTTATAGATGCCATCTGGATGTTGATCGCGTAAGAGATTCCTTAGCGAGAACTTGCGTACCTGCAAAAGAAAAAATGAGTACCTGACATGTTGCAGAAGCTGGTCTTCAGATGCTTGGTATAGATGTGTCCTGACTGGTTACAGGAGCTGGATCTGGAGCTTCAAAAGATGATGAATGAACCAGGGATGGTTACTACCTCAACAGGAACGGTGAGAGAACCTTGGGCGACTTCAACTTCAACAGCAATTGTTGAGAGAATCTTGGTGGGAATTACCATCTCTGCAGTATCGGGAAGAGAACCATAGGCGATTACAATCTCAAAAGCAAACATTGAGAAAAACCTGGAGTGGAATTATCGTCTCCGCACCATTGGGGAGAGAACCATAGGAAATTATAATCTCGAAAGCAAACATTGAGAAAAACCTGGAATCGAATTATCGTCTCCGCAGCATTGGGGAGAGAACCATAGGAAATTATAATCTCAAAAGCAAACATTGAGAAAAAACCTGGAATGGAATTATCGTCTCCGCAGCATTGGGGAGAGAACCATAGGAAATTATAATCTCAAAAGCAAACATTGAGAAAAACCTGGAATGGAATTATCGTCTCCGCAGCATTGGGGAGAGAACCATAGGAAATTATAATCTCAATAGCAAATATTGAGAAAAACCTTTGATAACTTCTACTGAGTCTTCATCAGAAAAATCCGTTTGGGGTCGATTGAGCTGGACTAGAGAAGGCCTTGGACTGGATAAGAAACAGAGAATCTTAGGGTCGATTAACTGAACCGGTCTAGGTCTTGGAATGTCTTCAACTGGGTCTTTATCAGAAAAATCTGTTTGGGGTCGATTTAACTGGACCAGAGAAGGCCTTTGACTGGATAAGAAATCTTTGGAGTCGATTTAACTGAATCGGTCTAGGTCTTGAAATATGATTGAGAATTTAACTGAATCTTTCCTGAAAGGTAAAGGTCAGTCATATGCAATGCATGATATGGATCAAGCAATGATGTTCTCAACATAAATGAGATTTGTAAGATATGATGCATCTATGCATGCTATAATGATGTATGGAAGTGCGATGTTTATGGATGTATGTTTTCGTCTTAGGAAAATAAATCCTTGACGGATGCCGGGAAGTTGAATCCTGGGCTGATGTGGAAGAAAAGAGCTTCTTGTTTCCGCTGGGGATAATGGTTGCAAGAATACCGGTAGGAGAAGAAAAGAGCTTCTCATTGATTTCTCATCACAAAGCCCTTGGAGATGAAGATCCAATTAGCGTTTCATCTGCTCAAGACTTCTCCTTGCACTGTTGACTCAAATTAGGGTTTATGTTTTCACAAAGATGTTTTGAACTAAATTGCCTAAGATGACTTTCATGCTTCATATTGGACTCCCAAGTTTATCCACATCAAGTTTCAAGCCTTGATTCCAAGTTTTGCCCAGTCAATTGGACAGTTGACCTAGAAATCAGCTGTATTGGGGAAAAAGTCAACTGTGGCCAATTGATAGTCAAATCTCATGAAAATTGACCCACATCAACATCATGAACTCACATGGATCATTTGATCAAGTTTGGATCACAATTCCACAAGAAATTTGATCAGATCACCAAAAGCGCAAAATGGTCATTTTTAGGGTTTTGACTGTACAAAGGTAATTTTTTACTGTTTGACCTAGCCAATGGCAAACCAAGCTCACATATGGACTCAAGGACCCCATGGAATTGTCTTGACATGCTCAACAAGTTCAAAAGATCCCAAGTACACAAGATTGACAGTTGAATTTCCCAGTCAATTGATCAATTTTGACTGTATACTGAAAAGTCAAACTTTGACTTTTTGGTCAAAATCAAGAGTCAAGATTCATTTTTCATCAAAACATGCCAAATCATGAAACTTGTTCACCAAGAAATCAAAAATTGCAAATTAGGGTTTGAAATGAGAATCTTTCATAACTTAGAATTTTTCTAAGTTATGAAAAACCCTAATTTTTTCCCAACTTTGCCCCACTTTCTCACCAAGATTCATTTGGATTCAAGCAAAAGTAAAAACATGAAAGTTGTAGCCTATTGCATAATATACAACTTTGATTCACAAAGTTTTCCCAAAAGAAGCTTGTATCTCAAGTTACCATTTTTGGAATAAGGGTACTAAACCATTCTTAACTTAGTGAAATTTTGACCTTTTTAGGCAAGGTTTTTACCTAACTTCAAGACCATTTTTCACATACTTCCCCTTGGAATTTCAATTTGCACTTCAAAGATGGATTGTAGTATACATTCCAAGCTTTCCGAAATGTCCAAAAACTCATCAAACAACCTCATGACTTGAGAGAATAGAATTTTGCAATATGGCAAAAACTCACTTTTGAATTGGCCAATTTCCATGTTCATAACTTGTGCAAATTTCTCAAATCAGCATGCAACTTGATTACAGGCCTCTAAACCATTCAACACTCATAAATTTAATGCAAACTCTTTGTGCCAAGACCATGTTCTATGTGTTCAAGCATTGCATGATGGATTAATCCCAAAATAGATAAAGCACTTTAACCATTTTTGCAAAAGTAAGCTTTATGTCAAAATGAAAATCCAAGAAGTACAGATCAAATCCCCTTGGCACAAGTTTAGGGACTAATCACACTGATCAATGCCAAGGTTTGCAGCATGTTATGGGGGCCTCTACCTGTCTAAACACCAACTTGGCTTTTGGTTGCTTAAAGTGTAAGAAATATGGCATAACTAGACACAACTTTGATCTCAGCAAGAGAACCCTTAAGCAAATATTTTGTACACATTCAAGACATCCTAACTGAGCTAGAACACGAGCCTTTCACCTCCAATACCTCCACAAACTCAAAATCACCATTGAACTGCACAAAAACAGGGCTTGCTGCAGTTTGAGTTCCAACTCTCATCCCTTTCATACACTCTTGCTAAAACCACATCAAACACATCCTACAACATCCCCTGAAGCTAATCCAAACATAAAACACGACCTGTAAATCCTCTAATCAGTTCCACCATTTTCACTTTCTTGTTTTGCAGTTGAAGGTCCATAGCTCGATTCAAGGTGTTTCAAAGCAAAGTAAGCATTGGAATAGCATCACTACACTTCAGGAAAGCTATACAGATCATCATCTTGCCCTGAAAGCTCCCCCATTTCCAGATACAACTTCAACTGAACAGGTATCTTCTTGAACTTCTAACTCTTAATGTAGGCATTGTTAGCTCTAGGTTTGTGAATAAGAAGTGTTCTACTCATGCCCCTGAATCTGTACATACTTTTACTTTTCATTTATTTTGCCTGAGCTATGAGAATTTAAGGTCTGAATGTTGATAAAAAGTTAGGTTAGGATTTGGGAATGATAAAATTCTCTCTCATTTATGAGAGTTAGGATGAGTTCTTTACATATTTAGAATCGTGGCTTGATGATTAACATTTCTTATGTTGAAAGTTTGTGCAAAAAGTCAAGGAATCCAGATGTTTGAACTTGAGTACAGGTGCGTGTTTTTGAACAAGAAGCTGTCTGAAGGTTGAAGAAAGGTCTTCATGGGTTGGGCCTGTTGTGTCATTTCTCTTCACACCCTATTTTTGCTTTCATACCCCCTGAGCCCATTTTGTTTGTTTTAATGATTTTTTGACTTTTCTTTTTTTTTTATTCTGACTTATTTATTTTTCCTAATAATATTAAAAACATAAAAAACATTTTTTACACCATTTTTATATTTTTTAGGCATTTATTTGTTTATATGAACCATTTGTACATAAATAATATATATATACTATTATTTAGAAAAACTAGAAAAATAATGCAAATATATTTTATTTCTGATTTTTATTTCATTTTTTCTTTTGAAAATATTTTATACAAAATATACTTTTTTTATAAATATTAAATATTATTATTCTTGTATATATAATATATATTTAGTAAATAATATATATATATATATATATATATATATATATATATATATATATATATATATATATATATATATATATATATATATATATATATATATATATATATATATATATATATATATATATATATATATATATATATATATATATATATATATATATATATATATATATATATATATATATATATATATATATATATATATATATATATATATATATATATATATATATATATATATATATATATATATATATATATATATATATATATATATATATATATATATATATATATATATATATATATATATATATATATATATATATATATATTTAGGTTAAAATGCACAAATATATACATTTTTTTTATTCTATTAATATTTGACATAAAAATACTCTTTTATAAATATACTTCATTTTTTTATTTATTTTGTTTTTGTATATAATTATTAATTATGGTACATATTAAATAAATAGTATCTTTTACCTAATAAATTAGGGTTTTACCCTAAACATTAAAAAGCTCCAAAAATAATACTTTTTTTTTATTATTTTGTTTATTTGACATAAAAAATACTTTTTTTTCATACATATAAAAAACCCTTTTGGCATCTTGCATATTTATTTTATTTCTATTTAATTTGTGCAAATTAATTATCTTGTAAATAAATTCCAAATTGATGTAATAGCTAGGTTTTAATTTCTTGTCAAAACCCCCATTTGAACATTTGTACCCCCCTTCCCATATTGTGTTGTAATAGTTTAGAACTTTACTTGTCGCACTTTAATGCTTTCTAAATATACCATGTTAGAATTAGGGTTTATATGCAAATAAAAAGAACAAAATAGTTTGACCTAATTTCAAGATAATCAAGGATGAAAATAGACAACACATATCACACTTGCACCCCTAGGGTATTCCACTTGTTGCCTTCAATAAATGGGCCATATTGCATGTTAGGTTTCTTTGGGTAAAACAAACAATCAAATGATCATAGTCCCTCGATGACGCTTTCGAAAAGTTGCCTAAAATGATCAAGTCCCTTTCAAGGAAAAATTGCCCAAAGATACTTAGCACCATTGCAATTATGGTCTAAACGATGACCCGCGCCCGTCCCTTTCACATCCTAACACAAGATTGTCCACCAAATGCAATGGTGGAACAAAATTGTTAAAAGGGTTAGAACATAGCAATAATCTTTGAGAACTTTAGGGTAGATAGCTCTTAAGTACTTGTCCACTTGCAAAACAAAACGCTTGCCTATTTTTCAAATCATACTCTTAAAGTAAACTTTCAAAAAAAACCTTGAAACATCTTTTCAAAAAGACAAACACCTTTTGTAAAACATTCGAGTAAAGAATTGTTACAAGGTTAGCCTAGACAAGGCATCTTTTTCAAAACATTTTCAAAACCTCACACAAAGCACCATTTCAAACAATTGAAAACCAAGGCAAGTTGATCTAAGCAAGTACCTAAGAGCCCATGGATAACCATGGATAGAAAGGGTGCTAATACCTTCCCTTTCTATAATCTACTCCCCGAACCCAAGAAAAATCTCAAAGGTTTTTGCTGTGCTTTTTAAACCTTTCCTTAGGATAAAATAAAAAGTCGGTGGCGACTCTTGCTCAACCGAAACATTTACGAAAACAAACGCAAAACCATAGTCAGTTCTCCCACCGTATCACAGCTATTTTATCAAATAAAGTGCCTTAAATATTAATGTGATCAAATAATGTTAAAAGGCTATTTAGATTCTATTTAGGAATTAGTTAATTAATTAATTAATTAATTGGATATGGATTCAAATATGGGTGGATGTCAGGATGACCCATTTGAGAATAATGGGAAACCTAATTGGCCATCACACTATATATAGGCCATGATCCCCAATATATCATACACAAGAAAATTATCTCTTATCCTCATCTGAAGAGTATTCAAGACATTAGGATTAATAGTTAAGGAAGAACCACAAAAACCATCAAGATATTCATTGTTTATCTCTCAACTCTCAGGATTACCGCCAACAGGAACTTTCTCGATGGATCCAGGTATTCCTAAAATTATTTTATCGATCCTTTAATCTTATACATGCTTGTATAACTATTTGACTTTCGCATAAATTATATATTATACTTCGTGAGCATGTATATCTGATCGATTGTTAGATCATTTAGTTCTAACAATATTTACTTGTTAAAATCATACAATAAGGATAACTTTTCATTTGGGGTAAATGGGAAAGTATTATATACAATTGGGGTGTGTTGTGATCAATAGGAGACTAGAACCCTAACTTTGGATAGTGTGTGATATTCCACCATCCTCAAAGAGTTTTGTATTTCTTCCTCTTAGATATTTTCTCTCAAACATGGTAAACATATTTTGTATAAGACCAAAATACAATTATACTGATACAAAGTAAAATTCAAGATATTATATTTTAGGAGAAAACTTAGATAAAAATTATTAGGTGTGATTTTTACTATTTTCTAATGAAAATATGACAAGTGTACTTAAATATAATTTAAGAAGTAAAAATAGGAGAAAATTGCATTGGTGTAAGAGGAAATTATACTTGTCATATTTTCACTGAAAAATTGTAAGAACCACATCTAAAGAATTGTATCTAAGTTTTATCTTATATTTTAATATACTAATATTTGGTAGAGAGTACCATGTGATGTATTACTGAGGTAGGTTCATGTACCATCTAAATGCTTCCTTCTTTAGGTGTTTGAAAGTAGCTTATACTGATATGGTTATTGTAAAAACAATATTGGTTCTACATCTAGCCTTATGTTTTGATGATAAATTTACATGGTATCTTAGAGAACAATTGTATACTCAAATAACTTTTGTCTAGTGTGTAGATTTTTCTAAATAGGTTCTGACTCTGGTAAGAAGGTGTGTGACGTCATCAGGTTCTAAACTCAACATTATGGAAGAATACCTTTGGTGTGTTACAAGTTAAGTAAGGATTTTGGAATTCTTCTTAAGCAATGATTCTAAGGAACATTAGTACAAGAGCTTCTTATCGTGACTTTGCAAGGAAGCTTTGGAGTCCTTCTAAAGTTTTGCTTCTGTTGTCCCAAGTTCTGAAGATGCTGAAGACAAGGTTCAGTTGAACAAGTTCTGAAGATCTGAAGACATTACTTCTGAAGACCAAGTGTTGAAGACTCTAAAGACAAGGTTATGTTGAACAAGTTCTGAAGACTCAAAAGACTTAGACTAAGAATATTCAAGTTCTGATCCTTCTACAACATACTTCATCAACATACACCATAAGCCTATAAAGACATAAAAGATAAAGATAAAGACTGGCTTACGTGAGATGGTTAGTATAAAAGTACAAAATACACTTTGACCTTTACTCTTCTAGGGTGGCATAAGGACAGTCCTTTTGTACTTGTTGTCTATCATTCTCACCATGACTGTTGGGGGACAAAATAGTTGTTTTTATGTTTTCTATTCTACCCTCCAACGAATCACTTTTTCGACTATAAAAGTATGACTTGGAAGAATTGGAACTGGACACTTACTGTTCTACAAAACTACGCTAAAGCATTTCACAAACTCTTTTGAGATATTCTTTGTATAGTTTTATATTTTTAGCAAGGAGCTTTTGTTCATATCTTGCTATCAACACTTTTGTGTTGCTGTACTTAAACATTATGTAATCTTCTCGTAAGAAGCATCTTTGTATACACATCTTTGTAAATCAACGGTTGTTGATAGGTTCCTTGAGAGACTCAGTGAGTCTGGATTCTTAAGAAAACTTTGGATGCAGTCATTGTGGATTGGCAATAAGGACCGACAGACTTGACGGGGTTGTCAACAAAGTTGATTAGACTTATTGTGGTTGTGTGTAATCGGTTGATTATAGTGGATTAAGTCCTTATGGATAAGGCAAATCATCTTGAGGGGTGTATTGGAGTAACTTGGTAAATAGTGAACCAGGATAAAAATAATTATGTTCATTTATTTTTATTCATTTGTTAGCTTTGTGTTGGAGTTGCGAAAAGATTATATTTGGTACAATATAATTCAAACCCCCATTTTCTTGTGTTTCTCGCACCATCAATTGGTATTAGAGCTCTGGTTCTGGTATTGATTATTATCAAACACTTAACCGTGTTAGATAAAGATCCAAATGATTTTTTAGAAACACTATGGTTGATCCTGTACCACCACCTGCTCTAGTTTCAAATGATAAAGATAGCTACAATTCTAAACTTCCCATTTTTTATGGTTCAAAGTTTGATTATTGGACTGATAGACTAGAAAGTTTCTTTCTAGGTCATGATGTTGATCTTTTAGATATGGTAGTTGATGGCTACAAACATCCTAATGATGCTAATGGAAAGCAGCTTGAAAGGAAAGCTATGACTAATTAACATAAAAAGGGTTATAAGAATCATCATAAAGCAAGAACCATCTTGATAAATGTTATTTCTTATACTGAGTATGAGAAGATCACAAATAAGACTCAACTAAGTCTATATTTGACTCTCTCATAATGACTCATGAAGGAAATAATTAAGTCAAGGAGACCAAGACTCTGACCTTAATTTAGAAGTAGGAAGCCTTCAAGATGAAGGATGATGAAACATTTGAGACTATGTTCTGAAGGTTTCAAATATTATTTGCCGGACTAAGAGTTCTTAACAAAGGATGTCCTACGTCAGATCACGTGAAGAAGATTATCAAAAGCATGTCATCCAAATGGAGGCCTATGGTAACTGCACTCAAGCTTGCAAAGGATCTGAACAACACTTCTCTAGAAGAATTAGTGAGTTCTTTGAGAAGTCATGAGATTGAGCTAGAACAGGTTGAAACTCAGAAAAGAGGAAAATTTGTTGCGCTCAAATCTGTCAGAAGATATGAGAAGTCCAAAGCTCTTCAAGCTGAAGACATTGAGGATTTAGAAGAAGATTTTGATGAAGATGAACATTAGTTGTCACTGTTGTCCAAAAGGGTTAACCGTCTGTGGAAGAGAAATCAAGAAAACATGTTCAAAATTAATAGAAGGATAGGTTGTCACTTCGAGTCTATTCTTATTAGAGGAAGTCTAGTGGAAAAAAAATCACTTGTTATGAGTGCAACAAGCCAGGACACTACAAGTACGATTGTCCCTAATTTCAGAAGGACAATCCCAAAGAAATGGTTGATGGCAACCTAGGATGATTCTAATTCTTCAGAAGGTAACTCAGAAGAAGAACATTCTAATGTGACGTTGATGGCTCATGTTAGAACTTTTGATGCAAAGATCCTTCCAAAAGATGAAGCATACTCCGAGTCAGACACATAAGAGATATCCTTAGTAGTGCATGTGCAACATTAGTCATGGTATCTGGACTCTGGCTTCTCATGACACATGACGGAAATAAGGCATATTTTACAAAGCCTATAACTTGAGCCTGTAGGCATCGTGGGTTTTTGAGGTGATCACAAGGGAAAAACTATAGGCTCCGGAACAATTGGTAATGGTTATCTTCCCTCTATAACTAGTGTTTTACTTATTGATGGATTAATGCATAATTTATTGTCCATAATTAAATTAACTCACAATGGTTATGATATTATCTTTAATCGAGAATATTGTAAAGTTTTTAGTCAGATGGCTTTATCATATTCAATGGTAAAAGAAAAAACAACATCTATAAGACTGGACTTTATGATCTTAAAGAGAAAAATGCAAAATGTCTCATGTATGTTAATGAAGAGTAATGGACTTGGCATAGATGATTGGAACATGTTAGTATTAGAAAAATATCTCATCTAAATAATCTTAATTTATTCAGAGGCCTTCCTAATCTATAATTCTCTTTAGAAGCTCTTTGTGAAGCATCTCAGAAGGGAAAGTTTTCAAAAACTTCTTTTAAAGCAAATAATATTGTCTCTACCTCCAGACCATTGGAACTTCTACACGTTGATTTGTTTGGACCACTGAAAATTACGTCAAACAATGGAAAGAAGTATGTATTAGTCATTATGGATGACTATAGCAGATTGACTTGGGTGAAGTTTCTTAGACAGAAGGATAAGTCACATTATGTATTCACCACCTTTTGTAACCAAGTGTAAAATGAGAAGAGCCTTAGAATTGTTAAGGTTAGAAGTGATCATGGTGGAGAATTTGAGAACAAACACTTTGAGAAGTTGTTTGATGAGAAAGGAATTTTCCATGACTTCTCCTGCCCTAGAACTACACAATAAAATCGAGTTGTAGAGGAAGAACATGACTTTGTAAGAAATGGCCAGGACCATGATCAATGAAATTAACATGGCAAAGCACTTCTAGATAGAGGCTGCAAACACAACGTGTTACATTCAGAACATAGTCTCTATAAGACCTATTATGTGTAAGAATTACTATGAGTTGTGGAAGAACAAGAAGCCTAATATTTATTGTGAGTGCAACTTCACTATTAGATGTTTTGCATGATGTCAAAACTCATAAAGCTTGAATTTAAGTATGGTGGATGTATCCTTATGTATTGTGGCACTCCCTTGAATTATAGGTCTTAGAAGTCATTTAAAACAACTTTAAAATTGGTCCCAATCATGAAAAATTAGTTTTTGCACAAAATCAGCACTTATGTGTCGACCTAAAATTTGTATGTGTCGACATATAAATTATGTATTTATGCATTTTATTAAAAGCTCAGTATGTGTTGACACATACAATTTATATGTCAGCACATGTACTGCATTATTAAAGCTTTTAGCCATTATTTTGTATGTGTCGAAACATAAACTTTTCAGGTCGACACATATTGTTTTATGGGTCATTTTTTCATTATTTTTCATTCTGAAACTACCCATTTTTACCTAAAAAGAGTCCAACTATAAATATATCATTCATGCAACATTCTAACTTGGTGAAACCATAAAAATTAGCATATTTCTCTCATCATCTTTAACCTACAATCAATGCATACAGACTGACATTACATTGTAGCGTTGTTCTGTTGGGGTGCCATCTAGACAAGGATTGTTAGTGTCCAGTTGTGTATTAGGTTGAGTTTTGCAGGGTTTTCATTTAAGAAAAAGCATCAGGTTTGTCCTCCAAGATCATTGGTTGATTTAGGGGTTTTCGTGCAAGATCGTTCGAGAAGGAATCGTCCATGTGAATCACATTGGAGTGTTTGAAATCTTTACAAGGAACCTTGGAGTGTTTGAAATCTTTTCAAGGAAGTAGCAAGTATTGGAAGATAGAATCGAAGATCTTGTGTTGATAGAGTGTAATTGGATTTACTCGAGTGAAATCCCTTGGAGTGTTTGAAATCTTTGCAAGGATCCTTGGAATGTTTAAAATATTTGCAAGGAAGTAGCTTAACGGCGAATAGTTTGCATCTATCGGTCTTGGTCTTATTGAAGATCAAAAGAAGAGAAGAGGTTGAATCAACATCAAACAGTTATGGTTTGTAGTACTGCTCTTGAAAATTTCTCTTGTAACCATACTTTTGAAAAGTAAGAATTATCCTAATTCCATTGGAATTAGGCACAGACGTACCCACATGTGAGGACGAAAGTGGAGAACTGTGCAGGCAAATCCTTGTGTCTCTTTTCTTTTATCACTTTTACTTGCTTTAATATTCTTCAATAAAATTATCAAATAGCATTGCGTTATCAATTGAATTGTAAGTAATTTTTTGAATTGTTTTTTGATATACATCAAGTCTTGATATTGCTTATAATCACTTTTGATTATAAGTGCTTTTGTGTATCAACACAACTTAAAGAAAATTCTGAAAATTCACTCGCACACCAAGTGTTTGAAAAATTGATTTTGTTTGTGATTTTGAATATTTCCATTGGGTTTGAAAAGTTAATTTACTTTCTTTAACTTTCATACATCAGTTTGTCAAATAGCATTGAGTAATCTATCGACGCGTGGGAACTTTCCGAGACAACTTTTGTTTTAAATTATGTGTTAAGTAACTTATGATCATTTTTTATTATAAGTGTTTTTTCATATCAAAACAAATCAAAGGAAAATTCTGAAACCTTGATTTCACACCAAGTCTTTGACAAATTGTTTAACTTGTTTAACTCAAAGGAAAATTACAATGTTGTATCACTTACTCTCATTTACTCTCTATGTACAATTTGTTGAATGTGTTATTTGATTGATCAATTCGTATAGAATTTTTCTTTGATTGTTAAAATTTTAAATTACTTTGTTTATTAGCTCATAATCACTTTGATTGTAAGTTATTTTTCATATCAACTAAGATCAAAGAAAATTCTGAAAAATTGATTGCGCGCAACATGTTTAATAAAGTGTCTAGCTGTGTTATTTAATATGATTTCATTGGAAATAGGTAACTATTGTGTTTGATATTAAACTATTAATAGAGATATTATTATGTTCATTGATTCTATTATTATCTTAATTCCATATGGCTTGTGCATATCCGACTTTCCAATGACTAGGTCTGTTTAGACTACTTTATTGATCTAGGCTAAAAAACCTTTCGCTCAACATTGTTTTTCAAATAAGTTTTAAGTAACCATTTTGAAAGGTAAAAATATTTGGGTATCTATTCACCCCCCCTCTAGATATGTTGTCGTAGTATAACATTTCTTACTTTCATCCGTTTTGATGTTCCTGTTTTATTTTGAATACTAAAGAAAATCTTAACAAGTTTGATTCTAAAGCTTAAAGATGTATCATGTTAGGATATTATGAACACTCAAAAGGCTTACAGAGTATACAACAATGAAACACTTATTGTTGAAGAATCAATCAATGTTATATTTGATGATAAGCTTGACTTGAAAAGTCAAAGCTAGTTGAAAGGCTTGCAGATCTAGAGATTACCTATTCAATCACTGAATGTAATGAAGTTGTTTCAGAAGAACAAGAGGTCAAAGACTCTAAAGATGCTAAAGTAGAAGTTACTGAAGCACAAACACCTCTGAGGAAGCACAAACAGAGATTATCACATTCTGAGGAATTAATTTTGGGTGACAATATTGAACCGGTCAGAACTAGATCATCTTTCAAACCTTCTGAAGAGACGCTTCTAAGTTTGGTGTCCCTAATAGAGCATACATCTATTGATAAAGCGATGTTGGACAAAGATTGGATTATAGACATACAGGAAGAACTCAGTCAATTCTCAGTTAATAGTGTTTGGGATATGGTGTCTAGACCCAAAGAAACCCACACAATTGGAACTAAGTGGGTCTTAAAAAAAGCTCAATGAGAAGGGATATGTGGTAAGAAACAAGGCTCAACTAGTTGCACAAGGATATAGTCAGCAAGAAAGGATTGACTATAGAGAAACCTTTGAACCAGTTGCCATGTTAGAACTTATTAGTCTATTAATTTCATTTGTTGTTAATCACAACATCATGTTATATCATATGGATGTTAAAAGTGCATTTCTGAATGACTACATAACTGAGGAAGTGTATATACACCAACCTCCTGGTTTTGAAGAAATTAAAAACCCAGATTTTGTCTTCAAACTTAAGAAATCATTGTGGTCTAAAACAAGCTCTCAGTGTATGCTTATGTGCTTGCTTCCAATCAAATCCTAGAGAATCTCACTTGACCGCTGTCAAAAGGATTTTCAAGTATCTGAAAGGTAATATTAACCTTGGTTTGTGTTATATAAAATCAAGTGAATACAAGTTAGTAGGTTATTATGATGCTGATTACGCTGGTGGTAGACTTGAGAAGAAAAGTACTTTTGAAAGTTGTCAGTTTTTGGGGGAGAACTTGATCTCATGGTCCAACAAGAGACAATTTACAATACCGCTCTCAATTACATAAGCCGAATACATATCTGCTTCTGGATGTAGTACACAAATTCTCTAGATGAAAAGTCAGCTGGAAGACTATCAAATATTTGAGAGTAACATTCCTATCTTCTGTGATAATACTTCTGCTATTTGTTTGTCCAAAAATCCTATTTTACATTCTAGGGCTAAACATATTGAGATAAAACATCATTTTATCTGAGACTATGTTCATAAGGTAATTTTATCTTTAAAATTCGTTGATACAGACCATTAATGGGTTGATATCTTTACAAAACCCCTTGTTGACGATAAAATTGTTTTCATTCTGAAACATTTAAAAATGGTTTCTTGTCCAGAATGAAAAAGATGTAACTTAAAATGCTTACTTCAGAAATGAAAAATAAGATTGTGTGGAATGTTATTATTTTTCTGTCTACTTCTGGAATATGAGACTTCTGATTAGTGAAGCTCTCATACATTAGAAGTACTCTTCGTCAGACTCCTGTTCACAGAAGAGCTTATGTACTTTGGAAACTGAAGAGTTCACTCCAACAATTAATGTTTGATCAAGTGTACACATTTACTCATTTGTCTGATTTTGTTAGTTACTGAGTACCTTATATCATTAATTGACATATTGGGTTAACAACTTTGTTGGAAATGAATTTTTTTAGCACACCTTATCCTATTTTTGTCTTTATTATCTTCATCACTTCCTGACACTTGTCTTGGAAATTGTCATTATCTCTCCCTTCATGGTTTTCATTAATTGGCTTGTTGTTTTGAGTGTGCTAGTTCTCTGAACTAAATTGTTTCTCCTGTCAGTTAACTTTCCTATGTCCTTTAATTTCTTCACCCATTGCATCTATCATTCATAAGTCTCTCTCTCTCTCTCTCTCTCTCTCTCTCTCTCTCTCTCTCTCTCTCTCTCTCTCTCTCCTCTCTCCTCTCTCTCTCTCTCTCTCCTCTCTCTCTCTCTCTCTCTCTCTCTCTCTCTCTCTCTCTCTCTCTCTCTCTCTCTCTCTCTCTCTCTCTCTCTCTCTCTCTCTCTCTCTCTCTCTCTCTCTCTCTCTCTCTCTCTCTCTCTCTCTCTCTCTCTCACCATGTCTTCGAAACCTTCCATGGTAATGAGGAAATTTTTGAGGTCATTACTGAAAAACGAACTAACATTCCTCGATTGAATGGTGACAAACTTAATTTAACCTAAATCGTAATAGTGCAAGCTTGGTCTAGTTATTTTGCAATGCTGCATGGACCAATCTATCCAAATTGGTCAAATAATTTTCAAAGTATGCTTCTGTAAGATTCAATGGTGCCTCTATCGGATCCTGTATTTTCGGTATCCCTATCACCATTACTCTGTCAACCATTGTTGTTGCGATTGGTTGTGTTCAAATGGGCACAATTGTTCACCCCTTTCAGTTTAAATACTCCTTTGTCGAAAGACTCATTACCATTCATGAAACCTCTATCTGATATGAACCCACCAATGCTAAGATCCTCATTCCCATTGCTAAGGTTTGGTTTCAACTACTATTAACCAACTTTCGTCTGAGAAGTGTGAACATGGACACTCTGTCTTATGATGATAGACTTCTCATCCACTTACTTGTCCATCATGTAAGGGTCAAACTGCCCCAAACTATCTTCAACTATCTTAGGGAATCGATTACTATTTCTAGAAATCAACATCATTCCTTTATCCCTTTTGGAAGAGTTCTATCCGCACTTTTCTCTAAAGTTGAGATTGTTGGACCAGTTTGTCATGTTGGACCTACCAATTCTCTTATAGAAGAAATATGTGAGGTCCTTGTTGTGTAGCTGATTGGTGGTTACTCCTGCTGGTTTCTTATGTTGTGTATTTAGTGGTGTTTCTTTTTGTTGTCGTTTCTTGGTTATATCATGTTTGTACCCATGTTTCCCTTAAATGAATAAAGAGTTTATTTCTTGTTATTCATTCATAGTCTTGTAATATTTTAAGAATAATGTGTGCTGACGTCACTTAATGCTCTTTTCCATAAACGTATCCCAAACATTTATATATTTTTATGGAATATTTCTTTTTTATTTTAAATCATTTTGATTTCTGACAAAGAGGGATAAAAAGTATATGATTTTGATAGTATCTATTCTCAGAATT
The DNA here is from genome assembly GCA_948472305.1 of Vicia faba. Lineage (NCBI taxonomy): Eukaryota > Viridiplantae > Streptophyta > Magnoliopsida > Fabales > Fabaceae > Vicia > Vicia faba. The sequence continues at coordinate 1,218,512,011 of OX451741.1, read as the reverse complement.
TCAAGCCCAAACATGATATAATGTTGTTACTTATAACCATATGTTTGATGTTTGATTCAGGAACTTTTTGAAAGTTCACTGATTTTCATAGACATGTTAATTGGCAATCAAAAGACTATTATCTGGCATCATAAGACACGATCAAGATGCATGAAGTATGCTCTGATGAGCTAAGCATCTGGGAATAATGTATTCTTCAAAAGTTGAGAACCTTCTGAGTGAATTAGGTTTAATCTAGACTCTGAAACAACATATGTTTCAGAAGTTGTGAACTTCCTGAAAATATGGTTAAATCAATCTTTGATACCTACATTGTTTAGAAGTTGCGAACTGTCTGAAAGAAAGGTAATCGTGTTTTGATAACACCTATTGTTCAAAATTTGTGAACTTTCTGAAGGTATAATGATCAAACTCTAATGCTTTAGAAGTTGAGAAATTTCTTGAAGCATGGTAAAGTTGATCTAATACTAAGCATTTTTCAGAAGTTGTGAACTATCTGAAAGAATGTCAATGTGTGCTTTGGTAATGTTTGCTCTAATACCACAATGCTTGTCAAAAGTTGTAAATTATCTGAAAGTTTGGTAACCAAAACCTGATAAAACAGACTATGATACTTCAGAAGTTGAGAAATTTCTTGAAGTGTAGTAAGTTTGCTTTCAACTAGGCATCGTTCAAAGGCTGTGGACCTTTTGAAGATCTAATCTAAGATATGGTCAAGAGACATAATTTAAGACATGATCTAAGGTATGGCCTAAGACATGGTCAGAAGACATGATCTAAGACATAGTCAGAAGACATGATCTAATACATGGTCTAATACATGTTCTAAAGACATGGACTGAGATATGGTCAGAAGACATGTTCAAAGACATGGTCATTCAGGAAACGGTTCAGGTGTTGAACCTTCTGATGACATGATGCTTTGCACCTTCTGGTGGCATGATTCAAGTTTCTGGAAGAACCAGTGAATTAGTTTTGATGTTTGATGCGAGTCCTCAATATAATTACTAAACGGGTTCTGATACCTCATAGTGTTCTGATCATAAGCCAAGTTCTGAGATGAAGACTAGGCATTTCTAGTCAGACTCTAATGAGACGTCAATGGGGAAGTATTCCTTCTCTATGTTACCTTTTGTACTGCAAAATTTATTTTGTGAGTCTTGGGCTCAGGGGGAGACTCTGAACAAGCATAAATGAAATTTTGGGTATTGACAGATTCAGGGGGAGCTGGTTAGTTTTTCAGAATTTGTGTTCTATGGTGATTACTCTGTATGAATTTTTCTTTCAAAATACATGGTTTTGTCATCATCAAAAAGGAGGAGATTGTAATAACAAGATTGGTTCTACATCTGGCCTTATGTTTTGGTGATAACTTTAGATGGTATCTTAGAGAACAATTGTATACTTTAATAGTTTCTGTCAAGTGTGTAGCTTTTTCTAAATAGGTTCTGACTCTGGTAAGAAGGCGTCTGACGTCACCAGGTTCTGAACTCAACATTATGGAAGAATACATTTGGTATGTTACAAATTAAGTCAAGATTCTAGAATTCTTCTTGCACAACAGTTCTAAGGAACATTAGTACAAAAGCTTATGATCATGACTTTTCAAGGAAGCTTTGAAGGCCTTCTAAAGCTCTGCTTCTGTTGTCCCAAGTTTTGAAGATGCTGAAGACAAGGTTTTGCTTGACAAGTTATGAAGATCTAAAGACATTACTTTTGAAAACCAAGTGCTGAAGATTCTAAAGACAGGGTTTTGCTGAACAAGTTCTGAAGACTCCAAAGACTTAGGCTAAGAAGATTCAAGTTATGATCCTTCTACAACATGCTTCATCAACATACATCAAAAGCCTCTGAAGACTTAGAAGATAAATATCAAGACTGGCTTGCGTGAGATGGTGAGTATAAAAGTACAAAGTACATTGTGAACTCTACTTTCTAGGGTGGCGTAAGGACAATCCTTTTGTACTTGTTGTCTACCATTCCCACCATGACCGTTGGGGACAATACAACTGATTTTATGTTTCCTATTATACTCTCCAACATATCTTTTTTCAGCTATAAAAGGAGGATTTGGAAGAATTAGAACTGAATGCTTATTGTTCTACAAAACTACGCTAAGACGATGCACAAACTCTTTTGAGATATTCTTTGTATAGTTTTTCATTTTTAGCAAGGAGCTTTTGTTCATATCTTTCCATTAACACCTCTGTTTTGTTGTACTAAAACATTTTGTAGTCTGCTTGTAGGAAGCATCTTTATCTACACATATTTGTAAATCAACCGTTGTTGATAGGTTCCTTGAGAGAATCAGTGAGTCAAGATTCTTAAGAAGACTTTGGTTGCGGTTATCATGGATTGGCAATAAGGATCTACGAACTTGTTGGGTTTGTCAACAAGGTTGATCACACTTATTGTGGTTATCTGTTATCGGTTGATTATAGTGGATTAAGTCCTTGTGGATAAGGAAAATCACCTTGTGGGGTGTACTAGAGTAACTTAGTTAACTGTGAACCAGGATAAAAATAATTATGGTCATTTATTTCTATTCACTTGTTAGCTTTGTGTTTGAGTTGCAAAAAGATTATAGTTGGTGCAACCCAATTCAAACTCCCTATTTCTTTTGTTTCTTGCACCTTCAGTTATATTGCCTCGACAATCTCTATTTGAGTGTTGATTGAAGTTAAATACTTCTAAGGGTCTCTCTTCCCATAGATAGTTGCAAAATGAGGATTGGAATTTATGAGACTGTGTCATCCTTGATTTCTTCACATAAAGGATGATGATCCTTTAACTTTTCACCAGAGTAATCAAGGACAAATGTGTTTGCTAGGTCCTTTCTACTTTAGTATGCATCAATGCTTCATTCCAGCATTGTAATTCGTCCATAATGACTTGAATTGCGGACAATGTCTAACTTTTGGTGCTAACTCTGTCATATCCTTAGTAGAATCAATGGTTATGTACCCGATGATCTGTTCTTATTCGACCTCAGGGTGGACGTCAAATATTTATGTTAAATCATGGAGTAAATTATATGAAGAACTTTTTACTAATGTATAAATGATGAAAAGATATTCTTGTAGTGTCCTATGATCATCTCTTAATATCTAGGATTATGATAACATGACCAGATAAATCTATAATTTGATATTTAAATAAAGTAATTAAATATACCTATGTATATAACATTCCTTCTATATAATAACTTTAAATTTGTTGGCCTCTGTTGTGAAAAATGATGCCAAGAATAGAGTATAACAGGATTATTGATTACCAAGAAACCCACAAGGATAAGGAAAAATAGGAAGCAAGAAGAACACAATGAAATTGATTATAAACTAATATTCTTTACTTTCTAGTTGAAATAATATTACAAGTGTTACAGAATAACAAATAACCCTCTGACCTTAATTAGGATTTGCACTGCGCAATGATGAGAGACTAGATTTCTATTTATAAAAAAAACTAACACGATAAACTAATGGCCTTTTACACACAGACCAATTACAAGCTAACTTAGGGAACAAGCTAACTTAAACAATTAAGCATAAAAAACAGGCCTTATTTGACATGCTAACAGACCTAGCAGATATCGACTAATGCATGTTAGAACAACTTAAACTATAATACGCACTATTTTAACAGCAACATGCGAACAAGCTTTGACCTCATGCTTAATTCTTGTCGTACCAAAAGCTACCCCTTCGACCATACTAGAGTTAGATCCAATATCTCACAAATCTCCACCAGGGAACAAACTCTATAACATCAAGCGAATAAACTAACTTTCTTCATACAACTTTAAAAACTGCATACAGTGGGAAATCTTGCAACTTGGAAAATTCTTAGTGATCATATCAACAACATTGTGATATGTCAAAAACCTTTCATCACTTGGACTTCTCCATGCTTGATTACCCCTATGATGAAATGCAGCCTCACATCGATGTGCTTGGTTTGCTCATGATAGGTTGAATTCTTCGATAGGTATATTACCCTTTGACTATCACATTTAACATTGATAACTCAACCTTGAAGTTTTAGCTCTTTAGTAAAGCCTTCAAGCTACAATGATTCTTTCACAGCTTCAGTGAGGGCAATATATTATGCTTTAGTGGTTGATAAGGCGATAACCTTCTGAAGTGTTGCTTTCCAACTGATTTTTGTGCGAAACATAGTGAAAACATATCCTGAAATAGATTTTCTAGAATCCATACAACTTACATAATCAGAGTCAACATACTCTTCGATTACTGCTTTATCATCTTCACCACCAGCTCCACCATAAATTAATACTCTATTCATAGACCCATTTATGGATCTTAGAATACACTTCAATGCTTGCAAGTGAGGCTTTCCAGGATTCGCCATGTACCTGCTTACAAGAATTACTGCATATGCTATGTCGGGTCTAGTACATACCATAACATACGTCAAAGAACCTACTAAGTTAGCATATGGGATGCTATTCATATAAGCTCTTTCAACCTCAGTACTAGGACATTGATCTATACTCAGCTTGAATTGAGAATTTTTCGGAGTCACATCAAGCTTTGAATTCTACATACCAAACTTGTCGAGAATCTTTCGTAGGTATGCCTCTTGAGACAAGCATAATTTCGACTGCTTTCTATCTATTCTCATATCAATCCCAAGAATCCTAGATGCAGCTCCTACACCCTTCATGTTGAACTCCTTATTGAGTTTATACTTCACCTTCATTACATCCTCGACATCTTGGCTTGCTATGAGAATATCATCCACATAAAGCAATAAAATAACAAATGAATTTTCGTGTCGAAATCTGAAGTAAACATAGTGATCGAACTGACCTTTAATTAAACCTATGTGTGCCATGAACTTGTCAAATCTCTTATTCCACTAACAAGGAGACTATTTTAGGCCATGTAATGATATGTTCAGCTTGCACACATAATCTTCCTTTGCCCTTTCTGCATACCCTTTGGTTTGCTTCATCAGGATTGTTTCATCTAGATCCTCATACAAGAAAACAATCTTCACATCCATTTGTTCCACTTATAGGTCGAGTTGTGCCACCATGGCAAGTAACATTTGAATGGACATGTGCTTCACAATAATAGAAAACACATCATTAAAGTCGACACCTTATTTCTGAGTGAAACCCTTTGCGGCCAATCTTGCCTTGTATCTTTTTGACATAACTCCTTTGTTTCCTTGCCTAACTTTGAAAATCCACTTAAAACCGACTAACCTGGCTTCAGCAGGTTTCTTGATCAACTCCCAAGTGTGGTTATCATGAATATATTTCCTCTCATCATCCATGGACTTCAACCATTCAGTCTTATTTTGACTTCTCATAACTTCCTTATAGTCTCTGGGTTCTTCATCTAGAACCTCACTTGTAGAGATTAAATCATAAGCTATGAGATTTGCATACCCAAGTCTCTAAGGTGGATTGATGACTCTTCTCGGCCTATCTATTTCCAACAGGTAGTCATTGACAGTTTCCTCAACGACCTCAGTATCTTCATTATCTTGTTCTTCTTCTTCGACTTGTTTTGGGATACACAATTCACCATTGACATGCTCCACTTTAACAGGAATCTCTTCATGTTCCATCTCTTCTTCAGAAATCTCTGCACTTCGACCTACATCATCTGTTTTCTTGAAATCCATCTCAGCTTCATTGAAAACTACATCTCGACTTGTGATACACCTCCTGTGACCCGGCTCTAGGCACCATAGCCTATATGCTTTGACTTCTTCAGTGTATCCCATGAACATGCATCTCAGAGCTCTAGGTTCGATCTTGTCTTGCCTAGTGAGAGCATAGGCTACAAAACCAAATACTCTAAGTTTGTTGAGATCAGGTGGATATCCCGACAAAACTTCTTCAGGTGTCTTCATATCTAACGCAATCAAAGGACATTTGTTTATCAAATATATTATTATCGAAACAACCTCTGCCCAAAGCACCTTCTTTAATCCAACACTAGCCAACATGCATCTAACTCTTTCCAAAATGGTTCGATTAAACCTCTTAGACAGACCATTTTGTTGGGGAGTATCTGTAGTAGTTTTGTGCCTTGCAATACCAGAGGCTGCACAAAAACCGTCGAACGCCTCATTGCAAAATTCAAGGCCATTGTCAGTTCTCAACCTTTTGAACTTTCTACCAGTCTGATTTTCGACCAGAGTCTTCCAACTTTTGAAATTCTCAAAAGTTTCATCCTTAGTCTTCTGGATGAATACCCATAATTTTATGGAATAATCATCAACTATGGATAGAAAATACCTTGCTCCTGAATTTGATGGACACCTTGCAGGCCCCCAGAGATCAGCATGGATGTAATCAAGGGATCAATGTGTTCTTTGTTTTCCTTTATTGAACTTCACTCTGCAATATTTTCCAAGTACACAGGGTTCACAAAACTCCATCTTTTCGACTTTGTCTCCACCAAGAAGATTTTTTTCTCCAGTTCAACCAGACCCCTTTCATTGACATGGCCCAATCTCATGTGCCAAATTTCTATCTTCGACAAAGGTTTCATGGATGCAACATTTGCATAACCAATTACAACTTCAGCCTTAAGGCTATACAAGTCTTATTTCTTCACGCCTCTCAAGACTTCCATTAACCCCTTCGTGAAGCTTAGGATACTTTTTCTCTCCTTGAAAAACATATCCTTTCTTGTCGAATTCACCAAGAGAAATCAAATTTCTCTTTAAATCAGGTACATACCTGACTTCAGTCAACAATCTTATTGACTCGTCATGGAGATTGAATCTCACAAATCCAACACCTGCAATGTTTCAAGCTTTGTTGTTTCCAAACAATACAAATCCACCATCTTGATCACATAGTTCCTCGAACAATTCTTTTTTTGGAGTCATGTGCCAAGTGCAACCTGAATCCATAATCAACTTTTTACTTGAGTCCCTACTTGAAACCACAAGAACATCATATGAGTCGAAATCATCTTGAGCAATGGTTGTGTTTCCATTATCCTTACCTCCATGATCATTCAAGCATTCATGGCACAACTTTCTTGTATAACCCTCCTTCTTACAGTGATAACATGGAATACCTTATGCATTACCACTATAAGACTTCTACTGACTTTTACCCTTTTTCTTGTCAAACTTGCCATCTTTCTTTGTGAATTTTTCCTTAATCGACAGACCTTCACCAGTCCAAGATGGCTTGTGCTCTTTTTTGTTTGTTCAAATCATTAGAGTACAAGGTTTATTGAACTTCTTCAAAGTTCAGCGACTCTCTTCCATACAAGAGAGTTTCTTTGAAGTGAGCATGTGTTATGGGTAAAGCACACAATAATAACAACGCTTGATCTTCATCCTCAATTTTGACATCAATATTTTCAAGATCAAGAATAAGCTTGTTGAACATATCCAAGTGCTCATACAGGACTTGGCCTTCACTTATCTTGAACGAATACAAAGCTTGCTTCAGATAAAGGTGATTGACCAACGATTTAGTCATATACAAACTTTCGAGTTTCTCCTATAGACCCGACATCATCGTCTCCTTTGAAACCTATCGAAGAACCTTATCACCAAGACTCAATAAGATGGAATTGTGGGTTTTCTCTACCATAGCCGTTTTTTCTTTATCTTTTAACACAACGCCCATGGTTGTGTCTTCCTTCAATACTTCTAAACAACCATGTTGAACTGGTGAACTTTTCAATCTCATAGTTTGTTGATGACATATTCTCCATGCTCACCAGACCAATTTGTTATGAAAAACGATGTCAAGAATAGAGTATAGCACGATTCTTGATTACCAAAAAACCACATGGGTAAGGAAAAACGGAAAGTAAGAAGAACATAATGAAATTGGTTATAAACCGTTATTCTTTACTTTCTCTTTGAAACAAGATTACAAGTGTTACAGAATAACAAATATCTTTCTGACCCTAATTAGGATTTGCATTGTGCAATGATAAGAGACTAGTATGTTATTTATAAGAAAATTAAAACACTAAACTAATGAGCTTTTACACACTGACCCATTACATGCTAACTTAGGGAATAAGTTAACTTAAATAATTTTAGGATCCTTAAAGCAATGTACTTTCCTAGATGATCTTTTTTTGAAACTAACATTGGTCACAATCCAATTTTTGTTTGGTAGAGTATATGGAAATCTAGAAAAAAAAATTTCTCTTGGTTGCAGATGGAGTATTGGTGATGGTAGTAGCATTAAGACAATGTATGAACCTTGGTTGAGAGGCAAGGGTGAAGGTTGTGTGGGTGGCCCTAAAAAACAAGGTATGTATGATATTAATGTCCAAAATATGATATTGCCTAATGTTAAACAGTGGAATGAATATGTAATCAAGGATGTTTTTGATGATACAACGACTGCATATATTCTTCAGGTCCCATTGGTTGAGGAAGTGTTGAAGGATAAGATGATTTAGAAAGAGGATGAGGATGGTAATTACAATGTGAAATCAGGTTATAGGTTGTGGAGAAGCGCCCATTCAACTAGTAAGGCTATGATGGTAGAAGGTGAGGTTTCGTTTATGGAATATTAGAGCCCTACCTCGAGTTAAGCATCTCTTGTGGAGGATTTGCCGGGATGTCCTAGCGACTCGGGTTACTCTTCAAAGATATCGAGTCCAGTTCCCGGTTCAGTGTCCTCTTTGTGAGAAGGAGAATGAGGATGTTTGGCATGTTATGTTTGGGTGTAGTACCATTAATCAGAGCTGACGGGAAGCATGTTTGTCTTCTATTATTGACTCCCGTGTAGCTTCTTTTTCTGAAGCTAAGGACATTACTTTTTATATTTGTACCAAAGAGGATAGGAAAGTTGTAGGGAGAGTGGTAGTGATGTTAGATACTTTGTGGAGGAATAGAAATGATAAAATTTGGAATGATGAACAAGAGGATGCCACTAGACTTAGCTTGATTGTAGGTTGTTATTGGCAGGATTGGTGTTCAGCGCAACAAGATCGGGAGGAAGTTAATATCCAACACCATTCTCTGAGTTGGGAAGCACCATCCAATGGTCGGCTTAAGTGCAACATTGATGATGGGTTCAATAATCAATTAGGTACTATTGATAGGGGGTGGTGTATGAGAGACCACCTTGGGATATCTGTTGTAGCAGGGGCCGCTTGGGACTATGGGTGTCAATCTATCATGGAAACAGAGGCTAAAGCTCTCAAAGAGGCGATCCAGAGTGCCTTAGAGCTAAACTTACATCATGTAATTTTCGAAAGTGATTGTTAAAGAGTGGTTCATGCCTTCCGTACCAATAGTAGGGGTACTTCAGAATTTAGTCTTATTATTCTGTCTTAACGTAATTTACTTCTTACTTGTCTGAACTTTGAGGTGAAGTTCATTAAACGCCAAGCGAATTTGGTGGCCCACTCGTTAGCGAAGACAGTCAATTCTTGGTCTAGGCGCAGTCCACTACATTTGATACCTCCTTGTATTGAAAAATATTTGATTAATGATATGAGTTAATTTTGCTTTGGTAAAAAAAAGTTAACTTAAATAATTGGACATAACAAATAGGCCCAATTCAACATGCTAAAAAACCTAGCAAATATCGACTAATGCATGTTAGAACAACTTCGACTACAATACACACTATTTCGATAGCAACATGTGAACAAGCTTCGACCTCATGCTTAATTTTTGTCGGGTCAGAAACTATCCCTTCAATTATTTTAGAGTTCGATCCAATATCTGATAGTCTCAACTATCAACAAAATTCAATTATGAATAATATACATAATGCAACTATTATCAATTTACCCTTAGTTAAATTTAAATTAATTTTTATACTTTTGACAGGCCTATAAAGTTAACATGGTTTTCATATTCATTTCCTAAGACTATGATTGTAAGTTTGAAAGGAAAATAAGGAAAGGTTTTTGAAAACGAATTTTTAAAAAAATATAGTAAAATATTTGATATTTTTTGAAAAAATAATTTTGTATAAAATTATAAAATAATATATTATTATTGTATTTTTAATTTTCAAAATACTATAACAACGTAAAAGATATTTAAATTTTTTACGTAAATCTTTCAAAACTTTCATTCAATATAAATTTTGAATTCTTCTAAATTAAATGATTTTTAATATTATGAAGAAACACAAATTCTCTAAAACTTTTAACTATATTTTTTTATTATTTTCACTCAATTCTTCTTAATTTTTATTGACTTCTGTTCTCTTCTCCTGTAAGCTCCCGTACAAAGCTTAAGAGACATGAATTTTCTTGAGTTAGAATTTCTGTAAACTCCCGTACAAAGTTTAAGAGGCGTGAAGTTTCTTTAGTTAGAATTTCAAGGGTGGTGAATTGGCTCAAAGACTTGTAGTATTATCCTTTTCGCAATAAAAACAAAGATGAAATGGAAAACATTATTATTTCGATGTCCACTTAAATACAGTCAAGTATTTAAGTGTCACATTTGGATTGTTACTGATTCTTAAAATAATGATCAAGTAAATTGATTTCAATTAAAAAAAAAAAAGGTTTGAATAATATCATTTTTTGGGTCTGAAATCATTATTTTCAATTTTTCATTAACAAGGACTAACTTCGATGTGTTGCATGTGGTTTTGTGAAACATTTTCTATTCAACTTCGTCTCATACTTTGGTTTGTTATAACCGTTGCTTCGTTGAACTATCGTGAGTCAAATATTTTTTGCTGCTTAGAAAAAAAAAACTATTATGAGCCAAATATTTTGATTATTTTTTATGGTCACAGAAATATTGGACTTATTTAACGTTGATTTCTTATTACCTCACACAAGGTATCACAGTAATCCAGTTCCCATATATACAACATGTATAATAAATTATGGCGGTTGCCGCTTGACTTGAATTTACACACCTATTTTAAAGAAAAAACTAAATGTTGATGAAAGAGGTTATATTGATGAGGTTGAATCGTTGGATCATGATATTGATAGCTTGGAGTTGAACCATGATACGTAGATGTAGAATACCATATCAACTAGTCATATTTTTATATTTTAACTATTCACACTTATATCTCAACGATTTTGACTCACCTAGATCATTATTTCATATTTTTATTAATATTTATTTTCGCGTTCTATCAAGTTTAACTGTTTTGGATTGAGTCTGTCCGTGGCTCAATCACCAGTGATGTCCAATCCAAACTTGTCAACATACCGTACTGAGCAGTATATCCTTCAAGTACACTCCGATCATAGATATTTGGTCGGCTATGATTGCTTCCTGCCGGTGTCTTCGAGGAATGTCTCCGACGAGCGCACGCTCCCACCGAGCACCGTCCTCGTAGCGCTAACTTTCAACCTCTCCGGATTTCGCGGAGTCTTCATGGTCTCGAAAAGACCGCGTCTTTATCCTCCCTGTCCTGCAGAGGGCGTCATCCAGGTAGGAGACCACGTACAGGTCTCCACTACTCACGTAGAACTTGACAATCTCTTTGTTGGGCCTGTTTGATCAACCCAATAAAGAGACCTTGGCTCAACATTGGAGACTATAAATATCCTCTATTTCGATAGGGTCAGGTATTCATTCATTCACACCTACATTCATACTCGCTTGTTCATTCTGACTCTCACTTTGCTATCGGAGTGTCTTGCAGGTACCCCCATCTCCTTTAAATTCAGTCTGAAACCAACTGTGACGGTCCAACTCTGATCAGGTCAGATCACTAATCAAACTCTGAAACCATGAATCCAATATACTTTGACACAATATGCCCTCTCAATCTTGAAACAATGGCATATGAGTTATCTCTATTATGTACACAATATTTCTTTCATATTTTTTACAGGTGAAATTTAACTACTCATACTTAAATTCTAATAATATTAATTTGACAAGTGTCTTTTAATCTATGCATCGATATAATTTACTTTTTCACATAAATTTATAAATAATTTTTAGTTATCCATAAAGTTGATTTATTTGTTTTAAAGTTCATCTATTTTTAATTTAAAAAATTATTAATTTATAAATATTTATAACTTTTCTATAATAGTACTTAATGACAAAATAAAAAACAAATGACAGAGATTGAACTCCGGATTATCAAGACACATTCATAATATTCAACTAATAAATATTAATTGAGTAAAATCATCAATTATATATATAGTGGTGTTCATTGATGACATTTTGATTTACTCTAAATCGGAAGAAGAGCATGCAGAAAATTTAAGAATGGTATTACAAGTTTTGAAAGAGAAGAAGTTGTATGCAAAGTTGTCCAAATGTGAATTCTGGTTAAAGGAGGTTAGTTTTCTCGTTCATGTCATATCAGGTAGTAGCATTGTTGTAGATCCATCTAAAGTAGATGATGTGTTGTAATGGGAAACTCCAAAGCCAGCTACCGAGATTAGAAGCTTTTTGGGATTAACTGGTTATTATAGGAGATTTATCGAAGGTTTTTTCTAAGTTGGCACTTCCGTTAACTAAGTTGACTTGTAAAGGTAGAGCTTTTGTGTGGGATGTTCACCGTGAAGAAAGTTTTACAGAATTGAAGAAAAGATTGACGTCGGCTCTGATTTTGACATTACCTAATCTAGGAGAACCTTTTGTGGTATATTGTGATGCTTCCAAGATGGGTTTAGGAGGTGTGCTTATGCAGAATGATAAGGTAGTTGCTTATGCGTCAAGGCAATTGAGGACTCATGAGAAGAACTATCTTACGCATGATTTAGAGCTTGTTGTAGTTATATTTATGTTGAAGGTTTGGAGACACTACCTTTATAGTTCTAGATTTTAAGTATTTAGTGACCATAAGAGTCTAAAATATCTATTTGATCAGAAAGAATTGAACATGAGACAACAAAGATGGTCAGAGTTGTTAAAGGATTACGATTTCGGTTTGAATTATCATCCAGGAAAAGCGAATGTGGTGGACGATGTGTTAAGTCGAAAGACTTTACATATGTCAGCAATGATGGTTAAAGAGTTGGAATTAATTGAACAGTTCAGAGATATGATCTTAGTTTGCAAAGTGACACCGCATAGTGTTATGTTGGGAATGTTGAAAATTAACAATAAATTTCTGGACAATATCAAAGAAGCTCAGAAGTTAGACGTGAAACTGGTAGATTCGATGGTTGGAATCGATCAATCTGAGAATAGTGATTTCAAGTTAGATGCGCAAGGTGTGTTGAGATTCCGTAATCGAATTTGTATTCCTGATGATGCAGAGATGAAGAAAGTGATTATTGAGGAAAGTCATATAAGCAAATTGAGTATTCATCTGGGAGCTACTAAAATGTATCAAGATTTGAAGAATTTGTTTTGGTGGCCTGGGATGAAGCGTGATATAGCGCAGTTTGTGTATGCATGTTTAACTTGTCAGAAGTCGAAAGTTGAACATCAAAAGCCTGCAGGGTTGATGCAACCGCTATAAGTTCCATAATGGAAATGGGATGGCATTTCGATGGACTTTGTGATGAGGTTACCTAATAATTAAAGAGGACATGATTCAATTTGGGTGATTGTTGATAGGCTTACAAAGTCGACTCATTTTATTCCTATTAACATCAGTTTTCCAGTATCAAAGTTGGCGGAGATTTACACTAGTGTAATAGTGAAACTACATGGTATTCCTTTGTGTATTGTTTCAGATAGAGATCTGAGGTTTACTTCAGATTTTTGGAAGAGTTTTCAAGAGGCGTTGGGTTATAAGTTGAGGTTGAGTTTGGCATATCACCCTCAGACGAGTGGTCAGACGGAGAGGACTATTCAGTCATTGGAAGATTTATTAAGAGCATGTGTTCTTGAGGAGGAAGGTTCGTGGGATACTTATCTTCTGTTAATAGAGTTCACTTATAATAACAATTACCATTCTAGTATTGGAACAACACCTTTTAAAGCGTTGTATGGTCGAAGATGTAGAACTCTTTTATGTTGGCATGAATCTGGGGAAAGCGTAGTACTTGGACCTGAACTTGTTCGAGAAACTACCGAGAAGGTGAAGTTAATTCGAGAAAAGATGAAAGCTTCCCAAAGTAGACAGAAGAGTTATCATGACAAGCGAAGGCAAGATTTAGAATTTCAAGCAGGTGGCCATGTGTTTCTGAGAGTTACACCTGTGACTAGTGTTGGGCGTGCATTGAAGTTTAAGAAGTTCACTCCTCGTTTATTGGTCCGTATCAGATTGCAGACAGAGTTGGCAAGGTTGTATATAGAGTGACTTTACCGCCTAATCTTTCGAATTTGCCCGATGTGTTCCACGTGTTACAACTCCAGAAGTACATTTCAGATCCATCTCATGTGATTCATATGGATGATGTACAAGTACGAGATAATCTTATTGTGGAGACGATACTTGTACAAATCACAGATCATGAAATGAAGACTCTAAGAGGCAAGGAGATTGCTTTGGTGAAAGTAGTCTGGTCAGAAGCGGCCGGAGAAAGCATGACGTAGGAATTGGAGAGCAAGATGCGAGAATTCTATCTTGAGTTGTTCGAATCAGGTAAATTTTTGAGGACGAAAATATTCTAAATAAGGGAGTTGTAACGCCCAATATTTAATTAGTTATTTAATTAAATATTTTCGATTTTTTCCCGAAGTTGCAGGATGCTGATGATTATTGAGTATGTCGTTATTAGTATTTTGTTGATTTACTAGTTGATTAGTAATATATTAATAGTAATGATAATGGTAGAATTAGTAAATTAGCAGAACACTTGTTGTTGGGCCTATTTATTTGACTAGAGGTAGTAATATGGGAGGTGTATTACTAAGCCCACAAGGAATAACCAAATTAGAGTTATAAACTAATTGGAAAACTAGGTTAGAAAGGAAGTAGCAGTAAGAATTGAAACAAGTGGTGTACGAAGAAAAGTTGCAAAGAAGGAAGAGAGACAAAAACGAGGTTCCAATGGATAGATCCCAAATTAAGAGCAACATTCAATCTAAGATAAGGGTGGTGTTCTGACTCTATAATAGGGTATATGATGAATGATATGTAGGATTGGGTTTGTAAAATTGTTTCTGTTTGTGTTTGAAATTGATATATTATTGAAATTGAGAGATGATTGAGAATCCAATTTAATATTGTTCTGATACTATAGCATCAATATTTTTACGGTACACTACATTGATAGATATGTGGCTATATATATATATATATATATATATATATATATATATATATATATATATATATATATATATATATATATATATATCGCTACAATATCGTGAATGCTACAAATGCCAATTGGTCTATATATTATACTACCACTATCTTTGTTTTTGTTACAGGAATAAAGATAGTGGTAGTATGATATATATAGACCAATTGACATTTGTAGCATTCACGGTACCGTAGCGATATATATATATATATATATATATATATATATATATATATATATATATATATATATATATATATATATATATATATATATATATATATATATATATATATTAGTTCTTTAGCAGGATTAGCCGTTACTAGTATAACAATTGGAATTCTATATTATAATTGATATAATAATAATAACAATAATAATTAATAGTATAATATTTAGGAGTTAAATATTTATGTTAATTTTAATTTCGATAGAGTTATCAATAGAGTTGTTAGAGTTGCCAATAAAGTTGTGAGAGTTATTTTGGGTTATTGAGAATTATACTTTTATTTGTTTTGCGTAATTCCGACATGTTTAGAGTTGTGAGTATGACAAGTTGAAGCTGCAAGATAATAACACATATTTATTGGTAGAAGCTACAGTAGCAATATGAATTGGCAAATTTGGTAATAAAGTGGTGGAAATAGTTGGTAGTAGAAGTAGCAAGATTACCAATTTAAACACAAGTAACCATTAGATTGAAACTAATATGTATGTAATATGACAATAAAATTGACATGTAGTATATTTGTAGTAGAAAGTAACAAATAACAGTCTGGTAGTTTTTAACAGAAAATAACATTTGCAGTATAGACTATTCAATAGCAGTATAGTATTAATTTAATCGAGTCGTAATAAGAAGTTTAGTATAAAATAGAAATAATAAAACTTTTGACCGATAATTAATTAACCGGTTTTAGTCGGAATAGTCTGAATAATTACGCAATTTATTTGTAGTAAATTTTGGTTGACTCGTTGGGTGGTGTTTTTGTTGAAAAATGTGAAATTACAGGTGATGTTGTATCTTGTTGAATTGCCTCTATTTATGGGAAAATTATAAGTTGTAGGCCTATGACCAATGCTGATTTGTTGTTGTGTTGCTATGCAACTATTATTATTGTTACTATGACATTCATATTGTGTCGCATACATAGCATATCAAGTTGGAGCTGATGCTTAGTAAGTTGACCTGGATTGACAAATTAAGTTGAAGACTTATGCCTTGTTAACGCCTCTATTAATTGGCATATTTTTAAGTTGGGAGTTCTGCTCCAATGGTATCACATGCATATGCATCGTAACGAGTCGCATTATGTGTTGCATATTTAAATTATTGTGTTATTGACTTATGATGATTGATATTGTGTTATTGGCACAAACTTTTTTCCAACTCAAACTCAACTCGTTAAGAATTGGCCGAGTTTGAGCTCAAGTTCATCACGAACTTTTTTCCAGCTCAAACTCGACTTGTTAGAACAATCTTATTTAAAACAATCTTATTTATCCTTATTGTATTAACAAGAATTATAGACAATATTTCTAACTTTCATATAATATAAGTTTCATCTCAAAATAATATTTGTAATTCAAGATATTATCATCAAAAGTAGGTAATATGAGCAAATAATGAAATGTTATAACTTAAATTTGTAACATATATTTTACTATGTTGAATTTGGATTTTTTTAATCAATAGAATTGTAAATTATTTTATCATCTTTCAAATGATATAAATAAATATGAGAACTAAGTATTGATGTCTTCGTGAAACTTATATATCGAGTCAGTTCATGAACCAAACGAATCCAACTATACATAGCTCAAGTTCAACTTATTTATTTTACAAACTTAATTTTGAGCTCAAGTTCGACTCATTTGGTTCATGAACCAAGTCTAACAAATTAATTACCGAATCAAATCTCAAACTATTTTCGAGTTGATTCGATTTATTGTCAGCCCTACCCGCAACAAAACCATATTTGCCCCTGGTCCTCATCGAAACAATGAATAAAAGGAGGAAAAAATAGGAAAAATATGAACTACTGGAAATTTAAAATTTTCTGGTATTTTTCAAAAAAAATTTGAACTATTTTTCAAAAAAAATTGAACTATCAAAAATTTTGAAATTTCTGATACATGCTGCAAAGCTCTGGAAATTTCAAAGTTTATGGTACAAAAGGTAAATACTAAATCCAAAAATTTCAAAATTTCCGATTAGAATATATCAAATATTTTAAAATTTCTGACATAAAATACCGGAAATTACACAAATCCACCGTAAATTCTTTACTATTTCACTAAATTTCCGGTATCGTCCAATAAATTTAAAAAATACGGTGTGATATTGAAAATTTGAAATTTTTGAAATTTTTTTAAATTTTGATAATTTAATTTTTTCATACTCTTTAAGAGGTGGCATATATAACAGAAAGTGACATGTTAAATCCTCAAACTAGGAAGCCCAAAAGAAGGCCCAAATCCATGATACAATAATTTTGTTTCCCGCCAAGAAAAAAACAAGAAGCGCGAAATTCCATTTCTTCCCCTTACCTCAGCGCGTGTCTGTTAGTATCCTTCACTCTCCATCTCTAAACCTAAAATCCCAATTAGATCGAAAACCGACGCAAAGAGCGAGAAATGAAAGGCGGAACGGTTCAAATCAACTGGCACGAAAGCAAACCCGTCTTAACCCTAGATTTCCACCCTCTCTCCGCCACTCTCGCCACCGCCGGCGCCGATTTCGACATCAAGGTACCATTACCATTCCTTCACTCGCACCATTCAATTAGCTAATTAATCATCAAATCAAACCCACATTGAACTGATTTGTGTTGTTTTGTTCACAGTTATGGTCAATTAAACCTTCTGGATCGCCGAAGAAGCTTCCAGTAGTTACTTATCTCAACAGCCTCTCGTACCATAGTTCAGCTGTTAATGTTATTCGATTCGCTCCTTCCGGTAACATCGCATCATATTACCGATAATCTTTTTCTCAATGACTGAAATTTCAGTTTTTTTATGAGTAATTTGCTGTTTTAGTTAGAGAATGAAGTTTTGTTTTTTGTAAGTAACTATTTTAATTTGTTATGCTTCAGGGGAACTATTGGCTTCTGGTTCTGATGGTACTGTCTTGATCCCTATTGATGAATTTTTATTGATATTTTTTAGATTGAATTAATGTTATAAGAAAGTAATGTTTTTTAATCAGAATTTTCCTCTTTTCAGGTGGTGAACTGTTAATATGGAAGCTGCATTCGATGGATACTGGCCAGACATGGAAGGTTCTTAAGATGTTAAGGTAACTTCCTTGTTTTGATTCCTCAGTGAGCCCTTACTTGCATTATTTATTTTTCTCTGTTCTTTATTAGCTGCCATTATTTTGAAAGTCGTGTTCTTGTTTGTTTGAAATTTCAAAACTCAATGCAATTGTAACAACTTTCAGTAGTATCTTTGTTATTTAAACCTATGCAAGAAATAGGGGCAATGCAATGAAAAACAAACAAGGGTATCATAGAAAAAAGACAGACAATCAATTTCACCAATACAACAAAAATTATTGATTTCCTTGGTTTCTGTAAAACAAATTTAGGCAGCGGTTTGAAAAAAAAATGAAGATAGTACATTTTAAAAGTAAACTTTCTCAATAAAGACCGGAAGTGTTGTAGGTTATTGTGAATTTAGTTGGTTAATATGCATTATGTTATGTAATAGCATATTTCACACAAGGTGTAATGTTGTCATGGCTACTTTTAGATGAAAATGCAGAGTTTATAGGTTGCCTGTTTTAATTAAAAATAATTATAACAATTTTGTTTGATTTCTTTCTGAATAACATGGAAGCTAAGGATACTATTTGAGTTCGAAACTGTGATTAAGACCATTCACAATGATCCATCCCAATGTTTTATTTTTACTATTGATTTTGATATTTATGTTTTATTGCTTCAATTTGCTGGTTATGATTGATAGTTTTGTGTGAATTAGATCCCATATAAAGGACATTATGGACCTGGAGTGGTCTTCTGATGGTGCATATATGATATCTGGATCAGTTGATAATTCTTGCATTATATGGGATGTTAACAAAGGTACAAAGCCCACTACTTATCAGTTCTGGACATGCTTTAACGGTGGTACATGGCAGATGATATATGATGTAAATGCAATGGAAATAGGCATACTTGGTTTATATTCTCATAGCACTCATTCCATTTGTGTTCATTTCATTTCTGTCAGGAACTAACCTTCAGACGTTGGATACCCATGCACACTATGTTCAAGGGGTAGCATGGGACCCTTTAGGAAAGTATGTTGCTTCTTTAAGTTCTGACCGGACTTGCCGAGTTTACATTAGTAAACCCCATAAAACAAAGGGTATTGAGAGAATCAATTACGCTTGCAAGCATGTTATTTCCAAGGCAGAACAGCCATTATTAAAGAATTCCAAGGTTAGTTTTAGATATCTATATTTGTATTTGATTTCACTATTTATAGATAGTCACATACACAGACATCAAGTGTAATTGTTGTAATGCAGTCAACAAAATATCATCTCTTCCACGACGAAACATTGCCCTCTTTCTTTAGAAGATTAGCTTGGTCTCCAGATGGTTCATTTCTACTTGTGCCTGCAGGTATTCACTTAGGCAGAAGTTAATCTCTATCCAATTAATCTTACTTTTTTTGCACTATTTGTGGATAAGCTATTGTAATTTCATAGAGATTATTATATAATCTGGCCAGTTCTTGGTTCTTTCATAGTTCTTTAAAATTTATTTATTGTTAGTTGCATACTGATGTCCAGACAGCTTTTCATTCCCACCGCTTTGTTGTTTAGGCAACATCTGTATAATTTAGATTCAAGTTATAGGCTGAACCATATATATTGTTTTCTACCTTTAGAGATGAGTTTCTACTTAGCTTTTACTGGTTTGCTTCGAGTTGAAAATTTCATGTTTACCCATTTCAGGTTCTTACAAATTTGGTACTGCGTCTGAATCTGTAAATGCAGCTTACATATTTTCCAGAAAAGATCTTTCTCGGTATGTCTTTCAGCTTAGACATTATGCAATCCAAAGCATATGTTGATAATTTATTATCTATAATGTGTCATTATGTTCAATTATTCATGTTAAGCTAATGAATCAAGTTACAAAATACGTTAGTGATGTGTGCTGCTTTATTATTTGACCTTGATATGCAGGCCTGCTATACAGATTCCTTGTGCAAGCAAAGCTGTTGTAGCTGTCCGGTTCTGTCCTATATTTTTCAATCTTAAGGGAACAAACTCAGGTACTTGTGCACTTAGTATATTTATGTTTACATACAGTAACAATGTATAACCAGTTCTATGTGGTACTGTTCTGATTGAATTGTCTGAGTGGGATGTAGTCCAACTTAAATGTGAAACCTTTTGCTCAATGTTTTAAAAACCAACATATACCAGTTTGACCGGGATTTGTACACATAACTGGTATGATCAATTTATTGCAACGGGCATGCTGATGAACGGGTGCATATGTCACATAGCCGGCTAAGAATTGTTAGACATCTTACTAGTAAAGATTATGAGAGGCATCCTAGACAGTTTTATGTTATTAGGCTGTACTCTGTAGTTATGTATTGGATAGCAGTTATGTTATTTGGAACTGAATATTGGTTGGGACATATGTTATCAATCTCGGATAGCGACGTGGTGCGGTTATTCCCCAAGAATGGAACGGGACCTGGAGCTGGGAGCGGAACGGCCTATTCATATTTAGAAATAAAAGCGATAAAGCCTTAAGCATAACATACATGCAAAAGCCAATAAAATAGCCTTGTTACCCTTAAAATTTAAGGGTAATATCATATACGGCTGGGGAGGCCGGAGCAGCCGTGTCAGAGCGGCGTCGTTCCAAACCCAATCTCATTATTGCGGTCATTCTAGCCGAGTCATCCATCTGTGCCGAAACGTTACATCGTGACAGTTTTCTTGGTTTTGCTGTTCTCTGCCGAGATATTGGCCGAGTTTGATATTATATTGGGGCAAGCGATTGAATTCCTGGAAGGAAGAGACATAAAAAGACTCTCGAATTTTTGTATAGGAATTGCCTTGCAGTAGTAGAATATCTCTTTCCTTAATAAGGCATTATTTTCTAATTTTTTGTATTGTAGAAGAACCCATTCGCTTTTTTAAGATAACAGTGCGTTTGATGTAAATAAATTGTGGTTTCTACTAATTTTATTGGTATAGATATTGATTCCCAACACTAAAAGCTAAGTGTCAGTTACACTAATTTTAGCACTCTTTCCAACACTAACTCCTTTGTTTGATACTCCCTCCGTTTCAAAATAAGTGTCGTTTAAGATTTTTGCACACAGATTAAGGAATGCAATCATATTGTCACGAGACATTGCACTTTTACTAAATTAGTCTTATTAATTTATTGAAAGTTGTGTGCAGAGTAATAATTATAGTACACAATTGAAAAAATAGCTATCACTACTACATTGAAAAGTGAGAATGACATTCATTTTGAAACAAATTTTTTCTCTAAAACGACACTCATTTTGAAACGGAGGGAGTAGAATTTATGTAGGTCCATTTTATGTGAGACTCATTCCTAAATTAGTGGGGGACCTATACAAGGTTCACCCATTTAAAGAGTGTTAGAGTGGGTGTTGTTAGCACTCCTTTTATTGATAATAGTCCATGTAGTTAAACTATTGGTATACTGGTTTTACCATTGACGTTAACCTTGTTCCCCTGTCAAGCTGATCAATTACCATTGACACTAACCCTGTTCCCCTGCTGAGTTGATTAATCGACGAGTTTAATAAAATTGCTTTTGCCTACCAATTAGTATTTTAAAATTCTGCTTGTGTCAGAGAGTGTATTGCCTAACGGATGCATTATGCTGTTTTTGTTTATTGCAGATGGGTTATTTAAGCTCCCATATCGCATTGTATTTGCTGTTGCCACATTGAATTCATTGTACATTTATGACACTGAGAGCACTTCTCCAATAGCTGTATTTGCTGGTCTTCACTATGCTCCAGTAACAGATATTACCTGGTAAGTGTCATAATGGCTAGCAAAATCATTTCTAGTTTGAGAATTAAGATGGTCTTTTTGGGGAAAGGTTTAATTGTAGTCAGTGTTTGTTCAACAGGTCACCTGATGCCCATTATTTGGCATTCTCCTCGCAAGATGGCTTCTGCTCATTGGTGGAGTTTGAAGATGGCGAACTTGGATCACCTTACTGTTTATCAAGTAAGCAAACTTCCCTTTCATTTCGTGCTATCATTCTATCTTGTACCAGGTTTTTCATTTCCCTTCTCCACTTTGTTTTAGAAGGAAATGTCTCAGACAAGGATAATAAAAGCACCCTGCAGACAGCCAACAACACTGTGTTACCAACTGGGAGTGTTGGTGCAGCTGTAGCAGAAAGCAGAAAAATGGAAGCCGAAGAAAAAGTTGATGACATGGACATTGAAGCATCTAGGGATATTGGTGCATTTCCATCCGATAGTAGCAAAACTAAAAAACAAGATAATCCGGATGACATGATCATCAAGCCAACTGGGAATGCTAGTGCAGTTATAGCAGATAGTTGGAAGAGTGAAGCAGAACATAAAACTGATGACATGGTTATTGAAGGAGTTGAAGCAGAACATAAAACTGATGACACGGTCATTGAAGGAGTTGCAGCAGATAGTAGAAAACAATTACCCAATCCAGACTGTAAACTAAGTGAAGCAGATAAACCACCGTCAAGTTTAGATGGCATAAAACCAGGGCCAGCAGAAAAGACAGGGAATCAATTGTCAAGTTCAAAGAGCACACTTGTCTCAAATAAGCCAGCCAGGAAGCGCATCACTCCTATTGCAATTGGTCCATGATTTTCAATGCCAGAGAAATTCCATTAACATCCGCCTGTGTACATCTATTTTGTGCGGCTAACATTTCCAAATCGCTCCTCTCGTTTTTCCTGTTTCGGTTTACATATATTATGTAATATAAATTGGATTAAAATATTTATCTTTCCAGGAAAAAATCTGCAGTTTGGAGATTTCCTTGTGAACCTGTTGTTCTAGTCCTAGTATCCAATTGCATGTTCGAAGGTAAAAGCAAGAGGACAGCAAGACACTAAAAATATAAATTATTTATGTACTTATATTTGTGAAATGACTTTTGTGAGGTTAATATATCACTTGCTTAATTCAACAATAGTACATCTTAGAAAACATTGCATATTGAAATCAACATTTTGGTAAACATTGCATATTGAAATCAAGTTTGGTGGATCTACTAAACATTGATTCTACTTAAAGTATTTTCTCCATTTAAAAAAAATTAAGAGGTCTATTTACTATAGAAAAATACATCAGGGATTCATGCTTGTTCTCCATAATATATGGCCCAGAAATTTTTTTAATGTATTTTTCACTTTTTAAATAGAGTCCTTCAATTAAAACAGATATTACATAACAGATTGTTGATTATGCTTCATGTGAGAAAATAACTACCTGATAAACTAGGATGATTTTGGCGCTATTAACGGTTGTTCTCGGAAATATAACAAGAGTTCATTTAAACAAGGAGCAATACAACAATATCAAGCATTACAATTCAGAATAGAAATTGAATGATTCTAATATCTAACTGTTCATCTCTTTATCTTTGTTATGGAGAACAATAGCATTGCCACGACCAAAACGAAAAATCATGACATGCAGACAAAATTGTTACATCCCAAACAATACCTTTTTCAGGATACAAAGAATGG
This sequence comes from Vicia faba, assembly GCA_948472305.1. Classification (NCBI taxonomy): domain Eukaryota; kingdom Viridiplantae; phylum Streptophyta; class Magnoliopsida; order Fabales; family Fabaceae; genus Vicia; species Vicia faba. The sequence continues at coordinate 1,218,488,112 of OX451741.1, read as the reverse complement.
GAAAATCAATTAGAAAAACTAGTGCTTCATTTTTATGTTGTAGACAATTAGGTACAATTTAAACTTATATCTAGTGATCAGATTCACAAAATTTGGTGCGGTTTCAAGTGTCAACAATTGCAGTACGAGATGGCTCCATATTTACGGTGTTAGCAGCGATATGAAATCTGATCGGTACTTCTTAGGATTAATTTGAATTTTTTGAAGTTGCGTCGTAATTAGCAAGAATGTTAGTCATCTAATCTGCATCCAGAAATAAAATGTGTGTGAAAAGTAATTCTAAAAGCATTTGAAAGTAAAAATGAAGCATTTGAAGCAACCAAACTTACTGTCCGGTTCCATTTGCCCAAAAAGGGATATCATATTCGGGAAAAATTTGTGACAGGATAATTTCATTCCACATATCAGGCACTCCAGGTAGACACCAATGGCTGCAATCCTGACTAGATGGATTATCATTCCAGTTACCAACATGTGCATCACTACGGGGAGCTGACATAGATGTAACATGAAGAATATTTATAGGAAAATCGACATTCTTTACAACTTCCATAACTGTGTCTGAAAACGAGTTTTGGTCTGTTGCATTAGTTTCGAATGTCGGGTACGGGGTTACATTGCAAGTCCTAAGGGTCTGATCACTGCAGCAAACATAAAATCTAGATAAATAATCATTGAACGATAGAGTAAGCATGTGTTACCAGAAAACATCCAGTTATCGAATCCTGCACGCGACAGAGTTCCATAAATCAAGCATCGCTTGCGACATACAAGTATAACTTTAACTTTGAAGCATCGTTATAAGAAATTATACACTGAAAGCTAAAACATATATATAGAAATAAAGCATAGTGTTATCTGTAATGTGTGAACAATACCTCCAGTGAGATGGCTCAAAAGTCCTAAAAAAGACGCGTGTTCTATTTTTATCAATCTCTCTCTCAATCCAAGAAGTCCAAGTCTCGAGTGCTATTCTATAGGCGGAAGGAATCGACATCCCAAGCTTCAAAGAGCTTCCAACCTGGAAATAACAACCCCTGTTGAATGCAAGAAGAGAATCATTAACAACAAAAAAATCCAAGTGAACATAAATCAAAAAACACCCTTTTGATTCACCTGTTACATAAACTCTAAAACCTAAAATCACGACGATGAACGTAATAACAGAACACTGTCTATGCTACTATGGTGAACTATTTATTAATAACATCAAAAATCAAACTGCAGAAGATACATTCATACATAAACAAAACTAAGGGTGATGGTCGCATTGCAATCTTTGATATTGTAGAGCATTACAGTAAAAAAGTAACGAAAAGAATGGAACCTTACATGTGGAAAAGCTTCGATGGAACCCACCAGTGACCCGTATTGAATATAAGAATATCCGAATTAATCCATTGATGACTTATATCATCTAACTTATCCAATAAAAGTGTCGATTTAACTCTCTTCGGGGCATGTCGAGGAACCTGACCCTGCTGCACCAAGTAAACCGATCGAAAAAACTCAATCGTAAAATTGAAATCACTAAACCTAACACCTAAAAACCTAATCCTCTTACTAATCTGATTCTGATTGACTTCATAAACATTCATCTTATCCTCCACACCAGTCATCAACATACAAATCAAAGACTCCCATTGAGTCCTACTCATAGAATCCCCAACAAAAACAACCCTTTTACTCCTCAACATCTCCAAAACAGCACCAACATCAAAACTCGGAATATCACAACCCTTAGGCTTCCACCTCCATGTCAGAAAATCCAAATCACTCCTTCCATTACCTAAACAATCAAACCCTTGTTCAACAAAAGGACACTCAGTAGCATTATACAAAGGGTAACCACTCGAAACCTGAACCCATGTTCCATCAAAAACATCACATTTTCTAAACAAAGATTCAGTACTATTACTATTAGTATTGCTCTGATCAGAAAAGAAACCTTGTGTATGAAAAAAAGCATGAGTAAGACTAGGTAACACATAGATGTAACCACCACCAATTGCTATAAAAAACGAAATAACAGAAGCAATGATGACAAGAACTTGAAACCTGAGACCCAAAGAAACACATCCAAAACGGGTTGATGAAACGGGTTTGGGACTACCAAGAGGCTGTTGAGATTGAGAATGGGATCTTCTGTTGATGGAAATGCTTCTATTCAAATGCGAACCGGTCATGATTGTGGGAAAAATTCAAAGCCATAACCGTAGGAAGAAGAACATATCATTGAAGAAGGAAACGACAAATTGAATGAACCCAGATGGGAAAGATTCGATTTTGGAGGAAAAGAGAAAGAAAGATTGAAGATTTGAAATTGGGGTGATTTGAAGATTTGATTTGGTTTTGATGAATAACACAAACAAACAAGAAACTGAAACTGAAACCGAAAGCAGAACGCGGAGAACAGAATTTAGAGTTCTGATTAATAAGACAAATGACTAAACAAAACATGTACCTCAGCTACATTTACGCTTTTAAGCAAAAAAAAAAAAATGTTTATTTATCATTATTATTATTTTCCATTTTGGTATGTTTTTATTTAAAAAAAGACCAATTTAATAGCAAATTTATTAAAAATGATGACATATGTCTTTACCATCTTTTTTTCTTCTCAATGGAGTTTAATTTACTTTACATGGTATTCTAGTTGGCTTATGTGTCATAACCATCATTTTTCTAAAGATATTTATAATAGTGAAAAGTTGAGATTAAGTTATTGATTAACTTAATTCAAAAAGTGAAAGTCACCACCACATTTGATTGTTTCTAAAGAAATGAGAAAATAGTAAATAAAATCTAAAAAAGATTTTAAAACAAACACTAATAAAACTAAGATCTAGATACGAGAGTTGGTTATACAAATGTAAGATGTTGGCACCCTATACATCTACGGTACTCCGCATGAACTTCTTTGAAAATTTGTGTATCTTAGCTAAAAAGGATTATTTGTAAAAAGTTTGTGGAGATGAGAAAAGAAATGGTTTTTACAATTTTGACTCGACAAGACTTCGAGAGCCTCGTGCCTACATACCACCAATGTGTAATGATAAAATAAAAACCACGTAGTTCTTCTAAAAAAGAATAAAATTATTTGTTGGTTAGTTTTAAATGAAGAGACATTTTGTCATCTTAGGGAGGATACTCAACCAAATATCCATAAACATGAGAATGATGAACCTTTGCATCACAAGTGAAAGAAGGGCTCCAACTTGGATAACTCAACAAGTATGCCACCGACCCTTTCAAGTGGAAAATATTCACCAGTACATCAATCAAAGTTATGACATGGGAGAATTATATCTCAACCGTAGAGATCACTCACATCTAATATTTAAGAAATTTTTTAAAACAAAAGTCAGAATGACAAAATGGTTTGAATTAGTTTGTATTTTTTAGTCTTTTGAAAGAGTTTAACTTTGATTAAATGAATTAAGATTTGATTAAGAAAAAGATTTTGAAAATGCACTTGACAAAGTCAAGGTTTTTATTGAACGTGGTTTGAGTTTGAAAACAAAGAAGGTTTTGAAAAAGAGGGAGAAGATTTGAAAATTGAAGATGGACAAGAGATGAATGGACTATCCTAAAGCATAAAGTAAAAGATAAGGTAAGAAAGGTCTAACCAAACAAGAGCAATAATCTTGACACAAGTCAAACAATGCATCCGATTCTTTTGGATTAAAACCACACAAACAAGTAATAAACATCATATGAACAATAGTGCCTCAGGTGCAAGCTTAGCATAAGATGAATCAAACAAGGGTATATATGAATTCTCATGTATCAGATGAATTTGATGTCTCAAATGAATATTATTATATCAAATAATTTTCAAAGTAACACCTGCATACAAAAAAGTTCTTAATACACAGAAAAGTCCTCCATCTTTCATTGTGTCTATTTGAGTAGAATTTATCTTCCATGGAGCTCACCCAATAGGCTAAGGTGCATGCTCTGATGCCAATTAAAATTCTACTCCTCAGGGGACAAATGTCGAATGCGATGCTCTAACAATAGGTTCGACAATTTAAACTAAAACCAATACAATTACAATAGTATGAGTTATACAAGTTGATGGAGCTGAAAAATGATAAATACCATAGAGAATTGGTAACTCAATTCAGTGAAACCAGACCTACATCTGGAGGGTTGAGTCGACAATCCAAGAAAAGAAATTGACTATTAGTAGCGTAGTACAATCAGTCTTATTAGTAATAAATAACCATAGACTATTCAATGTATTTCCCAACACTACCCATTGACTTTCTATTTATAGCCCCCTAAACATGAGAACCTATCCAATTTCTTATCCATCACACAACCCCATGATACGAGATATCGATCACTAAACCCTAGTTATCAACTTCAATCAACAATACGAATGATGTTGAAACTTATAACTCAACTAGACAAGCCTTCTATGCCAAGTTATTGAAACATAAAGGTGTACTTAAAATAACAAGGGCTTCTTATAATTCTAGCACTTTAAAATCTTCAATGTAAATGTTTGAATTCCAACACAGGTTGTGAGTTTCTTATATAGCATAATAATTAAGGGATTTTCTTCATGGATTTGAGATTTGATTTCGTCCAAAAATAATGCAGATTATGTTGGATATTTGATTTGTTTCTTGATTATCTCCAACAAAAGATATGATTTGGTTTGTTACAAATTAAAATTTAAATCTCTTTAAATATGATTTGATCTTCACAACTGTCCAACAAATCATATAATCATAGTGTTAAATTAATAACAATAAAATCTTTAACAAATCTTTTGCTGATCATACTCCAAAACGCATCAATCTGTTGAGCAAGACTCAAATATCGTACCATATACTAAGATATCATGTTCAACACACATCCCTTATGCAGTTTCATACATCTTAAGCAAGCTAGATCAACTTGAACACTTTGAACACTTCTCCATATTGTTTTTATGCAAAATGTTGCCAATCCAAAAGACTATTTCACAAAGAACTTCAATTATGGTTTAGATCCAGCTAAAAGCTTCCTATTTTGCTAGGTCATAATAGATTATGAAAGCCTTATAATCAATAACGTTTCAGATCCAATAAAAACCTTCATATTTTTCTAGGTTATAATCGATTATGATCGCAAAATAAAATGATTATGAAGAATATCTATCACTAAAAATGTCTCATTTCTTGACTTTAAATGTTTTACTATAAAAGGAGGACCAACGTTCATTTGAGAAACACGAGAAATCTGAATATCACCTCTCTTCTACTTCCACCATTGCTCTTAGAATTTTTACATTCACTTAAACTAATTTTAGTGCTGAGAGAACAAATAATTAGTAGAGTTTTTCTTGTGTAGCCACTACTTTATCATTCTGATATATAATTATAAAACAAGAGAGGTATGTTCTCTTGAACTCTAATATATTATAAAGGTTGCAAATTGAATCTGAGATAAAAGCATGGTCTAAAAAGGTTGATGGTCAGACAGTCTCAAAGAGTGATCCTTGGAGACTAAAGTAGGTCTCGTGGTTTAAGGCCAAACCAATATAAAATGCGATGTGTTCTTTCATTTATCTTATCTTTTACTTTACTGCTATTAACTTTTCCACTTTAATTCTTTTCTTCTCCGTTCTTAAAATCAATCTTAAAATCGATTAAATTTGTTCAAATTCAGAGATTTTTTTTTATCATAAGTCACCCCGTGTGTTTGAACAAAAATGAAATAGAATGTGATATGATTTAACTCGATTTTATCCAATTTTAAAAAAATTAACTATTTTTTCCCGATAATATTAACTTAACACATTTAGAAACTCATGATTTTTTTTACCTTTTTATAATTTGGTGGAGGTAGTTTAAGATGTTATCATGAAACAAAATTATATATATATATATATATATATATATATATATATATATATATATATATATATATATATATATATATATATATATATATATATATATATATATATATATATATATATATATATATATATATATATATATATATATATATATATATATATATATATATATATATATATATATATATTATTTGAGATAAATTCACACAAATTTATTTGTTGACTTTATAATCGATTTTATAAACATAATGATTTGACATTAAAATTCGAAGTTGACATTCTTATTTCCATTAAAAATGTTGAAGAGACTATGAGTTAATTAATACTAGTTGTAATATTTATAAATAATTTGTCAGATATTATATTATTAATTTTTAAGTGCCCCATCTAAAACAGAAAAAAAGAAACATAGTGGTTGGTTGACATGTTTTATCGTGAAATAAATTAATTAAAAATACAAAGTTATCGTAGATAGATTGCTATCTCAGTTTCTTAACTCATGTCTAGTTTAGTTGTTGTTGGTTTTGCTTTATAGCTGTTCTTCCTTATTACCAATGATTTTTCATGTCGCCGGCTGTCGGTTAAGCTGTCGTCCTATACTCATCTTGTCTTCTTATGGATCCCACAATTTATTTTGTTTAAATTTTTTTCTAACCCTGGCAAACTATAGTCAAACTCTTCAAATATTTATGGTTTCCACTATATTTGATAGTATGTCAGAAATACACATGCTAATGAGAGATATTTGAATCCATACCTAAAGAGTAGGATTTGAATTCACTAACTTTTGATTCTCTGTCTTTTTTTTTTTTCAATCTATATTTTGATTTACTTTCTTTTAAATTTTTTTCTATAAAATAAATATTATTTTATCTTTTATCTTATTTAATTTTTCTTCTTCTTAAAAACATTATATTTTAAAAAAATAATTCAAATCTTTAAAATTTTAATTATTTACATTTTTTAACTTTCTCTCTATCTCTTATGATTTATTCTCTCTCATGTTTTTTTTCCCCTCAAAATAAATTTATATTTTTTATTTTTCTTATTCATTTTTTCTTAAATTCACTCAACCTTGATCTTTTAACTTTTAATTTTTTATTTTTCTTTAACTTTTTTTATGGACAAAGTCCAAACTAAAAAAAAAATTAGATATAAAGGTTGTAGTTTGGTTTTTTAGTCTATGGATCCGACTCATTATTTCAATTGTTGTTAGCAGTTTTTTTTTTTGGTGCTAAAACACGGGCCTCAATATTGTGGACACGATTCACATGTTTAAACTTAATCTCTCAGTGTTTTTATAATAATGCTTCATCTTCTTCACCGTCTCTCCAACAATGCTTCTCGGGATAATGATATCTCTGACCTCCATCATGTTAATGATATTCAAAGAGTCTGATTCAAAGTCCATCCTCTCTGATAGCCCTTCTCGACCGCAAATTCCATAGTCATACGGAGAGCCATAACTTCAACTTCAATGGGTTGATTCGAACGCTTCATCCGTTTAGTCACCAAATTGATCCTCATGTCATATTTGGCAGTGAAGATAACGCTCAAGCCCCAAATGTCATCAATCACCAAACTGGCATCAGATCTACACAACATCTTATCCCGTTGGTCGTTGTTGTTTCTTCCAGCTTGCATGTGGTTGTAGTCCGCTCTATTGTCAGGCATCTTCCTTTGGTTGCTATCATCCCTGTGATTCTTCATCTTTCACTTGTTAATGTCTTGATGTTGGTTTCATTTATGCTCCTTCTGAGGGTTCATGTTGTGTTGTAACCCCTTGTGATGGTCTTTGTTGTTGTGTTCCTCTTGATTGTGTGAGGAATTCACGTTTTTGTCAAGTATAATCTTTTGATTATTCTCTATCTTTTGATTCTTCAGTTTTTCATTTTTAATGTTCTGATGATGGCTGTGATCTTGCTCCATTTAAAGGTGTGTGTTTTGCTGCATCCACTAATCTTGATGGTCGTTGTTATTGTTTTCATTATGCATGTGTTTGGAACTCGCTCTACTGACAAGTACACTCTTATGGTTTTTCTCAACTCTTTGGTTCTTCAAGTTATCTTTATTATTTGTCTCTTGATGGTTGTTTTCGTGCTCCTTCTGCAGAGTCATATTGTACTTATCAGAGTTTCTTGTGTTACCTTTGTTACCTCCATTTCTAGGGTTCTGATGCGTCTCCTCAATGTTCCACTTGTAGTTCTTAATATGCTGGTTAGTGTTATTCCTTTACTACTTTTGAGTCTTCTGATTGATATAGTCTTTATCACCTCTGATTCTTCTGCTGCTTCTATTGTTTCCTCCAAAGGTGTTGCAATTGTCTATCTCTCTCTGGATGTCTCTGATTGGAGTTGAATCATGATCCTATGCGCATGTCGATAAATCTCTGGGTGAGCTTATTTATGATGTCAATCTCATTAGCCTCCTTAAGATTTTCCCCTTTTTTTTATTGAAATCCTTGCTGTTGATATTGCTTATGTTGTTTTCTTTTTTTCTCAGGTGTTTCTCTGCTTTCCCGTTATCATTGTAATTGAGACTCTTGTTTGTACTTTGTTGCTCCTTGACTTTCTTCTGTCTAATCATGTTTTTTAATTTGTGTTATGCGTAATCTATGCTTCTTGTGTTGTCTGACATGTTGTATCTCCTTCGTCTTGTTCGTGTTACTAGTAAAATTCTCCAAGTTATTGCACCTCACTTCACTTTGTTGTTGTCTGAATTACTCTAGTTGCTCCCCATTTTGATGTTCTTATTCAACTGATTGTCAGGTTGGTCCTTGTTGTCGTTGTTGTTGTTTTGCTTGATGGCTAGGAAACTGCTGCTGTTAATGCTTGCCTGGTTAATAGCCTCTGTGATACGGTGGGAGAACTGACTTGAGTGTTTTGCGTTTGATTGCAAATGTTGCAGTTAGCAAGAGTTACCACCGACTTTTCTTTTATCCAATAGAAAAGGTGAAAACGCACAAGAAAGACCTTTGAGATTATTTCTTGAGTTCGGGGGGTAGATTATGAAAAGGGAAGGTGTTAGCACCCTTTTCATCCATGGTTTTCCATGGGCTCTTAGTTACTTGCTAGATCACTTGCTTTTGTTTAAAAAGTGCTTTGTGTGGTTTTTGAAAGTATTTTGTAAAGAGGCCTTTGTCTAGGCAAACTTTGTAATGATTCTCGTTCGTAAGAATGTATACAAAGGTGTTGATCTTTTGAAAATGTTTTCAAGTTTTGAAATATGTTTTGGAAGTGTTGGTGTTTGTTTTGAAAATAACAAGGATGTTTTTATTTTGAAATGGAGCAAGTAACTAGGAATATTCTACCTACTCAAAAGTCTTTCATGTTCATTTCTTTTTTCCTTTGACATTGTTATCTTACCATTGATTTGATAAGTAACCCTATCTTTGGATGTAAAAGAGACGGACGTGGGTCATCGTATAGCCATGATTAGAAATGTTGTAAGATACCTTAGCATTTTCCTTTAGGGACTAAGATCATTTTGAAAGGCAACATAGATAGCGTCATCGAGGGACTATGATCTTGTATTTGCTTGTTTTTGCTAAGATACCTCACATGCATAATATGACCATTTTTGTAAGGCAACCAAGTGGATTTACCCTAGGGGGTGTATGCGTGCGAGTGTATTGATTTACATGCTTGACTTGTCTTTGATTAGGGTTTTCTATTGATTGGTTTTAGTCTTTCCATAAAAAACCCTAATTACTAGCATTTTGTATATAAAGCGATAAATTGCGGAAATTAAAATTACTACGCTATTACACTACTTAGGGGAGGGGGTGTACAAATTACAAATGGGGAATACTGTAAAAAATTAAATCTAAATAATTATTACAACCATATTGAAATTGAATAAAATGTACAAAAATAAAGATAAAAGTGCAAGAATATAAATGTAAAGAAATATGATTTTTGTTTGTTTTTTATGAAAGGGTTTTTTTGACATAATTAAATAAAATAATTAGCTAAGAAAAATAAGGAAATTAAGATTAAAATAGTAAACTAAATTAATTTAAATAAAACAAGTTTTTTAGGTTTTTTTTTTGTGAATTTAATTAAGTTAGTAAATAAAAATAATTAAATAAAAGATCCTAAATTCTAAATTGATTTTAATTTATAAGAAAAATAAATAATATAATATAATAATAATTAAAAATTAAATTATCTAAGTATTATTAAAAATAAATTATTTAGAGAAAATGTTTTTGTTCTTTTATTTTTGTAAAGAAAAATAAACTAAAAAAAAAAAATATAAATATTTTGGATTTTTATGATTAATGAAAATAATAATAATAATAATATATAATAATAATAAAAGAAAAAAAAGTAAAAATAAAATAAAAATAAAATCAAAGTCAGGGAGGTTAAATAGTGAAACAGAGAGTATGGTAAGAAAAAAAGTCAGGCCCAAACTACTGGCCTAAACGCTGCAAAAAAAAAAAAACAAAACAAGAAAATGTCAAAAAATGAGAAAAAATGCAAAAAGGTCACGCTGGGGCTTGAACCAAGGACCTCATAGTGACAGACGCACGCTTTAACCACCGAGGTGGTGATACATCCATTAACTTATGTAAAACAACAAATATATAACATAAATCTTACCCTAAATATACTTCATTTTCAACCTCCATCCAGAAGCCCTGCAACTTGTTTATTTCTCAACCATTTGCAAAAATATAAACATAAAAGTTGCTCCATTTTCCCATACGAACCAACCATATAAATATCATGAACTATAAATCAAAGATGAATGAGAATTTTTGAAAGTACCAAATTCTGACCTAATTATTTTCAGAGATTCAATCCTAAAATTCTCCTAGCTCAATCAATATAAATAAAATCTATGGACATGTACAACTTCAGGGCAATGATGTCTACATTTTATCTTCACAAATGCAAGCCTAATAATGCCTAAGTAATGAGATATAAGTTCAAGAAAAATACCTAAAAACTAGAAATCGTGAAATGCAAATGAGCTTGATTCAAGGTGCTGCAATGATCAGGTTAGCTTCCTCAAGTTCCTAGGAAGCTAATGCAGTGGTTTGATTGAGCAATGGATAGCTGGAATGGATTGTAGAAGTAAATGTGCAATGCTCTGTTTTTGGTTATGGAGGATATGGTAAATGATGTTACAGTAATGAAACAAGGACAGGGATAAGTTACACTTGATGTAAGGAAGCTTTAGAAACTAAAAGGCCAAGAAACGCACGAGGGAAATATGAGTTTGATGTTCAAGGTCAGAAACTGTGTAACAATGGAGTTTTTGGGCAATTTCTGATTTGAGAGAGTTTTGGTGTGTTTCAGGGTGCTTAAGCGCGTCCTCTTGCTTACAAATAGTGCCTCTATTTATAAGCAACAAGTATGGAGGCTTGTATCTGATCAGAGTTCATGTTTAAGCTTAACATGTGATTTTTTGAGAAATTAAGTTTCAATGCTCTGTGTATTGGCTAAGATAGAGTGGTTATGCTTTAAAAACACTTGCTTCTGACTTTTTAGATGGAGTGTGATCAGAGGGAAAAAGTTAGAGGCTCAAGAATTGACTTTGCACATAAAGCTTGCTTTTCTAACTTTGTGCCATTAACGAAAATGTGGATTAGATAAAGCTTAAATCACTTGGATTAAAACTCAAAAGTTTGTGTAATCCATTAGTGATGGTTATATACACAAGTTAGAAGGCCTGCAAAGCAAGATTATGCAACTTAATATTGAAATTTCATTTTTGTTCATCATTCAAATGGCCTATAATTTTAGTTTGAAACCCTAACTTCCTATTTTTGATTCTCCTTGCTCAAGAATGATATCAAGGAGTTCTTGGACATTTTAGAAATCTTGTAGTGTGATCTACAACCCCTATTTGAATCACTTTTGAAAATTTCCCTTGGAACTATATAAAAAAGTGCCATGAAGTTAGCCCAAAATCCTGCCTAAACTAGGGCAAAATTTCATTAAGTGTTTAATTTCAAGACCATGACTTCATGAATTAATAACTTGAGATCCAAGAATTTTTAGGAGAAGTTGTGTAAAGAAATGTTGTAGATATCATGGAGATCTACAACTTTCATATTTAAAGTTTCTTTTGAATCATCTTACATCATGGTGAAAAATTGGCTCAAAGTTGTGAAAAAACATGAAGTTTTCAACACTTAGAAAAATTTCTAAGTTTGAAAACTTTGACTCTTCAAAATGAAATCTTGAATTTTTGATTTCTTGATGAATAAGTTTCATATTTTGACATGTTTTGATGAATTGTGATTTTTGGCACTTGATTTTGACCAAAAAGTTAAAGTTTGACTTTTCAGTGTACAATTGACTGAAAATTCACTATCAATCCAATTGATCTTGAGCAATGTTTTGGGTCATGCCATTAGGTAAAAAATTATTCAATTTAACTCTTGAGATCATGCCTCAAACCAATTAACCATTTGCTAGGTCAAAAATCAGAAATTGCCCTTTCTTAGTCAAAACCCTAATTTTGACCATTTTTCCCTTTTGATGATTTGATCAAATTTCTTGAGGAATTATGGTCCAAACTTGATCAAATGATACATATGAGTTTATAATGTTGATAAAAAAATATGAAGTTTGACTGTAAATTGGCCATAGTTGACTTTTTCCCAATACAACTGATTTTTAGGTCAACTGCTCAATTGACTGAGCAAAAATGTGATCTAAGACTTGAAACTTGACATGAGTAATCTTGTGGGTCCATAATGATCCATGAAAGTCATATGAGGCATTGGAAGTTCAATTATCCTTGTGCAATCTCAAACCCTAATTTGAGTCATCAGTGCTTAAGGAGGTGTCTTGAGCCGATCAAACCTTGTGCAGTCTTGAACCAAATGAGATCTTGTGAGAAAATATTTGATAAATGAGAGGGAAAATTTTAGGGTACAACAGCTCCCCCTGTTCAATCTTCTTAAACCTGAAGAGTTAGATTGGCGGATCCGCCATTCATGACTTGAAGGTGGAAGATGATTGGACACTAGAGTGCCCAGAAATTTGCACTCGAGGATGTGATGGTTGATGGTGTAAGGAATGGGATTAAAAGATGCCATTTGGAGAGATGATGGAAAGTTGTTAGAGATGGGCTTATAGATTCCATCCAAAAATGATTGTTGGTGGGAATGGAAGAAGTGTCAGAATAAATCTCTATTTGATTTATACTGAAATACTAGATGTGTGGGGTCGAGTACCAGAATAATATCCATAAATGGACTGTATTTGACTCGTTTCTGAAAGTTGAATTTGAATGAGTATCATAATGGCGTCCGTATCCGGAGCGTATCTGAATTGTATCTGAAAGCTGATTCTGAATGAGTATCAGAATGGCATCCGTGTCTGGAGCGTATCTAAACTGTATCTGGAAGTTGAACCCGAATGAGTATTAGGATGGCATCCATGTCTGGGGCGTATCTGAACTGTATCTGAAAGTTGAATCCGAATGAGTATCAGGATGGCATCCGTATCTAAAGCGTATCTAAACTGTATCTGAAAGCTGAATCTGAATAAGTATCAGAATGGCGTCCATGTCTGGAGCGTATCTGAACTGTATCTGGAAGTTGAATCTGAATGAGTATCATAATGGAATCCGTATCTGGAGCATATCTGAAAGTTGAGTCTGACTGAGTATCAGAATGGCATCTGTGTTTGGAGCATATCTGAACTGTATATAAAAGTTGAATCCGAATGAGTATCAGGATGGCATCCGTATCTGGAGCGTATCTGAGCTGTATCTGAAAGCTGAATCTGAATGAGTATCAGAATGGCGTCCGTGTCTGGAGCGTATCTGAACTGTATCTGAAAGCTGAATCTGAAGAAACCCATGCAGGATTGCTTCAGTTGGTCGTGTAGATAATTGTCCTGGTTTGTTTCAGGTATTAATCTCTGACCTTTTTGTAAATTGTTGATGATAACCATCTGCTGATTGATCTTTCCTGAAGAGATGAAAGATTAGTTGTATGCAATGTCATAATGTATGAAATGCATTGTACAATGATGTTCTCAAAAAAATGAATGAGATTATGTTGTATGTATTCGCGTTGTCAATGTTATGACGTGTGGATGCGATGTATGGGCATGTAAGCTATTCTGCTGTAATGCTTTAGGGAAAATAAATCCCTGACGGCGACTGGGGATGTGGAGTGTAAGTCTTCATGTTTTGAAGTGATGACGAGTTGATGAGCTTCTATTTGTTAGAGAAATAAACTCTTCTATAAGGGAAACGCCGTGTATTACTTGTGAAATCTTGTTGGAGAATCCTGAGAAATTGGGCAACTTTTATTGGGGAGTGATAACTGGAAGTTTTGTTCTGCCGGGGATGTGAGAGAGCTTGATATCATTAAGCTGCACATTGTGGGGGATTTTATGGAATAGTCTAAAGATATTATCCTATTTCTTAAAGCCATTAGTGATTTTCTTTCTATTTTCTGTTCCTTTTTTTGTTCATTTGTAAACGGTAGTTACGTTCAAATGCATATGTTCAAAAATAAATCATTGGACGCTTTTTGTAAACAAAACACAGAAATAAAGAAAAACAGATAGTTTTGCACTTTCCAAGGGGTATCTTTGTATTAACTTGAATAAGTATCTTTTGTACACCGAGACGAACATTCTAGTAAGAGAATGTCGTCGTAAAAAATGAAAATTTGATATAAAGAAAAGATAGCTATGTGCAATAATCCCATGGGATTCCCATTCTTCTATGGCCCTAGTGTCTCTGAGCATCTTGTCCATTTGCTTCCTTGTCTGAAGTTGATTGAATTGATCAGAATCGCTGAGTTTGTCAGTCGAAGCCAAAGGTTGTCTGTAAGGTGATCCAAACGGGACATAGTCATATGCTTTAATTCCCTAACTTTTTCCTGGACCGCCCTTTCGGGTTTTCAGTCCACTGGGATACCCTTTTTTTCCCAAGTCGCCCTTTCGGGTTTTCAACTTGCCGGGTGTACAATTTTTTTTTGTTTTATCCCTAATTTTTGCCCAAACCTTTTTGGTTCGCTGGGATGCCCTTGTTTTGCTTAGGTGTGTCAACCTAGCGGGTCTCTTATGCGTAGTATCTTTTGACTATGTATGCATTCACAGGGTGTGGAAGTTCGTCGCCATCCATAATGGTCAAGATCATTGCTCCGCCAAAGAATATGCTTTTGATCACAAACGGTCCTTCATATGTAGGAGTTCATTTTCCCCTGGGATCACCTTGTGGTAATATGATACGCTTGATCACCAGATCCATGACTTGATACACTTGGCATCTGACCTTTTTGTTGAAAGCCTTGATTATCCGTTTTTAATACATTTGACCATGACAGACAGCATTAAGCCTTTTCTCATCAATCAAGTTCAGTTGATCAAGTCGAGTTTGGATCCAGTCATCTTCATTCATCCCTGCATCCTTCATGATTCTCAAATAAGGGATCTGGACCTCAATATGCAAGACATCTTCCATGTCGTATACCAGAGAGTAAGGTGTTGCCCCAGTTGATGTGCGTGCCGTGGTACGGTAACTGTGGAGAGCGAATGGTAGCATCTCATGCCAGTCCTTGTAGGTTACTGTCATGGGGAAGAATTATGGTACTGGATCTTGAATTGCGCGCATAGTGCGATGATCATAGTATTGTTGAGATTCATACCATTGTCTGTGATGATCCTCTCTGGGATACCGTATCGACAAATAAGATTCTGTTTGATAAACCAGGCGACGACATTCTTGGTAACAGAAGCGAAAGAAGCCGCCTCAACCCACTTCATGAAATAGTCAATAGCCACCAAGATGAAGCAGTGTCCATTAGAGGCTGTGGGCTTGATTTATCCAATCATATCAATGCCCCACATCGCGAATGGCCAGGGAGCAGTCAGGACATTCAGAGGAACTGGAGGTACATGAACTTTGTCAGCATAAACCTGAAACTTATGACAAGTTCGAGAGTGCTGATAGCAATCTGCTTCCATGGTAGACCAATAATAACCCGCCCGTATGATCTTCTTTGCCATCGTATGTCCACTGGAATAGGTGCCAAAAGTGCCTTCATGTAGATCAGCCATGATCTTTTCTGCCTCAACCTTGTCTATGCAACGAAGCAATAAAAAGTCGTGGTTGCGTTTGTAGAGGATGATATTAATGATAAAGAACTTAGCAGAGAATCTCCTTAAGAACTTCTTATCGTTGACTGAAGCTCCTTCCAGATATTCTTGAGCCTCGAGATACCTCTTGACTTCATGGAACCAAGGCTGGTCCACTACTTCTTCAGCATTGATCTCGTGACAATGAGCTGGTTCATCCATCCGTTCAATGGTGATCTGGGGAGCCTCGTTATCCCATTTTAGTTTAAACATGGATGACATGGTGGCTAGCGCATCCGCTAGTTGATTTTCTTCTCACGGGAAATGCTCGAAGGTAATCTTCTCAAAATTTGGGATTAATGTCAACACATATTCTTTGTAGGGGATAAGGTTTGGGTGCTTCATGTCCCATTCTCCTTTGATCTGACTGATGACCAAGGCCGAATCTCCGAGTACACTTAAGGATTTGATCCCCAAATCTATGGTAACTTTGAGACCAAAAATGCACGCTTCATATTCTACCATGTTATTTGTATAGTTGAAGCAGAGTCTTGCCGTGAAGGGAGTGTAACATCCTTCAGGGGATATGAGTACAACACCTATACCATTTCCGAGTGCGTTGGACGCCCCATCAAAAACTAGGGTCCATTAGGATCCTTGTTCAGGTCCGTCATATGGTATGAGTTCTTCAAAGTTGTTTATCATTATGATGTCTTCATCTTGGAATTCGAACTTCATGGACTGGTAGTCATCCATAGCTTGATGAGCCAGGTGATCAGCTAGCACACTGCCCTTTATTTCTTTCTGGGTAGTGTACTGAATGTCATATTCCGTCAGGATCATCTGTCATCTCTCTATTCTCCCAGAGAGGGCAGGCTTCTCGAATATGTATTTTATTGGATCCATCTTGGATATCAATAAGGTAGTATGGGTCAGCATATACTGTCTTAGCTGGCAAGCAGCCCATGCCAGAGCGCATCAAGCTTTCTCGAGCAGTGAATATCTTGTTTCACAGTCGGTAAACTTTTTGCTCAGGTAATAAATAGCATGCTCTTTTCGGCGAGACTCGTCATGCTGCCCCAACACACACCCCATTCAATTTTCCAAGACAGTTAGATACATGATCAAGGGTCTTCCCTCGACTGGTGGCATCAAAACAGGAGGTTCTTGTAGATACTCTTTGATCTTGTAGAAGGTAGTTTGGCATTCATCATTCCATTTGACTACTTGATCTTTCTTCAATAACTTGAAGATTGGTTCACAAGTAGCGGTCAAGTGAGAAATGAATCTGGAAATGTAGTTTAAACATCCCAAGAATCCTCTGACTTCCTTCTTGGTACGGGAAGTAAGCATTTCTTGTATCGCTTTCACCTTGGCAGGATCCACTTCGATACCTTTACCATTGACAACAAAGCCTAGGAGTTTACTAGACCTCACCCCAAATGTGCATTTATTCAGGTTCAACATCAGCTTGTATTTCTGTAGTCTCTCAAAGAGTTTCTGTAAATGGTCAAGATGTTCCTCTTCAGTTTGAGATCTGGCTATCATGTCGTCCACATAGACCTCTATTTCATGATGTATCATGTCGTGAAATAGGGCTACCATGGCACGCTGATAGGTTGCCCCAGCGTTCTTCAACCCGAATGGCATAACCTTGTAACAGAATGTGCCCTATTGTGTGACAAAGGTTGTTTTCTCCATGTCCTTAGGCGCCATTTTGATTTGATTGTAACCTGAGAAACCATCCATGAAGGAAAACACCTTATGCTGTGCTGTATTGTCCACCAGAATATCGATATGGGGAAGTGGGAAATCATCCTTAGGGCTTGCCCTATTCAAATCTCTGTAGTCCACGCACATGCGTACTTTTCTGTCCTTTTTAGGCACGGGAACAACATTAGCGACCCATTATGGATAGGAGGTGAAGGCCAAGAATCCGGTGTTGAATTGTTTCATGACTTCCGCTTTGATCTTCTCTGACATGTCTGGTCAAATGCGACAAACCTTTTGTTTTACCGGAGGGCAGTCTTCTTTTGTTAGTAGACGATGTACCACAATATCAGCATCCAGTCCTGGCATGTCTTTGTACAACCAGGAAAAGACCTCAACATAATCATGTAGCAACTGAATTAGACGCTTCTTGACATTGGATTCCAGGTTGGCACCCACCTTGACTTCTTTCTTGTCCTCTTCGGTTCCTAGGTTAACTGTGTCCACTGGTTATTCGTGGGGCTGTATGGTCCTCTCTTCTTGTTGTAGTAACCTGGTTAGTTCCCCTGGTACTTCACAATCTTCCTCACCTTCATCTTCGACTTGGTAGATTAGATTTTAAGAGTCATAGAAGGCCATAGAAAAATCGTTACCCATGGGATCTCGAATGGATGTAGATCTGCATTTTGAATGTGAGTGTGTGTAAGAGTATAACTATCTATGAAATAAATAAAAATGTAAAAAGAAAGACAAAGAGCACAAAGTTTGTATGCAAAAATGTCCATGATTCATTGATGACATATGAAAATGATGTAACAACCCTTACAAATGGACCGTTGTGCCTCGGGTAAGACACAAGGTTTTAAGAGTCTAAATTGTTTAATTATTACAGATCCGAAAAAATTTAAAGACAATTACTGTTGGATAAAAGTAATTGGGACAAAATCTTTAGCTTCCCGGTTGCTGAGTCCTCCGTTGACAGTTGGGAAAATCCATTCCTCCAGGTCGTAGCTATCCTCATCATCCTCTGTTGACAGTTGGGAAAATCCATTCCTCCAGGTCGTAGCTGTCCTCATAATCCTCCACTGCATTGACTTCGTGGTTGCGGATCTTCAAGGGTGGTCCCTCGGCACGAGCATGGTGTATAGCTTTCCGGGCTCCTGAATTGAAACCCAAACCAAATTTTTCAGATTTGTATGGGATATCCGGGAGTTGGCCCCAAATAGTACACCCACCTTCTTCGATCACTGCCTTGGCATCTTTCAGAGAAGACATCTTTAGCGGAGGTCTTGTAATCTTTGGGACTTGGGAAACAGTCTTGGTTACTTCCACGATTTGCGGGACTTCCTCAAAGTGCCGAAATGGAGTTTCAATGAATTCACCATCCAATTCCACATATCTGAAGGAGTTCAAGTGACTGACCATATATTCCTCTTCTCCATGGACAATAATGATTTTCCCCTCGTTTGGATATTTCAGCATCTGATCTAATGTAGAGGTAACGGCACACGCGTTGTGAATCCATGGTCGGCCCAATAAGCAGGAATAGGAAGGGCGAATGTCCATCACATAAAAAGTTGAATCAAAGGTTTGGGTTCCAACTTTTATGGGGATGTCCACCTCACCATGCACCATTCTCTTTGAACCGTCAAAGGCTCTTACCACTATATTGCTGGGTTTTAAGGTCAAACCTTCATAGTCGAGTCTATCAAGAACCTTCTTAGGCAGCACATTCAAAGACGAACCGGTATCAACCAAGACATGGGCCAAAATTATGCCCCTGCATTCGACAGAGACATGCAATGCCTCGTTGTGCTTCCTCCCTCTAGGTGTCAAGTCAGTATCAGAAAAGCCTAAACCATTGTCAGCGGTTAGACTGGCCACACAGTCTTGGAACTGATCGATAGAGGTTTCTTGTGGTACATGGGCAGTTTTAAGAAATTTCACCAAGGCCTTCGCATGAGCCTCGAAGCACAACAATAAAGCCAACATGGAAATCTTTAACGAAGTCTTCCCTAGCTGTTCGACTACGTTATAGTCGCTTCTCTTTATAATTTTCAGAATTTCTTCCATCTCCTTTTGGGAGGCCTCAGGGATAAATACTGATTGCGCCTTCATCCTGTTGTACCCCAAATTTTGACCTAAGATACCATCTCCCATCTGCATCATTACATTACAAGTGTTTTGATCTATTGATCTTAAAAATTCATAACTGCTTCGAGTCGAGAGCTATTTATTTGTTGAACGCTAAATTTATCAACTGATCAAGATTTAAATGACGTTTATTAATTATTTATTGTCTTAAATTTAAATAATTGAAATCTATTTTCAATTGTTATATAATTTAAAGACTTATGAATAATGAAATAAACATTTTGAGAATGGGTTTATTAATTGGTCAACAATGATTATTTAATTCTTTATCATTCTAGGTTAAATAATTAAAATTCTATTTTTTAATTATTATAATTTAGAATATTATGAGTAATGAATTAAATAATTAAAATTGTTAATTGGCCAATGATGTTTATTTATTTGTTTATCATTCTGAATTTAAATGATTGGATTTGATTTTCAGTTATTATATAATTTAAAGAATTATAAACAATAGATAAATAATTGGAAAGGAAAAAGAATTAATTTGGAAATAATAGAATTTTATTCACTTTATTCTATTTATTACAATTATCATTTAAATATTGTGTTATTACAAAATATTTATAATGGCAATTACATAAATGCTTAAAGTAAAACAAAAAAAACTATTTTTCTAAATTCTAAATCTTCATCTTCTATCCAATGCCTTTTGTCTACTCATTTAAATTTACCTGCAAAAACAGTTAAAAGAAAAGTCAGATTTGAATAAATAATTAAAAGCAGAAAATAAATTTAATGTTCATCATTAAAGGCAAACGGCTGGAATCAGTTTACCCTTTTTTGCAAATCACGGGATTTCTCCCGGTTCACAAAAAAGGGAGGAATTTTATTTCATAAATGAATGCACAATTTTGAAATATGCACAAATTCATTTCTATTTTTTCAAAACTAAATATGCATAATTTCTTTGTCACAATGTATATTTCAAATTATACACAGCATACAAATACAGCATATGCCATTTCCCACAAGTAATGCAACGTAAACCTATGCAACTTAAGAAGAAGCCAAATAACATAGGCTCCCATGCAAGACAAAAAGAGGATTATGCAGTTTCAAAACAATGTGCAAGCAACATATACTTCCTCATTCATCATATTTCAGCCTATGCCTTTTCAGAACAGTAGTACATTATATCATTTTTATATATCAAATGTACCCATGAGAGAGAAGAGAGCAAGAAATTGGTTTTGCAGGTTTTGGTTTAGGCAGAAAGAATTATAAGACAAAGCTACTGCAGTATTACAGTAAAAGGAGAAACACAAGAGTAGAATACAAACAAAACTGCTGTAACAGTGTGATGCAGAAGGCCAAGAAAATTGTAAAAATCTTCAAATCTCCAGCCTGTAACGTAAACAAAGGAAGAAGTGGATATAACATATTGGAATCACTTCAAACAGAGGAATCAACCTCCAAGCCTTAGAAAAAAAACTTAGAGAGAAACTGCTGTCAACAAGAGAAATATAAACCACAACTGCACAAACCATTCAAAAGGCCTCAAGTTTTAACCTCAATCACCCAAAACCTGCTACCTAAAAAAAAACTCATAACCATATCAAACCATCATGGTTTAAAACCAAAGGCCATAAACCGTAGCCTGCTGTAAAACCTGCAAGCCATTTCAAAACATTGCCTAAACCACAAACTTGTAACCATATCAAACAATATGGCCTAAAACTAAAAATGCCAAAACCTGCATACTGCTAAACCGTTAACCTGTCATAAACCAAAAAAACAGTATACCATTCCAAAAATCAGTTAAACCAAAACCACGCATCAAATGATATGGTCAAAACCTCAGAAAACCTGATTGAGCCACCAAAGCCAATATCACCATTTCAAAACCAAAACTAACGACCAAATCCCCAAAGCCTCAGAACTTGTCATCATTGGCTGTCATCAGACCACAGTAACAAAATATACAGAAGCATAGTTGAGAAGAAGAGAAAGGCAACACAACATCTTAGGCAACACAACATCATAGGCAACATAATTTCAGGCAACGAAAATCACAAAAGCAAAGAGGCAACAGGATCGCAGATTAGAAGAAGAGAAAGCTAGTCAAAAAAGTCTTTTTTCAACAATAGCAGTACCAAAGTCAGAGAGAAGAAGGAAGCTAAATACGAAATACCGGCCACCGAAGCTAGCCCACAATGCCGTATCCCTTGCCGTCCGGCCTCCTACGCGCACTCAGACTCCCTCCTCCATCTCCAAGGGTAATTTCCTTTATCCTTCTTTTCCTTCATAACCCTCTCAATAATCACATAATATGAAATTAGGATAAAAAATAAGTAAAATCAACACATGCAAATAAAACAAACCCTAAGCGAATAAAAACATAAGCTTACCGAATCCGTCATCCCTTTAACGCTTCACTGGAGGGAAGAAGGAGATCGAAGTCACTGGTGGCCGTGGACAGGGGACGATTTCAGGAACTCAGACGAAGAAGATAAACGCGCGAAGACGAAGAAGATGAAGCGAGAGTGTTTGAGCGCCGTTTCGGCCAGGACCAAAACCTAAATCCCATTCAGCTAAGCATATGTTTAACCCTAAAACCAATTATCATTGTTTTGGACCTAAACCTGTTTTCCTACCTCAAAGCCCAAACGAAATTGCTTTTTACACCCCCCTGCTTCTATTCTTGGTTGGGCCTTGTCATGCTTTAAAGTCCAGCGTGCTGCTTGTGCACCCCCCCCGTTCTATCAATTTCTTTCTCTCCTTTTAGGACTTTAGCATTTTAATAATTAATTTTATTAGTTCAACATTTAAGAGATAATTTGATAATTTTGACAATTCCTTTCTAATTAGAGTTAGGTTAATAACCCTTTTAAGTTTAATTAATTTAGTTATTTAATAATTCTAAAAAATTAATAACCTTTTATATTAATATCAAAAACATAAAAATAGAAACATAAAAACTTAAAAAAAACATTTTATTCCCCTTAATTAATTCTCTTTGCATTCATCCATATAAAAAATACGTAAAAATGGAGAAACGATTAAAACACTTTCTTTTTACTAATATTAAATCCAAAATGCATTATATCATTTAGTCTATCATTTAATTATTGTACTTAATCATGATCCGCATAATTTTTCCGTTTATTTATTTCATATTTATTTGTTTATTCCGTTTACGTTTAAATCCAAAGGAAAAACGATAAATTTGTTGACTTCATGTCCTCAAATCTAATCGCGCGCATATTTGCATTTTTCATTAAAACTTAGGATAATTTGCCTTCAAAATTTCAACCTTTTCAAAAACTTATACCCTTTAAGCAAAAACTTCGACGTTAGGTCGTCGTATCTTCAAAAACCTATCCGTATCCCTTTTCGGCCAAAATGATTTATTTTTATCGAGCAATCAAATTTTAAATAAACAGATATTTCAAAAGGTTCCTATAGAGTACTATAGATGCATTGGGTGCTAATACCTTCCCATTGTATAACCAACCCCCAAACCATAAGATCTCTTTTCAAAAACGCTTTGTATTTTTATTATTATTTACATTGCATATTTAGGGTTTTATTTCGCTCTTTCCCCTTTTCCCTTGGAAACAATAAAGCGCGGTGGCGACTCTTGCTTTTGTGAGACGAATTAATCAATAATTCGATCTCCGATTTACCCCGCTACATTTTTTATCGCTACAGAATTGGCGACTCTGCTGGGGAAAGATTGACCTCTTGCTGGTCCATCCCTAAGTGGGTTAAGCCTAATTTGTCTTATCTGTTTATTATTATTTGTTTTGTTTGATTATGTGTTTAAATTGGGGTTGTTTGGGTTTTTTGCAAAGGACGAATCCCATACCCGGATTAAGTAACGCTTAAGGAATAGGACGGGCGGTATAGTCATGTTAACTTTGAGGGAGTAATCCCGAAGAAGGAGGCATGAGATGCCCCACTCAATGGAAGGCCCTCTTGAACTTAATATTTGTTTACCGAGTAATCGGGAAGACGTTATTATTTTCGACCTAGGAGCCCGAGAAGTTGAGGACCGTAGAACCCTAACCCATCTTGGCCTTTTTAGGTGTAGCGCGGAGACTATAACGGAGTAATTCGGAAGTAGTTGTTACGCGATGCTACGCTCGGACGAGTTTCTCTTGAGAATATTGCTAATTATTGAGTAATCAAGACGTTGGTAATATCCGAAGGAGGAATGTAGACTCTGGGAACTCTTAGAACCATGTCTTACAGGTGTGATTGAACCGTTAGTACATACCTTTGGGTGGGCTTTACCCTCGACTCCATGCTGAACGTTAAACCCTTGAACCCCATGTTTGCAAGTTTGTGTGTGACTATTGCATCATCATTCATTCATGCATTCATCAACATCTTTGTAAAAAAAAAAAAGACTTGTTTTTCAAGGAACTTCGGAATGATTTTTGCAGACATCTTAGGTTATTATGGAACTTGGAAGGAGAAATACTCGAAGCTTTAGTTTCAAGGAGCCTGAGATTGAAGAACTGAAGAGTTTGATTCCGAAGATCGAGAGTCCGACGGATTTTCAGAAGAAATATGGGTCCATCGTACCGCTCATGAAGCGTAAGATGAAGAAAGGCATCCTTAACACGTTGGTTCAGTTTTATGATCCCTTGTACCGATGTTTCACCTTTCCGGATTACCAGTTGATGCCCACTTTAGAGGAGTACTCTTATATTCTTGGTTTGCCGATTGCCGACCGTGTTCCCTTCTCTGGATTAGAAGAAGAGCCCAAGTCTCACGAGATAGCAGCTATCACCCACTTAAGGAAGTCAGAGGTAGAGGAGAACATGACTACAAAAGGAGGAGTCCGAGGTTTGCCGACGCATTTTTTGTTGAAGAAAGCTCGCCATTTTGCTGAGACAAAGGATACTGTTGCCTTCGAAGACGTGTTTGCTTTACTCGCATATGGTCTTTTCTTATTCCCTAACGTTGATAAGTTTGTGGATATCAACGCCATCAGAATTTTCCTGATTGGAAATCCGGTCCCTACGCTGCTAGGGGATACATATTACTCCATCCACCTTCGAAACTCTTATCAAGGAGGGATGATTATTTGTTGTGTACCATTGCTGTATCAGTGGTACGTCTCGCATCTACCTGGGTCTGATGCTTTCTGGGATCTCGAGAAGGAACCGCGTTGGGCGCCAAAGACTATGGCTCTCACTCATTTCGACATTGACTGGTATAATCGAGTTTACCACGACGTGGAGATCATTGATAGCTGTGGTGCTTTTCCTAACGTCCCTCTTCTCGGTACGAGGGGTGGAATCAACTACAACCCTGTTCTAGCGCGCCGTCAATTCGGGTACCCGATGAGAGATAAACCGAACAACATCCATGTGAGTGGTTTCTTTCTTCAGGAAGGACAAGATCATCAGGTTGCTAAGAGGGAGATTGAAGGAGCTTGGCGCCATATCCACAGGAAATGGAGAGATATGCTGGGACATAGAGGTGCCGTTTCTTTGGAGCCTTACCTACAGTGGGTCCGTGCTAGGGCTCGTGCTCTCAAGATGCCCTATAAACTTGAGAAACCTTTATTCCCTTCCATCGCACCATCATCTGTTGTTATCCCTATCGCGGATGTAGGAGAATATCAAGGAAATCTGGCTAGGATGAAGTCCGAGAGGGATGCTTGGAAGGAAAAGTACCATATGTCTGAATATGAGAATCGAGTCCTGACTCGACAGTTAAAAGAGAAGGAGGAGTTGCTGCTTATTCAAGACGGCCGGTTCGTTGACCACGATGAGAAGCTTCGTCAGAAGGATGCCTTGCTGAAGAAGTATGCGGGTGAAAGGAAGAGATAAAGGGAAGGTTCGGTAAGCGTGGCTCTCGTTCCTAATCCGCAGGGAGAAATCACCGATCGACTGATAGCTGAGAAGAAAGTGATGGAAGACTTTTACGAAGAAAAGATCAAGAAGCTCCGGTTACAGCTGGTGTTTGGTCCTTCATCTGAGGATTCCGAGTGACCTTTAGCTTTTAGTTTGTTTTATTGATGTCATTTTATAAAACTATGTAAAGGGCTTCATGCTCCGAAGTTGTAATTTATTGTTTTATTATGGGCTTCATGCTCCAAAGTTGTAATTTATTGCTTTATTTTAGATTTCATGTTGTAAAATTGTAACTTATCACTTCATTATGGATTCCACGTTTCGAAGTTGTAATTTATTTCTTTCAGTATTGGATTTGTTATCCCAAATTTGTAATTTACTATTTTGATATTCCAAATTGTAAGTTGTAATTTATCGCTTTCGATTAATGGATTGAGTTTTTGTTGTTCCAAATTCCTTTACCATTGATGTGTGCAAAATTATCAAAGTTCCTTGAAATTTTTTTAAAATGAGTCATCATTTGCATCGCCGTCATGCATCATTCCACATTCCACTTCACATGTTTTCTAGAGTCTCATCCTTGTTCTTTTTCCACTGAAGGGTTGTCAAGCTGTCTCACCGATACGACACTCGGGCCAATCGTCAAAGGAAAATGGAAGATTTGGAACAGGAAAATCATGAGCTTCGTGGGGAAGTTGCTACACTTCGTGTCGAGATGGAAAAGTTAACTGCGTTAGTAGAAAGTTTGGTGGCTGTTCAGAATCAGCCATCGACTACGGCTGCCGAGATTCAGACTTCAACTCCAGTGGTTTCCGAGATTGTCACAGTTCCTGCCTCCGTGACTCAAATTAACTCTCCGCTTCAACATCAGATGCCGAAAGGTTTTCCGTGGGGAATGCCTTACAACTTTGTGCCAGAGGGGTATCAGCCTGCCGTACAACCTTTATTTCAACCTGCGTTGTCTCTTCCTCAGCCAGAGACAACTGCCATGCCGCCAGTAATTCCGTCTGTAACACCTTTTCTGCAACCGATTATGACGACCGTTGCTCCTGTGGTCCACTCCGTGCCTTACTTGAATTAACCTATTTATCCTGCCGAGCCTGCTGAAAGTTTGGGTCTCTTTGATAGAATGGAAGAATTTCAAGATCAGTTCCAGGAAATGCAGAAGGAGCTTAGAGCACTGAAAGGGAAGGATTTGTTTGGGAAGAATACGCATGACCTTTGTTTAGTTCCGAATGTCAAGATTCCAGCAAAATTCAAAGTGCCAGACTTTGAGAGATATAAGGGTGATTCGTGTCCTAGAAGTCATTTGACAATGTACGTGAGGAAGATGTCTACGTACTCCGATGATCATGACTTGTTGATTCATTATTTTCAAGATAGTTTGACGGGTGCTGCTCTGAAGTGGTATATGGGTTTAGACAGTATTCGGATCCGTAACTTTAACGATCTTAGTGAAGCCTTTGTCCATCAGTACAAGTACAATGTTGACATGGCGCCGGACCGGGATCAACTCCGGGCGATGTCACAGAGAGACCGAGAATCTTTTAAGGAGTACGCCCAGAGGTGGCGTGAAATCGCTGCTCAAATCTATCCACCCCTTGAGGAGAAAGAGATGACTAAGATATTTTTGAAGACTTTAGGATCCTTTTACTATGAAAGAATGATAGCCAGCGCACCCAGTGACTTCACCGAAATGGTAAGCATGGGCATGCGATTAGAGGAAGGGATTCGTGAAGGGCGTTTGGTTAAAGAAGGGAGTCCGTCTAGCAGTGCGAAGAAGTTTGGAAGTGTTTTCCCGAAAAGAAAAGAGCAGGATGTTAGCGCTTTGTTTCCAGGTAGGCCTAGGAGAGGTTACTCTCACGTTGCGGCAGTCACTCCGGCTGTCTGCCCAACTTTGATGACCCCAGCTCATCAAACTCCACCAACTCAACAACGGCCTTTTCAGCAGCAGCCTCGACAACAGGCTTATCCATTCAACAATCAGAACCGTTCACCCAGAAAACCGCAGTTCGATGCCATTCCTATGACTTATACTGAATTGTTCCCTGCTCTTATCAGAAAGAATCTCATCACGACAAAGCCTCCTCCTGTCGCACCGAACAGTGCTTCTCCGTGGTACAAGGCAGATCAATTTTGTGAATATCATCAAGGGTCACCGGGGCATAACCTTGAGAATTGCTTTGCTCTGAAGGCGGACGTACAGAGATTAATTAAGAATGGTATCTTGTCTTTCAAGGATGTTAATCCAAATATCAGAGATAATCCTTTGCCTCGACATGGGGCAGCTTCAGTGAATATGGTGTAAGGTTGTCCGGGGAAGTTTCGAGTTTTTCAAGTCGAACATATAAGAGAGTCATTGATCAGGTTACATCAGAGTTTGAGAAGACTTGCCTTTGTTAGGCACCAGCATGATTATGATGTTTGTGAGTTTTGTTCAAGAGAGGATGATTGTCCTATCGTGAAGGAGGATATTCAGAAGTTACTAGATCAGAGAGTTATCACTATTACCTATGACCGAAATCCGGAGGATGAAGTGAATGTTATCATACCATAATTCAATTTGCCTGAATCGGTAGAGATTGCTTACAGTAGTCAGACTGCGCCTGTTGATCCTTTGACTATTTACCCACCTGGCCCTGTGCCTTACAGCTCAGACCAAGCTGTGCCGTACAAGTATAATGCCACGATGATTGAGAATGGGGTAGAAGTCCCTATACCAACGAGACCATCTTTTGTTAACATTGCTGATGTAAGTAGGGTTACGAGAAGTGGACGTGTTTTCGCAGCAGTACCTTTGAAGAGACCAGAAGTTCAAGTTAGGAGGCCCATACCGGCGGAGATTCCAGTAAGAAATGTTGAACCAAGGGCTGAGATAGGCCGATCCAATGAACCTATCCCTCACCTCGAGGATGATGAGATTTTGAAACTTATCAAGAGAAGTGAATATAAGATTGTGGACCAACTTTTGCAAACACCTTCCAAGATTTCCTTGCTTGCCTTATTGAGAGATTCTGGTGCGCATAGAGAAGCCTTGATGAAGGTCTTGGACCAGGCGTTCGTGGACCATGATGTGACGGTTGACCAGTTCGATGGAATTGTGGGAAATATAACTTCGTGTAATAATCTTGGTTTCAGTGATGAAGAACTCCCGGAGGAGGGGAGAAACCATAATATGGCTTTGCACATCTCAGTAAGTTGTGGAAACGATACCTTATCGAGCGTGTTGGTGGATACAGACTCGTCGTTGAATGTGATGCCCAAGACTACGTTATCTCGGCTTTCATATCCAGGTGCTCCTATGAGGCCTAGTGGAGTAATTGTTAAAGCATTTGATGGCTCCAGGAAGACAGTTATCGGTGAAGTGGATCTTCCTATAGTGATTGGTCCCCATACTTTTCAAATCACTTTCCAAGTGATGGATATCCGTGCTGCATACAGCTGTTTATTGGGTCGTCCCTGGATCCATGATGCCGGGGCAGTCACCTCTACGCTTCATCAGAGACTAAAGTTTGTAAGGCATGGGAAGCTAGTGATGATTGGGGGAGAGCAGGCTATGGTGGTAAGCCATTTATCATCATTTTCTTTTATTGATGCTGACGAGGATGTGGGGACCCAGTTCCAGGGTCTATCTGTTGCTAAGAATATAGTGAAGAATCCAGGGGCATCCATCTCTTCTTTTGAGGATGCGCGGCGAGTGGTGGAAAGTGGTTCGGCCGAAGGATGGGGCCAGGTGTTGACGTTACCCGAGAACAAGTCTGGGGAAGGTCTGGGTTTTCATCCAGTATCTGCAAGGGTCAAGAAAGAGGTGGTTGTTCGTCCGATTCAAGAGGTTTTCCGAAGTGCAGGGTTTGTACATCCTGAGGTTGATGCTATCATAGATGATGATTCCGAGGAGGATTTGCCCGTGTTTGTGACGCCTGGATTGGCTTGCCAAAACTGGATAGCTGTTGATGTTCCTGTGGTTATGCATATTTCCGAGTAATGTTTTGTTTATTTTCCTTTGAAAAATTCGCTCTGCCCAAGGCGAAACGTATTTTGTGTCGGGCTATGAAAAATAATTCCTTTTGCTCTGCCCAAGGCAAAAGAGAGATGTCTGGGCTCTTTGTTTCAAGTATTTCCCTTTAATGAATAAAAATGTTATTTTGTCCACTACCGTTTTATTTTTCACTTTTTCGGGGAAATAGTAACCAAAATTAATTAATAACCTTTTGTTTTATTTGCACAAATCGATTTCTAAAATAAAGCATAATCATATGTGCAGATTAATCCATGACTTAGCCATCGAAAACAATGATCCTATGCCCTCTCCCAACTTTGAATTCCCTGTGTTCAGAGCCGAAGAAGAGGATGATGAAGAGATTCCTGTTGAGATTTCCCGTTTGCTTGAGCATGATGAGAAGGTCATTCAACCATTTGAAGAACCTTTAGATTTGGTCAACTTGGGTGATGAAGAAGATAGAAAGGAAGTCAAAGTCGGAGCATTGCTTATCCCGGAGGTTAAAGAGAAAATGTTGGAGCTTCTCAAAGAGTATGTTGATGTGTTTGCTTGGTCCTACCAAGATATGCCAGGTTTAGACAACGACATTGTGGAGCATCGTTTACCGTTGAGACCCGAGTGTCCATCGATCAAGCAGAAGTTGAGAAGGACTCGTCCCGACATGGCTGACAAGATCAAAGAGGAAGTTCAGAAGCAGATCAATGCAGGTTTCCTTGTTACATAGGTCTATCCTCAGTGGTTAGCCAACATAGTGCCTGTTGCAAAGAAAGATGGTAAAGTTCGGATGTGTGTAGACTACAAAGATCTGAATAGAGCTAGTCCGAAGGATGACTTCCCTTTACCTCACATTGACGTACTGGTCGACAATACCGCCAAGTTCAAAGTCTTCTCTTTCATGGACGGTTTCTCTGGTTACAATCAAATCAAGATGGCGCCGGAAGATATGGAGAAGACCGCTTTCATTACACCGTGGGGAACATTTTGTTATCGGGTTATGCCATTTGGTTTGAGGAATGCTGGCGCAACATACCAAAGGGCCATGACTGCTTTGTTCCATGACATGATGCATAAAGAGATAGAAGTGTACGTGGATGACATGATTGCCAAGTTGCAAACTGAGGAAGATCACTTGGAACATTTGTTGAAGTTGTTCCAGCGTTTGAGGAAGTACAAACTCCGTCTGAATCCCAACAAGTGCACTTTTGGCGTTCGATCTGGAAGACTTCTGGGTTTCATTGTCAGTCAGAAAGGTATTGAAGTAGATCCTGATAAAGTCAAAGCTATTCGGGAAATGCCCGCACCCAAGACGGAAAAACAAGTAAGAGGATTCCTTGGGAGACTGAACTATATTTCTAGATTTATATCTCATATGACTGCTACCTGTGGGCCGATTTTCAAGCTTCTCCGAAAGAACCAAGGATGTGAGTGGATAAAAGATTGTCAGAGAGCTTTTGACAGCATCAAAGAATATTTGCTTGAACCTCCCATTTTGATTCCTCCGGTGGAAGGAAGACCTTTGATTATGTACCTGACTATATTGGAAGATTCCATGGGATGTGTGCTTGGTCAACAAGATGAGACTGGAAGAAAGGAACATGCTGTCTACTATCTGAGTAAGAAATTCACAGACTGTGAGTCTCGATACTCATTGCTTGAGAAAACCTGTTGTGCTTTAGCTTGGGCTGCTCGCCGTCTGCGCCAGTATATGATTAATCACACTACTTGGTTGATCTCTAAAATGGACCCGATCAAGTATATCTTTGAGAAGCCCGCCTTATCTAGAAGAATAGCCCGTTGGCAGATGTTGTTATCTGAATATGACATTGAGTATCACACTCAGAAAGCAATCAAAGGAAGTATTTTAGCCGATCATTTGGCTCACCAACCAATTGACGATTATCAATCCATCAAGTTTGATTTCCCAAATGAAGATGTTATGTACTTGAAAGCTAAAGATTGTGAAGAGCCGTTACCTGAAGAGGGACCTGATCCTGAATCCCATTGGGGTTTGATATTTGACGGAGCTGTGAATTCTTATGGAAATGGAATTGGGGCAATCATCGTCACTCCCCGAGGTACTCATATCCCGTTCACGGCAAGATTGAAATTTGACTGCACGAACAACATGGCGGAGTATGAGGCATGTATTTTGGGTCTCGAAGAAGCAGTGGACCTAAGGATTAAGATTATTGATATTTACGGAGATTCAGCACTGGTGATTAATCAAATCAAAGGAGAATGGGAGACTCGTCATCCTGGTTTGATCCCTTACAGAGACTATGCTAGAAGATTGTTGACCTTCTTCAACAAAGTGGAGTTACATCATATCCCTAGAGATGAGAACCAGATGGCTGATGCTTTAGCTACTTTGTCTTCAATGTTTCAAGTGAATGATTGGAACGACGTGCCTACAATCCGAGTTATGCGCCTCGACATACCTGCTCATGTGTTCTCAGTAGAAAAGGTTACCGACGACAAACCGTGGTTCTACGACATTAAACGTGTT
Source organism: Vicia faba (assembly GCA_948472305.1). Classification (NCBI taxonomy): domain Eukaryota; kingdom Viridiplantae; phylum Streptophyta; class Magnoliopsida; order Fabales; family Fabaceae; genus Vicia; species Vicia faba. The sequence continues at coordinate 1,218,456,011 of OX451741.1, read as the reverse complement.
CTTCAAACTCAAGAGTACCCGCCTGGGGCATCCAGTAAAGATAGGAAGACGTTGAGAAGATTAGCAAGCAGTTTCTTTCTCAACGAAGAAGTTTTGTATAAGAGGAATTATGACATGGTCTTGCTCAGATGTGTAGACAGACGTGAAGCAGACATGCTGATGCAAGAAGTACATGAAGGATCCTTTGGCACTCATGCCAACGGACATGCAATGGCTAAAAAGATGTTGAGAGCTGGTTACTATTGGATGACCATGGAATCCGACTGCTGCAAATATGTGAAGAAGTGTCATAAATGCCAGATTTATGCGGACAGGATGCACGTGCCGCCGACCCTCCTCAATGTTATATCTTCACCTTGGCCTTTCTCTATGTGGGGCATTGATATGATTGGAATGATTGAACCCAAAGCTTTAAATGGTCATCGTTTCATCTTGGTAGCGATTGATTATTTTACTAAATGGGTGGAAGCAGCATCTTATGCTAATGTAACCAGATAGGTGGTAGTCATATTTATCAAGAATCAGATTATTTGTCGATACGGTATCCCGAGCAAGATCATCACTGATAATGGTTCGAATTTGAATAACAAGATGATGAGAGAGCTTTGTGAAGAGTTCAAGATCGAACATCATAATTCTTCTCCTTACAGACCGAAGATGAATGGGGCTGTTGAAGCTGCTAACAAGAATATCAAGAAGATTGTCCAGAAGATGGTGGTAACTTATAAAGATTGGCATGAAATGCTTCAGTTTGCCCTGCACGGGTACCGTACTTCAGTTCGAACCTCAACAGGCGCGACCCCATTTTCCCTAGTTTATGGTATGGAATCTGTACTCCCCGTGGAGGTTGAGATTCCGTCTCTGAGAGTGTTGATGGAAGCCAAACTTTCTGAGGCTGAATGGTGTCAAAGTAGGTATGATCAGTTGAATTTAATCGAAGAGAAGAGATTGACAGCGTTATGTCACGGTCAATTGTATCAGCAGAGAATGAAGAAGGCTTTTGATAAGAAGGTTCGACCACGCGAGTTCAGAGAAGGTGACCTTGTGCTCAAAAAGATATTATCTTTCCAACCTGATTCTCGGGGCAAGTGGGCTCCGAATTATGAAGGACCGTATGTTGTTAAGAAAGTTTTCTCTGGAGGTGCCATGATTCTCACCAATATGGACGGTGAAGATCTTTCGCGTCCCATGAACGCCGATGCAGTCAAGAAGTATTTCGCTTAGGCAGGCTTTTGGTCAGATCAGTCTTGGCATCTGAGCACATTTCTGAAATTCAAAGTTGTTAGGGAGAATAGTGATCATTGTTTTTGTATAACCTTTTATTTCATGTACTATTTCCCGCATTTTTGTAAATCGTTGGAGTCGCGTTGTTAGCGAACTACCATCTTATTAATGAAATTTGAGCATTTACCTTCTGTGGGCAAAATTTTAATTTTTACGGCAATATTTGAAACAAAGTATTTAAAATATTCTTATTTTCTAGAAAAAGTGTCGTGAACAACGAAAGGAATATTAACAGTCGTTCCGAAGATGGTCAAGCCATGAAATGCAAAATAGTGCAGTAATTTATACTTGTATGATGAACCTGTTTTCTTTCGAATCGTCATGAAGGGTTGGCTGTGTGCACGCTTGGCTTTAGTGGTGCTAAGTTGGTGACTCCCCGGTTGTTCCAGTTAGGTGTTGTTTTAGCTAACTTTGTTTGGAGATTTTTGAAGTGCGGTACGCTTCGTCTCATGCCAGTGGTTTATTGGTATTGTAAGTTTGGATTTGGATGCCTTTCTCCTCAGAAGACTTGAGCCTTGTAGCGTTACGCTTCGACATTGCTCTGTGTTTCCAGTTCCGGGTATATTCCGTCTTCTCAAGATTGGCCGAGTATCTATTTTGCTGTGATAGCATATTATCTTCAAGATATTCCATCTGTCTGTTTTGTTAGCATAACATTCATTTGCTCATTTACACTCATATCAGCATGCATACCACGTTTGCCATTGATTTTGGGTCGTACTTTGTTTATTCGAACAACGTACATTTTTGTCCTTCCAAGTAGAAGGTTAGCTTAGGCAGAAAATGTGCTTCTTTTCTAAATTCCCCAACTGAGCTAATCCTCGTGGATGATTTTTGATTCAGCTTACCTTGTCCATTTCTGGATAGGATAAATTCCCCAATCGAGTTATTTTCTCATTGGGTGGAGTCTTGTTTGACTGTGTTCTCTCTGGTTTATTCCTAGATGAAGTTGTTGCCTCTTGTATAGGCTATCTCTTTAACTTTCCCCAGTGAGTTTGCGACCTAGACGGTTGGTACATTTATTTTGCACATTTAAGTATGTGATCTCCTCGGGAAGGATTGATTCAGGGTTCTCTTTGGCGAAGATTTTTATTCTCTGCCAATATCATCGCAGTTTCCTTCTGAATTATTTTGGTGAGACGACAAGCGGCAGCTCTTCATGAGCAACTTGTACGTTATAGACACCGTTGGAAAACGACAAGCGGCAGCTCTTCATGAGCAACTTGTACGTTACTTTTTTGAAAGCGCTGAGCAGCAGTTCTTCACGAGCTACTAGTGCGTCATTACTTTTTGAAAGCGCCGAGCAGCAGTTCTTTACGAGCTACTAGTGCGTCATTTACTTTTTTGAAAGCGCCGAGCAGCAGCTCTTCACGAGCTACTAGTGCGTCATTTACTTTTTTGAAAGCAACAAGCAGCAGCTCCTCACGAGCTACCAGTACGTTATTATTCTTCGGAAAACGGCAAGCGACAGTCTCTTTACTTGAGCAACTTGTACGTTATTACTTTTCTGGAATACAGCAAGTGGTAGTCTCTTTATTTGAGCAGCTTGTATGTTATCGGTATTTTCTTTGGACGACAGCAAGTGGCAGCCTCTTTATTTGAGCAACTTGTATGTTATCGGTATTTTCTTTGGACGACAGCAAGCGGCAGCTTCTTTATTTGAACAACCTGCGTATCTACAATCTTATTACTTCAACATTAATTGGTATCTCTCCGAAAATCTCGCGGAGAAAGTTTGTTATGAATTTTACCTTCAGAAGTCGGTAACCCGTCATCAGCAAATTCGATACTTTTTGTCTATCTTCGACCTTGGGTTGTGAACTCACTGTTTTGGGTCAATAATCTTTTACGGCCTATGCAAGACGCCTTCTTTGTTAGGGTCAAAGGTCGTATCCCCTCAATTTTATTCGCTGTCAGGAGTCTGTCGTTTGAAGTCGATAGCTCGTTTCCCCAATAGCGTATAATTCATGTCTCTGTGTTTTGTTGGTGTTCGATTCCTCCAGCATTGTCTTGTTTCGTACAATATCTTTCTCTGTGAATTCAAGCATTACATTCATATCACTGCATGATGATGGCATCTTAGGACAAAATTCGCGTAATTATGTATTTAAGTACCTTCAACCTCGTCGAAACGAAGATTTTGATCTTCATATCTCCGGATAGAAGGAACTTAAATAGGGGCATCTGTTGTACCCCAAATTTTGACCTAAGATACCATCTCCCATCTGCATCATTACATTACAAGTGTTTTGATCTATTGATCTTAAAAATTCATAACTGCTTCGAGTCGAGAGCTATTTATTTGTTGAACGCTAAATTTATCAACTGATCAAGATTTAAATGACGTTTATTAATTATTTATTGTCTTAAATTTAAATAATTGAAATCTATTTTCAATTGTTATATAATTTAAAGACTTATGAATAATGAAATAAACATTTTGAGAATGGGTTTATTAATTGGTCAACAATGATTATTTAATTCTTTATCATTCTAGGTTAAATAATTAAAATTCTATTTTTTAATTATTATAATTTAGAATATTATGAGTAATGAATTAAATAATTAAAATTGTTAATTGGCCAATGATGTTTATTTATTTGTTTATCATTCTGAATTTAAATGATTGGATTTGATTTTCAGTTATTATATAATTTAAAGAATTATAAACAATAGATAAATAATTGGAAAGGAAAAAGAATTAATTTGGAAATAATAGAATTTTATTCACTTTATTCTATTTATTACAATTATCCTTTAAATATTGTGTTATTACAAAATATTTATAATGGCAATTACATAAATGCTTAAAGTAAAACAAAAAAAACTATTTTTCTAAATTCTAAATCTTCATCTTCTATCCAATGCCTTTTGTCTACTCATTTAAATTTACCTGCAAAAACAATTAAAAGAAAAGTCAGATTTGAATAAATAATTAAAAGTAGAAAATAAATTTAATGTTCATCATTAAAGGCAAACGGCTGGAATCAGTTTACCCTTTTTTACAAATCACGGGATTTCTCCCGGTTCACAAAAAAGGGAGGAATTTTATTTCATAAATGAATGCACAATTTTGAAATATGCACAAATTCATTTCTATTTTTTCAAAACTAAATATGCATAATTTCTTTGTCACAATGTATATTTCAAATTATACACAGCATACAAATACAGCATATGCCATTTCCCACAAGTAATGCAACGTAAACCTATGCAACTTAAGAAGAAGCCAAATAACATAGGCTCCCATGCAAGACAAAAAGAGGATTATGCAGTTTCAAAACAATGTGCAAGCAACATATACTTCCTCATTCATCATATTTCAGCCTATGCCTTTTCAGAACAGTAGTACATTATATCATTTTTATATATCAAATGTACCCATGAGAGAGAAGAGAGCAAGAAATTGGTTTTGCAGGTTTTGGTTTAGGCAGAAAGAATTATAAGACAAAGCTACTGCAGTATTACAGTAAAAGGAGAAACACAAGAGTAGAATACAAACAAAACTGCTGTAACAGTGTGATGCAGAAGGCCAAGAAAATTGTAAAAATCTTCAAATCTCCAGCCTGTAACATAAACAAAGGAAGAAGTGGATATAACATATTGGAATCACTTCAAACAGAGGAATCAACCTCCAAGCCTTAGAAAAAAAACTTAGAGAGAAACTGCTGTCAACAAGAGAAATATAAACCACAACTGCACAAACCATTCAAAAGGCCTCAAGTTTTAACCTCAATCACCCAAAACCTGCTACCTAAAAAAAAAACTCATAACCATATCAAACCATCATGGTTTAAAACCAAAGGCCATAAACCGTAGCCTGCTGTAAAACCTGCAAGCCATTTCAAAACATTGCCTAAACCACAAACTTGTAACCATATCAAACAATATGGCCTAAAACTAAAAATGCCAAAACCTGCATACTGCTAAACCGTTAACCTGTCATAAACCAAAAAAACAGTATACCATTCCAAAAATCAGTTAAACCAAAACCACGCATCAAATGATATGGTCAAAACCTCAGAAAACCTGATTGAGCCACCAAAGCCAATATCACCATTTCAAAACCAAAACTAACGACCAAATCCCCAAAGCCTCAGAACTTGTCATCATTGGCTGTCATCAGACCACAGTAACAAAATATACAGAAGCATAGTTGAGAAGAAGAGAAAGGCAACACAACATCATAGGCAACATAATTTCAGGCAACGAAAATCACAAACGCAAAGAGGCAACAGGATCGCAGATTAGAAGAAGAGAAAGCTAGTCAAAAAAGTCTTTTTTCAACAATAGCAGTACCAAAGTCAGAGAGAAGAAGGAAGCTAAATATGAAATACCGGCCACCGAAGCTAGCCCACAACTCCGTATCCCTTGCCGTCCGGCCTCCTACGCGCACTCAGACTCCCTCCTCCGTCTCCAAGGGTAATTTCCTTTATCCTTCTTTTCCTTCATAACCCTCTCAATAATCACATAATATGAAATTAGGATCAAAAATAAGTAAAATCAACACATGCAAATAAAACAAACCCTAAGCGAATAAAAACATAAGCTTACCGAATCCGTCATCCCTTTAACGCTTCACTGGAGGGAAGAAGGAGATCGAAGTCACTGGTGGCCGTGGACAGGGGACGATTTCAGGAACTCAGACGAAGAAGATAAACGCGCGAAGACGAAGAAGATGAAGCGAGAGTGTTTGAGCGCCGTTTCGGCCAGGACCAAAACCTAAATCCCATTCAGCTAAGCATATGTTTAACCCTAAAACCAATTATCATTGTTTTGGACCTAAACCTGTTTTCCTACCTCAAAGCCCAAACGAAATTGCTTTTTACACCCCCCTGCTTCTATTCTTGGTTGGGCCTTGTCCTGCTTTAAAGTCCAGCGTGCTGCTTGTGCACCCCCCCCGTTCTATCAATTTCTTTCTCTCCTTTTAGGACTTTAGCATTTTAATAATTAATTTTATTAGTTCAACATTTAAGAGATAATTTGATAATTTTGACAATTCCTTTCTAATTAGAGTTAGGTTAATAACCCTTTTAAGTTTAATTAATTTAGTTATTTAATAATTCTAAAAAATTAATAACCTTTTATATTAATATCAAAAACATAAAAATAGAAACATAAAAACTTAAAAAAAACATTTTATTCCCCTTAATTAATTCTCTTTGCATTCATCCATATAAAAAATACGTAAAAATGGAGAAACGATTAAAACACTTTCTTTTTACTAATATTAAATCCAAAATGCATTATATCATTTAGTCTATCATTTAATTATTGTACTTAATCATGATCCGCATAATTTTTCCGTTTATTTATTTCATATTTATTTGTTTATTCCGTTTACGTTTAAATCCAAAGGAAAAACGATAAATTTGTTGACTTCATGTCCTCAAATCTAATCGCGCGAATATTTGCATTTTTCATTAAAACTTAGGATAATTTGCCTTCAAAATTTCAACCTTTTCAAAAACTTATACCCTTTAAGCAAAAACTTCGACGTTAGGTCGTCGTATCTTCAAAAACCTATCCGTATCCCTTTTCGGCCAAAACGATTTATTTTTATCGAGCAATCAAATTTTAAATAAACAGATATTTCAAAAGGTTCCTATAGAGTACTATAGATGCATTGGGTGCTAATACCTTCCCATTGTATAACCAACCCCCGAACCATAAGATCTCTTTTCAAAAACGCTTTGTATTTTTATTATTATTTACATTGCATATTTAGGGTTTTATTTCGCTCTTTCCCCTTTTCCCTTGGAAACAATAAAGCGCGGTGGCGACTCTTGCTTTTGTGAGACGAATTAATCAATAATTCGATCTCCGATTTACCCCGCTACATTTTTTATCGCTACACATCCGGACAGGCTCAACCAGAATTCCTTTTCCACGAGTCTCGGTCGACTCGGTGGTAGGAGTGTCAGCAAGGGTAACTAAAGGGATTGTAGTAGTAGTAGGAATAAGAACAAGAACAGGGATGATCACAGGACCGGTAACAGTCTTCGGAGGAGCAACCTCTGGAGAGAAAATTCTTCCACTTCGGGTTATCTTGATGGTTCCCGCAATATTACTGATGTCTGGATCAACCTTCTCAAAAATTGAGTCTTCAACAGCCGGCCAATCCCGCTTGACGCTGTGATAGTAGACGTCGCCCCCATAGTTCCATGGAACAATTTTATATGATGAGTACGAGATTGGTCCAGGCATGGTAATTATCAGTGGAGTTACTTTAGGAACTGATGTAATCCTAACAGGTCTTTTGGTGGAGACCCTGGAAGGATTGGCGGAGATGGTTACTATTGAAACATCATTGTAAGAAATGGTTGGAATGGGAGTCTTCTCAAACAAAATCTCTTTGTCATCCATTAGGCGTTGAACGTATGCTTTCAATAAATGACAACCATTTGGTAGGGATAAATAGATGTGGCAGCTTTCGTCACAGCCCAGAAATAAACCGGCCTTCAATAGGTTCTTCTTGACGGTCAGGAGAGGAGTAACAAGTTCATCAACGGCAGTAACAAACATATCATCTTCTATAGCGTTAACACCATGACCATGCTTGGGCATATGAGCGGTGATAACATTTGGGATCTCAAGAGCATCAAACTCAATTTCTTTTGCTTCAAGAAGGTCTTGTACCTTGTTTTTCAAAACCCAACAGTTGTTGGTATCATGGCTCGGGCTTTCTGAATGGTAAGCATAGCGAGCATTAGGATGGTAGTGAGGAGAGGTTGTGTTAGGATTCTTTGGAGCTTCTTTCAAAGTTACCAGATTAGATTTCAACAAATGTGGTAGGACTTGAGATAGTGTCATATTAATCCGGGTAAATTGTCTTACTGGTCTTTCTGTTCTAGGATGATCGTTCCTTTGTTGAGTAGGTGCAGGCTTAGGGATCATGACAACCCCTACCATTGGTTGGCGTTTAGTTCTATCTTGATTTCTTTGAGGATACACATCACCAACTTCTTTCTTCCCAATAAATGGTTTTCTCACAGCGGCGGAGGATGCGTCTTTTTGGATCTTCCCGCTCTTAATCCCATCTTCCACTCTTTACCTGGTCAAGATTAATTTAGTGAAGCCTACTGAGGAGCTTCCAATTAAATGATTAAAGAAAGGACTAGACAGGGTACCCAGAAACATGTCTACTAGTTCTCTTTCAAAAAGGGGAGGCTGGACTCTTCCTGCTAAGTCCCTCCATTTCTGAGCGTAGTCTTTGAAACCTTCACTTGAAACCATAGCCATACTCCGGAGTTGAGTACGGGTAAGAGCAAGGTATGAGTTGTACTGATACTATTTATAAAAAGTAGCGACAAGGTCTTCCCAATTATAGACATTGGCCCTTTCCAGTTGATAGAACCAACCAAGATAAGTTCTGGATAGACTGTCTTGAAAGAAGTGTACCCATAAATCTCTGTCAGTAGTGTGAGGCTGTATCTTCCTCACATAGAATCAGAGATGCATCTTGGGACACGAAACTCCGTCGTACTTAGAAAATATTGGTGCCTTGGATTTTGGTGGAATGACAATCCCAGACACCAAACCCATCTCTTCAAAGTCTAGCCCGGGCACTTTCTGAATTTCCATTGTACTTAGATGTTCTTCCAGATGCTTGTATTTGTTGTCGGCCGGGGGATACTGCTCTTCAGAGTAGTCTTCTTCTTCTTCCTCTTCAGATTCTGGCCGGACAACCGTTTCCTTGCCTTTCACTTCTTGATTATCCTTTTCACCAGATGACGTTGCAAAGTCTAGGGTCCATATGGCTTGTCCTTGGAACCTTCTTCCCATATTCAGAACTCCAGTTATTTTCTTTGCTTTCTTCTTCTTTTCTTCAACAAACAAAGTCTTCAAATCCTGTTGTCCTTTGGCTAGAGTCAAGAACATCTGTTGAAACTGAGTATTTTGCACCTGGAGGTCTTTTACTGTCTGCTCGAGATCCATCTTACTGAAATAAATAGTAGAAAGATGAGGAGACTTGTTGTAAGAAACCTGCTTATGTTATGATGAATGGTAAATGCATATGCATTGATTTCAAGGAAATTAGAGATTTAAATTTTCTTTAGACCAAAAAGGAACGCCCGTTATATTAATAAATCAAAGTTTGAATACATCATGCCTCTTTGGGCTTACAAAGAAATACAAAAACTTTAAGATGAAAAAGTTGTACGCATCCTCTTTGGTGCGATATAGGAGTTCAGGCTCCGCTCTTCACGAAGTTGCCTAGTGAGTTCCAAAACCTTCTTCTCGCTGGCGTAGAATTGGGCCTCGAAAGTGTCTCACTCCCCCTTAAGCTATATCCAATCCCTTTATAGGTCTTCAAGAGAGCTAGGCATGTCAGGATGTAGGATAGTGTATGGAACATCTCCTTCCACAATAGGCTCTTTGATAACTGGGAGAATGGAGGGGTAAGGCATCATAAGACTTTGGGCATGAGTTTGTACCCATTTGAGGTAAGGGCCAAGAGGGATGGAATTCTTATGTCCCAATGCCTTGGTATCTACCTTGTTCAACATCTTCCAAGCTCGGATAAATCTCTGGCGGTGACCTTGATCGTCGTTCTCGTAGTCAAATACCAAACCTTGAATGAGCACCTCATGTGGGCCATCCCTTCGGGCGTAACCAAACTGTCTTAAGGCTAAACAAGGGTTGTAGGTGATACCTCCCCTAATGCCAAGTAAAGGGACATTAGTGAATTCTCCACAATGATCGACAATAGTAACATTCTTTATAGATCGGGGACACCAATGAATGTATGAATGTTTGAGTGTCATCAACCTATGTGACCACCTTGAACCTTGCTCGTTCTTCAATACAGATTGGGGAAGATGCGGAATAAACCATCTTGCTAAGAGAGGAGTACAACACATAAGGATACCTCTTTCCTCATAGTGCTAGTGTGAAAACAATATAGGATGTCCCCTAGCAAAGTAGGCACCGGGTTACGAGACATGAAGATTTTGACGGTGTTCACATCTATGAGTTGGTCAAGATTTGGAAACAAAACCATCCCATAGATGAGGAGAGCCACAATTTCCTCAAAAGCTTGAAAATCCAAAGAGTTCCAACATTTTTGATCTTTCTCAAACAAGAATCTTGCTAGGAAACCTTTGACACCACTCCTTGTCTCCCAATTAGTTGTGATATCAGATTATTGCAATTGTAGGGCTTGAGCAATCTCTTCTGGCTTTGGATCTCTTTCTGTACTGCTGAAAGGTAGTTGATTGAGAATGAGAATCCTCAGGAGTTGGGAGAATTCTTCCAAAGTTGGCACAAGTTGATAATCGGGAAATGTGAAGCAATGGTGCAAAGGATCAAAGAACTGGAAGAGCACCTTCATCATGTCTTCATCAGTGTTGGAGGTTACCAAGTTTAGTAGGAGACCATGTCTTTAGATAAATTAAGAGTTTTAAGGAATTCTTGATGCTAGCTCTTTAAGTTGAGGAGGGATCCTTACAAGATTGACTTGAATGGGTTTCCTGCGAATTGAATCCATGTCCTACAAAACAGAACAAAGATAAATCCCAACATCCTTAAAATGGTTAGTGAATATGAGTATGATGTTATGATGTTTATGATGTTATGTACAAGTAAATATATACAAATAAAGAAAACAAGTCCTTAGGTTTAGGCTTGCATGGAGTCTCATAGGTAAGTACCCTCTTGAAGTTTAGTTGGCTCAAACCTGTCCTAGCAATAGTAACCGGGTTGTAAGGAGCTCAATATCATTGGTTTGTTATCTCGGGCATTGTTTCAATGCAAGCCTCTTTAATGGAAACCGAAATATCCCAAAAACCAAACCTCAATGAGTGTAGTATCGATTATCTACCAACTTCGGACTGCACCAAAGCCGGTCATCTCACTACGTCCTAATGGCCAAGTTGGTCAAGTAAAGGTTCTAAAAGTTCATTAGTGCTTCATGACATCACTCAGAGGCCCCATATTCTCCTTGACTACTCAAGGGCTACCGGTACCCACAAATATGTCACACTAACATAGCTATTTCTTAGACCATGTCGGTATACCCTGCACAGTTTCCACAACGTATTGCTACTTACCTATAAGGTATCCCAAATCCGGGTGGAGGATTCAAACCCAAACAAAGAAACATAACATAAAGCATACAAATCAAACAATGAAAAGCAAGTAAATATGATCTAACCCTAAGGTAACCCCACTTTTAAAATATTCCCCAGCAGAGTCTACAGTTCTGTGATACAATGGGAGAATTGACTTGGGTGTTTTGCGTTTGATCGCAAATGTTGCAGTTAGCAAGAGTCGCCACCGAATTTTCTTTTATCCAATAGGAAAGGTGAAAAAGCACAGGAAAGACCTTTGAGATTATTTCTTGAGTTCGGGGGGTATATTATGAAAAGGGAAGGTGTTAGTACCCTTTTCATCCATGGTTTTCCATGGGCTCTTAGTTACTTGCTAGATCACTTGCTTTTGTTTGAAAATGTGCTTTGTGTGATTTTTGAAAGTATTTTGTAAAGAGGCCTTTGTCTAGGCAAACTTTGTAATGATTCTCGTTCGTAAGAATGTATACAAAGGTGTTGATCTTTTGAAAATGTTTTCAAGTTTTGAAATATGTTTTGGAAGTGTTGGTGTTTGTTTTGAAAATAATAAGGATGTTTTTATTTTGAAATGGAGCAAGTAACTAGGAACATTCTACCTACTCAAAAGTCTTTCATGTTCATTTCCTTTTTCCTTTGACATTGTTATCTTACCATTTATTTGGTAAGTAAACCTATCTTTGGATGTAAAAGGGACGGGTGTGGGTCATCATATAGCCATGATTAACAATGTTGTAAGATACCTTAGCATTTTCCTTTAGGGACTAAGATCATTTTGAAAGGCAACATAGATAGCGTCATCGAGGGACAATGATCTTGTATTTGCTTGTTTTTGCTAAGATACCTCACATGCATAATATGGCCATTTTTGCAAGGCAACCAAGTGGATTTACCCTAGGGGGTGTGTGCGATTGTATTGATTTACATGCTTGATTTGTCTTTGATTAGGGTTTTTTATTGATTGGTTTTAGTCTTTCCATATAAAACCCTAATTACTAGCATTTTGTATATAAAGCGATAAATTGCGGAAATTAAAATTACTCCGCTATTACAATACTTAGGGGAAGGGGGGGTGTACAAATTAGAAATGGGGAATATTGCAAAAAATTAAATCTAAATAGTTATTACAACCATATTGAAATTGAATAAAATGTACAAAAATAAAGATAAAAGTGCAAGAATATAAATGTAAAGAAATATGATTTTTGTTTGTTTTTTATGAAAGGGTTTTTTTGACCTAATTAAATAAAATAATTAGCTAAGAAAAATAAGGAAATTAAGATTAAAATAGTAAACTAAATTAATTTAAATAAAACAAGTTTTTTAGGTTTTTTTGTGTGAATTTAATTAAGTTAGTAAATAAAAATAATTAAATAAAAGATCCTAAATTCTAATTTGATTTTAATTTATAAGAAAAATAAATAAATAATATAATAATAATTAAAAATTAAATTATCTAATTATTATTAAAAAGAAATTATTTAGAGAAAATGTTTTTGTTCTTTTATTTTTGTAAAGAAAAATAAACTAAAAAAAATTAAAATATAAATATTTTGGATTTTTATGATTAATGAAAATAATAATAATAATAATAATAATAATAATAATAATAATAATAATAATATATAATAATAATAAAAGAAAAAAAGTTAAAAAAAAAGAAGTCAGGGAGGTTAAATAATGAAACAGAGAGTATGGTAAGAAAAAAAGTCAGGCCCAAAATACTGGCCCAAACGCTGCAAAAAAAAAAGAAAAGAAAATGTCAAAAAATGAGAAAAAAATGCAAAAAGGTCACGCTGTGGCTTAAACCCAAGACCTCATAGTGACAGGAGAGCGCTTTAACCACTGGGATGGTGATACATCCATTAACTTATGTAAAACAACAAATATGTAACATAAATCTTGCTCTAAATATACTTCATCTTCAACCTCCAGCCAGAAGCCCTGCAACTTGATCATTTCTCAACCATTTGCAAAAATGTAAACATGAAAGTTGCTCCATTTTTCCATACGAATCCAACCATATAAATCTCATGAACTATAAATCAAAGATGAATGAGAATTTTTGAAAGTACCAAATTCTGACCTAATTATTTTCATAGATTCAATCCTAAAATTCTCCTAGCTCAATCAATATAAATGAAATCTATGGACATGTACAACTTCAGGGCAATGATGTCTATATTTTATCTTCACAAATGCAAGCCTAACAATGACTAAGTAATGAGATAGAAGTTTAAGAAAAATAACTCAAAACTGGAAATCGTGAAATGCAAATGAGCTTGACTCAAGGTGCTACAATGATCAGGTTAGCTTCCTCAAGTTCCCAGAAAGCTAATGCAATGGTTTTCTTGAGCAATGGATGGCTCGAATGGCTTGGAGAAGTAAATGTGCAATGCTCTATTTTTGGTTATGGAGGATATGGTAAATGATGTTACAGTAATGAAACAGGGACAGGGATAGGTTACACTTGATGTAAGGAAGCTTTAGAAACTAAAAGGCCAAGAAACGCACGAGGGAAATATGAGTTTGATGTTCAAGGTCAGAAACTGTGTAACAATGGAGCTTTTGGGCAATTTATGATTTGAGAGAGTTTTGGTGTGTTTCAGGGTGCTTAAGCTCGTCCTCTAGCTCACAAATAGTGCCTCTATTTATAAGCAACAAGTATGGAGGCTTGTATCTGATCAGAATTCAAAATCACATGTTTAAGCTCAACATGTGATTTTTTGAGAAATCAAGTTTCAATGCTTTGTATACTGGCTAAAATAGAGTGGTTATGCTTTAAACACACTTGCTTCTGACTTTGTAGATGGAGTGTGCTCAGAGGGAACAAGTTATAGGCTCAAGAATTGACTTTGCACATAAAGTTTGCTTTTCTAAAATGGATGTGTTCACTTTGTGCCATTAATGGAAATATGGATTGGATAAAGCTTAAATCACTTGGATTAAAGCTCAAAAGTTTGTGTAATCCATTAATGATGGATAGATACACAAGTTAGAAGGCCTGCAAAGCAAGATTATGCAACCTAATATTGAAATTGCATTTTTGTTCATCATTCAAATGGCCTATAAGTTTAGTTTGAAACCCTAACTTCCTCTTTTCGATTCTCCTTGCTCAAGAATGATATCAAGGAGTTCTTGGACATTTTAGAAAGCTTGTAATGTGCTCTACAACCCCTCGTTGAATCACTTTTGAAAATTTCCCTTGGAACTATATGAAAAAGTGCCATGAAGTTAGCCCAAAATCCTGCCTAAACTAGGGCAAAATTTCACTAAGTGTTTAATTTCAAGACCATGACTTCATGAATTAATAACATGAGATCCAAGAATTTTTAGGAGAAGTTGTGTAAAGCAATGTTGTATATATCATGGAGATCTACAACTTTCATATTTAAAGTTTCTTTTGAATCATCTTGCATCATGGTGAAAAATTGGCTCAAAGTTGTGAAAAAACATGAAGTTTTCAACACTTAGAAAAATTTCTAAGTTTGAAAACTTTGACTTTTCAAAATGAAATCTTGACTTTTTGATTTATTGATGAATAAGTTTCATATTTTGACATGTTTTGATGAATTATGATTTTTGGCACTTGATTTTGACCAAAAAGTCAAAGTTTGACTTTTCAGTGTACAATTGACTTTGGGTCAGTTGACTGAAAATTCACTATCAATCCAATTGATCTTGAGCAATGTTTTGGGTCATGCCATCAGGTTAAAATGATGCAATTGAAATCTTGAGATCATGCTTCAAACCAATTAACCATTTGCTAGGTCAAAAATCAGAAATTGCCCTTTCTCAGTCAAAACCCTAATTTTGACCATTTTGCCCTTTTGTTGATTTGATCAAATTTATTGAGGAATTGTGGTCCAAACTTGATCAAATGATACATATGAGTTTATAATGTTGATTTGGATAAAAAATTATGAAGTTTGACTGTAAATTGGCCATAGTTGATTTTTCCCCAATACAATTGATTTTTAGGTCAACTGCTCAATTGACTGAGCAAAAATGTGATCCAAGACTTGAAACTTGACATGAGTAATCTTGGGGGTCCATAATGATCCATGAAAGTCATATGAGGCATTGGAAGTTCAATTATCCTTGTGCAATCTCAAACCCTAATTTGAGTCATCAGTGCTTATGGAGGTGTCTCGAGCTGATCAAACCTTGTGCAGTCTTGAACTAAATGAGATCTTGTGAGAAAATATTTGATAAATGAAAGGGAAAATTTTGGGGTACAACAACCTCTATCACAGGTATATCTTTCTGATAAGGAATACTTTTATTTATGGTCTTCCATATGATATCTACAATATTGATAAATCTATTAAAAGTGTCCTCCTGCATGATAGTGAAGTTATGTTTAATCCCGCTGATGAAACATTTGTAGGTATTACGAGTGAACCTCCTATTTAATTGAGATCCAAAGAAAAATTGTTGAACCCATCTACACCATTAAAATAATGATCAATGTAAGTGCCCTGGCTGGAGAGTTGGCTTCATTTGTAAAACAAATAAGAAAGCAAGTTTACCCATATTCCCTCTGTTGTTTTAATATGTTGGGTTGAAGAAGTTCAACATCTGGACCAACATGTTATGTAAGATGTCACAACATCAGCATATGACATCGCGCCTGAAATTAAGTTAATATTAGTTAACTATGTTATATGTTGAATGTTTGTAACAGCTGTGACTTGTAACCTAATTGTTTTAAGTGATCTAATTTATGAAAGAGGTTATTTGTTGTATCAGCAAATGAGCGTGGTTCTCCTAAACATGTTGTATTGAAGAAGTTCAACATCTGGGACAACATGTTAGATGTAATGTCATGACATCTGACTAGACATCACGCCAACGGAATTGGTAATTCAGTTACAGTTCTAGTACTTAAATATTATGAGAATATATGTGGCGTTTCTTATGGAGAATCTGAAGATCAATCAAGAATCAATCAGAATATTTGAAGAAAATGCTGTTTCTAAATATGGAGATATTTTAGGAACTAAAAGATTGAAGACCTTGATTGTAGCAGAAGTTTGTTGCTGTTTTGAAAAGCTTGCTGCGATTTTGAAGGCCCAAATCCAATTGGGTAATAGGTTATAAATAGCAGATTGTAACCTAGGGTTTGTAAGGCTCATATAATGTAATATTGGGGGTGTTCTGTTAGGTAAACCTGTCGGTCTGTGGCAAGGTTACCATGTGTGTAACTCGATACCTGTAGGTAAGAGTTTGAGTGTTCTTGGACGAAGCTGTGAAGCAAGTCTAAGTATTTTTGCATTACTTCATATTCATTGTAATGTAGGAAACCAAGTGGGAGGGCACTACTTCTTGAGTAGGAGTAAGACTTCTGTTGTTGCGACAATAGGAATGGAAACTGGTAGGTTTCTATCTAGGAGTTCCTAGGTATAGGTTGCACTGGGTAAATGATTAAGTGAGGGATGGGAACTTGTGAAGTTTAGTCCTGAATTAATATTGCTGATAGTGGATCTTCTTCCTGGCTTGGTATGCCCCCAGAGTAGGTGTGTTTCACCGAACTGGGTCAACAACTGATTTGTGTTTTTACCTTCAACACTTTATAATTCTGTCTGTTATATATCAAGGTAAAACTGTAATGTTGTAACAGATGATGTCTCAGAACATGTTAAGACATCATGCTGATATCTGTGCAGGAGAAACAGAACTGTGAAGGTTGTTTTCTCTCTGCTGATCATGTGCAACAGATGAACAGAACTAGGTACATCGTGTGCACCTTCAAAGTATATCTGGCACAGCTTGGATAAAACTGTGCTTCTGTTATTCTTTAGTACTGAATCACAAAAAAATTGGGTATCTACCTTGCAGTGTATTTATTATGTCATATCAGATGTCTAGACATTGAGTATAACATCTGAAGACTGGCATACACCAGAATTTCAATTGGTATCAGAGCAGGCATCCTGTTCTGTTTCTGGATGAGATCCATGGGTGATACTTTCTGGTATCTGCAAGGTCAATCTTAGTACTGGAGATTGTAACCTGGAAAGGTTTGTTATTTCCCTGAATGGTCCCTTAAAATGGGAGGATGGACTATTCATGACAGGAACTGTGTGTACCTGTCTTTGGTGATTGGCATTTGGCCTGGTTGTGTGGTAGCTGCTCTAGGTTTGATTTATTTTCAAACCTAGGATTTGTGTACGCCTAAAGTGTGTGTGCAAAGATTGAGTTGTATTATGTTCTTCCGCTGTGTAATACTTGGCAAAACTCAAGCTCTGATGTGTTTCCCCTCTTGTGGATTGAAGGCTACTGTATTCAAGAATTCAACATAAGCTATTGAAGATGTCATAGATACTTGAGTCCTCTCAAGTCCACTCATGAAGACGTTCTTCGTTCAGGATGGTAAGAATCATATAATCACGGATTAGTGTTATACGAAGACCTTGAAGAATTTCAAGGAGGGCCTTGTTCCAAGGTGATGGAACTGATGTTCTATGTGATGGTGGAACAAGTATGCAGCTACTAGTTGAAGAGCATATGTTTTGGGTGTCAAACAAAGGGATACTTTTGTTTGGAACCTACTCCTGACCTGGAAGAGGAGACATCTGTGTGTGCAAAGTTGACAATGGTAGAGTCAACTATGTCTGTGTGCTCCCGAAGGTTACTTTTAGGAGTCAGAACTCTAGAAGTGAAGCTGGTTGAGATGTGACATTGATCAGGGCTGAGTAGTTGTTCCCTGGAGTACTATGGTGTGAAGAAAGACAAGCTCATTGGTTAATAAAAGTCAATGATGGTGCAACATTATTGCTCCTTCATAGAAGTAGATTGGGATCATGAATCTTGTCATTTAAACATCATGATTAGAAGTGGAAGATCTTTCAAGATGTGAGAATATGAAGACTCAGAATTTGGTTAAGGTAGTATGTTCTGGCAATACATATCTGCTGATGATTGGTGTTGTTGTCTTCTCTGAAGTACTTAAGGTCAGCTGAAGTCTGATTGGTGTGATTGGAGTATGAACAGGTATAAGTCTTGGAGTTACTTGAATCTGGTAGGGATGTCATATGTCATGTCGAGACATTTGTGTACAATGCATGGATATTTTGTGTGGAGCTTCCATGATTGGTAGTTTGAGGGGGAGATTTGGTTAACCTCCTCACATTAGTTCAGCCTGGTGTTTAGCTGGCTGTTGACCTATGTCACATGGGTTCTGGGTGTTGTGTGACATATTTGCAAGGAAGGATTCATCTCTCTCATTCCTAAGGATGAATCTGATCTGGTAGGAGTTTCAAATCTGCTGAGGTGAGTAGAGTTTGTTCAGAGAAAATTCTATTTACTTGAGTCAAGGGTGGCAACCTAGATATCTCAACTCTTTGGTCTCTCAAAGAAAGTGCTTGCAAGAAGAAGATATTAACACACGAAGAGTATGTCAAAGTATTCAAATGGTGAAAGTATCTTACAGGATAATGGGAAGGATTTATGATCAATTGCTATTTGTGACAAGTACAAGTATTTAATTGATTATCCTTGGAGTTCAAGATAACTGATGTTCTTAAAGATGTGGGAACATTCCTTCTTCTAGACCCTGTGAAGAATCACAGGAAGAGTGATGCTTTAGAGCTATCTCTTTGGTGACAGCAAAATCATTTGATCCTTGAAAAGGTTTCCTGGAAACGTGTTCAGACTTGAAGCTACAAGAAGAAGAAGAAGACATCATAATCTTGATGATGGTTACTTGGATTAGTCTGGTTCTGATCTAGGTAAGGAAGTAAATTAGAGAAGGAGCTGAATTCAACAACTAGATGTTATAACATAATGTTGTGACATTTGGTTCAACATCAGATTCTTGGTTGGTGAAGTGGCACATCAACTTAAGATAGGATGATCTACGAAGTTGAAGATTGGATACTTCAAAAAGATCGTCTCTTTGCAGCTCTTTGGAGTTGTTGGGTGGAGAAGATGTTACATGTTCCTGTCTTAGTGTATCTAAGCCTTTTGTGATAACTTGTAGCTTGAAGTTCAAATTTCAATTGGAAGATCAGAATATCTTTGGGAGAAGTCTGATAAACATGGAGAAGTCAAAAGGTGGCATTTGATTTTTTTTCATATGAGGATTCATGAAGGAGATAATCAAACAGTGGCATTTGGTCTATCTCAGCAGTGGATTCAGAGAATCAAAATAATCAACATGTGGCAGCTGATTATTATCGAGAAAGTTTGATTCAGAGTATGAATGCGTTCAACCAATATTGTTGAACAGAGGGTACGCTCTTGAAGACATGAAGATGCGTCTTATGTTTTCCATTCATCAAGGGGTCTTATTTACTTTGAATCAGAAGTTGTCTTGAAGGTCCAACTGAGTATTGAATGTGACCTACTTGTTTCCATGAGGAGAAGTGATTGTCCCTAACAGGGGGAGTATTGGTTTGTACGAAAAGTCTTCATCAAACTCGTAGGATATAAAGTGTGGCACTTTATTAACTATTGGGATGATGTGTTCAAGACTGAAGAGGACTATGTCTGACCGAATGTCATCACATTGCCTAATGACATTGTTCCTAATTTCCTCTAAAACTACAGACAGGAGGAAAATTGGATGAAGTGTGGATTATTATTAATAAACCCATGTGTGTACAGTTGTATGACTCAGAGGGAGTAACCATCCTCTTTGTGAAAATGGAATGGTTTCAAGCTGCTAATATGAAAATAGCAGAATGTATGACGACATAGGATTTGAGCATGTTTTCATCTGCTAAGAAAACAGGGCGGTTGTGTCTCATTATGAAGCAGTTTAGTGAGCTGGAATGTTTAGGTGATAACTTGTCATCTAATAAAGGTATTATATAACTGAGGCAGAGTGTAATATGCCAACGATGTTTCTTGGAAAGGGGATCCTAAGACAAGTACATAAAGGGAGTAGTCTGTTCTAAAAGACAAATGTCTGTTTTAAAAGGGCAAGACATACTTCATCCTGACATGGTCAAAGGGTCAAACCCAAGGGTAGGTACCTGCATTAAAACCAGTCCTAGGGTACTGAAACTGTCAGAGTAAAGTACCAAGGTCGTTACTATCTATGCCAAAGTTGCATTATTTATGAAGACTCTCTCTATTCTTTCTCTTCATCAGAGGGTTTCAGCAATATGAAGTTTGTTAGCATCTGGGAAAATTGTGCATGGGTATGGATCTGTATGGGCAGTCTTTGTCAAATTCTGGCCAAAAAGGGGGAGAAAGATAGGGACCCAGACTCAGGCGAGACTCAGGTGAAAGCAACAGACGGCAATGTCCAACATGCTGAATGGAACGCTCTAACTAAGTGACTTTGTTTGTGTCTTGTGTTCTGAGTTAAGAGGATAGTTGTGACTTGTGATCTGAGTTACATGATCTATGTAATCAGTATCAAGATTATCAACAATAATTGAGAGAAAAGAAATCCTCTTGGGCCATCGATGGCTTGGAGTGGCTCACAGATGAGGGATAGAGGTTTGTTGTTTGCTCAAAGGACATCAGTCTCTGCAAAGAAGATGTTGGACAAGATGTTGTAACATCTTAACTGTGTTGTGGCCTGGTCCCAATATGCAACTTGCACTTATTTGTTTTAGCCAAAATTTACCAAAGGGGGAGATTGTAAGTGCCCTGGCTGGAGAGTTGGCTTCATTTGTAAAACAAATAAGAAAGCAAGTTTACCCATATTCCCTCTGTTGTTTTAATATGTTGGGTTGAAGAAGTTCAACATCTAGACCAACATGTTATGTAAGATGTCACAACATCAGCATATGACATCGCGCCTGAAATTAAGTTAATATTAGTTAACTATGTTATATGTTGAATGTTTGTAACAGCTGTGACTTGTAACCTAATTGTTTTAAGTGATCTAATTTATGAAAGAGGTTATTTGTTGTATCAGCAAATGAGCGTGGTTCTCCTAAACATGTTGTATTGAAGAAGTTCAACATCTGGGACAACATGTTAGATGTAATGTCATGACATCTGACTAGACACCACGCCAACGAAATTGGTAATTCAGTTACAGTTCTGGTACTTAAATATTCTGAGAATATATGTGGCGTTTCTTATGGAGAATCTGAAGATCAATCAAGAATCAATCAGAATATTTGAAGAAAATGCTGTTTCTAAATATGGAGATATTTTAGGAACTAAAAGATTGAAGACCTTGATTGTAGCAGAAGTTTGTTGCTGTTTTGAAAAGCTTGCTGCGATTTTGAAGGCCCAAATCCAGTTGGGTAATAGGTTATAAATAGCAGATTGTAACCTAGGGTTTGTAAGGCTCATATAATGTAATATTGGGGGTGTTCTGTTAGGTAAACCTGTCGGTCTGTGGCAAGGTTACCATGTGTGTAACTCGATACCTGTAGGTAAGAGTTTGAGTGTTCTTGGACGAAGCTGTGAAGCAAGTCTAAGTATTTTTGCATTACTTCATATTCATTGTAATGTAGGAAACCAAGTGGGAGGGCACTACTTCTTGAGTAGGAGTAAGACTTCTGTTGTTGCGACAATAGGAATGGAAACTGGTAGGTTTCTATCTAGGAGTTCCTAGGTATAGGTTGCATTGGGTAAATGATTAAGTGAGGGATGGGAACTTGTGAAGTTTAGTCCTGAATTAATATTGCTGATAGTGGATCTTCTTCCTGGCTTGGTATGCCCCCAGAGTAGGTGTGTTTCACCGAACTGGGTCAACAACTGATTTGTGTTTTTACCTTCAACACTTTATAATTCTGTCTGTTATATATCAAGGTAAAACTGTAATGTTGTAACAGATGATGTCTCATAACATGTTAAGACATCATGCTGATATCTGTGCAGGAGAAACAGAACTGTGAAGGTTGTTTGCTCTCTGCTGATCATGTGCAACAGATGAACAGAACTAGGTACATCGTGTGCACCTTCAAAGTATATCTGGCACAACTTGGATAAAACTGTGCTTCTGTTATTCTTTAGTACTGAATCACGAAAAAATTGGGTATCTACCTTGCAGTGTATTTATTATGTCATATCAGATGTCTAGACATTGAGTATAACATCTGAAGACTGGCATACACCAGAATTTCAATCAATGGGTTCAATTTTAATGTTGCATATAGGACACATATCCCTAGTGATTCCCTTAGAATTAAGGTGCTCTTTGACATGGAAAATCTCATTTAGAATTCTACTTATTTGGAATTTTTGCCTAGGGGTAGCTTTAGCATTCCAGATTTTCTTCCATACAATATCCTCTATGCTTCTGTCAGAAACCTCACTAAGATCTTTGTTGTTCCATCTATAAATGCAATAGTAGATTGGTTTCACATCATGATGACCATCTTTTTTGGCCATCCAATCCATCCAGTCCTCCTCCAGGTTGTAGAGAGGGATGTCTAGGACAACCTCAATGTACTCATGGATAAAATTATTGTCGAGGATGTCAAAGTTCCATTTACCTTTATCCTTATCAATAAGGTCACCTAATCTAAATAATTTTGGATCCAAAGGATTTTGAGTTAGGAGTTTAAAACCATTATGACTAGGAATGCATTTATCGTCCCATATGTTAACAAAAGTGCCATTTCCAATGTGCCAACAACTGCCCTTATTGATGTGTTCAATTCTTCTTTGGATGCTTGTCCAAAGATAACTAGGCCTTATGCCTATCTTAGCTCTAAGAACATCATCATTAGGGTAATACATAGATTTAAGCACTTTGGCCTCTAGAGTCATAGGATCAATATCGAGTCTCCGTACCTGTTCGGCCCGAAGGGCTTTATTAAACTCATGAAAAGTTTTTAAGCCCATACCCTTTACTGTTTTGGCGTGCATAGTCTGTTTCCAGAGTGAAAATGGGATAATATTTTGATGGATTTTGTGTCGCTTTTCTGAAGACTGCTAAGGGTAATGATTTAATTTGAGTGATAATGGATAGATTGACTAAGTCGGCTCATTTATTTCCGATGAAGATTAATCACTCTATGAAGAAGTTAGACGAGATGTATATCGAAGAGATTGTGAGATTACATGGTATAACTTTGAGTATTGTGTCAGATAGAGATCCGAGGTTTATGTTTAAATTCTTGGAAGGATTGTAGAATGCTTTTGGTACTAAGTTGAGATTGAGTTCTGGATATCATCCGCATATGGACAATCAGACGGAGAGGACTATCCAATCATTAGAATATTTGTTGAGGGATTATGTGTTAGAACAAGGAGGAGATTGGGATAGCCACTTGCCATTGATTTAGTTTACTTATAATAATAGTTTCCATTCTAGTATTGGAATGGCACTATATGAAGTGTTATATGGTAGGAGGTGTGAGACTCCATTATATTGGTATAAGTCAAGCGAGAGTGTTGTGCTCGGACTTGGGATTGTGCAGTAAATGACTGAGAAGATCAAGATGATCCAATAATATGAGAGCTTCTTATAGTTGTCAAAAGAGTTATCATGATAAGAGGAGGAAAGCACTTGAGTTCCAAGTGGGAGACCATATGTTTTTTAGAGTTACTCCGGTAACTGGTGTTGATAGAGCCTTGAAGTCTAGAAAGATTACACTGCAATTTGTTGGTCCATATCAAATTTTAGAGAGGATAGGTTAGGTGGTTGAAGCTACTAAAAAAATAAGACAAAATAACTTTGGATGGAACAAATAGAGTCGCCACCTAACTTTATTTATCCCAAAAAATAGAGAAAGGAAAATATAGAGAAAACCTTTGGTATCAGGAAAAGAACGTAGTCTCGCAACAAAATCTTGGATAAGGGAGTCGATTATGCAAATTAAAGGTATTAGCACCCCTCACGTCTGTGGTACTCCACATGATCCACTCTTGTTATTCTATTCAATGGGTGTGTTTATCTAAAGTTTATCTTGCTAAAGGGAAATGTATGCAAACATTCATTGGGAAACATAAAAGGTTTTTATTAGTGCGTTCATGTGAGAATTGAAACTCCATGCCTATGTATCCTCAAGGGAATCAGAATGCCGTAGTTATTCTTAAAAATGTTTTGTTTGTTATATGTTTTTTATGGATGATGTTAAATTCACATTCTAATAGTTAACGTTGCCACTCGACCGTTGGAGACTACACATTGTTGTTTTGTGCAGAATGGAGTTAACATATCCTTTTTGAAAATGT
The DNA here is from genome assembly GCA_948472305.1 of Vicia faba. Lineage (NCBI taxonomy): Eukaryota > Viridiplantae > Streptophyta > Magnoliopsida > Fabales > Fabaceae > Vicia > Vicia faba. The sequence goes on along the minus strand of OX451741.1, from coordinate 1,218,431,562 downwards.
TTTAAAATGAAAAGCCCTAAGGAAAAAATGATTTGGATTTGGTTTGTGTTTTTGTTAGGAAGAAGGTGTTAAGTGGATCCTCATCCAAGGAGACACCCATCACCTTCACACCTTTAAGTTTTGAAAGGGTTTTGATTATTGTTAAATGTTTTAAGATTTAATTGAGAAAAGATTTTAGTCTTAATGATGCAATGGAGAAAGAAAATAAAAGTCTAATTGGGAACTTGATCTTAATGTTATCATGCAAATATTGATTCCATAGTTGAGATTGTTGTGAACTTTAACCTAGTGTTATCATGCAATGATGGACTTAGGGTTTGGATTGAGGAGAAACTTCTATACTAAGATTGTTATGCTTGGATTGAAATTATAATGTCTACCTTGGTTCAATTTCATCAAGGACTTAAGATGAACCAAGTAATCCTAAGGGCACATGTTATTCAACAAGTAATGATCACACATGTGGATGAGAATCCATGGGTTTATTTGCTAAAAGTTGTGACAAAAGAGTGATGGTTGAAATCATGCTTTTTTAATATTTTTATGGTTTATGCTTTTAAAGAGTTTATGAAGGAAATATGTTAAAAAATAAGACAAACTTATGAAAACATGGATGAATTGGGTGTTTGAAACAAGTATATGCATCACAATCAAGATTGAAAGTCATAGAGCATAGCTTTTGATTTTAAACATGTTTCATGTTTTAATATGAATTTTGAATGAGAAAAAGTTATAAAAAGGGCTCAAGCTATCATGAAAAATCTTACTAAAGTGCCAAGATATCTTATGAGAATCAATACCTATCATGGTAAAATCAAGCTTTGTGAGCAAGGTTGAGAAATTGATCAAAGGATCATAAAAAGTACTTTTAAAAGTCCTAAAAAGTGATGAATTTGATTTAATTGAAAAAAAAATATTTTTGAGATATTTTTTTATATTCATAAAATAGGAGCGGTAAACTAATAGTATGCAAAAAATCAGCTTAAAAAAGTTAAATTTGAGTGCAAAAAGAATTGAATGAAAATGATAAAAATAAGTGAAAAATGAAGTTAAAAATAAGGAAAATATGCAAAAGGGTAGCACTAGGGCTCAAACTCAGGTCCCTATAGTAACAAGCGCACATTGTTTACCACTAAGGTGGCTGTTTCATCCGATTATGAAACACCCCCATTCAATATAATATAAAACAAATTTTTAAAATTTGAAATTTCCCTCTTCTTCTTCCTCGCACGAACAGACCAGCAAACTACCATGGATGATTTTTGGAAAATCTCATTTCTCATCCATTTCAAAATGTTAAAACCCCAAACTTGCTTGATTTTTAACAAGGAATATAACCATGTAAGTTTCAAAAGCTGTAAATCAAATATTAAAGCGAATTTTGTTTGTACCAAATAAACCCTAGGAAATTTCAGTTTCAAAATTCTCATCACACAGTCAATTAAAATGAAATTTTAGGACTTGGTTAGCTTTATGGATATGATATCTACATTTTATATTCAGAAAGTATATGCAAATGATGCTTAAATAGAGAGTTTAAATTTTGAAAATTGTACCAAGTTGGAGAAAGTCCAACGCTTTTTTAAGCACTTCCAGAAGCAAAGTGATGATCGTTTTAGCTTGCTGGGACCATGAAGAGTGTATTTCAATCCTTACTTTGCTTTGAGAGTGGCTGGAACGATAAGCCCAATTCAAGTATGAAGGATGGAAATTGAAAATGGTGGACGATGATAACAGATTACAATGATGAAACAAGTGCTTAGATCACTTATACATGGTGTATTAATGATGATTTGGTGGTTGGTTTGCAAAGAGATTGCAAGAACTATGAGTTTTGAAGTTTTGGACTTTGAAGCTCAAGAATGGATGTTTTGTAGCCAATTCTGACTTTTGAGAGTATGAGAGGTTTTGAGGGCTTATGTATTGGTGTATTGGCTTGCAAATGATCTCGTATTTATAGGCAAGAGGTTTGAAAGTATGAACCAACCAGATTTGCAAGATAGCAAGTTATGGTTTGGTTGGAAGTAAAAATTAAAGTTGGATGAGTTTCCATAGTTTCGATGCTCACGCACAAGCATGTTCTAAAGTTGTTGGGTGCAGAGCGTTTGCTCCATGCTTTTGAGCTTGCTTGTGATCAGAGAGAAACATTACAAATCTCAATGCATTGACATTTTGCAAAAAACATGCTTTATCAAAATGGAAGTCTTGCCTTTCTTCTCAAAATAGAAAAATGTTTTGGTTAAAGCTTGAACGACTTGGATAATAGCTATAAAGAATGTGTAATCCTCTGATTATGGAGAGTTTTGAAAGCTAATAGACCTGAAAAGTTGGATTTTGTAGCAAGGTTATGAGATTTGGCTATATGTTCATCAAAGAAATGACCTCTAATCCAAGCAAAAATGGCAAACTTTGTCTCATCGAATCTCTTAGATCAAGCATGATCTTTTTATGATCTTGGACATTTTGGAAAGTTTAGAACATGGTATTAAACTTTCATGTTGACCACTTTGGCTAAATCAAAAGGAAACTTGGTGAAAATTGGCCAAGAAATTGAGATGAAAAACTGATAAAAAATTTCTGAGTGTTGGATAAAAAGTATCAAAACTTCATGGGCTCATATCTCTTAATCTAAGCACTTTTTAAGGATCATCCTAAATTGACAAATTTGTAGAATTCCTCATTCCCTACAACTTTCATATTGAAAGTTTTCCTTGAATTAACTTTCATCTTGAGAAAACTTTCTTGTGAAGTTAGGTTTTTTTAGGCACAAAACACTTGAATTTTCTCTAAGTACTTGAAAATCTTCCAACTTTGACTTTGTTGACTTTCTTGATCTTCTTGATGATAAAGTTTGATGATTTTGATTATGTTGATGACACTTTGACTTTGAACTTCAAAGTTGACCAAAAAGGTCAAAGTTTGACTTTTTGTGACAATTGACTTTCTTCAGATGAAATCAACTCCTCTATAACCAATGAGATCTTATAAGCACGATGCAAATTGAGATGATGTAAGACCATAAAATGATATTGTTGATGATACTTTTCAGAAGTCAACCTTGAACTTTGTGATCAGTGGATCTGGAACTGACTGTTTAACGCTGGTTCGCGAAATGTCGCGGAAGCAAGAGTCGCCACCGTCTTTTATTTTCTCCAACATGGACAGGACAAAAGCACAGCAAAATTCCTTATGAGATAGTTTCTCGGTTCGGGAGGTAGATTTATAGAAAGGGAAGGTGTTAGCACCCTTTCTATCCATGGTTATCCATGGGCTCTTAGATACTTGCTCATTTGTGTTTTCAAAATGTTTGCTTTTCAATCGTGAGTGGGTTTGAAAAAGTTTCGTTTAAAGATTTCAGATCGACTCTTGTATCAGTCCTCAAGAGTGTTTGAAAAATTGTTTTGAAAGCTTTTTTTTGAAAGTGTCAGTGTGAAAAGAGTTTTTGATTTGTTTTTTTTGAAATAGAGCAAGTATCTACGAGTCATCTACCTACCCTAAGGAATTAGGCTGTGTAAATGTCCTTAAGGTAGTGCCATCCCACCATTGAGAGGTAGGTAGCAACACCATTGGAGGTGTTCGGGTCAATTCGTTTGTAGGGACAGTGTGGTCACCAGAGCAACAGTAGGACACCTTAGAAGCTACCCTTATGCCATTGATCCTTTTTAATTCCGAGGCAAGCGTTTTGAGGCAACTGGATCATGTCATGGACATAAGGACTTACTAAAACGTCCTATACTCGACGACCACGTTTTGAAGGCAAGGCAACAGTGAGGCGTACCCTAAGAGTGGTGTGTGAATTTGTGTGTTATTTTCATGTTATGTTTTATCTTGTACATGTATCATGGTGATCTACGCTTATTTTTATTTTAGGTCATACATTCTTTCATGCAAAGTTTAGCAGTTTAAAAGTGCGGAAATTTAAATACGGAAAGTAAAATCCTACGCTATTACAAGGCGCGGGTCTATACATCGCCAAATTAACAAAGACCCGTTTGGTAAAAAATGCGGAAAATAAGTAAATTCCTAAGTACTATTACATGGCTTGAACAGTTACATAATATTCACAATAAAATAAAATAAATGCGCGAAAGAATAGAACGTGCGAGGGCGTTGGACCCTTTTGAGAAATTAAATGAAATTAAAAGCTAATTAATTATTTAATTAAGAAAAGAAATGTTTTTATGTTTTTTTTTGTATTTAATGAAAATAAAGAAAATAAAAATAAAAATTAAAAGAAACCCCAATTCTAAGTTGTTTTAATTATTAAGAAAACATTAAAGTTTAACCTAATTTACTAAATAATTAAAGTATATGTTTATTTACAAAAATAATGGTGAAATTAATATTAATAACAATAAACATTTTTTTTGATTTTCCTGTATTTTATTTTTATTATGAAAATTATTTGATGGAATTAAAAGAAATAATTAAAACATTAAAAGAATTAAAAGAAAATCAAATAGAAATAAAAAACAATGCAAACCATGGGGGGTATTCAGACCCAAAGGGAGGTTTTTTGGAAGCAATTTGGCCCATTAGACAAAAAGTTTTGTTTGACTATCTGGCATCACGTGCGTGTTCATTGACTCCTGAGTATCGTGGTCTGCATTCTTTGGCCATTGGATTGGGTTTCATGGTCATTTGTGTTATGGATGTTGGCCATTTGTGTTCTGGCCTCAACGTTCCTTAATCTTCTCAGGATGTCTGTCTCGCCATGTATTGGTGTCATGCATAAGTTGTTCTTTTGGCCATTTGGCTTTTGGCTTTTGGCCATTTGTTTTGGCCTCAACGTTCCTTAATGAACCTGCATGGGATCCTGTCTAAATCTGCAGTGTTGAATCTCATGAACACATTAAATAAAATCATAAAATGCAAATAAAGCCAATATATGAAGAAATTTAATGTTTAGGCACAATATGACATGTATGAATGATTATATCCTTTTGATCATGGAAATCAGATCAATCTTACCCTTACTGGAAAATTAGTGACCTGAATGCTTTTATGCCCTTTGGATCGTGGAGACCAGCCAGCCTTATCCTTACTCTGAAGAAGTAGTGAGGTGTTGGTTTGTAACTGTGATGGCTTGTTTGTAGTGAGAGAGGGATTTGTAATAAGGATTTCAAGGTTTTAGGGTTCTTGAAAGAATTTGATATTCTAACAGTGTTGTGGCAAGGTTTTTTTTCTCTCTTTTTTTTCTCCTCTCTGGTTTGTGTGAAAAGAAGGTGAATATATAATGGAGATTAGGGTAAAGAAAATGGGCTTTGAATGTGCAATTGGGCCTCCAATGTTCACTTGAGTTCGTCACTTTCCAGGCTAAATCGCAGGAACTTAAGTGCAATTTTTGAAGTTGAAATGTGAAAACAAAATGTATCCGACATCGATAACTAACTCCTGTCCAAAAATCGGCTCAATCGGATAAACGGTGAATTAGTTATGAATTTTTGAAGTTTCAGCTCAGACAAACTTATTTTGGGCTCCAGTGTCGACTCTGACACGTTCTTCAATAAAAAATTGGTATTGATCGGAGCATAATCCGGTCTCGACTTTTGAAGCAAAGTTGTAGATCTACGAGTCAGGGACCTTGTGTAAAAATATGAGCCCAATCCGATAAAAATTGACCGAGTTATGAATTTTCGAAGTTTCGGCCCAGATGAAATAATATTCAGCATTCAGGATTTTCAGCGTGTCACGCACTCTGAGCAAAAAACGAAGGCCTTTTGAATACTGTTTGAACTCAATACCTTCTGTGAAAATGTAGTCAACTCAATTTGTGAAATTTTGGCGCCGGAACCAGCTCGATACGATGAAAATCGACCAAGTTATGATTTTCTGAACATGACGCAAATAAACTTCTATCACAAATTTTCTGTGCGAAAATACTTGATAAATCCACATTTTTGAAGACCTTCTGATTGGAATTGGCTTCCAGCCATGAGAGATGAAAACGTAGATAATGTCAAGACGGAATTTTGGCCACCGAAACGGGTTCAAAACGAGTCACGATCTTCAAGTTATGAATTTTTTAGCGCGTAAAAACTGCACTTTCAGCACACTTTTTCACCATATTTCTTCAAGAAAACTTACACATTCGGATACGTTCTTTAAAGAATTATCTCTTGAGCCGAACCTGAATTTGAGAATACGTTATCAGAGATATCTTGGCGAAAGAATACCTGAATATGACGCGCCGGGTTGGACTTGTGAATTTTTCTTGAAATATTTTGAGAAATATGGGAGGGCAAATTTTGGGGTACAACAAACTTTAAACCAGAACAACCCTAATTCTTGACTTTTCACTAATGAAGGTCAAAACCCTAATTTTCCAATCCATAGTGACGAGACCAAATAAATGATGATACTTTGAGAATGATGATCATGATGATACCAACTCCTTAGAGACGAGACTCTCTTTTTCAAAACCCTAACCTTTAGGGAGAATGTGATCCCATGCTTGGAGAACACATGCTATGAATGATTGTGATGCATATGAAGATGTACATGGAGATGAATGAAAGTTAGATTTGGGTTAACTGTGATTGAGAGTTAAGGGAAAATTTTAGGGTGCAACAGTGGTCTATCAAATTACTTTATCTCCATCGCTTGCGAATCTCCATGATGTGTTTCATGTATCTCAGTTAAGGAGGTACATTCTAGATCCTTCACATGTGATCCAAATGGATGATGTACATGTGAGAGACAACCTGACAGTTGTAGCATCACCCGTGTAGATAAAAGGTCGGGAAGTGAAGCGGTTGCAGAGTAAAGAGATTGCCTTGGTGATGGTAGTGTGGGGTGGACCAGCTAGTGGAAGTTTGATTTGGGAGCATGAGGATCAAATGAGAGAGTCTTACTCGACTCTGTTTTTCTCAGGTAATTTTCGAGGACGAAAGTTCTTTAAGTGTGGGAGAGTTGTAACACCTCGAATTTTTAGAATTAATTATTTAATTGATTTTAGGGAATTATCTATGATTTTCTGTGTGATGTTTGATGATATGTTGTGGATAGTGGTGGATTAAGGTTATAATTATAATTACTTTGATCTAAATAATTTAGTTATAATTATCTAGAATTATTTACCATTTATTGATTAGAATAAATATAATAATAAAGTCTAAAAGAGGAATAAGGGAAATGTGGTAATATGTGATGATAAGTGAGGGTATGAGGGGTATAACATAAAAAGGGTCCTAAGGGTAAAAAGAGAAAAGAAGGAAGAGAAATTTATTTGGTACAATCAAAGTTTGGGAGAACGCAAGGAAAAAGGCTAGGGCTCAGAGGGATTATCGGTAGAGCGTGAAGGAAAGGATCAATCGATTGCTAAGAAATAAGGTAAGGGGTTTAATAGCATTTATTATAATTGATATCGGGTTAAGGTAGTGGTAGGTTTGTGTTTTGTATGATGATTTTGATGAAGATTGATGAAATTGGTGAAAATCATGTATTGAATAAATGAATGGATGAATCCTTGACGAATGTATGACGCTAGGATCTCTATATAGGTGTTATAGGCGGTTATCCATGTTATATAGTCATAGGATTTAAAATGATGAAACTGGTACTTTTTACAGGATTGAACTAAGAGGTCAGGAAGGCCTCTAACTGCGAAAAATCATATGCTGAGAAGTGCTGTTTCCCCAGTAGCGCCAGGCGAGCCTGAGGCAAGGAGAGCGCCAACAGCAGTGCCAGGCGAGACTAATAGCGAGCATAATAGAGAAAAAATAGAGCCCATTGAAAAATGCATGGAGCGCCAGGACGTCTCCAGGCGGTGAAGTGGCGAGCAAAGCGCCAACTGTAGCGCTAGGCGAGCATCACACGATGTAGTCTGACCGATTTTTTAAAATGTCATAGCTCGAGTTTTAGGACTCCGTTTGACGCACCGTTCGAAGTGTTGGGAAGCTAAAACGCTTAACTATAACATGATAAAGTTAAATTAGTTGTTTTACACATGAATACAATATCTATGTGTTTACGAGATTGATTTATTATATGTTGTTATACTATGATGTACAATTTTGATAAGGAATATTAGGTCGATTATGTTGTTCTATCATGAAGATATGGTAATGATGTTGTTGTGATGTAATTGATGTGATTCATGATGATCTTATGATGATGTGAATGTTAATATGTATACATGTTATATGATGATGTACTTGACTAGCCGTGGTCGTAATTATATGATGAGGATGATGTGATGGTTATGTGAATGATGATGCACTTGACTAGTTGTGGTCGAATTATATATGTTGTTGTTGTGCATCATGCATTCATATAATTTTTAGAAGTTGTTCCGCCCATGTTGTGGCCTCAATCCCATTATGTGGATTGGGTGCGAGTAGATAAATTCTATGGTGGGGATTTAGTGAAGCGTTACTATGTTAAATGGTAACGTTGGCGTATGAAGCAACTTCTACCCACTTAGTAAAGTAGTCAATGGCAACTAGGATGAAACAATGACCATTAGAAGCAGCTGGCTCGATTCGACCAATCATGTCAATGCCCCACATAACAAAGGGCCTACGAGATGTCATGGCATTCTGAGGTGCTGGTGGCACTTTCATTTTATCTATATAGATATGAAATTTGTGGCAAGCTCTGGCACGATGAAAGTAATCATCTTCCATAGTGGTCCAATAATATCATTCCCTTAGGATTTTCTTAGCCATGGCGTGACCACTGGAATGTGTTATGAAGAACCCTCGTGTACCTCTTCGATGATCTTAGCTTCTTCGTGTCTATCCATGAATCTAAGCAACACTGAATCATAATTTCTTTTGTAGAGAATTTTTCCTCTGAGGAGGAATTTGGATGATAGTTTCTGTAAAGTCTTTTTATCAGTTGTGGAAACCCCTTCTATATATCCTTGTGTTGCAAGGTACCTTTGAATGTCGTAGTACCAAGGTTTGTCATTTTCAGTCCTTTCCAACTCAAGGCAGTAAGCTGGTTCATCCAAACGTTCAATTCTGATGCTAGGTACTTCATTGGCCCATTTGAATTTGAACATGGAAGACAAGGTGGACAAGGTATAAGCCAATTGATTTTCCTCTCTTGGGATATGGATAATGGTGATTTCATCAAAGTAGGGGATTAGTTGCACGACATTCTCTCTGTAGGGGATCAAATTGGGGTGACGGGTCTCCCAATCTCCGTTGATTTGGTATATTACCATGACCGAGTCTCCATGTACTGCTAGAGTCTTGATTTTTAAGTCAATGGCTGCCTCCAAACCAAAGATGCAAGCTTCATATTCTACAACATTGTTTGTGGCGTCGAAATAAATTCTTACGATGAACAGAAGGTGAAAACCTGTAGGGGAAGTAATGACTTCTCTAATGCCGTGTCCCAAAGAATTAGAGGCACCATCAAACACGAGCGTCCATCACGCTTCTGGGTCGGGCCTTTCTTCTGTATCTGATAATCCCATAATGTCTTCTTCTGGAAAGTCAAATTTCATGGGTTGATAATCATCCATTGGCTGGTGGGAAAGATAATATGATAATACACTACCCTTAATTGATTTCTGGGTAACATATTGGATGTCATATTCTAGTAACACCATTTTCCAATGGGCAATTCTTCCTGTTAAAGATGGATTTTCAAATATGTACTTAACTGGATCCATCTTGGATATCAAGAATGTTGTATATGTGAACATGTATTGCCTTAAGTGTTTGGAGGCCCACACAAGTGCACAACACGTCTTCTCAAGCAATGAATATCTTGATTTGCAGACAGTGAACTTCTTACTCATATAGTAAATTGCATGCTCTTTTCTTCCTGTTTTGTCATGTTGATCGAGTACACAACCCATAGAATTTTCAAGGACTATCAGGTATATAATCAAAGGCCTTACTGGTACCGGAGCTACGAGAATTGGAGGTTCTTGTAGATATTTCTTGATCCTATCAAATGCTTGTTGGCAATTGTTATTCCATTCCACGACTTGATCCTTTCATAAAAACTTGAAGATTGGCTCACATGTAGCTGTTAAGTGAGAAATGAATCTGGAGATGTAGTTTAATCTTCCTAGGAACCCACAAACCTCTTTCTCTATTCTGGGCTTGGGAATCTCTTGTATTGCTTTTACTTTTGTAGGATCGAACTCAATGCCTCATTGACTTACTATGAAACCCAAAAGTTTTCCAGATCGTACCTCAAAGGTGCATTTGTTTGGGTTCAACTTCAATCAAATTTTTTTTAGCCTTTCAAATAGTTTCTGCAGGTGTATCAGATGCTCCTCCTCATTTTGGGACTTTGCAATCATGTCATCGACATAAACCTTTATCTCTTTATGAATCATATCATGGAAAAGAGTCACCATGGCACGTTGATATGTTGCGCCAACATTTTTCAAACCAAATGGCATCACTTTGTAGTAAAAGGTGCCCCAAGGGGTAATGAAAGTAGTTTTATCCATATCTTCCGGGGCCATTTTGATTTGGTTGTATCCAGACAAAACCATCCATGAAGGAAAATATCTTTGAATAAGCGGTGTTGTCAACCAAAATGTAGATGTGAGGAAGCGAAAAATCATCTTTGGGACTCGCTATATTAAAATCTCTATAGTCAACACACATTCGTACCTTTCCGTCCTTTTTCGGCACAAAATGTTTGTAACCCACGGGGGATATTTGATTGCCTTTAGGAAACCTGCATTTAATTGCTTATGAACTTCTTCTTTAATTTTCATGGACATGTCTGTATGCGTTCTTCGGAGCTTTTGCTTAACGGGTAGACAATCTTCCTTGAGAGGCAAATGGTGCATAACGATATCTGTATCAATCCCAGGCATATCTTCATAATACCAAGAAAAGACGTCGATGTACTCTTGTAGTAGACCAATCAGATCTTGTTTTACCGATCCTTCCAAAGTAGCCCCTATTCTGACTTCCTTTTTTACGTCTTTGGTACCCAAGTTAATAACTTCCAGGGATTCCTCGTGTGGCTGGATAGCCCTTTCTTCCTACCTCAGTATCCTAGCCAACTATTCAGGGAGTTCATAATCTTCTTCAAAATCTTCTTCAACTTGGTAAATCGGATTATTGAAGTCATAGAGAGTCATAAAAGTATCATCATCAGTGGGAACCAGGGTGAATCTCTACAAAGGGGATTTATGCTTTTTAGAATGCGAGCAATTTTTTTTTATTTTGAAAGAAAAAGGAAAAAGGAAGAAAAACATTGCCAATTTTATTAAAAAGTGTAAGTGAAAGACATGGAACTAAAATTTGAATAAAAACATCCTTTATTTATTGATAAGACATGTAAAGACAGAGGGGCCCTACAAAGTTTTATCGTACCTTGGGCAGAGCACATGAATTTTTATAAAAATAAAGGAAGTTACTTATGAAGAAAAGTTACAGGAATGATATCTTCAGTAGTCCAGTTGTGGAGCTATTGTCTGGGAACACAAGGATGAATCCAATTGCTGACGTTGTTGTCACTGTCGACCTCGTCATCCACTGCTTGTATCTGACCTTCATTGCTGGTGCCAACACTGACGAATTTGATGAAAGATGGAGAACCACTGCCTCTTGAACCAAAACTTCCTCTGCCTCTAGGAGATAACTTGCCTCGTTCATGAAATCCTAAATGATAGCCTAATCCCAACTTATCAAATTTTTCAAGTAGGTCCAAGACTCGACCCTATCCTTCAGGGTGTTCGGATTCTACTATAACTCTAGCTTCTTTCAACGATGTTATCTAAATTTTTGGCTTCTTAAAATCTACAACGAGAATTTTCTCAGTGGGAACAACCTCAAAAGATTGATACAAAGTTTTTTGAATCTCTCCCTCTACTTCAATATAATGGAATGACGCCAGATGGCTAACCAAGCTATCTTCCTCCCCGCAAACAGTTATGATTTGACCTCCAATAAAAAAATTTAATTTCGGATGGAGGGTCGAAGTTACTGCCCCTGCATTATAGATCTAAGGACGCCCCAGTAAAAAACTGTAAGAAGGGTGAATATCCATAACGAAGAAGGTTATATCAAACACATGAGAGCCAATCTTGATAGACAGTACAATCTCTCCAAACACAAACCTTTTTGCTCTATCAAAAACACGAATAATCACATCACTGGGTGTTAACTCCACACCCTAAACATTAAGTTTTTTCAAAACATCTTTAGGTAATACATTCAAAGAATATCCCGTGTCTACCAATACAAGAGCTAGAGTCGTATCGGCATATTCCAGAGAAATATGTAGTGCTTTATTGTGATTCTTTCCTTCTGGAGGTAGATCCTAGTATGTAAATCCCAACCCATTTCTTGCAGTTATGCCAGCGAAAACTCTTTCCAGTTGATTCATAGAAATATCCTCGGGGATATAAGCGCCACCCAAGAATTTCAATAATGAATTACAGTGTGTATCAGAGCAGAGTAGTAATGATAAGATGGATATCTTGGACGACATCCGATTAAGCTGATAAACTATCTTGAAATCACTCTTCTTTATGATCTTTATCAATTTTTTTATCTATCTTGCTTCAAAAGAATACAACCCTGGGTCTTGCCCCTGATTATCTGTATTTACTTGTTTTTCCTTGGCATTGGTATCATCAGGTTTGCTGAGAGGAGCAAAAACTCTACCACTGTGAGTAATCCCTCCAGTCCCCACAATATTGTCTACCAAAGGATCTTGATTTTCTCCATGATAATACACATCTCCCCCATAGTTCCAGGGTATTGCCTTGGTGCTTTCGAATGGAATAGGACCAAGCGTTGTGACTCTTAAAGAAGGCTTCTTTGCTGCCACTAGTATTGGAATTAGATCATATGGTATAGAAATAACTGTGACATTGTTATCTGGTGTTTCTTAGTGAGCCCGAATAGTACTTTGATCTAAAAGATGCTGAAGGTGCTGAAGGTGCTGAAGGTCTCTCTTCACAATAGAGCATCCTTGGGAATCTTTACAACAAGTTAGGCAGGAATCATAATCACGTTGTCTTGTCCAGAAAAAATTAGCATGTGTTTGTACTCGGTCTCCTCCCATTAAATTCACATTATAAGATTGGCCACGAACAACCTCATGAATATTATCATCCAATCCTAACTTCATGAATTTGGTATGAATTTTTGGAGGAATCACCGTGTTGATATATGAGACAAGCTCATCCAGATAATTCTCCATCATATTCACGCCATTTTCATTCCTATGTCTGAGGATGTGGATAATACTATTATCCATCTGAACTTGAAGGTCTCTGATTACTGTGGATCAACCACGTGAGTCTCTACAATAAATCCGACAAGATCCATAATCGTGCCTTGCAAAATTTCCCCCTCTGCACATAGCGGCATGCATTTGCACTAAATTTGCTCTTAACAAGTTTATGTCAAAGACTTGGTACTGGCCTGGGAATCCATACACCATATTTATAGTCTGCTGATCGTCATATGGTATAATTGTAACACTGTTGTCAAGAAGAAATTTGTCTGAGGGTCTGTCAAACTGAATGAAATTTTGATCGATCATTTTCTGAATTCATGTCTTTAAATCATCACACCTCTTGGGATGATCCCCATACTTTTTGCAATTTACAGCACAACCAGGAAAAATGTCGCGCTTAAGTAACTTCTTCTTGACGAAGGATAAGGGAATTCTCAACTTAATCACATCTTTCACCATGTTTAAACCTCCATGTCTCTCAATGGAATTTGTGGTTGAACCGTGGTGAGTCGGCATCAAATTCTATATTCATTTGGCTGACCGTTTAGAGTAAATTCAATGGCCTTTGAGTCAAGAAAATCTTGTAACTTATGTTTCAAGGCTTTGTAGTTTTCAGTATCGTGACCGGGAGCTCCAGAGTGGAAGTCACATCTCTCTTTAGCATTATAGTTGACAAGTAATTTTGACGGAGGATTCAAAGTGCGAAGTTCCACCAACTCTAATTTGAGTAGACGTTGTAGTAGCTGTGCGTAGGACATTGATAATGGGTCAAAGTTTCTCTCAGGATACTTTGATTTTTGCTGATACTGCCTGGGGGCATAATTCTGTTGTGGTCGTTGAGCATAACTCTGTTGAGAGGTTGATGAAATTATTGCAGTATCTTGCTGATAGAATTCTTGGTATGCATTCCCTTTGGAGGAAAACACAACATTGGCATCTCCTTCTCTCTTCTTAGCATATCCCCCAAAAGGCCTTTTCGTTCCATTTGAAGAACTTGCATTAACAACTTGAATCCTCCTCATCTTAATGCCGACTTCAACATATTCACCAGCCATAACCAACTCTGAAAACCCAGTAAAGGTACTTCCAATCATCATTGAATAATAAGGACCTTGCAGCGTCCCCATGAACATGTGCACCAATTCTCTTTCCATTAAAGGGGGTTGTACTCTGCAACAAGCTCTCTCCACCTTTGAGCGTATTATTTGAAAGACTCATTTTCCCTTTGAGCAAGATTCTGAATTTGAGTGCGATTAGGAGTCATATCTGTGTTGTATTGGTAGTGTCTAATGAAGGCTTTAGCTAAATCTCTCCAGCTATGAATGTGAGTTCATTCTAGAGGCATATACCATTCCAAGGATGCCCCAGATAGACTATCTTGGAAAAAGTGCATAAACATTCTTTCATTTTCAGAGCAAGCCGACATCTTTCTGTAAAAACCCGGATATGAGTTTTAGGACAAGTCTCCCTTTGTACTTGTCGAAATCTGGCGCTTTGAATTTTGCAGGGATTCTAATACCAGGAACCAGATCCAAATCAGTCATATCAATTCCAAGGATACCATTACCTTCCATGGCTTTCAATCTTTATTCAAGCAGTTGAAATTTTCTCTCGGTTTCGGTAGGTAAAGCAGCATCTTGTAGTGAAAACATGTCTTCTTGATCATCCACCAGATGTGGAGCAGGGATCCCAACAGTTCTCCTAGCATGCGGCATATGTATTCCTTTAGGAGTGGGTTGATGAGGTTGGTGAGTATAACCATTTTATTGGAAGCCAACAGGTGGAATAAAGGTAAAGCCAGTGGTAGGAACAAAGCCAGTTACAAGAGGAGGTACAAAACCAATTACGGGAGGAGGTACAAAACCAGTGCCAAGGGGTGGTGCAAAACCAACAGGAGAAGGTGGTGCAAAACCAGTAGGAGGAGGTGGTGCAAAACCAACAGGAGGAGGTGGAATTCCGCCATTTAGGGGTGGCAATCCACCTAAAGTTTGAGTAGGGATTTCCATAGTCGTAGGCCTATGAACAACTGCCCTTAACTCTTCTTGACCCTGAGCTATAGTCCCCATGACTTCTATGAATTGGTCCATATGTTATCTAACCGTGGTTCTCATTTCATTCAGATCTTTGCAGAGTTCTTCTATTGCGAGTCTTGTTTGTTGCCTCGAGTGCTGTAGTTGTGGGACGTCAGTTTTACACACTGAAGAAAGAATTGAAATTAGGAAGAGGTTTGACCTATTATGAATGCATGAAATGTATGAATTCATGTATGTGATGAATAAATTTTTTTCTTGCTGTTTTTTATTTCCAGGGATTTTCAGCTATTGCATTAAGAGTGATCAAAACATGGATAAACAACAAAATAAGCTACTTTTCATTCATCATTCATTTTTTTTGAAAAACATACAACTAACACATAATGGAAAATACAAACTAGACGAAAAATCAAACTAAAGATCCCTCCATCAGGTATGAAGGTGATCACTACAATTATGAAAATAAAACCCTAGGATGTTTCTCTAAAGTCTATGTTGACAAGTCTGTCCCACCCTAAACATTCCTACTCCAATCTCGAGTTTTTTCAAAATGTTTCGTAGTTCTTAGTTTCCTAGGATTCTTGAGTAACTCTTGAATAAGTAACTCCCTTTGGCCCAGAGTACCTTCCAAATGATCATTTTCCTCATGAGGTTGTATCTTGTCTAGGTCTTCCGAAGGATCTTTGTATCTTTGAGCCTTGAGTTCTTCTATTGTTTCCAGATCTTCCTTCAGTTTCTATTGACATCCCGCGAGTTGGTGAATGGGCTTCATCCCTTTGGCTTGTTCCATTGCAAGTACTGCTCCTCTTGCTTTGAGCTGTTCCTTCAAGTCTCCTATCTGGCTTTCATACTGATTTTCTATATCCTCCAATGACTTTGCGAGAGTATCCCACTACTTCTTCAATCTGGCATTCTCCCTTAGTATGCTATCCACTTCCTCCTTGTCATTGTTGTTGGTGGAGTAAGATGATCTTAGATCATTTCTAATCCTCAATATCTTGTTAGTCTCTTTGTCAATCAACCTATTATTTTCTACAAGCAACTCATATTTTATCTTGACTTGATAAGCTAGCTCATTCTTTGTGATGCCTGCGTTGGTAGCTCACATCCTTAACTCTTCATTTTTTGCACTTAGCTCTTGGTTAAGAATCTGGACCTCCATGAAAGCGACAGTAGGTTGTGAAAGATGTGGTGAATATACAGGAGCCTCAAAGTGAAATGGTAGTAAATAAGTTTCAACTCTTTTCTTCACCCATTCAATGTAGGGTGTTTTTTCTTACCAATCCTTCCTTCCCAAACTTTGTCTTCCCACGTGATGAATCTTCTTCCATTCTTCCCTTACCTTCTCCAACAACTTAAAATCTTCTCCTTTGTTGTAGAACACAGTTTCCTTAACATCTTCATCTTTTGGTGGACCAGGTAGAGAGTACCCTAGTTGACGTTGAGACATCACAGTGTTGTAGTTGATCTCTCCTTTGATACCCATGAGTGGCACATTTAGGAACTCACCACAACTGAAAATGATTTCAATACTAATGTAATCATTGCTGAACCATCTAATATCATGAGAAGTGAGCGCCATAATTCTTTTATGCCACTTGAGGGTTTATTTGTTATCCATAAAAGGTCCTTTTACAGGTAAGTGGACCATGTACCACTTGTACAAGAGAGGCATGCAACAAATGATAGTTCCTCCTTTTCCGAACCTTGAATGAATGGAATGGTATATGTCAGCAAGGAGTGTAGGTATGGGATTTCCGATCATAAAAATGGTGACTATTTTGGGAGCAATAAAATCTTCTTGGCTGGAGAATAAGACAACTCCATAAATTATAAGAGCTAGCAAGGTGTTGAAGGCATCCCAACTCTTATTTTTGGAAAAGAATATGGCTTTATCTATCAAGAAATGTAAATTGAAACCTAAGGTACCATCCTTCTTAGGATCCCAATTATCTTTTACTTCTTTTAAGGTCAAATGCAAAGCTTCGGCAATCAAGTGTAGCTTCGGGGTTCCTTGTGAAGTGATAAAAGGCATGTGATTCTTGACTTTGACTCCTAGAATGTTAGAATGTTCTTCCAATGTACAAGCCAGGTGATAGTCTTGAAATGTAAAACACCTTAGAGAAGGGTTATAGAACTGGATGAGACTTTGCACGACCATGGTATCAACCTTGGTGTTCAGAAGAGGATTAAGGTTACTATAAGTCTTCTTGAAGTCATCTTGATTTTTGGAAACTACAAGTGAACTTAACCTTCTTAAGATATTAAGAGCAAGTGTAGGAAACTTGTAGACCTTGGTGTGTCTTCTACCTGCATCCATCTTTTGATACAGTCAACTAATACAAAAGCTTGCAAATCCCTAGAAATGAAAAGTATATGCAGGTTAAATGTTTATGATGTAAATGACTTATGCAAGAGCATGTGATCACATTTTGATAGGTTGGTATATTGAATCCTTGAAGAGGGTAAGTATGAACTCTTTGTAAGATAACCAAGGTATGATGGAGGTCAAAGTTTCCTATCAAACGGCCCAAACCCTTTCACATGTGAGTTCTAAAAATATTCCTTGAGGTATTCCTAGAGTCACAGGTCCCTTTGAAAAGTACAATGTCGTAACATATCTATGTTATACCAATTGTACCCCAAAGTAAACCTAGTCTGGCTGCGAGTCTCATGACAACACTAATAAGGCATCCACCCCTTAGCTGCCATGACTATCCACTTTCTTAAAACTTATGGGAACACTCATGCCTTTGTATTGGGCTTATCTCTCAAGTAAATCCCGCCCAACAAAGAAATAGATACCAATATCGATAATATACAAAGTGACAATGAATGAAATGCAATAAAGCTAATGAAAGTATACAGATAAACATCCTAAGAAAAGAAAACAAACAAAAGCTAGGACAAACTTGCCTAGATATTATCCCCAGCAAAGTCTCCAGCTGAAGCTACTTAACAAAAAAATACATGATAACTTTGGATGGAACAAACAGAGTTGCCACCTAACTTTATTTATCCCAAAGAATAGGGAAAGGAAAATATAGAGAAAATCTTTAGTATCAGGAAAAGAATATGGTCTTGCAACCAAATCTTGGGTAAAGGAGTCGATTACGCAAAGGGAAGGTATTAGCACCTCCTCACATCTGTGGTACTCCACGGGATCCACTATTCTTATTCTATTCAATGAGTGTGTTTATCTAAAGTTTATCTTGCTAAAGGGAAATGTATGCAAAAATTCTTTGGGAAAAAGAAAAGGTTTTTATTAGTGCGTTCGTGTGAGCATTGAAACTCCATGCCTACATATCCCCAAGGGAATCAGAACACCATAGTTCTTCTTAAAAATGTTTTGTTTGTTGTGTGTTTTTTTATGGATGATGTTAAATTCACATTCTAACAGTTAACGTTGCCACTCGACTGTTGGAGACTACGCATCATTGTTTTGTGTCGAATGGAGTTAACATATCCTTTTTGAAAATGTTTTAAAATGAAAATCCCTTAGGCAAAAATGACTTGGATTTGGTTTGTGTTTTTGTTAGGAAGAAGGTGTTAAGTGGACCCTCATCTAAGGAGATACCCATCACTTTCATACCTTTAAGTTTGAAATGGTTTTGATTATTGTTAAATGTTTTGAGATTTAAATGAGAAAAGATTTTAGTCTTAATGATGCAATGCAAAAATAAAAGAAAAGTATAATGGGGGGACTTGATCTTAATGTTATCATGCAAAGATTGATCCTATAATTGAGATTTTGGGGGACTTTAACCTAGTGTTATCATGCAATGATGGACTTAGGATTTGGATTGAGGGGAAACTTCTATCCTAAGATTTTCATGCTTGGATTGAAATCCTAATGTATACTTTGGTTCAAATTTCATCAAGGATTTAAGATGAACTAAGTAATCCTAAGGGCACATGTTATTCAACAAGCAATGATCACACATGTGGATGAGAATCCATGGGTTTATTTGGTAAAAGTTATGAAAAAGAGTGGAGGTTGAAAGCATGTTTTTAATGTTTTTATAATTTATGCTTTAAAAGAGTTTATGAAGGAAATATGTTCAAAAATAAGACAAGCTTGTGAAAACATGGAGGAATTGGATGTTTGAAACAAGTGTATGCATCACAATTAAAATTGAAAGTCATGGAGCATAGCTTTTGATTTTGAACATGTTTCATGTTTTAATATGAATTTTGAATGAGAAGAAGTTCTAAAAAGGGCTCAAGATATCGTGAAAAAACTTAGTCAAGTGTCAAGATATCTTATGAGAATCAAGACCTATCATGGTAAAATCAAGCTTTGCGAGCAAGGTTGAGAAATTGATCAAAGGATCATCAAAAGTCCCTTTAAAAACCCTAAAAAGTGATGAATTTGATTTAATTGAAAAATAATGAAATAAAAAATATTTTTGAGATATTTTTTTATATTCATAAAATAGGAGTAGTAAACTAATAGTATACAAAAAATCAACTTAAAAAGTTAAATTTGAGTGCAAAAAGAATTGAATGAAAATGATGAAAATAAGTGAAAAAATAAAGTTAAAAATAAGGAAAATATGCAAAAGGGTACCACAGGGGATGGAACCCAGGTCCCTATAGTAACATGCACACATTGTTTACTACTGGGGTGACTGTTTCATCCGGTTATAAAACACCCCCCATTCAATATAATATGAAACAAATTTTGAAAATTTGAAATTGTCCTCTTCTTCTTCCTCACGCGAACAGACCAACAAACCACCATGGATGATTTTCGAAAACTCTCATTTCTCATCCATTTAAAAAAGTTCAAACACCAAACTTACTTGATTTTTAACAAGGAATCTAACCATGTAACTTTAAAAAGCTATAAATCAAAGATTTAAGCGAATCTTGTTCGTACCAAATTAACCCTAGGAAAATTCAGTTTCAAAATTCTCATCACACAGTCAATTAAAATGAAATTTAAGGACATGGTTAGATTTATGGATATGATATCTACATTTTCTCTTTAGAAAGTATATGCAAGTGATACTTAAATAGAGAGTTCAAAGTTTGAAAATTGTACCAAGTTGGAGAAAGTCCAACACTTCTTTAAGCACTTCCTGAAGCAAATTGATGATCGTTTTAGCTCATTAGGACCTTGAAGAGTGTATGCAATCCTTACTTTGCTTTGAGAGTGGCTGGATCGATCTACCCAAGTCAAGTTGCAAGGATGGAAATTGAAAAAGGTGGATGATGATAATGGATTTACAGTGATGAAACATGTGTTTGGATCACTTATACATGGTGTATTAATGATGATTTATTGCTTGGTTTGCAAAGAGATTGCAAGAACTATGAGTTTCAAAGTTTTGGACTTTGAAGATCAAGAATGGAGGTTTTGTATCCAATTATTACTTTTGAGAGTATGAGAGGTTTTGAGGGCTTATGAATTTGCGTACTGGCTTGCAAATGATTTCACTATTTATAGGCAAGAGGTTTGGAAGGATGAAGCAACTGGATTTGCAAGATAGCAAGTTATGGTTTGGTTGGAAGTGAAAAATCAAGTTGGATGAGTTTCTATAGTTTCAAAGCTCAAGTACAAGCATGTCCTGAAGTTGTTGGGTGAAGAAGGTTTGCTCCATGCTTTTGAGCTTTCTTTTGATTAGAGAGAAAAATTACAAAGCTCAATGCATTGACATTTTTCAAAAAGCATGCTTTATCAAAATGGAAGTCTTGCCTTTCTTCTTAAAATAACAAAATGTTTTGGTTAAAGATTGAACCATTTGGATAATAGCTATAAAGAATGTGTAATACTCTGATTATGGGGAGATTTTCAAGCTAATAAATCTGAAAAGTGGGATTGTATCGCAATGTTATGAGATTTGGCTATATGTTCATCAAAGAAATGACCTCTAATCTAAGCAAAAATGGCCAACTTTGTCTCTTCGAATACCTTAGCTCAACCATGATCTTTTTATTCTCTTGGAAATTTTGGAAAGCTTATAACACAATCTTCAACTTTCACGTTGACCATTTGGCTAAATCAAAAGGGAACTTGGTGAAAATTGCCCAATAAGTTGAGATGAAAAACTGATAAAACAATTTCTAAGTGTTGGACAAAAAGTATCAAAACTTCACGGGCTCATATCTTTTAATCCAAGCAATTTTTAAGGTTCATCCTAATTTGACAAAGTTATAGAATTCCTCATTCCTTACAACATTCATGTTGAAAGTTTTCTTTGAATCAACTTTCATCTTGAGAAAACTTGCGTGTGAAGTTAGGTTTTTTTAGGCACAAAACACTTAAACTGTCTCTAAGTACTTGAAAATCTTCCAACTTTAACCTTGCTAACTTTTTTGATCTTTTTGATTCTTGATAATCAAGTTTGATAATTTTGGTTATGTTGATGATACTTTGACTTTGAACTTCAAAGTTGACCAAAAATGTCAAAGTTTGACTTTTTGTGATAGTTGACTTTCTTTAGATGGAATCAACTCCTCTATAACCAATGAGATATTATAAGCATGATTCAAACTGAGATGATGTAATGACCATGAAATGATATTGTTGATGATACTTTGCAGTAGTTAACCTTGAACTTCAAACCATAACAACCCTAATTCTTGACTTTTCATTGGTGAGGGTCAAAACCCTAATTTTTCAATCCATAGTGATGAGACCAAATAAATGATGATGCTTTGAGAATGATGATCACGACAACACCAACTCTTGATAAATGATCCTATCTTCTTAAAAAACCTAATCTTGAGGAAGAAGAATGTGTCCCATGCTTTGAGAACACAACTGTGAATGATTGGGATGCAAATTAAGATGTATGTGGATATGAATGAATGTTAGATTTGGGTTAACTGTGATTGAGAGTCAAGGACAAAGTTTTGGATGCAACAATGGTCTATCATATTACTTTACCGCCATCGCTTACGAATATCCATGATGTGTTTCATGTATCTCAATTGAGGAGGTACGTTCCAGATCCTTCACATGTGATCCAAATTGATGATGTAAATGTGAGAAATAACCTGACAGTTGTAGCATCACCCGTGCGGATAAAAGGTCGAGAAGTGAAGCAGTTGCATAGTAAAGAGATTGCCTTGGTGAAGTTAGTGTGGTATGGACCAGCTGGTGGAAGTTTGACTTGGGTGCGTGTGGATCAGATGAGAGAGTCATACCCGACTCTGTTTTCCTCTGGTAATTTTCAAGGACGAAAATTCATTAAGTGGGGGAGAGTTGTAACACTCCGAATTTTTAGAATTAATTATTTATTTAATTTTTGGGAATTATCTATGATTTTCTGTGTGATGTTTGATGATATGTTGTGTGTAGTGGTTGATTAAGGTCATAATTATAATTACTTAGATCTAAAATATTTAGTTATAATTATCTAGAATTATTTACTATTTATTAATTAGAATAAATAGAATAATAAAGTGTAAAAGAAGAATAAGGGGAAGGTTGTAATATGTGGTGATAAGTTAGGGTGTGAGGGGAATAACATAAAAACGGTCCTAAGGGTAAAAAGAGAAAAGAAGCAAGAGAAGTTTATTTGGTACGATCGAAGTTTGGGAGAACGCGAGGAAAAAGGCTAGGGCTCAGAGGGATTCTCGATAGAACGTGAAGGAAATGATCAATAGATTTCTAAGAACTAAGGTAAGGGGTTTAATCACGTTTATTATAATTGATATCGGGTTAAGGTAGTGGTAAGTTTGTGTTTTGTATGATGATTTTAATAAAGATTGATGAAATTGGTGAAAATCATGTATTGAATAAACGAATGGATGAATCCTTGATGAATGTATGATGCTAGGACCTCTAAATAGGTGTTATAGGCTTTTATCCATGTTATATAATCATAGGATTTCAAATTTTAAAACTGGGACTTTTTACAGAATCGAATTCAGAGGTTGGTAAGGCCTCTATCCGTGAACAATCACAGGCTGAGAAGTGCTGTTTCCCTAGTAGTGCTAGGCGAACCTGAGGTGAGGAGAGCACCAACAGCAGTGCTAGGCGAGACTACTGATAAGCAGAATGGAGAAAAAACAGAGCCACTGGAAAAAAGTATGGAGCGCCAGAAAATCTCCAGATGGTGAAGTGGCAAGAAGAGCGCCAGCAGTAGCGCTAGGCGAGCATCACACGATGCTGTCTGATCAAAATTTTAAAATGCCATAACTTGAGTTTCAGAAATCCGTTTGACGTTCCGTTTGAAGTGTATATGTGTTAAATTAGTTGTTTGACACATGAATAAAGTATCTATGTGTTTATGAGATTGATTTATTATATGTTATTATACTATGATATACTATTTTGATGAGGAATATGATGATGATTATGTTTTTCTATTGCGACGGTCTGGTAATGGTGTTATTGTGATGTAATTGATGTGATTCATGATGATATGCATGTTGATATGTATACGTGCTATATGGTGATGTACTTGACTAGTCGTGGTCGTGACTATATTATAATGATGTGATGGCTGCGTGAATGATGATGCACTTGACTAGTTGTGGTCAATTTATATATGTTTTTGTTGTTGTGCATCATGCATTAATATAATTTTTAGAATTTGTTCCACCCATGTTATGGTCTCAATCCCATTATGTGGATTGAGTGCGAGTAGCTAAATCCTATGGTGGGGATTTAGTGAAGTGTTACTATGTTAAATGGTAACGCTTTATACTGTGCTCGGTTCCAAGAGGGAATCGATCCTATGGTGGGGATCTTTGGAGGGTGATGGCTAAGTGTCCATCAGAATTGGTACCGCATGCATTTGAGTCAGTTATGTCGCATTAACATCTTTTGTGACATTGCATGAATTTTGTTAATAATTTGTAATGTGATAATAATTGTGAACTAAGTGAATGTATGGTGATTATGACGATGTATCTGTGAGTATAACATATTGATGATTAATATGTGTTGCTATGCGATGAAGTTGTTATAACTACTCGTCTTTTCCTTATATCTTTTATAATGGATCATGATTACTCACCCTTTCTGTTTGAATGTTACCTCCACGTGGGTAACACACAGGTGACCAGGAGTAGTTATTAGAAGTGCCGATGATAGCTTCATAGTGATTATTTAAATTTTTATAATAGTGGTGTCTTGCTCTGATATGTAACATTGGGTTGGGAATACTTATTATGCGAATTTTGTGTTTTCTGCGATAGACGCATTTTATGAGAATTTTGATGTTGAGATATTTATTATTATGAGTTTTGTTTTATAATTATACGCATTATGATGTTGATGATTCCGCTTCGATGCTTTTAAAGGTGTTGAATTATAATCAAAAGTATGTTTTCAATTGATGTAACCCGTGTTATGGAGCATGACTGTTTATATGATGTTTTTTATGAAGTGTGGTACCCTTGATTGGTGATTTTATTTGAATTAATTATTAAATTATATGAATATTATATGTGGGGTTATAAGGGTGTTACATTAGTTTTATCAGAGGAGGTCGGTCGGTCCGACCAGGTCTTTATATGATGTCTATGTCCCGTTAGTCGATTAGTTTGTAAACACTATCGATGTGTTAATGTTTCTGATGTTGGTTATGTATATCTGCATACTATGGTTGGAGGAAGAAATGATGCTGAAATTGCTGAGGCTTTAGAGTCATTGGCTCAGGTAATGGCCTAGAATCAGTAGAATCCTCATAATGGAGAAAATGATGATGAGGCTTATGCATGGGTAAGGTTTCATAGGAACAACCCGCCAATCTTCAAGAGCAGGCACGACCCCGATGGTGCTCAGATTTAGCTTAAAGGAATTGAAAAGATTTTCCGATTAGTGATTTGCTCAAAAGAGCAGAAGGTGCAGTTCAGTGCCCATATGTTGGAAGAGGAAGCTGAGGAATGATGGGGAAATGCACGTCAGAGGATGGGAGTTCTGGGTATAGAGATTACTTGTACTGTATTTAGAGCTGCTTTTCTGGAGAATTATTTTCCATAGTATGTGCATGGTAAAAAGGAGATTAAATTCCTCAAACTGAAGCAAAGAAGTTAGAATTTCGTTGAGTACGCCACCATATTTGAGGATCTAGTGAAGTATTGTCCACACTATAATAATTCGAAAGCCAAGGTGTCTAAGTGTATTAAGTTCGAGAATGGACTACGACCAGAGATTAAGCAGTGGATTAGGTATCTTGAGATTCGTCAGTTTCCTATGCTGGTGAACAAGTGCAGAATCTTTGATCAAGATAGTAGAAATAAAGCTTCCTATTATAAGAGTTATAATGAGAAGAAAGTGAGAAATCAGGATCATGGGAAACCATATAGTGCTCTGGCTGATAAAGGCAAAGGGAAAGTTTTTGATGAGAAGAAGCCAAGTGGGGGAGGGATTCTCGCTCTTGGAAAGTGTTTTAAGTGTGGAGAGCAAGGTCACCGTGCTAATGATTGCACCAATAAAGTTCTGAGATGCTACAAATGTGGTAGGATAAGTCATCGTGTTTCTGATTTCAGGAACGATGGTCCAACTCGTTTCAATTTTGGTGAATAGGGTCATATCAATACCTAGTGTCAGAAACCAAAGAAAGATGTTTCTACTGCTTCCCATACTCGTGGTAGAGTGTTTGCTTTGAGTGGAACATAGGATTCCAAGAAGGACAACTTGATTCGAGGTACCTGTTTTATTAACAATGTTGAGTTGGTTCTATTATTGATACAGGTGCTAGTCATTCATTTATTTCACTTGAATGTGCTACTATATTGGGTTTGAAATTATCTTCCATGAGTGGGAGTATGGTGATTGATATTATGGCTAATGGTTCTATGACTACTATGTTAGTCTGTTTGAGTTGCCCTTTGACCATTTATGGTGAAAGTCTTATGCTGGATTTGGTGTGTCTACCCTTACACCAAATTGATGTTATCCTTGGAATGAACTGGTAGGAGTTCAACTACATTCATATCAACTGTTATAGTAAGACAGTGAGGTTCCCTAATTTTTGTGACAACGGATAAATGATGTTCTTGTCTGCTAATCAAGTGGAGGGACTTTTGGATGATGAAGTTGTGATGTTTGCAACATTTGCATCATTACAAGTCAATTATGAAGCTGCAAGCGTTGAATTACCTTTTCTCTGTGAATTTTCAGAAGTGTTTCTAGATGACATTAGTGATTTGCCTCCAGAGCGCGAGGTAGTGTTTTCTATGGCATTGATACCAGACACAAGTTTGGTGTTGATGACTCCTTATAGAATGTCAGCTTTAGAGTTGAGTTAATTGTAGAAACAATTAGAGGAATTACCTGAGAAGAAGTTTGTTCAACAATGTGTTTCTCTGTTGGATGCTCTTGCGTTATTAGTTAAGAAGAAAGATGGTAAGATGAGGCTGTGTGGACTATATACAGTTGAATAAAGTGACTATCAAGAATAAGTATCCACTTCCGATGATTGATGATTTGATGGATAAATTGGTAGGCGCCTGTGTGTTTAGTAAGATTGACTTGAGATCGAGTTATCATCAGATTTGTGTTAAGCTAGATGATATTCCAAAGACGACGTTCAAAATGAGATATGGTCATTATGAATACACTATAATGCTGTTTGGTGTATCTAATGCACCTGATGTTTTCATGGAGTATATAAGTTAAACTTTCCATTGGTATTTGGATAAGTTTGTGGTGGTTTTCATTGATGATATTTTGGTTTATTCTAAATCAGAAGTAGAGCATACTAAACATTTGCTAATTGTGTTGCAAGTGTTGAAGGAGAAGAAGTTGTATGCCAGATTTTCGAAGTGTGAGTTCTGGTTGAAGGAAGTAAGTTTCCTTGGCCATGTGATTTCAAGTGGTGGAATTTATGTGGATCCTTCTAAATTTTACGTTGTGTTGCAATGGGAGACTCTGAAGTATGATACTGAGATTCAATGTTTTCTTGGCTTGGCTGGTTATTATCACAGGTTTATTGAAGGTTTTTCTAAGTTGCCATTGCCTTTAACTCATTTGACTCGAAAGGGCCCAACTAATGTGTAGGATGTAGCATGTGAAGAAAGTTTTGTGGAGTTGAAGAAGAAGTTGACAAATGCTTCAGTGTTGATTTTGCCCAACCTGAATGAATCTTTTGTGGTGTATTGTGATGCATCAAAGATGGGTCTTGGTGGTGTGCTAATGCAGAATATGCAAGTTGTTGCTTATGCTTCTAGGCAACTGAAGGTTCATGAAAGGAACTATCCTACGCATGACTTAGAGTTGGCGACTATGGTGTTTGTGTTGAAAATTTGGAGACATTATCCATCCAGATCCAAATTTGAGGTGTTCAGTGATCATAAGAGTCTGAAGTACTTGTTTGATCAGAATGAATTGAATATGAGGCAGAGGAGATGGCTTGAGTTGTTGAAGGATTATGATTTTGACTTGAGCTACCACCATGGTAAAACAAATGTTGTGGTAGATGCTTTGAGCAGGAAGTCATTGCACATGTCGATGCTTATCGTAAAATAATTAGATTTGATCGATCAATTCAAAGACATGAGCTTAGTGTGTGAAGAAACTCCTAACAATGTGAAGTTGGGAATGTTGAAACTGACTAGTGGTGTTCTTAACGAGATCAGAGAAGGTTATAAATCTAATTTGAAGTTGGTTGATCAGTTGACGTTGATTAACCAAGGTAATGGAGACGAGTTCCGAGTTGATGAGAATGATGTAATGAAGTTTGGTAATAGAGTATGTGTGCCAGACATGCCAGTACTTAAGAACAATATTCTTGTAGAAGGACATGGAAGTGGTATGAGTATTTATCCCGGTGCTACAAAGATGTACCAACACTTGAAGAAGAAGTTTCTCAATTTGTTTATGCTTGTTTGACTTGTCAGAAGTAGAATATTTAACATCATAAGCTTTTGGGTCTAATGCAGCCGTTGCATATTCCAGAGTGGAATGAGACAACATTTCGATGGATTTTGTGTCGGGTTTGCCAAAGACTATTAAGGGAAATGATTCGATTTGGGTGATAATGGATAAATTGACCAAGTCGACTCATTTCTTGCCAGTGAAGATTAATCACTTTATACAGAAGTTAGTTAAGATGTATATCGAAGAGACTGTGAGGTTACATGGTATACCTTCGAGTATTGTGTCAGATAGAGATCCTACGTTTACGTCGAAGTTCTAGGAAGGATTGTAGAATGCTTTTGGTACTAAGTTGAGATTGACTTCTGCATATCATCTGCAGACAAACAGTCATACAGAGAGGACTATCCAATCGTTGGAGGATTTGTTAAGGGCTTGTGTGTTAGAACAAGGAGGAGCTTGGGATAGCCACTTGCCATTGATTAAGTTTACTTATAATAATAGTTTCCATTCTAGTATTGGAATGGCACCGTATGAAACATTGTACGGTAGGAGGTGTAGGACTCCATTATGTTGGTATGAGTCAGACGAAAGTGCCGTGCTTGGTCTTGAGATTGTGTAAGAAATGACTGAGAAGATCAAGATGATCCAAGAATATGAGAGCTTCTCAGATTCGTCAAAAGAGTTATCATGATAAGAGGAGGAAAATACTTGAGTATAAAGTGGGAGACCATGTGTTTTTGAGAGTTACTCCGATAACTGGTGTTGGTAGATCCTTGAAGTCTAGAAAGCTTACACCGTGATTTGTTGGTCTATAGAGAATCTCCACGAGAAGAGAAACAATTGGTAAACACACTAGCTACCATGTCATCTATGTTCAAAGTCAGATGGGATAATGAAGCTCCTCGAATTACTATTGAGATACTAAATGAACCAGTACATTGCTATGAAGTTGATACTGATGAAGTAGAGGAAAAGCCTTGGTACCACAAAGTAAAAAGATACCTTGAAATTCAAGAATATCCGGAAGAAGCATCTATCAATGACAAGAAATTTCTAAGGAGGTTCTCTGCCAAGTTCTTTATGAGTAACATAATCCTGTACAAGCGCAACCACGGATCGACTTTGCTTTGTTGTGTAAACAAGAAGGAAGCTGAGAAAATGATGGAAGATATGCATGAAGGAGTCTTTGGTACTCACTCCAGTGGGCATACAATGGCTAAGAATATTCTGAGAGTGGGTTATTATTGGTCTACTATGGAAACTGATTGCCATTATCATTTTAGAACTTGCCACAGATGCCAGATTTATGCTGACAAAGTACAAGTGTCTCTGGTTCCTTTAAATTTCTTGACTTCTCCTTGGCCGTTTGCAATGTGGGCATTGATATGATTGGAGAGATTAAGCCTACTGCTTCCAATGGGCATCATTTCATCCTGGTCTCTATTGATTACTTCACGAAGTGGGTTGAAGCAAACTCGTTTGCTTCCGTTCCCAAGAATGTCGTAGCTCGGTTAATTAAATACAACCTTATCTATCGGTATGGCATCCTTGAAAGGATCATCACGAAAAATGGTACCAATCTTAACAACACTATGATCACGGACCTCTGCATGCAGTTCAGGATTAAGCATCGCAATTCTTCTCTGTACCGACCAAAGATGAATGACGCAGTGGAAGCCACCAACAAGAATATCAAGAAGATCTTGCAGAAGATGACAGTGACATACAAAGATTGGCATGAGATGTTACCATTTTCTCTTCATGGTTATCTCACTTTAGTATATACATTAACTGGAGCAACCCTGTTCTCTCTAGTATACGGTATGGAGGCCGTCTTACCTGTTAAAATCCAAATTCCTTCCCTAAGAATTATGAAAGACGTAAATTTAGATGAAGATGAATAGATTCATACTCGACTGGAACAAATAAATTTGATCGATGGAAAATGGATTGTGGCTTTTTGTCATGGTAAGATGTATCAGAAACCCATGATCAAAGCCTTTAACAGGAAAGTCAAACATCGGGTATACCAGGCTGGTGATTTGGTAATAAAGAGCATTATCCTACTACAAGGTGATCCCAGGGGAAAATGGACTCCCACGTACGAAGGGCCATTTGTGATCAAAAGGATATTTTCTAGTGGTTCTATGATACTTACTACCATGGACAATGAAGATTTTCCACACCCTGTGAACACGGACATAGTCAAAAAATACTACGCATAAAAGAGACCCGCTAGGTTAACAGGCCTAGGAAAAAGTAAGGGCATCCCGACGAACCAAAAGGGTTCGGGAAAAAAATAGGGATATATAAAAAAATTGTACATCCGAAAAGTCGAAAACCCGAAAAGGCGGCTTGGGAAAAAAGGATATCCCGATGGACTGAAAACCCAAAAGGGTGGTCTAGGAAAAAGTTAGGGGTTAAAGCGTACAACTATGTCCCGTTGGATCACCCATCTACTTACAACCAGCTTCATTACTAGCATCAAGTTCAAACGGCACAGAATAATTCAACCATCTTCCTCCAACAATAAGTGATGAGATGCTTAAAGACATAGGGGCAATAGCAGAGTTGAAACTTGATGGGATCGTTTCCACATAGCTATTTTTCCTTGTTTTTCTTTGTACCCTTTCTTCATTCTTACGAGGATTTCCTCTTACTAGGATTTTTTTTCTTTGTATAAAACTTCCTGCTTACAGGCAAACTTTCAGAATCAATGCAACTATATATCAAAATTCAAATTTGTTTTACTTTCTCTATTTTGTTTGCAAAAACGTCCAATGATTACATTGAATGAACGTATGCATTTGAACATGATTAATGTTAACAAAATATATGCATAAAAACAGGATTAACATTTACTAAAGAGTCTAGGAGTTGGGATAATGTTCAAGTCATCCACAAAACTCCACAGAGAAATTTCCACGGAACTATTTCTACAGAGCTATCTTCATAAGCTCATCCCCAACAGAGATATATTCTTCAGGAAATATAATAATCCATCAGGCAGAAATTGGGGCATCTTCCAGCGATTCTCCTCTATATCCCTGATGGATAGCTCGACATGATCATCTTCCCTAATAGGCCCCATAGCGGATAAGGAAGTTTGATCATTTCCCCAACATACGGTGGAAACTTCCTCAATGCAGCCTATGAAATCCCGATCCTCATCAGAGATTATTTCCTCAACACAGTCTACAGGGTTTATTTCTCCAATGGAGTTTATTTCTCTGATATTGCAATTCCCCGATAGGATTTCTCTGATATGCATTCAAATTTGTCCTCTCCAGAATAGTTAACATCCATATCTAAAACTTGGTCAGCCAACACATCATAGGATTATCCATCTCTTTTATCCCCAGTCAGGGTACATAGGAATCAAATCCTTCAAAAGAACGATGAATGACAAATTTTCCTGGAATTCTTCTATCCCCAAGGAGGTGTCGAACATCCCCAGTGGAGTGTCCTCAAACATAAAGTGGGAATCCCCAGTAAAGACGTTCTAAATAAAATTGAGAAACTACTATCTTCATCCCCAACAATAGTCAGGGTTTTATTTTCCCCAGCCAACAATAATATACGAAGCTATTGTTGTCGTCAGCGATATCTTACATCGAAACATCATTGACAGAATATCATAGCATATGCATACGAAACCCATATAACATTCTCATGTATTTTGAGAGCATCATTACACAATGCATTACATACATCATGACATTGCTTAAAACTAACTTTTTTTTCCAGGTTAGTTCACAAATAGATAAATATTATCAACAATTTATCAACCTTCAGATACAATCAATCAACAATTCATTCTGATACTCCTTTGGAAACAATCAAGAGTAGACTCATTCTAGTACATCTTCTAGATACAGTTCATATACGATCAAGATACAAATTCATTCTGATACTCATTCCAGTACATCTTCTAGATACAGTTCAGATATGATCGAGATTTAGATTCCTCATACTCATTCTAGTACATCTTCTAGATACAGTTCAGATACGATCGAGATATAGAATTATTCTGATACTTATTCTAGTACATATTCCAGATACAACCAGGCGAAGACTCATTCTGATAATATTTTTGATACAGTCAGGTGTAGACTCATTCTAATACAGATTTAAGATACAATCAGGGGTAGACTCATTCTGATCCTCTTATAGATACAATCAAGACATAAACTCATTCTAGAACATCATTCAGATACAATCGAGACATAATATTCATTCTGACACTCCCTAGCACATCTGCTAGATACGGTCAGGCATATACTCCTTCTAGTATCCTTCTCAGATACCGTCGAACATAGACTCATTCTGATACTCCTATCAATAGTCACTTTGGATATCATATATAAGCCCATCTCTGATGATACTCTATCACCTCTCTGAATGACATCTTTAAGCCCATTCAAGCAATACAATCAACCAACAATGTTACTTCGTGCACATGTGAGTGCAAATTTTTGGGCACTTAAGTGTTCAATCCTCTTCCACCTTCAGATCATGAATGACGAGCATGCCAATATAAATCTTCAGGTTTAAGAAGATTAAACACGGGAAGATGTTGTACCAAAAAATTTCCCCTCCCATTAATCAATAAAAATCATTTCAATAGGTCACCCCATGCTCATAGGGTTCTCAATTGCTCAAGACTACTCAAGGATTGATCAGACAAACCCTCATCCTAAGCAATTGACCTACAACTAGGGTTTTTCTTATCTCAAGGAAAATTGGACTTATAATGACTCAAGTTTATTTCATGGTTTATCATATGTCTCAAATAATTCTCATGCCAAATTGCAAGCCTGGCAACACAAGTTTGCTCAGTCAATTAGCCAGATGATTTAAAGTTAACTCTATTGGGGAAAAAGTCAACTTTGACCAATTTACAGTCAAACTTCAATATTTTTTGTCAAAATCAACATTTTGAAGTCACATTCATCATTTGTTCAAGGGTTGATCATGATTCATAAAGAAAACTCAAGATTCATCAAAAGTCAAAAGTTACTAAATTAGGGTTTTCTTAAGGAGAAGTCAACTGAACTTTAACCAAGCATAACTTCCACATGCTTCATCAAAAATTTCTCAACCAAAGCTCATTTTGAAGTAAATTCAATTCTCTATAACTTTGTATATCTAAGCTCAAGGCCAAAAATGCTTCATTTCGGAGATATGAGCTAAAAAATTACATGTCATTTTAAAAGTCAACAAAAAGACACTTTTTGTAAAAGAAATTTACATCAAGATAAAGGCTTCAAATGAAAAAAATGACCAACATGAAGATTTTAGGGGACATCTTGAGGTTTCCAAAAAGTCCAAGATCACCTTCATATGATAAAACTTGAGTGAGATATGATTTGTGCAAGTTGGGAAATTTTGAGAAAATGCATGAAGTTCAATTTGAGAAAATTTGAATTTTTGGGCTAATGGGCCTATCTTTTAAGGTCCAAACGTGTTCCTGACCTCATACGAGACTCCTAAGTTCATTCATTTATTTATTTTTGATCTTTATTTTTTTTTTGATTTTATTCATTTAAATTCAAAATTAAATCAAATAAATATTAAACAAATGGATAAGGCATAAAAGGCTTTTGATTTGAATTTTTTGGCGGCCCAAGGTCATGTAGAAAACGTGTAGACCTATTTACAAATAAAAAATATTCATGGTTTTGTGAGATTTCAAGCTATTTTCAAACAAAATAAAAAGATATGATTTCACATGATGTCCAAGCCCATCTCTTAACCTAATCTCTTTCACTATATATACACTTCATATTCAGACCAAAAACACACAAAAAAGTTGTGCAAGAAACAAGGTGTTGGAGATTGAAATTTGCAAGAAAAAGGTCGAAATCGAAGTCCATCATTCAACGATCCTCAAGGCCAACCATCCATTCAAACCGATTCCTGAGATATCATAGAGTAAGTTTTGATCATTCTTGATGATCAAAGATGCTTAAAACATGCATATGATGCATCACCAGTTTCATATTTTTTTGTAAATCCGTATCTTGATTTTTATGATGCTTTGATGTAAACTAATGATTTCAATGTGTTCCTGACACAAAATAACACAAGTCTGGTCCCTTGCATGAAGCCCATGACGTCAAGATAACCTATCAACATTATTGAACCGGTTTTCCTTATTTTGATCGTATCTCTTTGTACAGGAAAAATTAGCCAAAACTAATGCCACCATTAGATTCACAAGGATTGATTTAGGGGGGGGGGGGGGATGGATAGGGTCATTCTTGATCTCTAACATTTGCTATTTTTACAGGTTGAAAAAAGAGTTCGCTGGAGAAGACGATATGAGATAGGGCTCCGAGGCCTCTCTGGTCCACCTGGTTTATAATATTTTTATTTGTTTCATTTGTATAATCGGATGAGAGCGTAGCACCACTGGTCAAGGCGAAGGTTTTTGAACGTAAGGGCGTGTGTTCGATCCCTGCATTTGCAATATTTTTTTGTTATTTTCCAATTAATGCTGGTTTCACATATATTATGCAGCATCTATTCTCAGACACCAACATGCGCTTGGCCTTATGGCAAGAAGTGTAGAGCATGAACCTAGAGGGCGTAGGTTCAACACCCACCCCATGCAACTTTTTCCCTATTTTTTGTTTTAAGCTAATTTCTTTTCCTTTTCTTTTTTCTAACCCTAATTTTTTTTAATTAATCAATCATTAAACTAACCTAATTTTTACTAATAAATTAGGATTAGGGTTTTTAACTAATATTTATTTTTCCTAATTTATTTAATTAATCAACCTTTTTTTAATATTAAACTCAATTAGAATTTAGGTTTTATTAATTAAATTATTTTCCACAAAAATTATAAAAAAACATTTATACATTCTTTTTTTCTATTTTTCTATTTTCTTATTTCTTATTTAACTTTCCTAGATCAAGTTTATAGGACATATCTCTTATGTAGTAAATTAGATTTATTTTCCGCATTTTTTCCCTATTATGTAACTACTCACATGATGTAATAGCTTAGGTTTGAATTTCTGCATTTTATATTCCACACTTTATTTTTCTGTATATATATTTAACTGGTAGTAACTAGGGTTTGCGTGGCAAGACTAAAAACAATCTAGAGAACCCTAATATTCAAGATAAAATAATTGAATGAAAACACTTCGCACACTTGCACCTTTAGGGTAACCTCTCTTGTTGCCTTACAAATATTGGTCACGTCCCTCGAAAATGGGGATACTTTAGCAAAAGACCCTCGATTAAATCATCATAGTCCATACAATAAAAAATATCATAGTCCCTCGATGTCCTTCAAGTTTCCTACGAAAAGATGATCTAGTCCCTCGGTGACCCCACAAATAATATGATGATAGTCCCTTCGAATAGCTAAAGTATCCTTATCTGTTGCATTCGATGACCATACGATGAACCTACATCTGTCCCTTCACATATAATAGATAGGGATACCTACCAACTAATGGTATGGATATTATCATCTCTAAAGGAGAAGGAAAATGATAAGAAAGACTTTAGTGGGTAAGGAACTCTTAATTGCTTGCTCACAACTTTTCTGAAAACTTCTTTTCACACTACACTTTCAAACAAAATATTTTATAAAACGCTTTGTATACATTCTTGAGGAATGATACAAGAATTATTACAATGTTAGCCTTGCATTGGAGATTTCAAAATATTTTCAAACAAATCACATATACAAAGCAAGTTTCCAAAAGTGAGCTAAGTAATTAAGAGTTCGTAGATAACTACTGGTGAAAAGGGTGCTAACACCTTCCCTTTTCATATCTTACCCCCCCCCCCCCCCCCCCCCACCGAACTCAAAGTCTATCAAAGGTCTTTCTTGTTCTTTTCACCTTTCCTAAATATTGGATAAAAGAAAAGTCGGTGGCGACTCTAGCTATCTTCACATTTGGATAAAACCAAAAAGTCAATTCTCCTACCATATTACACAAGGGTAAACAATCAAAGAACTAACTTGATCGTTTTATCAAACACTTGGCGTGCAAGTGAATTTTCAGAATTTTTCCTTGAGTGGTGTTGATATACAAAACCACTTATAATCAAAAGTGATTATAAGCTATATCCACACCAAATTCAAAAACAAATTTTGAGAGGAAAATTATTACATTTCAATTACTAGCACAATGCTATTTGTTAAAATGATTGATGAAATTGAAAGCAAGTAAAAGTGGAAAAGTAAAAACACACAAGGAATTTGTCTACACAGTTCCCCGCTGCCGTCCTTGCG
Source organism: Vicia faba (assembly GCA_948472305.1). Classification (NCBI taxonomy): domain Eukaryota; kingdom Viridiplantae; phylum Streptophyta; class Magnoliopsida; order Fabales; family Fabaceae; genus Vicia; species Vicia faba. The sequence continues at coordinate 1,218,395,309 of OX451741.1, read as the reverse complement.
CGTGGGTACGTCTGCACCTAATTTAAATGGAATTCGGATAATTCTTATATGCAAAATTGTTTATTACAAAAGTAAGAGTAAGAACAACAATACAAAATTCTCCAATTTGGTGTTGATACTCCTTCTTACAACCTTTGATCTTAAGCAAGATCAAATCAACCGATAGATGCAACCTATTCGCTGCTTAAGCTACTTCCTTAAAAAGATTTCAAACACTCCAAGGTTCCTTGCAAAGATTTCAAACACTCCAAGGGATCTTTCACTCGAGTAAATTCGATTGCACACTATCAACATAAGATCACCGGTTCTATCATTAAATTCGTGCTACTTCCTTAAAAATATTTCAAACACTCTAAGGTTCCTTGAAAATATCTCAAACATTCCAAGGGATTTTTCACATGGACGATTCCTTCTCGCACGATCTTGCACGAAAACCCCCAATTCAACAAATGATTTTGGAGGATAAACCCGATGGTTTTTCTTGGATGAAGAGCCCTACAAATATCAACCCAAACCAATTAGAAATCCACAATTCTTCGTCTAGATGGAACCCATACGAAACATCATCACAATGTAATGTTGGTGTGTATGCATATATTAGAAGGTTGAGGAAGAAGAATAAATGTAGGCTAATTTTATGGTATCATCAAGTTAGGAATGATGCATGAATGGGTATTTATAGTTTGGAAATGTTTAGGGGAAAAAGGACAAATTTGGAATAAAAGAAATTGAAAATATGACCAAAACAAATTTTATGTGTAGACCTCAAATTCGTATGTGTCGACACATACGTTATAAAAAGAATGCATGTGTCGACCTGAAGGACTCTACGTGTCGACCTGAGCAAGTCAGAAGCTACATGCTTTAATACGTGAGTAAATGTGTCGACCTGAAACATGGATGTGTCGACACATAAAATAAAAATTTCTGTAATTTTAGAAATCTTTCAGTATGTATCGACCTGAAGGTTATATGTGTCGACCTGTTACTTACATAAGCGTACACACTTAAGAACTAAGTTACATGTGTCAACCTGCAAATCGAATGTGTCAACACATGCAATACAAAAACATGCAGAAACTATTTTTAAATGTGTTAAGTCAATTTCAATGTACTTTTTGATGATTCTTAAGACCTATAATGCAGAGGAGTGCAACAAGACATAGAGATACCATCCATTTTACCGATGTGCCATCTTTCCCGGTTTCGACATCATACAAAACACTTTATATTAAAGTTGTATTCATAAACTCCCCCTTTTTGATGATGAAAAAAATTTTGATGATGCATTTCTTGTATTTTTCAAAGGCTCCCTCTGTCTTTGTGCTTCTTTTCTTCATCTCACATATGCTTCTCCCCTTTGACACCATCAAAAAGAAGAAGGCAAACAATTAAAAGTACCAAAGTTTCCAAAGCAATTAACAAATACCAATCAGAGGCAAATTTTGCACATAAGAGCAACAATTGCAAATCCCCATATATATGCAATTATGTACACGTTTATATAATTGGCAGAAGACATCACAATAAATGTAATGACATGCAAAGGCAATAAAAGACAGTTGGAGCGTTAGATCATTGTAACACTTTATAATGGAACTCCCGATGTCGCACACACATGTGCCAACCATAGCAATAACACAATATCGCTACTAACACCAAAATGAAGATGTCTATCATACAAAGTAACTATGACAACATGAACCACACATAGCAATATAAGATAAGGGAAATAACTAAAACACATGCTTGCATATTAAGAACAAATCTATACAAATGTGAAAGATTTAATACATGAAGTCATTGTAAACTTATAGATCAAGAACACACAATGGTTATTAATAGGAAACTTTTGGAAATGAACATTCATGGTTTTCATTTTTCAAAAGTATATGAAGCATTTTTGGAACAAGCCTAGAAATATGCATTAAGGCAAAACTTACGTTCAAGGAGAAATTGAAATGACATTACCTCATTCTTGAAGGATTGGAAGTAGAACTCACAAAATGAACACGCTCACGTAAATAGTTAGAGTGAATACTTAAAGTGCAAGAAAAAATGGAACTAGGCAACATTTGAAATATCAATTACCCCCAATTTTCCATGTATGTTGGCAAAAGGATTCAATTGTGAGTGGTTTAGTGAAACTACCGGCAAGTTGATTTTTACTATCAACATGCTCAAATACAACATCCCCCTTTTTAACACGATCACGAAGAAAGTGGTGATGTATCTCGATGTGTTTAATCCTTGAATGTAGCACCGGATTTTTGGTTAGATTTATGGCACTAGAGTTGTATCATATGATAGGAATACATGATAGTTTAATATCAAAGTCCAATAGTTGTTGTTTAAGCTACAAAGTTTGAGCATAATAACTAACGACTGCCATGTATTCCGCCTAGGAAGTTGACAAAGCCAGAAAAACTTGCTTTTTACTATGCCAACTTACCAAGGATTTTGTAAAAAAAACACAAGTTCCACTAGTAATTTTCCTATCCAATTTGCAACCGGCAAAGTCGGAATTGAAATAACCAACCAAAGTATAATCGTTTCCCTTGGAGTACCAAAGCCCGAATTTTGAGGTACCAATGAGGTATCTAAAAATTTATTTTATGGCTTTTAGATGCGATTCCTTGGGAACCGCTTGATATCGTGCACACATACAAACGCTAAACATAATATCGGGATGAGATACTATAAGATAGAGAAGAGAACCAATCATACCTATATACCTTTTTACCTCAACATCCTTACCTTTCTCATCCTTGTCTAAGTTACCGTTTGTTGCCATGGGAGTGTCAATTTCCTTAGCACTATACATTCAGATTCTCTTAAGTAATTCGAGACAATACCTGGTTTGAAATACAAACGTTCCTTCATCGCGTTGTTTATTGTTTAGCCCAAAAAAGTAATTCAACTTCCCCATTAGGCTCATTTCAAACTCCCCCGACATGAGCTTAGAGAACTCCTTGACAAGATGCATATTAGTAGATCCAAAAATGATATCATCTACATAAATTTGAACTAATAAAATATGCTTTCCTTGACGTTTAATAAAGAGAGTAGTGTCAACTTTCCCTCTAGAGTATCCTTGTTCAAGCAAAAATTTGCCAAGTCTATTATACCATGCTCTAGGGGCTTGTTTAAGATCGTACAATGCATGTTTAAGCTTGAAAGCGTGATTAGGAAACTCATAATTTTCAAAACTGGGAGGTTGAGAAACATACACCTCTTTACTTATGTATATGTTAAGGAACACACTTTTTACGTCCATTTGAAATAATTTGAAGTTCTTAGAATAAGCATAAGCTAATAAAAGGCGTATAGCCTCAAGTCCGGCCACCGGAGCATAAGTTTCCTAATAGTCAATGCCCTCATCTTGGTTATACCCTTGAGCCATAAGACAAGCCTTATTTCTTGTTATCACACCATTTTCAGCAAGCTTATTCCTAAATATCTATCGGGTGCCTATGATTTGATGATTTGAAGGACGAGGGACAAGATCCCAAACATCATTTCTTTAAAATTAGTTTAATTATTCTTGCATGGAAATAAGCCAATGCTCCTCAAGTAAGTTATCATTAGTGTTTTTAGGTTCAACTTGTGATACATAAGCATGATGACAACAAAGACTACTTATTTTAGAGCGAGTTGTTACCCTATTTTTAATATCACCTATAATGTTGTCAAGTGGATGATCTTTGGAGGTTCTCCATTCCAAAGGAAGACTACCATTTTATTCATGACCTTCATCATCTTTCTTTTCTTGGGTTCTATCTCTATCCTCCTCTATCTCTGCTGCTTTGGGTTGATCAACTCCTTCAATGGTATCTTTGAGTATGTCTTCGTAGATACACCCACACCATCAAAAGAACTACCTTTCCCAACACTATTTGGGGAAGTCTCATCAAAAGTAACATGAATGGACTCTTCAACAATAAGTAATCTCTTGTTATAAACTCCATATGCTTTACTAGATTGAGAGTATCCAAGAAAAATACCTTCATCGGCTTTCACGTCAAATTTTCCAAGATTGTCTTTTCCATTATTTAAAATAAAACATTTACATCCAAAGACATGAAGATGAGATAAATTTTTTTTTTATACCTTTCAAAAATTCATAGGGAGTTTTGTAAAGAATTGGACGAATAATTATCCTATTCAAGACATAACATGCCGTGCTAATAACATCACCCCAAAAGTATTTTGGTAGACAACAATCATTGAGGATTGTTCTTGACAACTCCGCTAAAATGCAAATTTTCTTCGCGACAATACCATTTTGCTGTGGAGTTCTAGAAGATGAAAAGTTATGTTCAATTCTAAATTTATCACAATATTCTTCAAAGAGGTGGTTTTCAAATTCACCTCCATGATCGCTTCGAATATCAACTATTTTAGAGTTCATTTTATTTTGAGCTATCTTCACAAAATGTGTGAAAGCGATGAATGTTTCATCCTTGCTACGTAAGAAAATAGTCCAACAAAATCTAGAGTAATCATCTACAATTACTAAGCCATAGTAATTTCCACCTATGCGTTTAGTCCGCGAGGGATCAAACAAATCAATGTAAAGGAGCTCAAGAGGCCTTGATGTAGAAAAACTTTCTTAGATTCAAAAGAAGCCTTGATTTCCCTTTTTACATGCATCACATAGATGGTCTTTAGAAAATTTTATTTTTGGTAGACCGATTACTAAATCTTTTGAAACTATTTTATTAAGTAGATCAAAGTTGACATGAGCTAAACGTCTATGCCATAGCCAAGAGTCTTCACTCAAGGTAACAATACATTGAGAATTATTCAAGGAAATATCTTTTAAGTCAAGAATATAAATTTTACTAACCCTCAAGCCCTTAAACATACAATCCTTCTTTTCACTATGTTCAATTATGCAACAATATTTGGCAAAAGGCACTTTATACCCATTATCACATAATTGACTAATACTAATAAGATTTTGTATAAGGCCTTCAACTAACATAACATTTTAGATAGTAATAGTTGAAGTATTACCTACACTACCTTTTCCAAGTATTACATCTTTGTTGTAATCACCATAGGACACAAATACTTTCTTCTTTGCCATAAAGTTGGAGAAGAGCGACATGTATTTTGTCATATGTCTTGAACATCCACTATCGAGAATCCATTTTCCTGTTATAGCATTAAGACATTCATCATATAAAAATCAAACATTGGTGGTAGGTGCCCAAATCTTATTGGGTCCTTGAGAGTGAGTTAAATAATTGTTGCATTTGGGCAACCATTGAAAATTACCCTTAGGAATAAAAAAATTCCTAAACTTGTATTTTTCAATAGTATGACCCTTTTTGTAATGATAGTGACAAAGTATCCTATGATGAGAATTAATAATGCTATTAGGTAGCTAGAGTACTCACCTCTTGTTGCCAAATTTGACATGTGTCAACCATATTTATAAAATGTCTCATCCTCTTTTTTCATGATTTGAACTATCTATAATAAGTTCTTTTAATGCTTCTAACTTATCATTGGTTTCATCAACCTTGACCTCTAAAACTGTGAAAACTTTCTCTTCGGAGGCCAATTTTTTATTAGCATTTAAAAACTCTATTTGTAGTTTTTCAAATTCCCTTTTTAATTCATAATAAGACAAAGTGGAAATGTTAGGGTATTTAAGACTTACATCCTTTTTCTTGACTTATCGGTGATTTGTAATGAAACAATAATTTTCCTCTTCATCATTCTCACTTGAGCTTTCATTGCTTGAGGATTCACTTTCAGTTTCCCAAGCAACATAGGCTTGTTTAGACTTGTTTCTCTGGCATTTTCCTTTCTTTTTGGCAAGAGATGGACAATCTGGTTTGTAGTGACTGGGCTTGCCACATTCGTAGCAAATAACTTTTCCTTTGTCCTTTTTGTTGTTCTCTTCTTTGAGGGAGGAGGATTTCCTTCTGAACTTTATGAAATTATTGTTGGAATGTTTAACCCCGTTTTTCCGAATATACCAATTATATTTCCTCAAGAATAATCCCATCTCTTCATCATCCAAAATCTCATCATCACTAGAGTCACTATTTTTACTTTGCTCTTCTTTTGAGGATTTAGAGCTAGAATCCTTAAGAGCTTTGTGTAGCAGTAGGAATATTGAGGCTAAGCCATTTGATTGACTCGAATTTCACATATCAAATAAAAATTGCCACCACACTTTATTGTTTCCAGAGGAATGAGAAAAGAGTGAATAAACCCAAAAACAAGGGGAGAAAATCTAGGTACGGGGGTTGGTTATGCAAAGGGAAGGTATTAGCATCATAAACATCTATAGTACTCCAAAGGAACCTCTTTGAAAATTTGTGTATTTTGGCTATATGTGTTGTATACAAAAATAGACGGTGGAAATGAGAAAAGAAGTATTTTTTTACAATTTTTGCACCCGCCGCGGTTGCGAACCTTTAGTTCCTATATACCACCTTCTGTGCAATAGGGGATCAGGGTACTCGTAGTTCACCTAGAAAATTTTAAAAAAACACATGTGTGTTGGTTAATTTTAAGAGAAAAGACATCATCGTCATATTCGAGTGGAAAACATATTTACTACCCATGATTATGAGAAAGGAGAATTTTCATCATCTCAAAGTGGAGGATATGTCTTGGATTTTAAAATCAAAAAAAGCCTCACTCAACAACCAAGTGGAAAATATCTCACTTCACTACATATTATAGAAGTATAGTAGCTCACATCACTACAAGAATCGACAAGAGTCTAATCTTTTGTGAAAAGTTTTAAAGTAAAAAGCCAAAGTGGAAAAATTGTTTGGTTGAGGTTAATTGACTTTTAGTCTTCTAAAAAAAGTCAAATTTTGATTAAATTGATTAATGTTTTATTTAAGAAATGATTTTTTAAAATGGATGGACCTAAGTCCAAGTTTACTATGAAAGCGGTTCAAGTTAGAAAACAAGAAGAGTTTTGAAAAGGAGGGAGAATATTTTTGAAATTAAAGAAGATGGGAGGAGATGAAGGAATTATCCTAAAGCATAATGTAAAAGCTAAGGAAAAAAACCATTTAACCAACAAGAAGCCAATACTTGACATAAAGAAGTCAATGTAGAATTGCCATCCTTTGGATTGAAACCAAGCAAGCAAAGATACTAAACTTCTTAGGAACACCAAGCTCCAGATGAATTAAGTCTTCACAAATATTGGGTAGAGTTACGGTTGTATACAGAGGAATTCTCAATCACAGAGAAAGCATATAATAAGAATAACCTGCACACAAATGAAATCATCCCAATGCCTTTGGATAAACCCCTAGAACTCGAGACAAAATAACAACAAAGTCACAAGGTCTCAAGGGTAATCAAGGCTTCTAATCCTAAGTCCAAGAGGTCCACAACTCCATAATGCCAAGGATAATAACCAAATAGTCCAAGTAACCTTAAAGTTTTTTCGTGTTCAAGTTGGTTATTAAGCGCCTTCAAAAAGAAAAGAAAGCTCAAGTGAGCAAATATAAAAATAACATGAAATATAAATGCTAAAGTAAATGGTGCATAAAAGTAAAGGCATAAAATAAAGGGGCATAAAGTAAAAGCACAAAGTAAAAACACAGAGTAAAGTGAATTGTTAGTGAATTAGAAGTTAGAGGTTAGTTGAATTACCATCTTGAAACTTGCATTTGAAAATTCATTAGAAGATTGATAAAATAAAAGCTTCTTAACTACAAGTTCATTTGCTTTTTGTCAAGTATATCACTCATTTCAAGTACTCAAGGCAAGCATATATGACCAATAATGTTTAAATGATCCGCTTTGACAAAAACTCATGAAATTTCATTAGAGGGTTGATAAGATAAAAGCCTCCTAACAATGAACCTCAAGGTTATTGGATCAAAGGTTTCAAATTAAACATACTTGGGCTTGCAAACACCCTACTCTCTGGTATATGGCATGGAGGTAGTCCTACCCATTGAGGTCCAGATTCCTTCTTTAAGGATTATGAAAGATACAGGTTTGAACGAAGACGACTGGATCCATACCCGATTTGATCAACTGAATTTGATCGATGAGAAAAGGCTTACTGCTGTTTGTCATGGTCAGACGTATCAAAAACGAATGATCATGGCTTTAACAAAAAATTCACACGTCAAGAGTATCAAGTCGGGGATCTAGTAATCAAGCACATCATACTTCCACAAGGTGATCCCAGGGGCAAATGGACTCCCACCTAAGAAGGGCCATTTGTAATTAAAAACATCTTCTCGGGTGGAGCCATGATTCTAACCACCATGGACGGTGACGACCTTCCTTACCCTGTCAATGCAGACATAGTGAAAAGATACTCCGCATGATAAAATACCCGCTAGGTTGACTGGCCTAGGAAAAAATAAGGGCTTCCCGATGAACCAAAAGGATTCGGGCAAAAATAAGGGATGAAAATGAAAAAATCTGTACACCCGACAAGTCGAAAACCTGAAAAGGCGGCTTTGGCAAAAAAGGGTATCCCGGTGGACTGAAAACCCGAAAGGGCAGTCCAGGAAAAAGTTAGGGATAAAAAGCGTATCACTATGTCCCATTGAATCACCTTGCGATCAGACCTCAGTATCAACTGTCAAGCTCGAACGACACCGACCAATCCAATTAGCTTCGGACAAGTAGCAAAGTGATGAGACGCTCTAAGACATAGGGGAAATAGTAGAATTGGAACCCAATGGGATTGTTGTATATAGTTGTTTTCTTTTTACACAATATTGTATAGCTTCTATTTTTATAGTGGCGTTCTCTTACTAGAGCGTCAACCTCCTTGTACAAAAAAAGCCTGTTATAGGCCAAATTGGAAAATCAATACAAATCATTTTTTACAAAACTATTTGTTTTTCTTTTTCTATTTTGTTTTGCAAGAACGTCCAATGATTTATTCTTGACATATGTATTGAATATGATTACTGCTCATAAATATTTATATAAGAAATGGAAAGAAAATTGCTTGTAACTTAAGAAACAGGGGCAAAAGCCATAAATGTCAAAACCCAACAGTTACTCTATCCAGTAGGTACCAGGGCAGAGACAACTTTGAAGCACAATCATCAATGCATACGACCTTGTGACATCTGTACTCCCCACAGAGTAAAAGCAATCGAGGCGCTAATATTAGCTTTTCCCAAAACAGGAGGTACTTTCCCCAACCAGTTCCCTTCAGAGAACTGACAGCTATATCCCCCAGCCGAATTTCATAATCGCGAGCGGGTCATAAAATTTGTCTCCCAAGCAGAGTTTATTTCTCTGAATACAGAAGCTTAATCCCCAACACAACTTACTACTTCGGCTATGGAAGTTCACCTACCAACAGAGTCATTCCCCCACAGAGCTATTCTCATACAGAGTCTTTCCCTGGCAGAATATTCACAAAAAACAAAGAGTATATCTCCCGCACAGTCATTTCCGTTCACCATCCCCAACGGAAGTAGAAGAACCACAGTCCTCTACAATAGTCAGGAATGTTATACTCTCCAACAGCAGTCGGGGATTTACTTTCCCAGAATCGAACATCTCATAATAGCATCACATGCTCATACATCACTACATGCGCATACATATCATATACAACATAGTCTCATTTATTTTGAGAATATCATCTCACAATGCATTTCATACATTGCATATGATTAACCCTATTATCTTTTCAGGAAAGATAATTGTCACCAACAATTCCAGCAGTTATACAGGTCACATCTGCAGACAACTAATGGAAACTCAGTTCCCGAAACCCAAAGGGTCGACTAATCTACATGAGCAAACAAAGTAACCCTACTATCCAGGTTCCTTCTCATAGTCCTACTATCCAGGCTTTCATCTCGAAGTAACCCTACCACCCAGGTTCCTTCTCATAGCCCTACTATCCAGACTTTCATCTCGAAGTAACCCTACTATCCAGGTTCCTTGTCATAGCCCTACTATCCAGGATTTCATCTCGAAGCAAACCTATGACCCAGGTTCCTTCTCATAGCCATACTATCCAGGCTTTCATCTCGAAGTAACCCTACTATCCAAGTTCCTTCTCATAGCCCTATTATCCAAGCTTTCATCTCGAAGTAACCCTACTATCTAGGTTCCTTCTTATAGCCCTACTATCCAGGCTTTCATCTCGAAGTAACCCTACGACCCAGGTTCCTTCTCATAGACCTACTATCCAGACTTTCATCTCGAAGTAACCCTACTATCCAGGTTCCTTCTCATAGCCCTACTATCTAGGCTTTCATCTCGAAGTAACCCTACTATCCAGGTTCCTTCTTATAACCCTACTATCCAGGTTCCTTCTCATAATCCTACGACCCAGTTCCTTCTCATAACACTACGACCCAGGTTCCTTCTCATAGCCCTACTATCCAGGCTCTCATTTTTAAGTAACCCTACTATCCAGGTTCCTTCTCCATTATCTCCAGACAACAGTTTACAACACTGAAAGGCCTGGACCCAGCCAGATACAATCGATTTCACATTTCCCCAATAAGTCGCTGTGCAGCCTAAATCCTAACCATGATATGCAGTATACTCCCATCTCCTCAACCAGGAGTTAATTCCCCATTAGAGTGATGGATAACTGAAGCTCCTATACTCTATTTTCCCAAACCTAAGTCAACATTCTCCCACGAAGTCCTCCTCAACGGAAAGTACATGAATTCTCGCAAAGGAATCTCTCATACAACCGATAGCCTTTTTTGGATAGCATCTTTAAGCCCATCTCCGACGAATCTCTGTTGACTCCCAAATGGCATCTGTAAGCTTATTCCCGATATCACTGACCAGTATTACTTCATGCGAGTGCAAATTTCTGGGAACTCTAGTGTTCAATCATCTTCCACCTTCAGATCATGAAAGGCAGACCAGCCAATCTACATCCTCAGGTTTAAAAAGATTGAAAGGGGAAGCTGTTGTACCCCAAAACTTTCCCTCGCATTTTACTTAACATATGTTCATTAAGATCCTCAACTTGCTAAAGGATGCCCAAGAGTTGACCAGACAAACTCTCTCTTAAAGCAATGAACCTCCAACTAGGGTTTCCATTTTCATCAAGATGGGGGAACTCCAAAGTCCTCATATGCTCTCCATAGTCCTAATATGTTCTCAAGACCATCCATGCCAAATTTCGTGCCTTGCACAAGAAGTTTTCCCAGTCAACTGCTCAGATGCTTGAAAATCAATTGTATTAGGTCAAAAGTCAACTATGGCCCACATACAGTCAAACTTCAAGATTTTTGGTCAAAATCAACATTTTGAAGTGATATCCATCACTTGATCATGATTCCCCAAGGAATGCTCCTAATTCATCAAAACTCAAAAGTTACTAAATTAGGGTTTCTCAGGAAAAGTCAACCAAACTTTGACTAGGCATAACTTCCACATACTTTATCAGAAATTTCTCATCCAAGGATCATTTTGAAGAGAACTCAATTCCCTAGAACTCATATTCAGTCCTCAAGTTCAAGAAATGCACTCATTGAAAGATATGAATTCAGACATTATAGGTCATTCCAAAAAGTCAACAAAAACACCTTTTGGGTCAAAGCTTCTTACATGAACATGGAAGATCCAATTGAGATTAAACCAAAAGGGTTGTTTAGGGGACATCCTAAACTTTCGAAAAAGCCCAAGAAAACCCTCCTAGGGTCAAAATTGAGGAAGATATGTATTGTCAAAGTTGACCATTTTTGGAAAATTGCATGAAGCCAATATTGACCAAAAATGCATTTTTTTCAAATGTGCCCATTTTTTCATGATTGAAACTTGTTCATACCATGGCCCACGACCTTTGAGTTCAATATTACATTATTTTATTATTTATATTATTTATTTTTGATATTTTATTCAATAGAATGCAAAATTAAATAAAGAGAATAAAAGGAATAATGTAAGATTTGATTTCAAATATTTTTCTCATCAAAATAATGAGCAAGATATGCTGGAATGGCAAGGAAAACTCGTGGAGAGAGAAAGATTTGATTTGGTCCAAATATGCAAGAAATCATATTATTGAAAGCCAATATTTTCCCATTGAAAGCAAAGATTTCTTCCAATTTTGTTAGCCTAAATTTGATTCACTATATATGCATGCCCACTCAGAAGAACAAGAGGACGGATACACAACCCTAGGAACTCATACCAAAGTTGCAAAAAAATCACTTAAATCGTGAAAATCCAAAGAACATGTTCTAGCCTCTTTCAGTCAAACCTAAGCCTCCCATTCACGCCCAGAAGCTCCCAGGAACGTGTACCAGTCTTTGTTCAAGCAATTTCACGCCTAGAAGCATCAAACCGAAACACTCATTGTTGGTATTTTTCTTGAAGTCATGTTTTGATTTTTATGATGAATTAACTTCCTTCAATGATTGATTTGTGTTAAGGGTAGCCCATTAGACAGGTCCAACATGAAATACTTGAGAAAAGAGGCCAGAATAAGATCGTGCCATTTCTAGGGCACAATCTGTGTTCTTCAACATACCTCACAATATAGGCGGTTTCAGGATGAATGAACCCCAGAAACAGATTCAAAAGGGTTGATTTAGGGGGGGTAGCTTTAATTATAGGCCTTGATCTTTTGATTTTGCAGATTTCACGTTTTTGACATCCCGAAGAAGACGACCGGAGATTGACTCCGGCGTCCCTCCGGCCAGTTGACTCAGACGCAGGGTGGCGTGGCAGGATAGCGTCATGTGACTGGTTGTTTTAAATACCCAGGGGCCCATCTCAGCGTGCGCTTTGACACATAATCATAATCCACCTATTTCATTTATATGTTATTATTCTTGTTTGTATAAACAAATTGATAATCAGCACATATGGCAAAGAGATGGATATGTGAAATCAAAGACCTGGGTTCGATCCCAGGCGTGCAATTTTGTTATTTTCTTAACCTTCTACGTAGCATTCAGTGCGTCTCATGCTTAGAGGTCAACCATGCGCCCTCAAGTCTCACCCTTGGGATCTGTCTCCAGCTAGATCCAAGGTCCCACGCTGGCAAAGTCTATGATGCACCCTCAGAAGATGGTCTCACTGGATCACGCGCTGGACTTTGGGCCATCATTCTGGGCCCATTACAAATTTGGCAGCACACCCCCCAGTCTGCTCATGACATCAGGCCCATTTTCTTTTTCTTTATTTGTTTTTTTTAATTTGTTATTTTAATTATTTCATAAAAATAATTTTTATTAAATCATAAAATCAAAAAAATCACTAAAAAATTAGATTTAGTTTTTTTTCCATAGAATATTTAATTGCAATTAATTAATTAGCCTAATTAGGTTAATTTAAATTCCTCTTCTTTTTTTTTGTAATTAAAATTCAATAAAAAATTAGGTAAACTTGAAAACTTTTTTTTATAATTAAAAGTAAATAGAAATTAGGTTAATTTACAAGATTAATCACTTTTCTCAAAAATCCAAAAATATCTTTTCCTCATTCCCGTCTTAATTCTTCACGCACATTTTTATTTATTTTCGAATTATTGTATCTGCTTTGGGTTTGTAATAGATTAATTAGGGTTTTAAATTTCTGCATCTTTATTTTTCAGTCAAATATTGGTGTATCTGCCCAAAAGCCTTGTAATAGCTACTACTTTAATTTCTCGCATTTTTTTAATTTCCGCAACCATTAAACTGCTAGATGTATGGACATTAGGAATGTATGCGAAAGATAAACCCACGATTAAAAAGGTAGATAACCCTAACTGTGCAAAGATAATTAACTGAAAAAACACACTTGCAAATGCTCACTCCTAGAGTTTGCCCCAGTTGGTTGCCTCGGAAATAATGGTCGTGTCCCAGGAACATAGGGATACCTTAGCAATGACCCGCAATTCAAAGTCGTCATAAAGATCATAGTCCCTACTTGTCCCTCGAGATGCCTACGAGAAATGATCTTATGACGATAGTCCCTACGAAATGCTAAGGTATCCTTACTTGTTTCCTTCAGAAACCACTTCGTCCCTTTCGAACGTCCCTTAAAAATCCAACAACAGTGCTACCTACTCCTTAATAGTAGGATAGCGCTGTCTAAAGGAAACGAAAACGAACAGACATTTTTTCGAGTAGGTAGAAAAAACTTTTCACACAAATACTTTTCAAAAACAGTTTTCAAAACAACTTCGTCACACTCTTGAGGACCGATACAAGGGTTATCACGAAGTAAACAAAACTTTTCAAAACAAGCACATACAAGCAATTTTAAAAATGAGCAAGTACCTAAGAGCCCGTGGAAAACCACAGATAGAAAGGGTGCTAACACCTTACCTTTTTATAATCTACCCCCTCCTGTACTCAGAAACATCTCGAAAAAGGTTTTTTTATAATCTTTTTCCTTTTCCTTTGTTAGATGAAATAAAAGTCGATGGCGACTCTTGCTTACCGCATATTTGCGAATACAAAACGCAAACCAATATAACAGTCGGTTCTGCCACCGTATCACAGTAGTCTCGTCATTATGGGAGATAGTTCGTTGTTGTATGGTAGTCTCTTCATTATGGGAGATAGTTTGTTGTTGAGATTTGTTACTCCAAGGGATGGTAGTCTCGTCATTAAGGGAGATAGTTCGTTGTTGATATTTTGTTACTCCAATGGATGATGGTCTCGTCATTATGGGAGATAGTTCGTTGTTGATATTTTGTTACTGCAATGGATGGTAGTCTCGTCATTATATGAGATTGTTTATTGTTGAGATTTTGTTACTCCAATGGGTAGTGGTCTCGTCATTATGAGAGATAGTTTGTTGTTGAGATTTTTTTACTTCAATGGATGGTAGTCTCGTCATTATGGGAGATAGTTCATTGTTGAGATTTGTTTACGCCAATGGATGTTAGTTTCATAATTATTGGAGATAGTTCATTGTTGAGATTTTGATTACTCCAATGGATGGTAGTCTTGTCATTATGGGAGATAGTTTGTTGTTGAGACTTGTTACTGCAATGGATGGTAGTCTCGTCATTATGGGAGATAGTTTGTTGTTCAGATTTTGTTACTCCAATGGATGGTGGTCTTGTCATTATGGGAGATAGTTCTTTGTTGAGATTTTGTTACTCCAATGGATGGTAGTCTCGTCATTATGGGAGATAGTTCATTGTTGAGATTTGTTTACTCCAATGTATGGTAGTCTCGTCAATATGGGAGATAGTTCGTTGTTGAGATTTTGTTTACTCCAATGGATGGTAGTCTCGTCATTATGGGAGATAGTTCATTGTTAAGATTTTTATTACTCGAATGGATGGTAGTCTCGTCAATTTGGGAGATAGTACGTTGTTGAGATTTGTTACTCTGATGGATGATAGTGTCGTCATTATGGGAGATAGTTCGTTGTTGATATTTTTTACTCCAATGGATGGTAGTCTCCTCACTATGGGAGATAGTTCATTTTTAAGATTAACTTTGATCTAAAAGAAGTTCATTTGTTCATAGTCGTAAGTACTGATGCTGATTATTTGTTACCTACCATAATATTGGTGTTTTCTGGTATTATCCTACCATTTCTTTCCCTTTGTGGGTCGATGTTACCTTTTTTGCTATCTTCTCAGTGAGTGGATAGTTTCCAGTTATTTGTCGATCATTGTTATCCTTTACTTTCTCTCCTTGATGTTTTAGTTGATGTTTCTTTATCTCCTCCTTGGGCTTTACTGCAGTAGAGTTGATACCTCTGTTCACCAATAATTTATTTTCCCGGCCAGACTTTCCGTTGATCCTTTATTTTAATTCCCACATGCCCAGTGTGTCCCGTGTCGCCTTTGGATTTGTTTGTTTGCATGCACAACCATATGCATTGCATGGCATCTTAGGGACAAAAATAGGGTTTGTTTTATATTTAAGTATATTCTATCGTGTCGACATGAAGATTTTAACCTTCATATCTCCGGATAGAAGAAACTTAAATAAGGGTAGCTGTTGTACCCAAATTTTTGAACCTAAGATCCCTCTATCATCTCATATCAACTCAATCATATCAATATCACAATTGGGTTTGGTTCTCGCCCTATCTCTAGGTTTGCTCATGAGGAATCACCAAGCACCTTGATTCATATATGTTTTGTATTAATTAACTTTTAACTAATAAATACAATGAATGTTTTCTCTAATTGATGATATTATAGGTGAGGGAACAACACATTTTATCAAGTTGATTCATAGGTTCATGAGTTTATTTCCATGCTTTCTTCAACAAAGCTTCATTGAGATTCAAGCTTCATTATTAAAGATGCTTTAAATTAATATCATGACAAGGTCTACTATGATACATCATGCTTCAATTTGTTAAAGAAAGTCAAAATATGCAAGAGTTGATTGAAGAAGTTTGACTTAATTGGACACGTTCTTGATTTCTTGATCACAAGTGCATAACACTCTCAATTCGTAACATTTGGAGTTGGTTTTTGGTTCTATGGTTTCTTATTATCTTCCTCAATAACTTCTACTCACATGGAAAAAGTAATTGTGCAAGAAAGATTGTCGAAATTGAAAGGGGTTTCCAAGTCATTTTAGTGCTCTAGGATCCAGGGTTTGAATTTCTAAGGGCTATATCTTGCTCATCTTTTGAGATGTTTGAGTAATTCCAAAGACATGCTTATCTTTAAAGGGTTATCAACTAATCACTTCAAGAGTTTCAAGAAAATTTTATGTGCAAGATGCCTAATGATGAAGAAAGATTACAAGTCCTCTAGATAGGCCATCAAATTCCCTTATGAGATTTAAAAATATCATAACTTGGTCAATTTTTACTTCCTTGAGCCCATTATTTTTCCATAATGATCTTAAGTATGTGAAATTCAACTCCTCTTTTATGAGAAAAGCATGAAAATGAGTGGAAGATGCCATAAGAACCCAAAAGATTATAGGTCATCTCATGGATTTTCACCAGTTTTACAAGGCCATAAATTTTTCAATAATTGGTATTTTTGATTGTTTCAAGTTTCACAATGCTCTTTGGGAAGTCTACATTAACTAGTATCAATGATCAAATCTCAATTTTGGAGGAATGCCTTGTTTGAACTCAAAACATTATAGGTCACTTTTGAATAAAAACGTAGAATTTTTTCTAAGTACAAAAAGTTAGTATCTTTTTCTCGACATTAACTCATCACATTAACTTATCTTTCAAATGCTTCAAGAATCATGCTCTAAGACTCCCTGAGCTGTGAACACCATGGATTCAAAGTTGGTACCATGAAACTGAAGTTTCACTTCAAGTCAGATTACAAAATTCATAATTTGGCTTCTAATCACCAAATTTTCACGCGTTTCCACTTAAAAATGATTAACACATATGTTTGGATCATTTAGAATGATAAAACACATCGTTTGATTGATTTTTAATTCACATGTGATCACACTTTCTTTATGATCAAAGGCGTGCACGAACTCAAGGGAAATTGCATCATTCACCCCTCCCCTTGATTCCATTCTCTTCTCGTATAAAGACAGGATCTATTCCACTCATTTTGGAAAGCTTTTGATAGCCAATTGACTACTGTTCAGATCCCACATGAACTCTGAAATTGAGTTTCTGATTTCTTGCCTTCTCACTCCAAAACACCAAAAGCTCCATTTAGTAAGCTTCATTGAACTTCTCTGAAGCTAACCATACTCCGACCTTCAAGAATTGTGACCTATATTGATCTACAAAAGTCCAGTTTCAGAGCCACCTTTTACTACTTCATTCAGGTAGATTTCTTGGTCAAATAGATCCCAATAAAAGACTAATCTACTCTATTCATCTTTCTATTTCTCGTGCTTTTTACAATTTGCAATTTCATTGTGATTTGTGCTCGCAATTTCATCGCTATTATTTCTGCATTTTCTGAATTTAAACATTGCTCAATTTATATAAATTTGGCACGATGGTACCATTAGAATTGTCTTGAAGAGACGAATCTAATGGTACTGGTCTGGTTCTCTAATTTTACAGTTTGGGGAATCCCAATCTAGGGCATTTGGAGGTTGAAGACGACACATGTCGTGCTTCAACCAATGAAAGCGTGACGTGTGATTTTTTTTAATTCAATCTAGTGTATTTGCTTTATTATACACGCGCTTTGAGAGCCCTTGGATCTGATTACTCCTATTAGTCAGGCTTCATCCAACGCACCAGAATTTTAGCTGTTTTTAAATATTAAAAGGTGATCCGATACCATTTCCAAAACTGACCATGATATCCACAACGTGCCTGATCCTTTGGATTTGATTACTTGTGCGTTTTGACTCTCATCCAATGGTCTACATTTTATTAAACTTTATTTTATTTTCTGTTTTTTTACACCAAACTTCAAAAAATCATAGGAAATTCATTTCTGACTCAAAGATTATGAAAAAAATTCATAAAAATATTTTCAAATATTTTCTTTCTGATTTTTATTTTTTCATTATTTTATTTTCAGATTTGACATTTTTTTATAATTTTTCCTTTATTCTGACTTGTTTCTAATTACTTAAAAATACTTTTTGATATTTTTAAATTCTAAAAATTTCTATAAAAATCATTTTCCTCATTTCTGACTTTCGGAAAATTTTCTAGAATTTTATTTTGACTTCTATTATTTTTTATCTTTTTTTACTTATTTGATTGATTTTAATTAGTTTAAGATACTTTTCTGTTTTAAAAAATTACCAAACGTTTTATAAAAAAAATTTGAGATCATTTCTGATTTTTCTATGGTCTCTTTAAATTTTTCTTTGATACTTTGAATATAATTTGCTTTTTTACCTTTTATTTTCATTTTAAAAGCAATTTAAAAATCATTTTTCATTTTTATTTTTATTCATTAAATGTAATTTATTTTTTTTATATATTCTAGCTATGTGATTATTGATCATGAACTTCATTAACATCATTGAATCTTCGGTGTTGAGATTAACTCCACTAAAATGGATAGATGATTTTAATGATAGTTTGATTAAACTTTTTGATTCAAATATTTCCCCTCCCTCTTCATATTATCCTTTTCTTACATGTGCTGCATGTTGTTAGAGGATAATTTACATATCATCTCTCCAAACATATGGCACATAGATTGCTATTGACCGACCTCAAAATAGGTGCGACTTTTATTTAAGTCTAATTACGATTGCTTAACATAGCGCTAATTTTTGTCCCGATTCCAGAAATGATCATTCGTGGCCCAAACCTATGTTTGCAAGCCCAAGTATGTTTAATTTGAAACCTATGATCCAATAACCTTGAGGTTTATTGTTAGGAGACTTTAGTCTTTTCAATCCTCTAACGGACTTTCATAAAATTTGGTCTAAGTGAATCATTTAAACATCGTTGATCATTTGTTGTTGCGTTGAGAATTTGAAATAAATGATATACTTGACAAAAAGCAAATGAAACTTGTTGTTGAGAGGCATTGATTTTATTAATCTTCTAATGAGTTTTCAAATGTAAGTTTCAAGATGGTCATTCAACTAACCTCTAGTTTCTAACTCATTAACAATTGAATTTTTTTTTATGATTTTACTTTACGCCTTTACTTTTATGCACCATTTATTTTAGCATTTACATTTCATGCTATTTTCTTCTTTGCTCACTTGAGCATTTATCTTTATGTATTTTTATTTTGCTCACTTAAGCTTTTCATTTTCTTTCTGAAGATACGTAATAATCAACTTGAACAATAAAAAACTTTAAGGTTACTTGGACTATTTTGTTACTATCCTTAGCATGTTGGAGTTATGGACTTCTTAGACTTAGGATTAGAGACCTTTACCTGCCTTAGGACCTTGTGACTTCTATTTTTATTTTGCCTGGAGTTCTTGGGGTTTACCCCGAGACATTGGGTTGTTTGTTTTCTTTGTGTGCAGGTTATTCTGATTATATGCTTCGTCTGTGATTGGGAATTCATCTGTATATAACTGTTACTCTGCCTAATTTTTTTGTGTGAAGACTTAATGTATTTGAAGCTTGGTTTTCTTAAGAGGTTTATTATCTTTGCTTGTTTGGTTTTAATCCAAGGGATGTAAATTCAACATTGACTCATTGTGTCAAGTGTTGGCTTCTTGTTGGTTAGACGGTTCTTTTCCCTAGCTTTTACCTTATGCTTTAGGATAGTCCCTTCATCTCCTCCCATGTTCTTTAATTTCAAAAATCTTCTCCCTCCTTTTCAAAACTATTTTTGTTTTCCAAACTTAAATCGCTTTCACAATAAACTTGGACTTATGTCCATGCATTTTATAAATATTTTCTTAATCAAAATTTAACAACCTTAATCATACTTTGACATTTTTTTATGAGAAGACTAAAAGTCAATCAATATCATTCAAACAATTTTTCCACTTTGGCTTCTTACCTTAATTTTTTTCTCAAAAGATTAAACTCTTTCCAATCCTTGTAGTTATGCGAGCTACTATACTTCTACGATATGTAGTGAAGTGAGATATTTTCCACTTAGGTGTGGAGCGAGGCTTTGTTGATTTTAAAGTCCAAGCTATACCCTCCACTTTAAGATGACGCAAATTCTCCTTTCTCATAATCGTGGGTAGTAAGAATGTTCTTCCACTCGGATAAAACGATGATGTATTGTCTCTTAAAATTAACCAACACATTTTTGTTTTAAATTTTTTAAAGGTGAACTACGAGTACCCTGACCCCTATTGCACGAAAGGTGGTAAGTAGGCACTAAAGGTTCGCAACTGCGGCGGGTGCAAAAAATGTAAAAAATATTTCTTTTCTCACCTCCACCATCTATTTTTTTATACAACACTTATAGCCAAAATACTATTTTCAAAGTGGTTTTTGCGGAGTACTGTAGATGTTTAGGATACTAATACCTTCCCTTTGCATAACCAATCCCCGAACTTAGATTCTCTCCCCCTTATTTTGAGTTATTCGCTCTTTTCCCATTCCTCTGGAAACAAAAAAGCGCGGTGGTGATTTTTATTTGATTTGTGCGAGTCAGGTCAATCCAATGGCTTAGTTTCAACATTTCTACGGCTACACATCCGCCAAGGTGATTTTGCCTCTCTCAATCGAGGTCTTAATCCACTAATCAAAAAATTTGATTAAAAATCACAAAGACTACCGTCAATGTCTTCTTGAGAATAAACGACAACTTCGTTTCTCATGGAATTTACAAAAATGTGAATCAAAATGTGTACAAGAATGTTTCTAGAAAACTATATCACAACTGTGAAGTTTACACAATGTTAAAGTTTAATGACTAAATAAGAGCGCTTTATGAATATTTCTTTGTATGCAGTGTTGTTTTTTTTATCTCCCTTCAAGACTCCTTTAAATAAGAGAAGCATTTGAGACACGAAAAGATGTTTTTGGAAGGTTGATAAAACGTTGTTAATGAACTTTCCAAAAATATAGATCTTGTCTAGTACCAGCCGTTACTTTTTGATTTGTGATGAATGAATTGTAACGTATCAAAACTTTCTTTTTTGAAAACTGTTCGGAATAAGAATGTTAACATTGAGATATTTAGAGCATCATAGTGTGGCTTCATCAGAGGTTAGCTTGCAGCTTTGGTGATTTAGAAGTTTATCAGAACTTCTATTGAGCGTGATACTTTCCTTTATGGTTGTATAAAAATTCTTATCAGATCTTCTTGGCGCAAGTTTGTTCGCCAACTTCTTATGCTTCTTCTATCAAAACTTCTCTGCATATTTAAATAATTTTATTAGAGAACATATTTGTTCTTTATATATATATATATATATATATATATATATATATATATATATATATATATATATATATATATATATATATATATATATATATATATATATATATATATATATATATATATATATATATATATATCATGTATTTGTTACCATCAAAACTATTACTAAGATGTAAAACCAAACTATGTTCTAACAATCTTCCCCTTTTGATGATCACAAAGACTTGTATATTTTGATGAATCAGTAAGAACATAATGAATTAGGACCCCTCTCTGAGTTGAATACTCAGATAAAGAAAAAATTGGATACTTTTGTGAAGATGTTTGATAAGAGATTTTGATGGAAGTTCTGATAAGTCCATGTGGTAAAATTTTCTTTCCAGATGCACTTTTCCTGTTTGCTTTTCAAAAAGTGAAATTGAGGTTATGATATTCAAAATGTTTGAGACTAAGTCCCGACACTATTATATCCAAAATGTTTGAGACTAAGTCCCGACACTATTATATTCAAAATATCTTACGTTCTCCTCTTTTTTGTCATTGATCAAAAAGTAATAAAAACACTTAAAGATAACAAAAATGATTATGCATTCAAGAACAAAGATTAATACAAACAGAAGTAGACAAACAAAAGTTTAATCAACAAGCATAGCAGAAACAAGCAAAAGATCAGAACTAAGGCTATGAAGGAGGTGGAAGTCATGTGAATAATGCTTCCCAAAGACTTTTGGTCTGATTGTTTGATTCTTCTTGCTTTCCTAGAAACCCCTTAATCTCTTTATTGGTTTCATCGTGTTTTATCAAGCCTTTCCCTAACAGATTCATTATCTTTATTTAACTCATCCATAGTTTTCAACACTAGAGAAAATGTAGCTATTTCAACAGTAGAAGCCATATACTCAGAAGTTACTACAACAAATTCTTTCTCAGGAGATTCTTCAACTGACTTGCCTCTGTCTTTAAAAACGACCAGAGGTAGAGGTTGAGGTTTAGGAAATGGTTCCTGAATTTGAGATTCCTGTGGAGCTTCCCAAGGAGTGTTGTCCAAAAGACGAAGAAGTTTCCTTACCCAGAAACGTAGAACTTGATCCTTGAAGATATTCAGGTGATCGCAGAAGTTCTATTGAGCAATTTCATAACTGAGTTCCTTCAACTTCAGAGATTTAGAATTGAACCATTTTCTGAACTGAGTACATATATAATCAGAAGTAATGGATTAAGATTATCCTCGCAAGCTTTCTTCAAAGAGTTAACCCATTCCTGTATTTATGTCTCGAATACCAGCAAAGATTTACAAAAATCTAATTTGGATGGTTTTGGTGTTGGTTTTGGAATAGCTATTTTCTAAGAAGATGTTACAAGTTTGTCCTAGGCTTCTAGATCAATTATGGTTCTGAGAGGATCTTCAGATAAGTCAGTGGGATTTGGAGAGTCAAAGATGATGATACGAGGGTTAAGTGGTGTTGAATCATAAGGAGATGGATTATCTGGAAGGAAAAACTCTTGTGAAAGTATGGTTGAGATATTTGGTGGTTGAGAGGTGTTAAGAGGGCAGGTGATGCCTAGAATGGCTGATGTGCTTTCAGACATTTATTCAGAGGCAATATTTGGATTTTCTGTTTGGGGAGCTTCAAAGAATGGATCAAATTGATCAATATCAGATAGTACTTGTGCAAGTTCTGGCTAAGTTTGAGAAAATTGGGTAGAAGGGGGATTAATCAGAGGATGATTAGTGGGTATGGTGGTATCAATTTCTATATCAAAGTCGTCAATAGTGTGTGGTTAGGGATTTTAAGCATTTTTTGGAGATGAGGAGGGTTTAGATGTTGATAAGAAAACTGATTTGATAACAGAAACAAAAGAGGAGTTACCTTTGTTTTTAGAAACTTTTGGAGTTTTCTGAGAAGTTCCTTCTCCAGCGGCTTTCCTTTTTCTTGACTTTTTGGTAGAAACTTCTAGAGGTTGTTTCCTTTCTTCGTTGGGAGTAGAGGATGAACCGAGTATGTTGATTTGAGGATCTTGAGACATTTGTTGTTGTTGAGAAGAAGCCATTGTTCACTAAACATAGGGTTTGAGAGCACACAAAAGGGAAAAGCGCAAGTTCAGAAAAAATAGGGTGAGTGAGAGTGAAGGTGTGAAAGTGAATTGGTGAAGGTGAGATATAAATAGCCAACATAAAGAAAAACATAAAATTAATTTCAATTAATAAAATAAACATAATAATTAACAACATTAGTGATTTCTGAAAAAGGGGATGGCGTGAAGATTTTGTGAACATTT
The DNA here is from genome assembly GCA_948472305.1 of Vicia faba. NCBI lineage: Eukaryota > Viridiplantae > Streptophyta > Magnoliopsida > Fabales > Fabaceae > Vicia > Vicia faba. The sequence goes on along the minus strand of OX451741.1, from coordinate 1,218,371,389 downwards.
ATCGATGTGACTAGCGTCTCAATGCATGAACTCAATCATTTCAGCACTTCAGATTTTGAACACGTGTTCAGCCTCAGAGAGTGACCTAGAAATTAGTGTTGACAGATGTTAATGTGGTGAATTTTTCGCGTCTATCTTTTAAATGAAGCGTTTTTTGGAAGAAAAAAAACGTTCAAATCCTCTGGATAGTTTTTGAAACAATTTTCCTTCTCACTTCAGAAGAACTATTGTTCAGATGATCACGAAATCAAATTAAAAAGGCCCGGGGATTAAATATACATAAACTACACTTTCATTATGAGAATAATTCCATACCAAGGTGTTTTAGAATGAAACTAAATCTATCTTCAGCACGGGGTTTTAGGAAAACATCATCCCATTGATGGTCCGTGTCTATAAATTTTAAACAAAGGATTCCCTTCTGAATATAGTCCGTAATGAAGTGATGTTTAATTTCTATATATTTAGCCCTAGAATGTATAATGGGATTTTTAGATAGACATATGGCAAAAGTATTATAAGAGAGGATGAAAATTTTATTCTCATAATTATGAAAATCTTCAAGCTGACTCTTCATCCAGAGCATCTTAGTACTACATCTAGCTGCAACTATGTATTCAACTTCAGCAGTTGATAGTGCAATGGTGGACTGCCTTTTGGTAGACCATGAAATTAAGTTATCTCCCAGAAACTGGAAGCTTCCAGAAGTACTTTTTCTTTCTAATCTATATCCAGCAAATTCAGTAACATAATACCCTACTAGTTTATATTCTCTGGATTTTCGTTAACGAAGACCAAGATTAGTAGTACCTTTCAGATACTTGAAAATTTGATTAATTGCTGTTAAGTGAGATTCTCTAGGATCTGATTGGAATCTTGCACAAAGACAAATGCTATACCGAATATCAAGCCTTAAAGCTTTTAAATATAAGAGAGAACCAATCATACCTCTGTAGAGCTTCTATTCTACTTTCTTACTTACCTCTTCCTTTTCCAGAATGCATGTAGGATGCATAGGAGTTTTGGATGGCTTACTTTCTGACATATTAAATTTCTTCAGAAGTTATTTAACATACTTGCTTTGATGTATGTAGGTTCCTTGTGGAGTTTGATTAATTTGAATTCCCAGAAATAACTTGAGTTCACCCATCAATCTAATTTCAAATTCTGCCTGCGTAGTCTTAGCAAATTCTTTTCCCAAGGAGGCTTTAGTAGATCCAAAAATTATATCATCTACATATATTTGACAAATCAAAATGTAATTTTTAAATGATTTACAAAATAGAGTTGTGTCCACTTTCTCGCTGGTAAAATCATTTTCTAAGAGAAAGTTATATAGTTTTTCATACCAAGCTCTGGGAGCTTGTTTTAGACCATATAATGATTTCTTAAGTTTATAAACATATTTTGGATGTTTTGTATTTTCAAAACCATGGGTTGGTGCACATAAACTTCTTCGTCAATGTAACCATTTAAAAAAGAACTTTTGACTTCCATTTGATAAAGAGTGATGTCATAATTTACAACAAATGAAATTAAAAGTCTGATTGATTCTAACCTGGGGACTGGAGCTAAGATTTATGTATAGTCTATCCCTCCTTGCTGACTATAACCTTGTGTAACCAGTCGTGCCTTGTTTCTGATAACTTCTCCTATTTCACTTAGCTTGTTTCTGAAGACCCATTTAGTTCCAATGATGTTGAAGCTTTTTGGTGTAGGAACTAGATCCCATACATCGTTTCTGGTAAATTGATCTAGTTCTTCCTGCATTGCAAGTATCCAATCATTGTCTAGAAATGCTTTGTCTATGGAAGTAGGTTTGATCAAGGAAACTAGTCCCAAGAGAGACTCTTTAGTAGTTCTGAATGTAGATATTGTTCTGATTGAATCATCTTTCTTTCCTAGAATCATGTTTTCTGGATGTGCTAAGCTGCTTCTGGATTGTCTTTTCTGGATCGGTTTTTCAGAAGTTGCTCTGATATTATTGATGTTTTCTTCTGTATTTGGGTGAAGTTTTTAACTTTTATTTTCTGAGGATCTGTCTTCAGTACCTGTAATTTGAACTTCTATATCCACAGAAGATTCACCCTGCTTTGACTTCTGAGAGCCAAGCTTATCATCAAATCTGACACTAATAGATTCTTCCACAATTTGTGTTTATTGTTGTATACTCTATATCCTTTCGAATGTTTAGAGTATCCTAAATTGAGACACTTTTGTGCCTTAGGATCAAACTTGTTCAGATGTTCTTTAGTGTTTAATGTAAAACAAGTACATCCAAATAGATGGAAAAAAGAGATGTTGGGCTTTCTGTTCTTCCACAGTTCATATGGAATCTTTTCCACAATAGGTCTTATCGAGATTCTATTATGAATATAACACAATGTGTTAACTGCTTCTGCCCAGAAGTGTTTAGCAATGTTAGTCTCGTTGATCATGGTTCTGGCCATTTCTTGTAAAGTTCTATTCTTTCTTTCTACAACTCCAATTTGTTGCACAGTTCTAGGACAAGAGAAATCATGAGAAATTCCATTTTCATTAAAAAACTTTTCAAAAATTTCGTTTTCGAATTCCCCACCATGATCACATCTAACTTTTACAATTCTAAACTCTTTTTCATTTTGAACTTGGTTACAGAAAGTAGAGAACACAAAGTGTGACTCGTCCTTGTATCTTAAGAACTTTACCCATGTCTATCTTCTATAGTCATCTATGATTACTAATCCATTCTTCTTTCCACTGATGGGTGCAATTTTCACTGGTCCAAATAGATCTATATGCATAATTTCTAATAGTCTAGAGGAAGAAACAACATTTTTTGATTTGAAAGAGGGTTTTGTAAAATTTCCTTTTTGACATGCTTCACACAGAGTATCTGAGTTGAACTTCAAGTTAGGAAGTCCTCTGATCGGATTGAGTTTGTTAATATGAGATATCCTTCTCATACTAACATTCCCTAATTATCTGTACCAGACCCATTGCTTATTGTTAACCGACATAAGGCATTTTAGATCTGACTCTTTAGTTCAGAAAGTTTAATATTATAAATGTTGTTATTTCTCTTACCATTAAAGAGGATTGTTCTATCTTTCTAACTGACTGCTTTTTAGGACTTTTGGTTAAAGATTATATCTTAACCGTTGTCAATTAATTAACTTATGGACAACAGATTATATATTAATCCATCTAATAATAATACATAGTTATATAAGGAAAAGTACAGTTACCAATAGTTCCAGAGCCAATTATTTTTCCTTCCTGAATGCCTCTGAAACCTAGTAACCTCCATATTTAAGTTCCAGGATTTGGAACATATGGTTTCATCCTGTCATGTGTCGAGAGCGTCCAGAGTCCAGGTACTAAGACTGGTGTTTCTACTTTGTTGTTAAAGACATCTGCAACATAGATGATTTTATCCTTAGGTACCCATATCTTTTTTGATCCTTGTTGGTAAGAGTTTCCAGAATTCTGATTGAATTTTGGTTTCACAAGAGAATTTGCAGAGTAAGAATCACTATTATATTTTATATCATGTGTGTCCATAAGTGTGTTAGAACATTGTTTGGTTCTACATCTTAGTAATGGTTTTGATGATAACAACTAAATGATATATATATATATATATATATATATATATATATATATATATATATATATATATATATATATATATATATATATATATATATATATATATATATATATATAAGAACAAATATGCTCTCTAATAATTTATTTAAATATGCAGATAAGTTCTGATAAAGAAGCATAGAAGTTGGCGAACAAAATTACACTAAGAAGATCTGATAAGACTTTCTGTACAACTATTGAAATATCACGCTCAAAGAAGTTCTAAATGCTAAAACTTCTAAGGCACCGAAGTTGCACGATAAAACCCTGATGAAGAAAATACTCTGATGATCTAAAGTCTCAATGTCAACATTCTTATTCTGATCAGCAATTAAAGAAGCAAGTTGGGATGCGTTACACTTCAATCATTACAAATCAAAAAGTAACAGTTGATACCAGACAAGATCTTTATTTTTGAAAGTACATTAACAACTTTTTATCAACCTTCCAAAATCATCTTCTCATGTCTCATATGCTTCGCCTATATAAAGGAGTCTTGAAGAAGTGATCAAACACTAGCGTATACAAAGATAAACCGCCAAAATCTCTCTCTTGTATATTAATTGTGCTTTAACCTTGTGTATAAATCACATTTGTCATATAGTTTTTTCTAGAAACACCATTGTACAAATTTTTTATTTATATTTTGTAATACCTTTAGAAACCAAGTTGTGGTTTAGTCTCAAGAAGACATTGATGGTAGTCATTATGTTTGTGTAATAAAAGTTTTTGATTATTGGATTAAGACCTCGTTTGAGAGAGGCGAAATCACCTTGGCGGGTGGACTGGAGTAGTTTGAGTTCAAACGAACCAGAATAACCAAACATGTCATACTATTTTATTTTTTTGAAAACCCCAATTCAAACCGCCTTTCTTGTGTTTTTCTATCCTTCAATTGGCATCAAAGCGCCTAGTTCTAGGTGCTAACACTTAACTTAACAGTGTCAGAAAAAGATCTTAGCAAGAAAAACACTATGGTGGGACCAAGTCAAATAAACAACAATGATAACTATAATGAAAAAGACAGAATCAACAGCAAACATCCAATCTTTGATGGTGAGAACTTCGATTACTAGAAAGACAAAATTGATAGTTTTTTGCTAGCTCATGATGTTGATCTCTGTGATATGGTAACTGATCGCTACGCTCATCTAGTTGATGAAAGTTATCAGAAGATCGAAAAAATAAAAAGACAAATCAACAAAAGAAAGAATTTAGAAATCATCACAAAGCCAGAACAATCCTCTTGAGTGCTATCTCGTTCACCAAGTATGAGAAGATCAGGAACAGAGATTCAGCTAAGAACATGTTTGAATCTCTGAGAATGACGCATGAAGGAAATACGAAGTCAATGAGACCAAATCTCTTGCACTCACTCAGAAGTATGAGGCCTTCAAAATAGAAGAAGATGAAATAGTGGAGATAATGTTCTCAAGGTTTCAAATTTTGGTTGTTGGGCTTAAAGTTCCGGACAAAGGGTACTCAATAGCGGATCTTGTAAAAAAATCATCAGAAGCTTACCCAAGAAATGGAGATCCATGGTCACAACCTTAAAACTAGCCAAAGATCTGAACAAAAATATCTTGAAGAACTTATCAACTCTTAGAGAAATCACGAGATAGAACTAGAAGAAGATAGGCCCTAGAAGAAAGGTAAGTCTCTTACTCTTAAATCTAATAAAAAATATGAAACTAAAGATTTTCAGGCAGAAGAAGAAAACTCTGGCGGATCTTCGTCAAAAGAAGACGAACTATCTCTTTGCTCCAGAAGAGTCCATCAACTATGGAAGCACTAACAGAGAAAATTCAGAAACCCTAGAAGAACAGGCAATCACTATGGAAGCACTACAAATGCAAAGAGCCAGGTCACTACAAAAGCGACTACACAAATCTTTAAAAATCCTAAGAAGAAGTTCTCTAAAGAAAAAAGAAAATTCTTATGGAAATGTGGGATGACTCAGAATCTTCTAAAGCTAAAACAAAATCAGAAGATGAACGAGCTAATCTAGCTTTAATGGCCAACATATCAGAAGACATAGATGCATCAGAATCTGAATCAGATTCAGAAGTGGTATTTTTAAAAATTCTCTAGATCTCAATTAGAAGAAAGTCTGTCTGAAATTATTGAAAGATATCAGTTACTTCGAGTCAAATACAAGAACCTGAAATGCGTTATTGTATCTGAAACTGAAGAAACTAGGAAATAAAAAACAGTAAACTCTGTGCTAAAAGAAACTAATTCTAAACTTACAAATGAAACACAGAAAGCTCAGAAAGAATCTGTTTCAGAAGTTTCAAATATTTCTGATAACATCATAAAAGAATATGATCACAACTTTCAAAAATTTCTAGCTAGAAACATAGAGAGAAACAAGATGGCTTTAATGATCTATGGAGTTAGCAGAAATGGTAGAAAAGTCGTAGGATATGTGAAATCAAGAGGAGAAGAATCATATCAACCAAAGAAAGTTAATGATATGGTTATAAAACACACACCTTTAAACTCACACTTTACATATGGACACTCACATGATATAACATATACTAGTGATTCTTACACTGCAAAACCAAAATTCAATTTGAATTTTGGAAACTCTAACAAACAAGGACCCAAAAAGATATGGGTATATAAGGATAAAATCATCTATGTTGCAGATATCTTTAACAACAAAGCCAAAACACCAATCTTGGCACCTGGACTCTGGATTCTCTTGACACATGACAGGAAGAAAGAATATGTTCCAATGATTGGAACTTAAATCTGGAGGATACATAGGTTTCATAGGCAATCAGAAAGGAAAAATTACTGGCTCTAGAACTATTGGTAACGATAGACTTCCCTCTATAACTAATGTTCTGTTAGTAGATGGATTAATGCATAACCTGTTATCCGTAAGTCAATTAAGTGATAATGGTTATGATATAATCTTTAATCAAAAGTCCTGTAAAGCAGTTAGTCAGAAAGATGTAACTATCCTCTTTAATGATAAGAGAAAGAACAACATTTATAAAATAAAATTTCTGAACTAAAAAGTCAGAATGTAAAATGCGTTATGTCTGTTAACGATGAGGAATGGGTCTGGCACAAAAGATTGGGGCATGTTAGTGTGAGAAGAATATCTCAGATTAACAAAATCAATCTCGTCAGAGGACTTCGTAACTTAATGTTCAGTTCAGATGCTCTGTGTGAAGCATGTCAAAAAGGACAGTTTGCAAAACCCTCTTTCAAATTAAAAAATGTTGTTTCTACCTCTAGATCATTAGAACTTATGCAGATATATCTATTTGGACCAGTGAAAACTGCATCCATCAGCGGCAAGAAGTATAGATTAGTGATCGTAGACGACTATAGAAGATGGACATGGGTAAAGTTCTTAAGACACAAGGACGAGTTACACTATGTGTTCTCTACTTTCCATAACCAAGTTCAAAATGAAAAAGAGTTTAGAATTATTAAAGTCAGAAGTGATCATGGTGTGGAATTCAAAAACAAAAGTTTTAAAAAGTTTTTCAATGAGAATGGAATTTCTCATGTTTCTCTTGTCCTATTACTCCTTAACAAAACAGAGTTGTAGAATGAAAGAATAGAACTTCACAAGAAATGGTCAGAACCATAATCAACGAGACTAACATTGCTAAAAACTTCTGGGCAGAAGCAGTTAACATAGCGTGCTATATTTAGAATAGAATCTCAAATAAGAGCTTTTCTAGAAAAGACTCCATATGAACTGTGGAAGAATAAAAATCCCAACATCTCATATTTCCATCCATTTGGATGTACTTGTTTTATAATGAACACTAAAGAACATTTGAACAAGTTTGATTCTAAGGAAAAAAAGTGTTTTATGTAAGGATACTCTGAATGCTCAAAAGGTTATAGAGTATATAACACAAATATAAATTGTGAAAGAATATATTAGTGTTAGATTTGATGATAAGCTTGGATCTCAAAAGTCAAAGCATGGTGATTGTTTTGCAGATATAGAAGTTCAAATTTTAGGTGCGGAAGACAGATATTCAGAAAATAAAAATTCAGAACTTCAGCCAAATACAGAAGAAGACATCACAAATATTACAATTTTTTTTGAAGAATCCATCCAGAAAAGACAATTCAGAAGCAGCTCAGCACATCCTGAAAATATGATTCTAGGAACGAAAGATGATCCAATCAGAACAAGATCTACATTCAGAAATACTGAAGAATGTTTTATGGGAATAATATCTCTGATCAAACCAACTTCAATAGATGAAGCCCTACTAGAAAATGATTGGATCCTTGGAATGTAGGAAGAACTAAATTAATTTACGAGAAATGATGTATGCGATTTAGTCCCTAAACCAAAAGGCTTCAACATCATTGGAACTAAATGGGTCTTTAGAAACAAGCTAAGTGAACGAGGAGAAGTTATCAGAAACAAAGCACGTTTGGTTGCACAAGGTTATAGTCAGCAAGAAGGGATAGACTATACAAAAATATTTGCTCCAGTCGCAAGGTTAGAATCTATTAGACTGCTAATTTCATTTGTTATTAATAATGGCATCACTCTTTATCAGATGCATGTCAAAAGTGCTTTTTTTAATGGTTACATTGATGAAGAAGTTTATGTGCACCAACCCCCCTAGTTTTAAAAATACAAAACATCCAGAATATGTTATAAACTTAAGAAATCGTTATATGGTCTTAAACAAGATCCCAAAGCTTGGTAGAAAAGACTAAGTAATTTTCTATTAGAAAATGAGTTTATTAGAGGGAAGGTGGACACAACTCTATTTTGTGAACTATTTAAAAATGACATTCTAGTTTGTCAAATTTACATAGATGATATAATTTTTAGATCTACTAAAGCCTCCTTTGGGAAATAATTTTCTAAGACCATGCAGGCAGAATTTGAAATGAGCTTGATGGTTGAACTCAAGTTCTTTATAGGAATTCAAATCAATTAAACTCCAGAAGGAACCTACATACATCAAAGCAAGTATGTTAAAGAACTTCTGAAGAAATTTGATTTGTTAGAAAGTAAGCCATCCAAAACTCCTATGCATCCTACATGCGTTATGGAAAAGGAAGAGGTAAGTAAGAAAGCAGAACAGAAGCTCTACAAAGGTATGATTGATTCTCTCTTATATTTAAAAGCTTCAAGACTTGATATTCTATATAGTGTTTGTCTTTGTGTCAGATTCCAATCAGATCATAGAGAATCTCACTTAATAACAATTAAGCAAATTTTCAAGTATCTGAAAGGTACTACTAATCTTTGTCTTTGTTATAGAAAATTCAAAGAACATAAATTAGTAAGGTACTATGAGCTTGACTTTGTTGGAGATATAACAGAAACAAAAGTACTTCTGGAAGCTTCAAGTTTCTGGGAGATAACCTAATCTCATGGTCCAACAAAAGACAATCCACTATTGCACTATCAACTGCTGAGGCTGAGTATATAGCACAACTAGATGCAGTACTCAGATGCTCTGGATGAAAAGTCAGCTTGAAGATTTTCATATTTATGAGAGTAACATTCCTATCCTATGCGATAATACTTCTGCTATCTGTCTTTCTAAAAATGCTATTTTACATTCTAGGGCTAAACATATAGAGATTAAACACCATTTCATTAGGGACAATATTCAGAAGGGAATTCTTTGTTTAAAACTTATAGACACAGACCATCAATGGGATGACGTTTTCACTAAACCCCTTGCTGAAGATAGATTTAGTTTCATACTGAAACAACTCAATATGGAATTATTCCAAGAATAAAAGTGTAGGTTCTATATATTTAATCCTCAAAATTTTTTAATTTTATTTTGTGAACATGTGAACAATAGTTCTTCATAAGTGAGAATGAAAATTGTATAAAAAACTATCCAAGATCTGAACATTTTCAAAAAGCACTTCATTTCTAAGATAGAAGCAAGTAGTTCACCATATTAACATATGTCAACTCTAAATGCTAAGTCAATCTCTATTGCTGAACACGTGTTGAAAAATTGAAGGGCTGAAATGGTTAAGTTGATTCATTAAGGCGCGAGTCAAATCGGTAACTGTTCAAAATCTTCACGCCATCCCTCTTTTTCAGAAATAATTAATGCAGTTGACCATTTTGTTTATTTTATTAATGAAAATTAAAATTTATGTTTTCTCCTCGTTGGTTATTTATACCTCACTTTCTCACAAACACTTTACACCTTCACTCTTACTCACCCTATTCTCTCTGTATTTGGTCCTTTCTCGCCTGTGTGCTCTCAAAACCCTATGTCTGTGAACAATGGATTCGTTTCAACAAATGGCTCAAGATTCTCAAATTAACATTCCTGGTTCATCCTCTACTACAAACGAAAAACGTATTTTGAACCTTCAAGAACTCTCCTCACTCCCGTTGATTCTCTAGAAGTTCTCTGTGAACTCATAGATGATTTTGAAAGCATGGAGGAAAATGGGTATGATATAACACCTTATATTGAGTTTCAAGGATAGACAAAATATTTTGATCGAATAATCGGTCCGGTTTTCCCCAAATTTGTTAAATAATTTTGGATTCATGCTACTGCATCAAATCATCAAGTAACATCTTATGTAATGGGAAAGAAGATCGCCATCACCGAGGATCTCATTGGAAATCTTATTGGTCATGACGGAAGTGACATAAGATGTAGTGAAATGGCAGAAAAAGGTTCTGACCTAACCATTGTATCAAAAGAAATATTCTCCTCTGGACAACCCTCAAACAAGATGAAATATCTGAAGGACTATCTCAGAATTTGGTCTAGAATAATTCTGGGGTGCATCAATCACAGAAAACCAACCACTTCTCCTGACTACATTAATATTGATCAACAATACCTCCTGTACTTCATTGCAACTAAAGCCAAAGTCCACCTCCCTCATATTCTATTCAATCATCTGAAGACAAGAGTCAAATAAACAAGGGAAGAAGAAAGAACCAAAAGAGATTGGATTCTGTAGGGAAGGCGTATCTCAGATATTCGGACAGAGAATAAACTGATAGAACATCTAAGTGAGGCTCAACAATCAAATGTTATGGAACCATGTGCTGGAAAACCTCTCAAAACCAAGAACTTTAAGAAAATGAAGATTATAGAAACCATTAAGAAGGATCCCACACTTACTGCAAAGGAAGTCATCACCACCAGAAGAGTTCCTCTGAAGGATTTTCCTCTCTTCACTCAAGCAAACTCATCTCCAGAAATTGACCTCAGGTATCTGGAATCATGCAAGAGTGATGGAACAATTCCATATGTAAATATCCTTGATCTCAGGCAACAACCTCTTGAAGTTTCTGCCAAAAAGACAAGAAAGAGGAAAGCTGCAGGAGAAGGAACTTCTCAGAAAACACTTAAAGCTGCTAAAAAGAAAGGTAACCCCTCTTTTGTTTCTGTTATCAAATTAGTTTTTTATCAACATCTGAAACCTCCTCATCTCCTAAAACCTGCTGAAAATATTTCACCTCAAACCATTGATGACTTTGACATAGCTATTGATACCTCAATACCCACTAATCATCCTCTGATTAATCCACCTTATATCCAATTTGTTCAAACTCAGCAAGAACTTGCACAAGTTCTTTCTGATATTGATCAATTTAATCCATTTTTTGAAGCTCCCAAAACCGAAAATCCAAACACTGCCTCTGAAACCACATCAGCCATTCCATGCATCACTTGCCCACTCAACATTTCTCAACCACCAAAAATCTCCACCATAACATCACAAGACTTCTCCCTTCTACATATTCCACCTCCCTTTAATTCAACACCACCTAACTCTCCTATAATTCTTTCTGACTCTCCCACTCCCAGTGACTACTCAGAAGATCCCCTAAGAACCATAATTGATCTAGAATCTTGAGACATCTTTGTTGCTTGACTTTCTGTATCTAGAGGATGATTCATGGTGATTTCCTGTTCTCCTAGGGTTTCTAAATTTCCTCTATTTTTGCTTCCATAGTTGATGGAATCTTCTGGAGAGAAGAGATAGTTCATCTTCTTTTGACGAAGATCCACCAGAGTTTTCTTCTTCTGCCTGAAAAGTTTTAGTTTCATATTTTTTATTTGATTTAAGAGTAAGAGAATTACCTTTCTTCTGGGGTTCATCTTCTTCTAGTTCTATTTCGTGACTTCTTAAAGAGTTGATTAGTTCTTCAAGAGATATTTTGTTCATATATTTGGCTAGTTTTAAGGTTGTGACCATGGGTCTCCATTTCTTGGGTAAGCCTTTGATGATTTTCTTTACACGATCTGCTGTTGAGTACCCTTTGTCCGGAACTTTTAGCCCAGCAAACAGAGTTTGAAACCTTGAGAACATTTTCTCAACGATTTAATCTTCTTCCATTTTGAAGGCCTCGTACTTCTGGATGAGTGCAAGAGCTTTGGTTTCTTTGACTTGTGGGTTGCCTTCATGCGTCATTTTCATAGAGTCAAACATGTTCTTAGCTAAATCTATCTTCGTGATTTTCTCATACTCGATGTACGAGATGGAACTCAAGAGAATTGTTTTGGCCTTGTGATGATTTCTGAATTCTTTCTTTTGTTGTTCTGTCATTTTATTTCTATTGATCTTCTGATCATTTTCACCAACTGGATGAATATAGCCATCAATTACCATAACCCAGAGGTCAATGTCATTACCTAGAAAAAACTTTCCATTATGTCTTTCCAGTAATCGAAGTTTTCACCATCAAAGAATGGAGGTTTGCCACTGATTCTGTGTTTCTCATCATAATTATCATTGTTGTTGTTCTCAACTGGTCCCACTATAGTGTTTTTTGTTAGCATATTTTATCTGACACGATTAAGTGTTAGCACACAGAACCAGGAGCTCTGATACCAATTGAAGGATAGAAAAACACAAGAAAGGGGGTTTGAATTGGGGGTTTCAAAAATTAAAATAGTATGACACGTTTGGTTATCCTGGTTCGTTTGAACTCAAACTACTCTAGTCCACCTGCCAAGTTGATTTCTCCTCTCTCAATCGAGGTCTTAATCCACTAATCAAAACCTTTGATTACAAATCACAAAGACTACCGTTAATGTCTTCTTAAGAATAAACCACAACTTGGTTTCTCAAGGAATTTACAAAAATGTGAATCAAAATGTGTACAAGATTTTTTCTAGAAAACTATATCACAATTGTGATGTTTACACAATGTTAAAGCATAATGACTAAATAAGAGAGCTTTATGAATATTTCTTTGTATGCACTGCAGTTTTCTTTGATCTCCTTTCAAGACCCCTTTAAATAAGCGAAGCATTTGAGACACGGGAAGATGTTTTTGGGAGGTTGATAAACATTGTTAATGCACTTTCCAAAAATACAAATCTTGTATAGTACCAACCGTTACTTATTGATTTGCAATGAATGAATTGTAACGTATCAGAATCTTGTCGACACATAAAATATGAATTTCTTCAATTTCAGAAATCTTTCAGTATGTTTCAACTTGTTACTTACAGAAGTGTAAACGCATAAAAACTTAGTTACATGTGTCAACCTGAAAATCGAATGTGTCGACACATGCAATATAAAAACATGCAGAAACTATTTTTCAATGTGTTGGGTTAATTTCAAAGTACTTTTTAGTGATTCCTAAGTCCTATAATGAAGAGGTGTGCCACAAGACATAGAGATACTATTTTACCCTAATTTTTGCCCCTAAGATTCCTCTATCATCTCATACCCTCACAATGGAACTAGATCACAAGCTAGGGTTTAGGGTTTTTTCTTCTTCTACTGCATCCTATCTTTAGGTTTACCTATGAGAATCACCAAGCATCTTGAAGCACCTTGAATTGTATATCTTTGTATATGTATGCTTTTAACTAACCTCAAAATGTGTATATTTTGTCTCTTGGAATATCATCTTGTAGGTCATGGCACAATTGCCTTCATCTCACCATCTCCTAGCACAGAGGATCAACACTAGGGTTTAGATTTTAATCAGGAGATTTTTGGATTTTTGGGCAATTCTTGATCCCATACTCCTCTACATAGTCATGAGCATCTATCATTGGAAGTTTTATCATCAACTTTGGCTTGAAAGGGTTCAATTAATGAAAAGGTGTAAAATGGTCATTTTGTCATAAGACAGTCAAAATCAACTGTTGACCAAGTGAACTTTTGGTCAACCATCAATTCAATATCCCTATTATCATATTTCATGGTCAATAGTGGCAAAAATATCAAGAGGAAGTGTGAATTGGAGATAACTTGTCAAGGAAGTTATTTGTAGTTTTGCAATTATTTGATTGGTACAACTTTCTCAATTTTTATTGAAAATGTGCAAACTTTATATGCCTAGAAAGAGGATGAAAAATTCTCCAACTTTGTAGGATTGGCCACAAGTCCAAAAAATGAAAGGAAAAAAGTTATGAAGCTTGGAAGTTTTTTGACACTTAGTGAAATTTTGGTTAAAATGCAAATATTTGACTTCTTCATGTCCATTTTTGAATGACCATTTGGACTCAAATCAAAAAGTTGGCAGCATTAAAGTTGTAGATTGAATTTTTCTCTTCATTTTTCATTCAAGGATCATCTAGAATGGTTAAGTATGGAGAAAGATATGGTGACTAGGATTTTGATCTAAAAACTAAATTTTTGCCCAGCACAAGGCAAGTCACGCGCGCTAGGCAGTCATTTCATCAAACATGTTGTGGGTGTGCGTTCATCATCGCTTTTCTATGTGAAATATTCATTATTGTGAAAAATGTCCAACATCAAAGATCAAGCCCTAAATGTGAGGAACAACTTTGCTTCAGAAAGTTTCTCCAAAATCTCCCTAAATTTTGAGATATAATTTAAAGAAGAAGGCATCATGCAAGCTAAAATTTTGCCCAGCAAGGGCTCACGCGCGTGCAGTAAGCCCAGTCAGGCAAGGCATTTTATCAAACAGTTTGTAAGCACGTGTTCATGGACAAATATCTCATTGATTCAAGCTTCATTTTGAAAAAAATTGAACATGAAAGTTGGAGTATGAAGTGTTCTCTTCATTTTTGATTCAAACCTCGTCACGTTTCATGCACCATAGAGAGAGATATAAGGGAGCAAAGATGTGTTCATGAAATGGTGAAAATTTACATCGGCATGCATGAGAATTTTGTGTAACCAAGTTTCCAACGTGCCAGCTCATACCCCAACCCTCCTCACTTATCTAAAACGCATAAGTTGTACCTCCAAAACAACACAAAACACACAACATCTCATTTCTCTCATTTATAATTTCTCTCACTTCATTTTTATCACTCTCTTTCCATACCCTATATAAAGCAAGGCATTCAACAAGAAAAGGGGTTGGTTGAAAAAGAAGAATTCAGTAGCAAGCTCTTCCCTCTCTCTCTCACGTGAAAACAAAGCTCTCCTCTCTCTCTTTTAAAATATCAAGCTTCCTCCAATGTTGTCAAAGCACACTTTCTCCATTTTTCAAAATTTCTTCGCATTTCTATCCATTTTATCATCTCTGCATCATTCAAGCAAGCTTCTCTCCATTACTAGCTCTTTATTTGAGCTCCAACATCACCAAACTCATTGCAAGGTAGCTGATCTAATTTCTCTCTCCTATTGCAGCCTTGCATTGTTCTTTGAATCCATGAGTTTTTGTTTAAAATCTAAGAGCATATTCATAATCCTTGCATTTTTGTGATCAATTTTCATTTTTGGATCGTTTAAATTGCTGAAGAACTGAGGGAGAAAATCAAGATTGAAAACTGTTTGATGTAATGTGCAAATTAAAACAAAAGTATTCATGTAGCTACATTCACGTGCGTTTTTCTCTATCATCCAAGCATCATTTCATGAAATTTTTGAATCTATCATGTTCTACTAATTTCCCTCTTGAATTTTGGTGTTGTAATTTTTGGATTTTATCAAGAGATGCGCAAGATATCGTGCCATGAAAGTGTTGTGTTGAAACTGAAAAATTTGCATATTATGGCATTTGGTAGGGACGATGACGTGTCCCTGTGTGATTGAACATGGTTGCGTTTGCATTTTACAACGCCTTTTCCAAACAACAGGTGTAATAGCCTTTGAATTTTATTTTTTTATTTTCTTCTCATATTTTATTTTAATATTTTCTTCACTTCAACAATAATGGAAAAAATATTTTAGACTACTTTTTCAATTTTTTCTCTTCATATTTTGATTTTGATTTCATTTTTTTAATCATTTTTCTTGAAAATAATTAGGTTTTTATCATTCCTTTATATCTTGAATTTTATTTTACTATTTATATTAAATCAAACAATCCATAAAAAATATTTTTGGACTCCTCTTTGAGTTTATTACTTGACAATATTTTTTGTCTTATTTTTATAAAACTTTTGGATCACAAATTAAAATCATGTGGACATATCATCTTTTATTTGTATTATTTTTGTTGAATTGTGTGAATAATTTCCATTCCTTTTTTCCTTTTGACCTAAAATTCAATAAAAATAGGCTTGCTGATCCTTAGAGTTTTATTGACATTTAGGTTATTTTACATCAAATTTATTTGACCTTTAGATCTAATTGATTAATTTTTGAACTTAATTTCTTTTTTTAGAGTTTTTGCTTGATCATGCACATTAATGGATTTAAATTTCTAAATTCCTATACCTATAAAATCAGAGATGAAGTTGTTTGGAGTTCTTGAACATGTTGAGGCCATAAAAATAATTTTTCTGGAATTTTACAATGCGATTTCATATTTTTTACAAATTATTTTCCAAAACCATCTAGTTTAAGGCTTATACTTGCTAGTTTCCAAGTTTTCATTTCTAAAGAAAATTTTAACTTCAATCCAGGGACTCCAAATTTTATTTCTGACTTTTGTAGGACTTTATGAAGTTAGAGTTTTAATTTCATAATTTTTCAAGTCAAGTTCATATTTTAAAACTATTCTTGACATAGGTGTGCATCTAGGCTTTTACCTTTGGATATTGTTTATAAATTGAGAGATTTTGTACACGATTCTTGTTTAATTCTTGAAATAGCATGTGATACTGACTTGAGGCTTATTTGAATACAAATTATTCAACATCATTGGGTCTTGAGTGTTGATAGGTTGATAAACCAAATCCATTAAAATGGAGGAATGATGTTGATGATATTTGGAACTCTAATCCCTTTCTCTCTTCATCTTATCCCCCTTTATTATTGTATTACATGTTATGGGATGTTGATCTCTATATCATTTATCTAAAAATGAAGTGCACAGATTTCTATTGACCGACCTCAAAATAGGTATGACTTCTACATAAGTCCACTTACGATTGCTTAACATATCGCTAAATTTTGTCCCGATTTGAGAAAATGATCATTCATGGCCCAAACCTATGTTTGCAAGCCCAAGTATGTTAATTTGATCCCTTTTATCAATTATTTTTTAGATTCATTGTTAGGAGGCTTTGGTTCTACCAATCCTCCAATGGATCTTCATCAATTTTGGTCAACGCAGATCACTTAAACATTGTTGATCATTAAAATGTTGCCTTGAGGATTCTTAAATGGATGATATACTTGACAAAAAGCATATGCGACTTGTTGTTGAGATGATTTGGTTCTACCAATCCTCTAATGAGTTCAAAATTCAAGTTTCAAGATGGTTATCTAACTAACCATTAACTTCTAACAATTGACTTTATTTTATGCTTTTATTTTTATGATTTTACTTTATGTACCATTTACTTTAGCATTTACATTTCATGCTATTTTCATCTTTGCTCAATTGAGCATTTACTTTTATGTCATTTTTTATTTTGCTCACTTGGGCTTTTATTTTCTTTTTGAAGATACTTAATAATCAACTTAAACCATACAAACATTAATGATGCTTGGACTATTTGGTTACTATCCTTGGCATTATGGAGTATTGGATTTCTTGGACTTAGGATTAGAGACCTTGACCTATGTTGGAGACCTTGTAACCTTAATTGATATTTTGTCTGGAGTTCTTAAGGTTTACCTCAAGACATTGGGTTTCTTGATTGTTTTGTGTGCAGGTTATTATGATTACATACTTTGTTTGTAATTTGGGAATTCATCTGTATACAATGTTACTCTGCCCAATTTTTGTTTAGACTTAATGCAATTAAGGCTTGGTTTTCTCAGAAGGTCTAGTATCTTTGCTTGCTTGGTTTCAATCCAAAGAATGAAAACTCTATCTTGGCTCATAATGTCAAGTATTAGCTTCTTGTTGGTTATATGGTTCTTCTCCCTATCTTTTACTTTATGCTTTAGGATAGTCCCTTCATCTCCTCCCATCTTCTTTAATTTTAAAAATATTCTCCCTCCTTTTGAAAACTCTTCTTGTTTTGAAACTTGAAACACTTTCATAATAAACTTGGACTTAGGTCCATGCATTTTCAAAACATTTTCATCAATAAACTTCAATCAATTTAATAATAGTTTGACACTTTTTGTGAGAACACTAAAAGTCAATCAATCTCATTTCAAACCATTTTGCAACTTTGGCTTTTTTATCTTTAAACTTTTCTCAAAAGATTAGACTCTTGTCAATCCTTGTAGTGACGCAAACAACTATACTTCTATAATATGTAGTGAAGAGAGATATTTTCCACTTGGGTGTTGAGTGAGGCATTGTTGATTTTAAAATCCAAGCCATATCCTCCACTTTGAGATTATGCAAATTATACTTTCTCATGATTGTGGGTAGTAAGAATGTTTTCCACACATACAATGATGATGATGTCTTATCTCATAAAATTAACTAACACACTTGTGTTTCAAATTTTAAAAAGAGGAACTACGTGTACCCTGATCCCCTATTGCATGAAAGGTGGTACGTAGGCACTAAAGGTTCGCAACCGCGGCGGGTGCAAAAATCATAAAAAATATATTTCTTTTCTCACCTCCACCATCCATTTTATATACAACACATTTTATATAACCAAAATATACAAATTTTTTCAAAGAGGTTCCTGCGGAGTACCGTAGATGTTTAGGGTTCTAATACCTTCCCTTTGCATAACCAACCCTCTTACCTTGAATCTTTCCCCCCTTTTTGGGTTATTCTCTCTTTTCCCATTCCTTTGGAAACAATAAAGCGCAGTGGCGATTTTTTATTTTTGATTTGTATAAAGTCTAGTCAATCTAATGGCTTAGTGTTGAACATTTCTACCGCTACAGTAATGTTTCGTACTACACAACTGAATTGGTCTATAGGCATGTCACTTTCCATAAAAGCTTGGTCCAATACCCTCATCAGAGATTCTCTGTGAGCAGAGGAGTTCATTAATAAAGCCAAGATAGATATTTTTGAAGGAGTCTATAGTAGCAGATCTACAATTCTGTAGTGTCTCATCTTGATTATCTTCAAAATATCACCCACTTTTGTCTCTAACGTAGCTCCACTAGATTCACCCGTGGCCTTCTTGGGTTCAACATTCTCAGCAATTTTCTTTTCATCGCTAACATCTCCATGAATAACTGGTGCAAACACATGACCGATGCGGGTCACTCTGCTAGTCTCAGCAATATTTCCAACATGAGGCATTGACTGGATAGGAACTTTCACACCATCATCCAAAATTGTAGCATTATATTTGTAAGGTACTGCCTTATCTGACTTGTAGGGGACAGGACCCGACAAAATAATCACTAATGGAGTAATAGCCGGCTTGCTATGATACTCTACTTCAAAATGGGTGGGTGCACCAAAACAAGGAACAATGACATTTACCCCTTCTTCAACATAATCAGTCATTATGGAGTCATCTCTAGACATTAAATCTTCATCCGAGGAGAAGAACTCATCTGCAAAGGCATACTCATCATCCAACTCTTTTTTAGCCTAACAAAACTCAATCATATCAACTTCATGGTAATCATCCCTTTGACCTGTAACCTTGATAGTTCCATTATCCCATAACAACTGAACACCTTTCCTCACGATTGAACATCCTCGGGAGTCCCGGCAGTAAATTCGGAAAGACCCATACTAATGTTCCACCTGACCAGCCATGTGGCAGAAAGTAGCATGCAATTGTACAAGATCCTCATTCATGTGCTCCACATTAAAAACTCTGAAATCTCCAGGACATCCAGAAACCATGTTTACTTCCTCTTCATACTCTGCCCTAGGCCTGATTATATGGATGAGGCCATCATCCATCATCTTCTGCAAATCATCCTTTATCTTATTGCAACCTTGTATGTTTGTACTGCATGCATTTTCACCAAATCTCCTCTGACCAGATGAATATCAAAAATCCGCAAGTCGCCTGGACAACCGACCACCATGTTCATAGCGTTTGCTCCTCCATGCTTGGGTAGAGGGTTGTCTTTCACATTAGGGCCCACATCCTTGAAAGATAGAATACCAGACTTCACCAATTCCTGCACCTCGGTCTTCAAAGGATAGAAATTCTCAACATTATGCCCTGGTGTGCCCTGATGAAAAGCACATGTTTTGTCTGCTTTATAATACCAATGCAATGGTGATGGTACAACGGGAGGTGGTCCGGTCTGAACCAACTTCTTCTGAATCAATGCTGGTAGTAACTATGTATAACTCATAGGGATAGGGTCGTAACTATCCCTTCTCTGATTATACCCTTAATTCCCCTGCTGGGATGGTCTCTGATAAGCAACAGTTGTTGGAGCTACACCAACAACTGGAGTAAATGAGGCAACTTACTGATGATGCTGATAATTTATTCTAGGAGGATTAACCCTCCTCTATTGCATAACAACATTTGTATCCCCTTCCTTCTTCTTTGTAAACCCATAAGATGGCATCTTCGCACCTCCATATCCTTCACTCTTTGTTAAACGACCCTCTCTTACAGCCTCTTTTAAACGGATACCCATGCCTACCATTTTAGTAAAGTCACTTGGCGCACTTGCTACCATCCTTTCATAGTAGAAAGCACCCAGAGTTTTCGAGAAAATCTTTGTCATCTCCTTCTCTTCCATGAGAGGAATCACTTAGGTGGCTACCTCACGCCATCTCTGTGCATATTCTTTGAATGATTCCCTATCTTTCTGAACCATGGCCCTGAGTTGATCACGGTCAGGCGCCATGTCCACGTTGTATTTGTATTGTCTGATAAATTATTATCCCAATTCATTGAAAGTATGGATATTGACGCTATCTAAACTCATACACCCCTTCAGCACAGCACCAGTCAAACTATCCTGAGAAAAGTGAATTAGCAGACGCTGATCATCAATATGGGTAGACATTCTTCTTACATACATCACCAGATGAGATTTTCAAACTCCGGGACTTTAAACTTTGCAGGGATCTTAACATTCAGGACCAAGCATAATTCATTCACATTCTGCCCGAACAATTCCTTTCCCCTGAGGTCCTTCATCTCCCTCTATATCTTGTCAAACTGCTCTTGAAAATCATCCATTTTGTCATAAAGACCCAAGTCTTCACTTGGTGGAGGAAAAGGACGACACATATCATCATTAACAAACAGAACCAAATTCACCAAAGGAGGTGCAACAAGAGCAGCATGCACCACAGAAGGTGCAGGAGTAAAAGTAGTCTAAACAACTGGAACTTATTGAGGACCAAGATTGAAACCTTCAGGTGAAAAATTATCTGGCATTCCCCATGGATAACCTTGAGGCTTGCGATTCTGAATAATAGTTAGGGTAGCAGACACAGGAACAGTCATAGCTTCGACAGTAGCCCTTGTTGGTTGAGGTTGAACACTCGGTGGCTGATTCTGAGCAGCCACCAGAGATTCCATCAGAGTAGTGAGATTGGCCATGCCGGCCTTTAAAGAAGAAACCTCCTCGTGCAGATCGCGATTCTCTTGTTCTAAGTTATCCATCTTCCTTTTGAAATTATCCCGAGTGTTCTAGTGGTGAGTCAGCTTGCTGAACGAAGTAAAGAATCTTTGTAAGACACCTGGATATGCATAACTAATGCAAGAAATATGTGTAATATGATGCATGATATGTGGTGCACATGATTTATTTTTATTATTAATATTTCAAGGGACTTTAAGATTTATAGACGCATTGCAAATATCACATTCGAAATACTGAAATTTTTTATTATAATAACTTCAAAATAGGTTACAAGTCTCAAAAATCCCAAGTACAAGATGAAAATAAAGTCTAAAACCCTGAGAAGTAAAGATGTCCGAGGTCACTCTATACGCTGGCACTTTCCTGTAAGTCTGGCAATCTGAGCCTTCAACCTCTGGTTTTCTTCTGCATACCTGGTGGCAACCTTCTTCCAATCACCTGAATCGGGAAGTGAGAAACTAGCATATGACTGAGGCTTAGGAGAAAATAAATCCCCTTTCCTCTGCATAGTCTCTACCGCTCGACTCTCAAGGATCTCAATCAAGTCGTCTTTCTCCTTCAAGTCTGCTCTATAGGAAATCTCTAAATTTTGGCACTTATTCTTCCAAGCATCCTTTTCCTGTTGCATCCTGACCAAAGCAAGTTGTAGCTCTTCTATATCATCCAATAAGGGAGGAGTGGTTTTTACAAACAAATCAGGCATGGGTGTTTCTTGGGAATACGGCATCTTCAACTGAATAGCTCTCGTTTGGATCCACTGAAGATATGGCTCCAAAGAAACAGCCCCCCTAGGTCCGGAGTCTTTCCTACTCTTCTTATGAATGTAACGCCAGGCCTTCGCAATCTACTCCCTAGCTTCCTTATGGTCGTCTCCCTCCTTCAGGAAGAAACTACTCAAAGTAATACTATTTGGTTTATCCCTCATTGAATAACCAAGATGTCGTCATGCAAGAACAGGGTTATAATTAATTCTTCCCTTTGTACCAAGAAGAGGTACATTAGGGAAACTACCACAACTGTCAACAATCTCTATATCCTGGTAGGCTCGATGATACCAATCAATATCTGAGTGAGTAAGTGCCATGATCTTAAGAGCCCAACGGGGTTCCTTCCTGACATCCCAGAAAGCATCAGACTGAGGCATATGATAGATAAACCATCGGTTAAAAAAAATGCGTGCAACATATGATCATCCCCCCATGATAAGAATTCTGAAGATGAATAGAGTAATAAGCATCACCCAACAGTGTAGGAACTGGGTTTCCAATCATGAAGATCTTGATAGCATTAACGTCGACAAACTTGTCTACATTAGGAAATAAGAACAACTTGTAAGTAAGTAGAGCAAAGATGGCCTCAAAAGCGACTGTACTTTTCATCCTGGAAAGGTAACGAGATTTCTCCAATAAGAACTGGGTTGGTAATCCTCTAATCCCTCCTTTAGTAGTCATATGGGCTTCCACCTCAGACTTCCCTAGATGGATCAAAGGAGCAATCTTATGTGGTTTTGGCTCACCCTCTAAACCAGTAAAAGGAACACGACCGGTAACAGGTAAATCCAATAGATAAGAATACTCCTCTAGTGTAGGCATCAACTGATAGTTGTGGAAACTAAAGCAATGATACATCGGATCATAGAACTGGACCAAGGTCGCGAGAATACCCTCCTTCATCCTAAGCTTCATGAGAGGAATGATCGATCCATACTTCTTCCGAAAATCTACATAACACTCAATCTCGGGAATTAGACTGGTTAACTCATCTATCTTGGGATCCTTGAAACTGTATTTTCTGGTCTTTCTTTTTCCAGAATCCATGGTCAAAAGGTACCTGAGATATTTACAAATGGTCACCTTTCAAGTCCCTCGAAATAAAATTTCTTCAAAAGATGCTTATGAGTGCATGGATGCATGATGCAACAACCACACACAAGATCACACATATAGGGTTCATAGGTTCAACGTCACGAGCATGAGGTCGAAGGTACTACCCATAAGGTGTTGGTATAAAAGCTATCACCTTCCAAACAAGGTTCTAGAGGTTCCCAGAGTCTACATCCTTCCTTCGAATATTACCAACTTCCAGATTAACTCGGTAATTAGTAATGTTCTCAAGAAAAACTCGTACGAGCGTAGTATCGCGTGACAACTATTTCTGGATAACTCCGTCATAGCTTCCGCACTACACCTAAAAGGCCAAGATGGGTTAGGTATTCTACGGTCCTCGACTTTAGCAGGCTGCCAGGTCGAAAGCAGTATGTCTTCCTGATTACTCGGTAAACGACACTACAGTAAAAGGGGCCTCCACTGAGTTGGGGATCTCATGCCTCCTTTTTTGGGATTACTCCCTCAGTTAACATGACTATAACGCCCGTCCCATGTTAAAGTTTTCCCAAGTTTGGGTATAGGACTTATAAGTAATCACCAAGCACCCTAAAAACCAGGAATATCTAGACAAACATATATACAACATATAACACATAAACAACAATAGCACATATACATATATAAACAAAGATAGGCTCAACCCACTTAGGGATAGACCAGAAAGAGGTCAATCTTTCCCCGGTGAAGTCTCCATTTTTTCTGTAGCGGTAGAAATGTTTAAGACTAAGCCATTGGATTGACATGACTTATACAGATCAAAAATAAAAATGACAACCGCGCTTTATTGTTTCCAAAGGAATGGAAAAAGAGCGAGTAACCCAAAAAGAGGGGGAAAGATTCAAGGTAAGGGGGTTGGTTATGCAAAGGGAAGGTATTAGCACCCTAAACATCTACGGTACTCCGTAGGAACCTCTTTGTAAAATCTGTATATTTTGGTTATAAAATATTGTATAAAAATGGATAACGAAGGTGAGAAAAGAAGTTTTTTAATGATTTTTTGCACCCGCCACAGTTGAGAACCTTTAGTGCCTACGTACCACCTTTCGTGCAATAGGGGATCAGAGTACACCTAGTTCACCTTTAAAAAAATTAAAACACAAGTGTGTTGGTTAATCTAATGAGATAAGACATCATCTTCATTATCCGTGTGGAAAAAACATACTTACTACTAACAATCATGAGAAAGGAGAATTTGCATCATCTCAAAGTTGAGGATATGGCTTGGATTTTAAAATCAATAATGCCTCACTCAACACTCAAGTGGAAAATATCTCTCTTCACTACATACTGTAGAAGTATAGTTGTTTGCATCACTACAAATATTGACAAGAGTCTAATCTTTTGAGAAAGGTTTTAACATATATAAAAAAGAGCCAAAGTGGCAAAAATGGTTTGAAATGAGATTGATTGACTTTTAGTCTTCTCACAAAAAAATGTCAAGGTATTATTAAGTTGATTGAAATTTATTTATGAAAAAATTTTTGAAAATGCATGGACCTAAGTCCAAGTTTATTATGAAAGTGGTTCAAGTTTAAAAACAAGAAGAGATTATCCTAAAGCATAAGGTAAAAGCTAGGGATAAGAACCATTTAACCAACAAGAATCCAATACTTGACATTATGAGCCAAGATAGAATTCCCATTCTTTGGATTGGAACCAAGCAAGCAAAGATACTAGACCTCTTAAGAGAACCAAACTTCAAGTGTATTAAGTCTTCATAAAAATTGGGCAGAGTAACGAATGTATACGGGTGAATTCTAGATTACAAACAAAGAATGTAATCACAACAACCTGCACACAAAACAAACAAACAACCCAATGTCTTGAGGTAAACTTCAATAACTCCAGACAAAATATCAATTAAGGTCAAACCGCCTCCAACATAGGCCAAGGTTTCTAATCCTAAGTCCGAGAAGTTCAATGCTCCATAATTCCAAGGATAGTAACCAAATAATCCAAGTATCATTAAAGGTTTTAATGGTTCATGTTGATCATTAGGTGTCTTAGAAGATAAAAGAAAAAAACTCAAGTGAGCAAAATAAAAATGACATAAAATGTAATGGTTGAAGTAAATGGTACATAAAGCATAAAAAATAAAAGCATAAAGTAAAAAAAATTAATAATTAGTGGTTAGTTGGATGACCATATTGAAACTTGCATTTGGAACTCATTAGAGGATTGGTAGAACCAAAGCCTCCACACAACAAGTTGAATTTTCTTTTTGTCAAGTATATCATCCACTTGGAATCCTCAAAAGTACCATTTAATGATCAACGATGTTTAAGTGATCTTCGTTGACCACAAGTGTTGTAGATCCATTAGAGGATTGGTAGAACCAAAGCCTCCACACAATGAATCTCAAGGTTATTGGATCAAAGAGATCAAATTAACATACTTGGGCTTGCAAATATAGGTTTGGACCACGAATGATCATTTATTCGAATCAGGACAAAATTTAGCGCTATGTTAAGCAATCGTAAGTGGACTTATGTAGAAGTCGCGCCTATTTTGAGGTTGGTCAATAGAAATCTATGCACCATTTGTTTTGAGACATGATATAGAGATCATGCTCCAATAACACTTAGTGCAATAAGAAAGGGATGAGATGAAGAGGGTGGGAAAGAACATACAAACCACATTTGAATTAAATTTTAATTAAACTATTATTAAAATCATTCATCCATTTTTGTGGAGTTAAACTCAACACCATGGATCAAATGATGTTAACAAAGTTCATAATCAAAAATTCAACCCAAGATCAGCCAGAAAATAATCACAAAATAATAATGCATTTAGTATATACATTAAAAAAAATTAAAATGTTTTAAAATAGAAATAAAAGAGAAAAATATCAACTATGTTCAAATTAATTAAGAAATAAAAAGTAAGACCATAGAAAAATCTGAAATGAACTAAAAAAATTTTATAAAATTTTTGGTAATTTTTTAAAATCAGATACTATTTTATTAAATTGAAAGAAATGAGTAAAATGAACCAAAAATGATAAAAAAAAATACCAAATCAGAAATAAAAAATGAATGAGGTCACCAATATTTGTCACAATATCATTGGATCATTCCATATTTTTTTTAGAATTTAAAAATGCATAAAAGTGTTTTTAAACATTTAAAACAAATCAAATAAAGTGAAAATTTATAAAAAAAATATCAAAACACAAAATAAAATTGTGAAAAAATAAAAATCAGAAAGAAAAAAATCAAAAGTATTTTTCATGATTTTTTCGGATTTTTTGGATTAAAAATGAATTTTCTATGATTTTTTGAAATTTAAAACAATTAAATATAAAAATTAGAAAAGAAAAATAAAGTCAAAAATATGTGGACCATTGGATGAGAGTCAAAACGCGTTAGTAATCAAATCCAAGGGATCTGACGCGCTGTGCATATCATGATCATTAGTGAATAAAGCACTGAATCAAGTGTAAATCAGAAATTCAAAAAAAATGGCGTTGTTTCATTGGTCGAAGGATGACATGTTGGTCATCTTCATCCTCAGGTCAGTCCCAAAACCAAGTTGCTCAATCTTTAAAATTAGAGTACGAGACCTATGCCATTTGCTTCGTCTCTTCAAGACGAAGACAACCACACCTTCGCGATAAATTTATATAAACTGTAGCTCAAGCAATTTGGAAGGAAAGTTTTGAAAAGGGATTTCAAATTTCACGGTCAAAACATGTTTCCAGATAAAAGTAAGTGTTGTGACTAGAACCAGGGCAATGAGAGCATCACAATGATATCAAAGTTTTGAAGAATTGATGAAGAAATCTACCTATTGAAGTTGAGTTGCAGAGCTCTGAAACTGGACTTCTATGGACCAACATAGGGCACGATTCTTGAAGGAAATTATATTGTTAGCTTCAGGGAAGATCAAGGGAGGTAAATTGATTGAAAAATTAAATTGAAACAGGATTGAACACAGATTTCAAAGTTGCAGAAATTTGAGTTATGGAATAAGTTTGGCAGGGTAATTCTGGCTATCCAAACTTAAGAAAATGAATGAGGGATGACCCTCTATTTATAGGGAATCAAATGGAATTTCCAAGCGTGTGAAATGATGAAGTTTGGAGGGAAATCGTGTGAAGTTGCAAACAAGAAAAATGTGACTTCCAATTTGATCAAAACTCATCCAGAACGCGCGTTTTGTTGTGCTAATCACTTCTGGAAGTTCTCTAAACATGTTTAGAAGCAAAAACACGCAGAAACAAAGTGTTTAGAAGCTAAATCAATGATTTCAAATTCTGACTTTTGAAGAAACATCAGTTTCAAGTTACCAAGTTCAAATCAATGGCATTCTCAGCTCAAGGGGTCTTAGGGCATGATTCTTGATGCTTTAGAAAGATGGTGTTACAAGCTTTGCAATGGAAAAAGAATTAAATCAAATGGATGCTTAAGCTGAAAGTTGCATTGAGTCAAAGTTGGAGAAAAATGGTTGACTGTCCATACTTAGAAATATTTCAAATTTTTCTTCAAAAGTGACCTATCATGTTTTGCATCCAAACATGGCCTTCCACTTGGAATTTGCTCTTGACAAAAAAATATGGAATGAAAATAGAACTCTTAAATGACATTTTGAAACTTGAACCATTCAAAATCTCCAAAAATTGAGGGAGTTATGAATTGTTGAAGTTGGAAAAAAATCATGAAATGACCTATAATTTTTTGTATCCTTAGGGCATCTTCCATCAATTTTCTCACTTTGCATATAAAAGAAGGGATAATGTTCACATCCTCAAGATCATTATGAAAAAAGAGTGGGCCAAAGGTGATAAAAATTGACCATGTTATGATCATTTGAAGTCACACATGAGAAATTGGGGGTTCATCTGGAGGACTTGTAATCTTTCTTCATCATCAAGTTTCTTCCTCGTGGAAACTCCTTGAAACTTTTGAAGTGATTTGTTAATAACCCTTTTAAGAGAAGGATGTCTTTGGAATCACTCAAAAATACCAAAATATGAGCAAGATATACTCCTTTGAAGTTCAAATCCCTAGCTCCTAGATCAAGAAAATGCTTTGAGGAACCTTGACAATTTTGAACCACCTTTTTGTACTAACACTCTTTATTTGTAAATAGAAGTTATTGAGGATGAAAATGAGAATTCATAGCCACCAAAACCACTTCAATATCTTGAGAATTGAGAGAAATATGCACTTGTGACCAATGGGAACAAGGCCTTGTCCAACCATGACAACTTCGTCAATCAATCCCTTGCACTTTTGAATCAATCTTGATATCTTGGAAATGTAGTAGACCAAAATAACCTTGCCATGCCATCCCTTCCAAAACAACTTCAATGGTGAGGTTTTGACTTCTCAAGCTTTATTGACTAGGGCATGGAAATAAACTCATGAACCCATGGAGCAACTAGCTAAACCCCATTGCCTTTACCTACATTAGTAACAAGTAAGACAAACCAACATTGCATTTTATTAATTAAAAGGAAAATCAAGACAAAATATTCATGATCACAAAAGAAAACAAGTCAAGGTGCTTGGTGATTCCTCAAAGAGCAAAGCTAAAGATAGGGAGGAGAACCAAAATAACATAATTTTATCTTGTTGTTATTGAATCAATATGGTATGATTAGGGGATCTTAGGGGCAAAAATTGGGGTACAACAGCACCCCCAATGGAACTTTGCTACAATGTAATGTTTGTGTGTATGCATAGGTTAGAGGTTGAAGATGATGAGAGAAATAGGCTAATTTATGGTTCCACAAAGTTATAAATGATGCATGAATGAGTATTTATAGTTTTGGAACTTTTAAGGCAGAAAGGAAAAATTCGGAATTAAAAATATTTAAAAAACTTGACCAACCAAACAATATGTGTCAACCTATATATCGTATGTGTCGACACATACTTAATTTTTATGTTGTATGTGCCGACTTGTATAGATCTATGTGTCAACTGAACGGAAACAGAAGCTACAGGCTTTAAAATGCAAGCAAATGTGTTGAACTAAAAATCAGATGTGTCGAAACATAAAATAAGAATTTCAATGATTTCAGAAACACTTCAGTATGTGTCTACCCATGTAATTGTATTTGTCTACCTGAGAATTACATAATCCACAGGCTTTAAAAATGAGTTACATGTGTCGACCTGAAAGACGGATGTGTCGACACATGCAGTAGAAATTTAGGGAGAAAATTGTTTTTAATGACTTGGATCAATTTCAAGATAATTTTTAATGATTCCTAAGACCTCTAATACAGAGTAGTGCCACAAGACATAAGGATACCATCCAATGTACAAAAGTGCTAGCTTTTCCCAATTTTGACATCATTCAAAATCTTTGATGACAAAGTTGTACTCAAATATTCTACACCAGAAGATTTAATTTGATTTGATTTAGTTTGCAAGTTATTTGATTTATCCAGATTTAATATCCAATCCCATGCTCTTCTATGGCTATAAAAATAAAGACTCTAAACCTAAAGGATTCACGAAGCTTCATGTGAGAGAATATACTTTAGGGTTTCATTTGTTCATTGCTTTTTGTGAGCCATTCTTGAATCATGTTAATGCTTGAATTGGACTGTCATTATTAGAATAATTGTATGATTGAGGGGAAGTGAGAGGGGTCTCATATCTAGGAGTTGTTAGATATATATAGCATGGGTAGTGATTAGGTGTGAAGTTTGTAAAACCATAGGTTGTTTAGAAATTCAAACTAATACTAGTATAGTGGATTTACTTTATCGCTTGGATGCTCCCAGATATAGGTGAAGTTGCACCGAACTGGGTTAACAATAGAACTGTGTTATTTTCTTCCTATAACTATCTTTAATTTGTAAATTGTTACTTATATTGTTACAATTTCTTAATATTGCATTCAAAATTATGAACATTTTGACATTGTATACAACATTTGTTTTGTAAAGTGCCAGAATTTGAATTAGCATCAGAGCAGACACCCTGTTCTATTTTTGGGTGAGCTCCAGGGACGATATTTATGGAATTATGGAAAAGGAAGGATGAAATACTAATAGACCACTTGTTCTAGATGACATCAATTATGACTACTACAAAGCATGTATGGTGAAGTATGATGAGTGCATTCATGACTTCACATGAGTATTCTTGATATTGCCAATCCAGCTAGTACTTTGGGAGAGAAGATGTTAGAAGAGATGTTGGCTAGGGAAATTCTCAGTACCTTTCCTAAAAAGTTTGATATGAAGGTCAAAGCTATTGAAGAAGCACGAGATATTTGCAACATGAAAGTGGAAGAGGTGATTGGGTCACTCCAAACTTTTGAATTGGTTATGTGATAACTGCCAATTTGTAGTTATTTTGTATATAGTTTTGTGGCATTTATTGACTCCTTTTAGATAATATTCGTTGAATAAATCCCAACTTTTGTGTAAATACGTTTAGTTTGTGTATATGTGAGTTTTTGTGTAATTAATGTATCATTTGATATTGTTCCATTCATTTTGTAGGTATTTGAGCATTGTTGGATCATTAAGTAATAAAAGCCAAATGGAAAAAGCTCCAAGATGAAATTTTGATCAAATGAAAGAATAAAGTCCAGAGGATCGAAGAAAAGAAATAAGAAAAGAATTGATGTTTTGTCACCATCGTCGGGCGATGCTGGGGTGATGACAGGGTGAGCTGAGCATCGGGCGACGCTGGGGAGAGGCTTGGGCATTGAGAAAGGAGAAAAATCATGTTGCTTCTATTTTGGGCTCTTTAGTTGCTCACCGGGTGAGATTTTAGGCAGTCATTGGGCGAGACTTTCTCTCGTCGGGCGAGAGAATTTATTTTTTGCTAGTTTGCGTACATGGGTAAATAAGGAGCAGCATCGGGCGGTGTGTTTTACCATCGGGTGTAACACCCCAAATTCTAGATTAATTATTAATTAATTAAATTAGCGTGAATATATGAGTCATTGTGAAGTGTTTTGTATGTATGAGGTTTTGGTGCTTTGTGTGAGTCCTTGTGACGATTTATGATGTGTATTTGTGATGCAATAGCGATAAATTGATGATTATGATGTTTATAATGATGATTTGTGTGGTATTTGATGGGATAGAGGTGAATGATGGGATAATAAGAGTGTTTAGGATTTAAATATATATTTCAGAATTATTTAGATGTTAATAGTAATTATTTAGAATTATTTGGATTTAAATAAATAGAATTGTGGTGTAGAGAAAATATAGGCAAGATGGTCATGGTAAGACCTTATTTCCCCAACGGTAAGTTAATAGAATCAGAGTTAATTAATTTTAAAGAATCAAAACACCAAGAATAGGATGCCACATCTTTCAACATATTATAAACTTGCTCAAGTATAAATAAAAAGATATATAACACTTTTTCAGATGAAACAACAACACTTCCAAAATGATTCTCAAGAGTTCAACTTTATTAGTGCAACTGAAAGCAATCATATTCATTATTCAACATCTTCGACCAATCTCAAACCAACCATTAATCAAATAAAAGTGAGTTTACAATACTCCGACAAATCATCAAAACAAATTAATAATTAGGTAAAACAAGTAAGCGTTCACACCTCCCCAGTGTTACGTATCATAAAAATGACGCCAACTAAAAAATAAGAAGAGCAACCTCTTATAGACTCCACAAATTAGGACTACTCCTGATTATCTACACGTTACCCACGTAGAGGCAACATTCAAACAGAAGGGATGAGATATCATAACAATATAAGAGGAAACATAATAATGAGAAGATAGTAATTAAAGCACGCATAATTATACTTCTTTACCTCACACACCTTTGTTTTATTCATAGCAATCACAAGGTACATCAATGTAACATCAATAATACAAACAACACATAATATCCATCATAATATAATACATCTTCCACCTCATATAGAATCAAGTTAATTAATAATGTAATGTAATTCGACTAACACCAACAAAAATGCATGTGGTACCATCAGCGCATAAGCCCTCTCCAAAATTTCCATATATGGCTAGAGCATCAGCCCACAATATTTTCCAATACAGGCCAAGGAATAAGCCTTCAACATTTTTCCAATCCAGGCTAACAACAGGGCATAAGCCCTCAACAATGCATGTATACAATATGCAACAACACAGCTATGCAAATACAGAGCATGAGTTCTGAACATTTTACCATTCTAGGCCAACAACAACTTTATCATCATCGTGCAACATCATATACAAAACAACGATACAAATTCACACCATCGTTCACATACTTGCACACAACCTTCACTATCGCAGTTTACCTGAAAATACAAACAGATAGGTGTCAAATGCTGTCAAATAATCTTTTATTATGCTACGATTTATTTTTGTAAGGTAGAAAATGTTTTTAGCTTCGTACTAGTCCAAACGGCGCGTCAAACGAACACCCGAGTCAAAAGTTATGGATTTTTAAAGTTTTGAAAATATTTTGGTTCAGCACAGACCAGAAATTGGTTACCCTCAAACTGGAAATTGGTTTATGCCATTTTATAGTAACACGTGACACAAAATTTGGTTGCAGAAAACAGTTTCCCTCAAACCAGAAACCGATTTCTGCCACAACAGAAACAGTCCCAAAACTAAATCATGTACAGGAAACCGGTTTCTCCAAAAGTGGAAACTGATTTCATCTGTCTGATAGTGAAAATTTGTGTTATTTTCACTGTTACGGAAATCAACCCTTTCAACCCCAAAAAATTTCAAGTTTTCAATCAAAATAGTGTCATTTGGCTCCATAAAATACACATACATCATACCTATCATTTCAACAAAACTCATATCAACAATTTGACCAATTTCATCCAATTTTACATTAATAATTCATCAACATATAAAACCCCACAAAACAAGATAATGAGAAATCAAGAACATACAATCATGAGACCTAATCACTACCATTACCCATCATCACGCAACCCATTATAGAGTTAGAACCTCATCCTTACCTTGGTTTGAAGATTCCTAAACCTCTACCGCGAATTCTGCTCTTTTCCTAAATGATTGCCTCCTCTTCTCTTTGCTTCTCTTGTCTCGTTCACATCAAAATGTCATGATCTAATTTTTAATTATCCTCTTGTGACCACTTAACCCCTTGGACCTCTAAATCCATATTTCAACTTTGTCCTTCTCTAATTAATTAATTATTTAATCTAATATAATAGAATAATTATCCTTTTATTTTACTAATAATAATAATAAAATATATACTAGTCTTCTCACTACACCCTTGTACTTCTAAGTTTTTAGTCATACACCCCTAACGCCTTAATTCTCATAATATTCACAATAGTAACCTCTCATCAAAGCACAACAACACATCTCATTATTCATAAAAACACACAAAGACACCGCATTCATATAATTGCGTAATTAAAATAATCTAAATTAAAAATGGGGTTTTACAACTATCCCCCACTTAGAATATTTTCTTCCTTGAAAATTACCTTACGCAGACGAATTCGGATAAGACTCCTGCATCTTGCTCTCTAATTCCCAAGTTGCGCTTTCTCCAATAGCTCCTCCCTAAATCACTTTCACTAGAGCAATTTCCTTGCCCTAAGCTTCTTCATTTCGCAATCCTCGATTCATACAGGCACGACATCAACAGTAAGATTGCTACGTACTTGCACATTGTCCATAGGAATCACATAAGATGGATCTGAAATGTATTTCCGAAGTTGTGACACATGTAACATGTCACGCAAATTCGATGAATTAGGTTGCAAGGCCACCCTATACACAACAGTCCTCGCCTTCTCTAAAATTTAGTATGGACCAATAAATTGAGGAGTTCGCTTCTTCGACTTCAAGGCATGGACTACACCGGTCACTAGAGAAACTCTCAAGAATAAAATGTCTCCCGCTTGAAACTCAAGATTCTTCCTCCTATTATAATGGTAACTCTTTTGTTTACTCTGTGAATCCCTCATCTTATCTTGAATTAACTTCACTTTCTCCGTAGTCTGTCACACAATTCCGGGTCCAAGCACTACACTTTCACCAGATTCATACCAACACAAAGGTGTTATGCACCTTCGACCATACAATGCCTCGAAAGGTGCCATATCAATGCTAGAATGGAAACTATTTTATAGGTGAACTCTATCAATGGTAGATAGTTGTCCCACATACCTCCCTGTTCCAGAATACGTGCTCTCAGCAAGTCTTCCAATGACTGAACAATCCTCTATGTCTGACCATCTATCTGTGGGTGATACGCAGAACTCAATCTCAACTTAGAGCCCAATGCATCCTGTAAACTCTTCCAAAAATTAGAAGTAAAGCATTGATCTCTATCTGACATAATACTTTACGAAACACCGTGTAGCTTAACAATTACACAGATACAAATCTCTATTAACTTTGGCACAGGAAAACTGATATTAATCAGAATGAATGGGCCGATTTTGTCAGTCTATCAAAAATCACCCAAATTGTATCATTGTTCACTGTGTTTTCTGGTGAACAACCGCTGATCTTCCAAAAAGGATAACTTTTTGGTTACTCGCAGGATCGATCAGTTTGATCCTAGGACATATGCTAATTTTTAATTTTGTTTGGACATAAACATTAATGTGGGTGAAGAAATCAAGTTCAACTAGGAAAGGGATGAGTTTGAGTGTAGAAAGTAAATAGAAAGAATGGGTTGAGGAGAGGTTAGGTGCAGGAATTTGGGTAAAAGTGCAGATAAAGTGCAAACAATATAAAGAGGCAAGAAATGTAAAGAGAGAAATAAAAGACTTTGATTGTAAAAAATGGTGATTCAAACGTACATTTTTCAGTATTCTTTCTCACGCAGCGGGTACTTGAATAGTATTGAATAATTTATACGATCAGTTGAACATTCGGAAATCTACATAAACTTCCTATATTTATACTAAAACTAAGTAATCGTCGAGGAGTTGCCTTGCTCCAGGATGAAGACAAGTGTCTTCTACATGCGCTTCGACCCCTCTTTGCACGCCACGTTGTTTTCCTCAACTTCCAAGCGAACTGCTTTTCCCGCCATTCTCCAGATTCAAAAATCTTCCGGGGAAGATACGAAGCTTCCTTCTGGTCGAAGACCTTAGATTCCCTTCAGTCGAAGGGATTGAGAACCTTTTGGTCGAAGACTCACCTTAACTTAGAATTTCTCTAAGTACTTTTCTACTTTGTAGAAGCTTTTTCCAACTTAGACTTGTTCAATCTATTTTTGGCCCATAAGGCCAACTTGTTGTAGGTGTCGAATTTAGGAGCTAACAATCATGTCTTCTCGGAGTATTTGGTAGCCCCATCACAAATCCCATTGATATACTATCCCACTTCCATTTTTAAACATCTAAAGGTTTCAATAATCCCGCAGGCTTCTAATGTTCGACTTTCGACTTCTGACAAGTCAAGCACGCATACACAAACCACACCACATCACACTTCAGTCCTGGCCACCAAAATAATTTCTTTAAGTCTTGATACATTTTCGTAGCCCCCTGATGAATAATCAAACTACTTCTATGACTTTCTTCTAGAATCATCCCTTTAATTTATGCATCATTGGGAATACAAATTTGATTGTGGAATCTCAATACACCTTGCACACCTACTTTAAAATCACCATCTTCAGACTGGTCACCCCCAATCATCAATTCTACCAACTTCACATCTAACTTCTGAGCTTCTTAAATATTGTCCATAAAATCATTGTTGATCTTTACCATTCTCAACATAACACTCGGCGGCGTTAATTCACAAACTAGACTCAAATCTGTGAACTGCTCAATCAATTCTAGCTATCTAACCCTCATAGCGGGCATATGTAAATTCTTTCGAATCAAAGCATTGGCTACAACATTATCTTTACTTGGATGATAATTTAAGCCAAAATCGTCATCTTTCAACATTTCTAACCACCCGCGTTGCCTAATATTCAATTCCTTCTAGTCAAAGAAATACTTTAAGCTCTTGTGATCACTAAACACTTCAAATCTAGAACCATAAAGGTAATGCCTCCAAATTTTTAATATAAAAACCACTGCAGCTAACTCTAGATCGTGAGTAGTATAATTCCTCTCATGAGTCCTCAACTGTCTCGACGCATATGCCACCACCTTATCATTCTGCATAAGTACACCTCTTAGACCCAATTTAGAAGCATCACAATACAACACAAATGATTCCTCAGGATTGGGTAGAATCAAAATCGGATCCGTCATCAATCTCATCTTTAGCTAAACAAAACTTTCTTCACATTAGATGCCCCACACAAACGCTATGCCTTTACAAGTCAGCTGAGTTAACAGAAGTGCTAACTTAGAAAAACCTTTAATAAATATTCTGTAATAACCATCCAAACCCAAAAAGCTTCTAATTTCTGTAACTGACCTTGGAGCTTCCCACTACAATATTGTGTCTACCTTGGATGGATCCACAACAATTCCATCACCTGAAATAACAGGGCCAAGAAAACTAACCTTCTCCAACCATAATTCACACTTTGACAACTTTTCATATAACTTCTTCTCTTTCAACACTTGTAATACAATTCGTAAATGCTCAGCATATTCCTCTTCTGATTTGGAATAGATTAAGATATCATCAATGAATACTAGCACAAATTGATTTAAATTAGTGTGAAAGATATAATTCATATACTCCATAAATACTCTCGGCGCATTAGTAACACCAAAAGACATCACTGAATATTTTTAATTTCCATATCGAGTTCTAAAAGTTGTCTTCTGAATATCTCCATCCTTTACTCGAATTTGGTGATAACCTGATCTTAAATCAATCTTGCTAAACAAACACGCACCCACCAATTGATCCGTCAAGTCATCTATTCTTGGAAGTGGATACTTGTTTTTTATTGTCACTTTA
Source organism: Vicia faba (assembly GCA_948472305.1). Taxonomy (NCBI): domain Eukaryota; kingdom Viridiplantae; phylum Streptophyta; class Magnoliopsida; order Fabales; family Fabaceae; genus Vicia; species Vicia faba. The sequence continues at coordinate 1,218,334,243 of OX451741.1, read as the reverse complement.
TTCAACTATCGGTAATCAACGCATAATCTCATACTACCATATTCCTTCTTTACAAGCAACACCGGAGTTCCCCAAGGCGATATACTTGTCCTCATAAACTTCTTTTCAAGCAAGTCTTCTAATTGTTTCTTTAACTCTGATAATTCATACACTAATATCCTGTGTCGTGCCATATAAATGGGTCTAGTACCAGGTACAAGATCAATTTAAAATTCCACTTCTCTTTCTAGAGGAACATCTGGAATATCATTTGGGAAAACTTCAGCAAAATCACATACTACTTGCAACTCATCAATTGCAGCCTGATTCTCAATAGACAAAGACGCCATCAATGAAAACACATGAGCTTCATCCTGCATCAACTTGTCCAGCTGCCTAGTAGACAAGTACTCAAGTTCTTCCTCCTTGTCGAGATCCAAAAATTGAACAGATTTGCTGTAGCAATTAATATGAACGTAATTATATTTCAACCACTTCATACCCAAAATTATATCTATAAAAAAACTAGATCAACAACAAAATATATTTCATAGATGGACAAAGGACATTTTAAACACACTAAAGAAGTAGTCACCAATCTCTTAGTGGTGTATCAATAATCATTTCTCCATTCATAGAGGATAACACAAGGGCCAACTTCTTCGCACAATCAACAGCAATAAAACAATGTGTAGCACCAATATTGATAATAGTAATTAAAGGAATACTATTAATGAAACATATAACTCTTTTCAAGAAGTCTCCACTGGATGTCTGAGTCCCATCTAAAGCAAACACCTTCCCACCGGTCTTAGCTTGCTTTAGTTTGTGACATTGAGTGTTGATATGTCCTTCTTCGCCACAGTTGAAACATATTTCCGCTTTGTGTTGTTAATCAGCTATTTCATGTCCATCCTTACCACAACGAAAACACCTTTTCACTTCCCCAATACATGAATTACTTTGATGACGAGGTCTTCTTCATTTGTAACATACGATACTAGTAGAGGAAGCTCCCCCACAACTTCTCTTACCATCAGCAATCCTCTGTTTACCTCTTTCGATTAGAGCATTGTAAGGCTTCACACGGTTATGTTGTTGCTTGCCCCTCCTATCATTCATGACCTTGTATTGAGCCTTATTGTCCTTTTCATAGATCCTGCAACTATCTGTTAGAACATAGTTTGGCTCTACATCTTAGTAATAATTTTGATGATAACAAATACATGATATATATATATATATAAAGAACAAATATGCCTTCTAATAATGTATTAACTATGCAGAGAAGTTCTGATGAAAGTACATAGAAGACGATGAGAGACTTATGTTTTAAAAGCTCTGATTTGACACAACATACAGACTTAGAAGTAAATCTGTGTAACACGCTCAATAGAAGAAGTTCTGATGTTATAACTTCTGAAGCACCAATGCTGCAAGTAAAATTTTGATACTCTAATAAGTGAAGTTTAGGAAGAACAAAATAACTCTCAACACAATCATCTATACTAAAGTTCTAAAGACTCATCAATTAAGCTCAAGCTACACTCTGATAAGTGAATACTCTAAAAAGTGCAAAGAAGCTTCAAACGTGTTTGTCTCATCCAAGTTCTAATCATATGAATATTAAGAAACTCTGAGGATCTAAAGTCTCAATGATAATATTCTCATAATATCTCAAAGAAGCAAAGTCTTGATGCGTTACAACTCATTCATTACAAATCAAAGAGTAACCGTTCAAACAAAACAAGATCTGTATTTTTGGAAAGTGCATTAACAACTCTTTATAAACTTTCCAAATTTATCTTATCATGTCTCATATACCTCGTCTATATAAAGAATACTATGAAGAAGAATCAAGACACAACACTATTGCACTTACAAAAAGAAATATCTTTACTAGCTCTCTCTTTCTTGTGCTTTAATCTTGTGTATACATCACTGGTGTGATATAGTTTTTTAGAAACATCATTTGTACACATTTTTATTGATCTATATTTTGTAATACCTTGAGAAACCAATTTGTTGTTTAGACTCAAGAAGACATTGACGGTAGTCATTGTGTTTGTGCAATGAAAGTTTTGATTAGTGGATTAAGATCTCGTTTGAGAGAGGCGAAATCACCTTGGTGGGTGGACTGGAGTAGTTTGAGTTGAAACAAACCAGGATAACCAAAAGTGTCATACTGTTTTATTTTTGAAAACCCAAATTCAACCCCCTCTCTTTCTTGTGTTTTATTATCCTTCAATTGGCATCAGAGCTCCTAGTTCTGGGTGCAAACACTTAACCGTGTCAGAAAAAGATCCTAGCAAGAAAAACACTATGGTGGGACCAACTCAGATCATCAACAATGATAACCATGATGAGAAATACAAAATTAGCGGGAAACCTCCAATCTTTGATGGTGATAACTTCGAATACTGGAAATACATAATCGAAAGTTTATTTCTAGATCATGACACTAAGCTTTGGGATATGGTATCTGATGGCTACATTCATCCACTTGATGAAAGTGGTCAGAAGATCGACAGAGAGAGAATGACAGATCAACAAAAGAAAGATTTCAGAAATCATCACAAAGTTAGAACAATCCTCTTGAGTTCCATCTCATAAACCAAATATGAGGAAATCACAAACAGAGATTCAACTAAGAACATGTTTGACTCTTTGAGAATGACGCATGAAGGAAACACTCAAGTCAAAGAGACCAAAGCTCTTGAACTCATCCAGAAGTATGAGGCCTTCAAGATGGAAGAATATGAAATAGTTGAGTAAATGTTCTCAAGGTTTCAAATTATGGTTGTTGGGCTAAAAGTTCTTGACAAATGGTACTCAACAGCAAATCATGTAAAGAAAATCATCAGAAGCTTACCCAAGAAATGGAGACCCATGATCACGGCCTTAAAACTAGCCAAAGATTTGAACAAAATATCTCTTGAAGAACTTATCAGCTCTTTGAGAAGTCATGAGATAGAACTAGAAGAACATGAGCCTCGTAAGCAAGTTAAGTCTCTTGCTCTTAAATCTAATAAAAAATATGAACCTAAAGTTTTTCAGGCTAAAGAAGAAAACTCTGGTGGATCCTCGTTAGAAGAAGACGGACTGTCTTTTCTCTCCAGAAGATTCAATCAACTACGGAAGCACAGATAGAGAAAATTTAGAAACCCCAGAAGAACAGGAAATCACTCTGAATCATCTTCTGGATAAAGAAAATCTAGCAACAAAGGTGTTGTATGCTACGAATGCAAAGATCCAGGTCACTACAAAAGCGACTTCCCAAATCTTTAGAAATAAAAGCCTAAGAAGAAGTTCTCCAAAGAAAAGAAGAAAAGTCTTATGGAAACATGGGATGACTCAGAATTTTCAAAAAAATTGAAAAAAAATCAGAAGATGAACGAGCCAATATAGCCTTAATGGCCAACATATCAAATGATACTAGTTTATCTGAATCAGACTCAGAAGAAGAAGAGGTATTCTCTAACATTTATAGATCTCAATTAGAAGATAGTTTTTCGGAAATTCTTGAAAGATATCAGCAACTTCGAGTCAAAAACAAGAACCTAAAACACGGTCTAGTATCTGACTATTAGGAAACTAGGAAACTAAATACAGACATTTCTGAGCTAAAAGAAACCATCTCTAAACTTAAAAATGAAAATTATGTTATTAAAAACGAATTACAAAAAGCTCAGAAAGAAACTGTTTCGGAAGTTTTGAATAGTTCTGATAAGATCCCAAAAGAATATGATCACAGCTTTGAAAAATTTATAGCTAAAAACATAGATAGAAGCAAGATGGCTTCAATGATCTATGGAGTTAGCAAAAAAGACAGAAAAGGCATAGGATATGTGAAACCAAGAGGAGAAGAAACATATCAACCAAAGAAAATTGATGATATAGTTATAAAACACACACCTTTATATTCACACTTTGCACATGGAAATTCACATGATATAAAATATACTAGTAATTTTTACTTTGTGAAACCAAAATTCAAACAGAATTTTGGAAACTCTAACAAACAAGGACCCAAAAAAATATTGGTACCTAAGGATAAAATCATTTATGTTGCAGATATATTTAACAGCAAAGTTGAAACACCAATCTTGGTACCTGGACTCTGGATGCTCTCGATACATGACGGGAAGAAAGCATATGTTCCAAAGTCTGGAACTTAAATCTGAAGGCTCTGTAGGTTTCAAAGGCAATCAGAAAGGAAAGATTATTGGCTCTGGAACCATTGGTAATGGTACACATCCCTCTATAACTAATGTTCTGTTAGTAGATGGATTAATGAATAACGTGTTATCCATAAGTCAATTAAGTGATAACAGTGATGATATAATATTTAATCGAAAGTTCTGTAAAGTAGTTAATAAAAAAGATGGAACTATCCTCTTTAATGGTAAGAGAAAGAACAACATTTATAAGATTAAACTTTCTGAACTAAAGAGTCAGAATGTAAATTTCCTTATGGCTGTTAACGACTAGCAATGGGCCTGGTGCAGAAGATTGGGGCATGTTAGTATGAGAAGAATATCTCAGATTAACAAGCTCAATCTGGTCAGAGGACTTCCTAACTTGAAGTTCATCTTAGATGCTTTGTGTGAGGCATGTCAAAAAGGAAAGTTTGCAAAACCCTCTTTCAAATAAAAAAAATGTTGTTTCTACCTCTAGACCATTAGAACTTCTGCATAGAGATCTGTTTAGACCAGTGAAAATTGCATCCATCAGCGACAAGAAGTATGGGTTAGTGATCTTAGATGACTATAGAAGATGGACATGGGTAAAGGTCTTAAAACACAAGGACGAGTCACAATCTGTGTTCTCTAGTTTTATTAACCAATTTCAAAATTAAAAAGAGTTTAGAATTGTTAAAGTCACAAGTGATCATGGTGAGGAATTCAAAAACAAAAGCTTTGAAAACTTTTTTAATTAGAATGCCATCTCTCATGATTTCTAATGTCCTAGAACTCCTCAACAAAATGGACTTGTTGAAGGAAAGAATAAAAATTTACAAGAAATGGCCAGAACTATGATCAACGAGACTAACATTGCTAAATAATTCTGGGCAGAAGCAGTTAACATAGCGTGTTATATTCAGAATAGAATCTTAATAATACCTATTCTGGAAAAGACTCCATATGAGTTGTGAAAGAAAAGAAAGCCCAACATCTCTTATTTCCATCCACTTTGATGTATTTGTTTTATATTGAACACTAAAGAACATCTAAACAATTTTGATTCTAAAGCAAAAAAGTGTCTCATGTTAGGATACTCTGAACATAAACATGAATTGTGGAAGAATCTATTAGTGTTAAATTTGAAGGTAAGCTTGGCTCTCAAAAGCCAAAGTTAGGTAAATCTTTTGCAGATATAGCAGTTGAAATTACTGGTACTGAAGACAGACCTTTAGAAAATAAAATTACAAAACTTCAGCCAAATACATAAGAAGATGTCACAAATACTACAGCAGCTTCTGAAGAATCCATCCAGAAAAGACAATCTAGAAGAAACTTAGCACATCCGAGAAACATGATTCTAGGAAAGAAAGATGACCCGATTAGAACACGATCTACATTCATAAATACTGAAGAATCTCTCATGGCATTAGTATCTCTAATTGAGCAAACTTCCATAGACGAAGCACTTCTATACAATGATTGTATCCTTGCAATGCAGGAAGAACTAAATCAATTTACCAGAAACGATGTGTGGGATCTAGTCCTTAAACCAAAAGGCTTCAACATCATTGGAACCAAATGGGTATTTAGAAACAAGCTAAGCGAACAAGGAGAAGTCGTAAGAAACCAAGCATGATTGGTTGCACATGGTTATAGTCAACAAGAAGGGATAGGCTATACATAAACCTTTACTCCAGTCGCCAGGTTAGAATCGACCAGACTTTTAATTTCATTTGCTGAAAATAATGGCATCACTCTTTATCAGATGGATGTTAAAAGTGATATTTTAAATGGTTACATTGATGAATAAGTTTATGTGTACCAACCCCCTAGTTTTGAAAATACGAAACATCCAGAATATGTTTATAAACTTAAGAAATCATTATATGGTCTAAAACAAGCTCCCTGAGCTTAGTATGAAAGACTAAGTAACTTTCTATTATAAAATGAGTTTACCAGAGGGAAGGTGGACACAACCTTATTTTGTAAACCATTTAAAAATGACATTCTTGTTTGTCAAATTTACATAGATGATATAATTTTTGGATCAACTAAAGCCTCCTTGGAGAATGAATTTTCTAAGACTATGCAGGCAGAATTTGAAATGAGCTTGATGCGTGAACTCAAGATCTTTCTAGGAATTCAAATTAATCAAACTCCTAAAGGAACCTACATACATAAAAGAAAGTATTTTAAAGAACTTCTGAAGAAATTTGTTTTGTCAGAAAGTAAGCCATCCAAAACTTCTATGCATCTCACATGCATTTTGGAAAGGGAGGAGGTAATTAAGAAAGTAGAATAAAAGCTCTGCAGAGGTATGATTGGTTCTCTCTTATATTTAACAGCTTCAAGACCTGATATCCTGTATAGAGTTTATCTTTGTGCCATATTCCAATCAGATCCTAGAGAATCTCACTTAACAACAATTAAGTGAATTTTCAAGTATCTGAAAGGTACTACAAATCTTTGTCTTTGTTATAGAAATCTAGAGAATATAAATTAGTAGGGTACTATGACGCTGAATTTTCTAGAGATAGAATAGAAAGAAAAAGTACTTCTGGAAGCTTCCAGTTTCTAGGAGACAACCTAATCTCTTGGTCCAGCAAAAGACAATCCACTATTACAGTATCAAATATTGAGGTCGAATATATAGTTGTTACTAGATGTAGTACTCAGATGCTCTAGATGAAAAGTCAGCTTAAAGAGTTTAACATTTATGAGAGTAACATTCATATCCTCTGCGATAATAGTTCTGCTATTTGTCTTTTTATAAATCATATTTTACATCCTAGTGCTAAACATACAGAAATTAAACACCATTTTATTAGGGACTATATTCATAAGGGAATTCTTTGTTTAAAATTTATAGACACAGACCATCAATGGGTTAATGTCTTCACTAAACCCCATTCTGAAGATAAATTTAATTTCATTCTAAAACACCTTAATATGGAATTATGCCCAGAATAAAAGTGTAGTTTCTGCATATTTAATCCTCAGAGCTTTTTACTTTATTTTTTTGTGAACATCTGAACAAAAGTTCTTCAGAAGTGAGAAGGAAAGTTGTATCAGAAACTATACACAAGATCTGAATGTTTTCCAAAAACGTTTTATTTCTAAGATAGAAGCAAGAAGTTCACCATATCAACATATATCAACTCTAAATGAAAAGGCACTTTCTAAGGTTGAACACGTGTTCAAAATCTGTAGGGGCTGAAACGGTTGAATTGATGCATTGAGGCGTGATTCAAATCAGTAACTGTTAAAAATCTTCACGTCATCCCTCTTTTTAGAAATCATTAATGCTATAAATAATTGTGTTTATTTTATTAATTAAAATTAAAATTCATGTATTCTCCCTTTGGCTATTTATACCTCACTTTGTCACAAACACTCTGACACCTTCATTATCACTCACTCCTTTTTCTTTTTATTTGTTCCTCTCTCAAAACCTTAAAAGTCTGTGAATAATGGCTTCCTTTCAACAAATGTCTCAAGATTCTCAAATAAACTTTCCTGGTTCTTCCTCTTCTAATGAAGAAAGGTACGTTGAACCATCAAGAAATCTTCTCACTCCTGTTAATTTTCTATAAGTTCTATGTGAACTCATTGTTGACTTTGAAAGTATGAAAGAAAATGGGTATGACCTAACGCCTGATGTTGAGTTCCAAGGATGGAAGAAATACTTTGATCGTCTAATAGGTCCAGTTTTCCACAAATTAGTGAAAGAATTTTCGATTCATGCCATTTCTTCAAATCATCAAGTAACGTCTTATGTTATGAGAAAGAAGATCGTCATCACCGAGGATCTTATTGGAAAGCTTATTGGTTATGACGATAGTGGTATAAGATGTAGTGAAATGGCAGAAAAAGGTTCTGACCTAACCATTGTTTCAAAACAAATATTTTACTCTAGTTAACCCTGAAACAAGATCAAAGATCTGAAGGATTATCCAATAATTTGGTCTAGAATAATTATGGGGTGCATCAATCACAGAAAACCAACCAGCTCTCCTGACTACATCAATATTGATCAACAATACATGTTGTACTTCATTGCCACTAAATCTTTTTTAGCAATTTAAATTAATTCAAACAATTAATTTTCTAAAAGGAACGTGAATATATTTAAATTAACTGTGTACTTGGTTTAACAAACTCCACTATTCACACTCTTAGACCATGTATACTGGAAATTCAAATATATTTTGCAATCCATAAAAAACACAAGAAAAACTGTGAACTACGAAATGGGATTATGATTCCTCCTAAGAGGATACGTAGGAATGCGATCAAAAAACATGGCGAGTAACACTAATTAAAATTCAAACCTTTTTCCCTGTTAAGTAATTAAAACTTTATTTCCTAAAACATCGCGCTTCTAAACCTAGTATCCTTGTGAACAAGGTAGATGAGGGTTGCCTAACACCTTCCCCTCGTCTAGAACCGAGTCCAAATCTAGAATCTCTGACTTTTAGGGTTATTCCTTTATACTCCCTTCCTTTAGGATAAAAATTGAGGGTGGCGACTCTGATTTAAAAACCAGTTTCAACACAAGTGTTCAAGGAAAAGAAGTTCTATGCAAATTTGTTGAAGTGTGACTTTTGGTCATGTGATTTCTAATGGTGGAATTGATGTGGATCCTTCTAAAGTTGATGTTGTATTAAAATGTGAGGCTCCAAAGTCTGCAACCAAGATCCAAAGTTTTCTTGGTTTGGCAAGTTACTATCGAAGGTTCATTGGAGGATTTTCTAAGTTGGCTTTTCCGTTGACTCAATTGACTCGAAAGGGTCAAGCTTATGTGTGGGATGTGGTGTGCGAAGAAAGCTCTGTAGAACTAAAGAAGAGGTTGATGACCACTCCAGTATTAATTTTGCCTAATCCGAGTGAGTCTTTTATGGTGTATTGTAAAGTGTCTAAGATGGGTCTTGGTGGTATGCTAATGCTGAATGGACATGTTCTTTCTTATGCTTCTAGACAACTCATAGTTCATGAAAGGAATTATCCTACGCATGACTTAGAGCTAGTAGCGGTGGTGTTTATATTAAATATTTGGAGAGATTATCTTTTTGGTTCTAAATTCAAAGTGTTCAGTGGCCACAAGAGTTTGAAGTACTTGTTTGATCAGAAAGAATTAAACATGAGACAGAGAAGGTAGCTTGAATTGTTGAAAAACTATGACTTTAATTTGAGTTACCATCCTGGTAAGGCAAATGTGGTTGTTGATGCATTGAGTAGGAAGTCGCTGCATATGTCGATGCTTATGGTTCGAGAGTTAGAGATGATCGATCAATTCAGAAATATGAGCTTATTGTGTGAAGAGACTTCTAAAAGTGTGAAGTGAGGAATGTTGAAACTAGCTAGTGTCGTAATATAATAAATCCGCGAACGTGAGAAGTTTGATTTGAGGTTAGTCGATCAATTAACTTTTATTAACCATGGTAAAGGAGATAAGTTCAGGATTACTGAGAATGGTGTGATGAAGTTTGGCTATAGAATGTGTGTTCTAGATGTTCCTGAGCTTAAGAAGAGTATTCTTGAAGAAGGACATAGAAGTGGGTTGAGTATTCATCCCAGTGCTACAAAGATGTATCACGACTTGAAGAAGTTATTCTGGAGGCCTGGTATGAAGAAGGAAGTTGCCAAATTTGTATATGGTTGCTTGAATTGTCATTAGTCGAATGTTGAGCATCAGAAGCCTATGGATCTTATGCAACCGCTGAGTATTCCAGAATGGAAGTGGGACAGTGTTTCCATTTATTTTGTGTCGGGTTTGCCGAAGACCGCTAAAGGCAATGATTCGATTTGGGTGATTGTGGATAGGTTGGCTAAGTAGGATCATTTATTACCGATGAAGATAAATCATCCTATGGAGAAATTAGCTGAGATGTATGTTAGAGAAATTGTGAAATTGCATGGGATACCTGCGAGTATCATGTCAGATAGTGATCTAAGGTTTACGTCGAAGTTTTGGACAGGTTTGTAGAATTCCTTTGGTACTAAGTTGAGGTTGAGTTCTGCATATCATATTCATACGGATGGTCAGACGGAAATAACTATCCTGCCCTTGGAAGATTTGTTGAGGGCTTGTGTGTTAGAATAAAGAGGAGCTTTGGATAGTCACTTTCCACTAATTGAGTTTAATTATAATAACAGTTTCCATTCTAGTATTGGGATGTCGCCATATGAAGTATTGTATAGCATGAGGTGAAGGACTCCATTATGTTTGTAGGAGTTAAGCGAAAGCGCTGTACTCGGATTTGAGGTTGTACAAGAGATAACTGGAAAGATAAAGATGATCCAAGAGAAGATGAAAGCTTCTCAAACTCATCAGAAAATCTATCATAATAAGAGGAGAAAGGATCTCAAGTTTCAAGTAGATGATCATGTGTTCTTGAGAGTTACTCTAGTAACTGGTGTAGGTAGAGGGTTGAAGTCGAGAAAACATACGCTGCATTTTGTTGGTTCGTATTAGATATCGGAGAAGATAAGTGAGAAGGCTTATCATAGTACTTTACCACCGTCACTCGTGAATCTACATGACGTGTTTCATGTGTCTCGATTGAGAAAGTATATTCTAGACCCATCGCATGTGATTCAAATGGATGATATACAAGTGAGAGAGAACCTGACTATTAAAGCATTACCATTGTGATTGGAAGGTCGGAATGTAAGCCATTACGAGGCAAGGGCATCACCTTAGTGAAGGTATTGTGGGAAGGACCAGCCGGAGAGAGTTGAACTTGGGAACGCGAGGACTAGATGAGAGAGTCTTATATGAATTTGTTTCCGCCAAGTAATTTTCGAGGGCGGAAATTATTTTAAGTGGGGGAGAGTTGTAACACCCCAAATTCTAGATTAATTATTATTTAATTAATTTAGCTGAATATATGAGTCATTGTGAAGTGTTTGGTATGTATGATATTTTGGTTCTTTGTGTGAGTTCTTTTGAATATTTATGATGTGTATTCGTGATGTATTTGCGATACAATAACGATAACTTAATAAGTATGATGTTTATAATGATAATTTGTGTGGTATTTGATGGGATAGAGGTGAACGATGGGATAATAAGAGGTTTTTAGGATTGAAATAAATAGGTCAGAATTATTTAGATGTTAATAGTAATAATTTAGATTTATTTGAATTTAAATGAATATAATGGTGGTGTAGAGAAAATAGGGGCAAGATGGTCATTAGTGAAGGATAAGTGAGGACATGATGGGAAGTTCATTATTAGGGGTCTAAGAGGGTCAGTTTGGTATAAGGAAAGGTTGGGAGTTTTATATGAGCATTCTATGCAATCGTAGAATTGGAAGAACGTTGTGGGAAAAGAGACCTAGGTTACAAAGAGGCAAGGAGAAGCATAGGAATATTAGTAGAGCACAAAGAGGATTTGATTTCTAGAAATAATCTCAAGGTAAGGGGTGTTTATCTTGATTATTGTAATTGATTTAAGGTATAGATAAATGTAGATTGTGATGGGTTTTGGTTGTGATGAATATGTGATGATATGATGAATTAAACGATGTTTTATGGTCTTGGATTGTAAACAAATTGTACCAATAATGTAGAATACATTAGATTTTTGTTATTTGGTGAAAACCATGTGATTAGATGATGTTTTAGGACCTATAATATGCAGAAATTGCAAGATTGGGACTGGTTTTTATGCAGGAAATTGCAACAGGAAAACCTTATTTACGTTGTGTCGTCGGGTGATGGAGAAGTGTCGTTGTGCGACGGTGTTGTCCTCTGGCAGTCGCTTGGCAAAAATGGGAGCGACGAAGGGAAGAAAAGAGTGATGATACTAAAGTGCATGATTCCAAGCGTCGTCGGGTGAAGCAAGTGGAGATGGAAACTTCGCCAGGCGATGGAAGTATGTCATCGGGCGATGGTGTCCAGATTCAATTGGTTGTGTTGGATTTTTCTTAAAAGAACCGTAACTCGAGTTTTAAGGCTCAAATTGAGGTGTCGTTCAAAGCATTGGATAGCTAACGCAATTAAATTTAGTTAGATGGAATAAAATGAGATAAAAGAAGGATTCCCCTAATATCTAAAATAGGATGAAGTTAGGTTCCCCGTGTTGGATTATAATGATGCTTTGTTTATTTAAGATAATATGACGATGATGTTTGTTTATTTAAGATGATATGATGATGATGTTGTTTGTTTATTTAAGATGATATGATGATGATCCTTTTTTTGTTTAATATGATATGATGATATTATGTTGATGATTATTTACTTGAGAAGATATGATGATATTATGATGAAATCATGAATGATGATGTGTTTTAACTAGTTGTGGTCGTTTTTATCATGTAGTTCGCATCATGCATTCATGGCATATTTTAGGAATTTGGTCCAGTGTGTTAGAACATAGTTTGGTTCTACATCTAAGTCTTAGTTTTTATGATAACAATTATATGATTAATATGAAGAACAAATATGCTCTCTAATCGTTTGATTAAATGTACAGAGAAGTTATGATGAAAAATCATATAATATGACAACTAAATCATGCGCTAAAACTCTGATCAGAATACGCGTACAACTTAGAAACAAGCCCAAGTAACACACCTTAAGAAAAGAAGTTTTGATGTTATAACTTCTAAAGCACCAAGCTACAAGTTATATTGTGATAAGTGAAATTCTGAAGAGTAAAGAAGCTTCAATGTGTCTGTCACATTCAAAGTTCTGATTACATGCAGTCAAGCTCAAGAAACTCTAAAATAACTAAAGATCAAACATCATATTTATGACTATCAATATAAAATCAAGAAAGTAATGGTTGATTAATTATAATTGGAAATAACATCTGCATTTTTTGAAATGATATCAAAACTTCAAATCATCAACCTTCCATAATAAGCATATATGTCTCCAACGGATCCTTGAACCAAATGTCTTTATAAAGGAGGCTATTAAGAGAAATCATACAACAATCACGCATACCAACAAGAGCAATCAAAAACACTCTCATATTTCTTATCTCTTGAATTATTCCTTGTGCTAAATTTGTGTAATCATCACAGTTGTGATAAAGCTTGTTAGAAGAAAACTCAAACACATTGTATAATCATTTTTTAGGATTGTAATTCCTTGAGAAACCAAGTTGTAGTTTGATCTCAAGTAGAAGTTAACATTTGTCTTCTAGAAATGTAATCATTTGTGATTAGTGGATTAAAACCTTAATTGAGAGAGGCGAAATCACCTTGGCGGGTGGACTGCAATAGTTTTGAGTTCAAAAGGAACCAGGATGACCATCGTGTTTTATAGCCTTAATTTTTGAAAACCCCAATTCAACCCCCCTCCCCCTTTCTTGTGTTTTCTATCCTTCACAATGATGTTAAGGCTTTGGTCCAGTGAAGTTAGGACTTCGGTCCAATGAAGATGATATGATAATTTTCCAATGAACGCATCAATCCCATAGTGTGGATTGAGTGCAAAATTGTGAAGTGCTCTGCTTCCAAGAGGGAATCGATCCTATTTGTGGGGATCTTTAGAGATAACAATGACTGAGTCATCAGTGAAGTTTTTGTACCACGTGCATGACTCTACAGTGATCCACTACATTTTATGTGACATTGCATAATAATGTGATTAAATGGTATTTGTTGATAAATGGTGTTTTGATAATATATTGTTGTGAATTGATAACATTTGTGAAGGTGTGAGTATAAAATGAAGTTATTATGATATTTGGTGCCTTGCCTATGTGCATGTCTACTATATTTATCCCTTATGTCTTTTATAGTGATTATGATTTACTCACCCTTTCTAATTGAATGTTGTTTCCACGTGGATAATGCGCAGGTGATCGAGATTAGTCCGTAGAAGCATTGGAGGATAGATTCTGAGTGTGTTTATTTTCTTTTGTTGAATAAAAGGAGTCTTGCTCTGATATGTAATATCGGGGTTGGGATACAATGTTTGCAAACTTTGCATATTTTTCTATTATGATTTTGTATTTCTATCATGACTTTTACCATGTTTTAGGCTATGATGTTATAAACATGAAGTGTGATGATGTTAATGATATTTGAACTACCTTTCGTGGTATTTGAGATCATTTTATGTAGAAGATATTACTCATTAATACTATTGTGAAGCTTGAAGTGAATTGTTTGTGGTTAATAGAGATTATAATCAATGGTTTCTTTGCGACCCGTGTTACAGAGAAGGATTTAATTGTGATTTGATGTTCTATGAAGATGTGATGCCCTTTTGTGGTTTTTATTTGATTTTATTTTTCGACAAATTATATGTGAAATGCATGTGGGTTAAAAGGGTGTTACATCGGTCGGTGCGTATCTGAACCTTTTTTGTACTTAAGTTGTAAAATTAGACTTTAGGTTATGGGTTTAGGGGAGTTTTTGCTCCCAAATTCATCACCTCCATTCTAAGGTAGGATTAGCTAGAAAACAACACTAGGGCTTTTCATCTTGATGATTCGAGGTGTACTTCTCATCAACTGGCACTGACAATCCGCGAGATGTTTGGTTTTTCCTCTTTTCCTCTCTACGTATTTCACTTTTGTTGGGTTATGTTTTTATATTTACTCTGAACATATGTACATGTATTGATAATGGTGTTGTATAATATATGTGTTGTACCCCAAAATTTGCCCTCCCATATTTCTCAAAACATTTCAAGAAAAATTCACAAGTCCAACCCGGCGCGTCATATTCAGGTATTCTTTCGCCAAGATATCTCTGATAACGTATTCTCAAATTCAGGTTTGGCTCAAGAGTCAATTCTTTAAAGAAGGTATCCGAATGTGTGAGTTTTCTCGAAGAAATATGGTGAAAAAGTGTGCTGAAAGTGCAGTTTTTACGCACTAAAAAATTCATAACTTGAAAATCGTGGCTCGTTTTGAACCCGTTCCGGTGGCCAAAATTCCGTCTTGACATTATCTACGTTTTCAACTCTCACGGCTGGAAGGCAATTTCAATCAGAAGGTCTTCAAAAATATGGATTTATCAAGTATTTTTGCACAGAAAATTTGTGACAGAAGTTTATTTGCGTCATGTTCAGAAAATCATAACTTGGTCGATTTTCATCGTATCGAGCTGGTTCCGGCGCCAAAATTTCACAAATTGAGTTGGCTACATTTTCACAGAAGGTATTGAGTTCAAACAGTATTCAAAAGGCCTTCATTTTTTGCTCAGAGTGTGTAACACGCTGAAAATCCTGAATGCTGAATATTATTTCATCTGGGCCGAAACTTCGAAAATTCATAACTCGGTCAATTTTTATCGGATTGGGCTCATATTTTTACACAAGGTCACTGACTCATAGATCTACAACTTTGCTTCAAAAGTCGAGACCGGATTATGCTCTGATCAATACCAGTTTTTTATTGAAGAACGTGTCAGAGTCGACACTGGAGCCCAAAATAAGTTTGTCTGAGCTGAAACTTCAAAAATTCATAACTAATTCACCGTTTATCCGATTGAGCCGATTTTCGGACAGGAGTTAGTTCTCGATGTAGGCTACATTTTGTTTTCACATTTCAACTTCAAAAATTGCACTTAAGTCCCTGCGATTTAGCCTGGAAAGTGACGAACTCAAGTGAACATTGGAGGCCCAATTGCACATTCAAAGCCCATTTTCTTTACCCTAATTTCCATTATATAATCACCTTCTTTTCACACAAACGAGAAAGGAGAAAAAAAGAGAGAGAAAACCTTGCCATAACACTGTTATAATATCAAATTCTTTCAAGAACCCTAAAACCTTGAAATCCTTATTACAAATCCCTCTCTCACTACAAACAAGCCATCACAATTACAAACCAACACCTCACTACTTCTTCAGTAAGGGTAAGGCTGGCTTGATCTCCATGATCAAAAGGGCATAAAAGCATTCATGTCACTACTTTTCCAGTAAGGGTAAGATTGATTTGATCTCCATGATCAAAAGGGTATAATCATTCATACATGCCATATTGTGCTTAAACATTAAATTTCTTCATATATTGGCTTTATTTGCATTTTATGATTTTATTTAATGTGTTCATGAGATTCAACACTGCAGATTTAGATAAGATCCCATGCAAGTTCATTAAGAAACGTTGAGGCCAAAATACAAATGGCCAAAAGCCAAAAGCCAAATGGCCAAAAGCCAAAAGCCAAATGGCCAAAGTAGAACAACTTATGCATGATGAGGCCAAAACACAAATGGCCAAAAGCCAAAAGCCAAATGGCCAAAGTAGAACAACTTATGCATGATGAGGCCAGAATACAAATGGCCAACAGACAGAACACAAATGGCCATGAAACTCAATCCAATGGCCAAAGAATGCAGACCACGGTACTCATGAGTCAATGAACACGCACGTGATGCCAGAAAGTCAAACAAGGCTTTTTGTCTAATGGGCCAGAATACTTCAAAAAAACCTCCCCTTGGGTCTGAAACCCCCCTTGGTTTGCATCCTTTTAATTTTATTTTCTTTTCTTTTCTAATTCTTTTTTTAATTGTTTTGATTGTTTTTTCTCACCATAAAATAATTTTCTATAATAAAAACAAAAAAATCAAAAATACAAATATATTTAATTATTATTAATTTCATCACTAACCTATTTTTTTGTAAATAAACTCTAACAATTAACTTAATTTAATTTAGGTTTTTAAACTTTAATCTTTTTCTTAATAAGTAAAAAGTATCTAGAATTAGGTTTTTTTGACATATTCATCTTTTTCTTAAATAAATTATTAATCATCATTATTTATCATTATTATTAATTATCATTAATTTTGTAAATAAACATGTAAATAAATTAATTAACTAGTAAATTAGTTTAACTTTAATATTTTCATTAATAATTAAAATAATCTAGATTTAGGGTCTCCTTTTAATTCTTGTTCTTTATTTTTCATAAATACAAAAAAACACAAAAACACTTTCTTTTCTTTAATTAAATACTTAATTAACTTTTAATTCAGTTTAATTTCAAAAGGGTCCAACGCCCTCGAACGTTCCATTTCAATTTCTATTTTGCACGTTATTTTATTTTGTTGTGAATATTATGTAACTGTTCAAGCCATGTAATAGTAATTAGGAATTTATTTATTTTCCGCATTTTTTACCAAATGGGTCTTTGTTAATTTGGCGATGTATAGACCCGCGCCTTGTAATAGCGTAGGATTTTACTTTCCGCACTTTAATTTCCGCATTTTTAAATTATAATCGCATGAAAGAATGTATGGCCTAAATTAAAAACAAGCGTAGATCACCCAATGCATGATCAAAGACAAATATTAACATGAAAATAACACACAAATTCACACACCACTCTTAGGGTACGCCTCACTGTTGCCTTGCCCTCGAAACGTGGTCGTCGAGTATAGGACGTCTTAGTAAGTCCTTATGTCCGTTGATCCATATGCCTCAAAATAAGTTGCCTCGAAACGGTTGCCTCGGAATTAAAAAGGATCAATGGCATAAGGGTAGCTTCTAAGGTATCCTACTGTTGCTCTGGTGACCACACTGTCCCTACAAACGAATTGACCCGAACACCTCCAACGGTGGTGCTACCTACCCCTCAATGGTGGGATGACACTACCTAAAGGACATTTACACAGCCTAATTCCTTAGGGTAGGTAGATGACTCATAGATACTTGCTCTATTAAAAAAAACAAATCAAACTCTTTTCACACCGACACTTTCTAAAAGCTTTCAAAACAATATTTCAAACACTCTTGAGGACTGATACAAGAGTCGATCTGAAGTCTTTAAACGGAATTTTTTCAAACTCACTCACAATTGAAAAGCAAACATTTTGAAAACACAAATGAGCAAGTACCTAAGAGCCCATGGATAACCATCGATAGAAAGGGTGCTAACACCTTCCCTTTCTATAAATCAACCTCCCGAACCGAGAAACTATCTCATAAGGAATTTTGCTGTGCTTTTGTCCTGTCCATGTTGGAGAAAATAAAAGACGGTGGCGACTCTTGCTTCCGCGACATTTCGCGATCCAGCGTTAAACAGTCAGTTCCAGATCCACCGATCACAATATGCATTACAAATCAATCTTGTTGCTTTCCTTGATCTTTTTTCATTTATGTTTGGATTTGTGTTGTATTAGAGATAAAAGTCACAAGTATTGATTAGGGAAGGAAATATATTAGGTTCTAAACTCTTGATTATAGAAGGAAAACAATTAGGTTCTAAACTCTAGTTATGTGTGAGTAAAACTTCAATATAAATGGTTTTGTATGATGTCAAAATCGGGAAAAATGGCACGTCTATAAAATGGATGGTATCTGTACTGGTAGAAATGTTTAAGACTAAGCCATGCGATTGACTTGACTTATACAGATCAAAATAAAAATCCCCACCGCGCTTTATTGTTTCCAAAGGAATGGGAAAAGAGTGAATAACCCAAAAGAGGGGGAAAGATTCAAGGTAAGGGGGTTGGTTATGCAAAGGGAAGGTATTATCACCCTAAAAATCTATGGTACTCCGTAGGAACCTCTTTGTAAAATCTGTATATTTTGGTTATATAATGTCACATAAAATAGATGGTGGATGTGAGAAAAGAAATATTTTTTTATGATTTTTTCACCCTTCGCGGTTGTGAACCTTTAGTGCCTATGTACCACCTTCGGTGCAATAAAGGATCAGGGTACTCGTAGTTCACCTTTAAAATAATTTTGAAACACAAGTGTGTTGGTTAATTTTATGAGACAAGATATCATTGTCATTCTCCGTGTGGAAAACATACTTAATACCCACAATTATGAGAAATGAGAATTTGCATCATCTCAAAGTGGAGGATATGGCTTGGATTTTAAAATAAAAAATGCCTCACTCAACACCCAAGTGGAAAATATCTCACTTCACTACATATAGTAGAAGTATAGTTGTTTGCATCACTACAAGGATTAACGAGAGTCCAATCTTTTGAGAAAATTTTAAAGATAAAATCCAAAGTGGAAAAATGGTTTGCATGAGATTGATTGACTTTTAGTCTTCTCACAAAAACAAATGTCAAGGTATTATTAAGATGATTGAGGTTTATTTATGAAAATATTTTGAAAATGCATGGACCTAAGTCCAAGTTTATTATGAACGTGGTTCAAGTTTAGAAACAAGAAGAGTTTCCAAAAGGAGGGAGAAGATTTTTGAAATTAAAGAAGATGGAAAGAGATGAAGGGACTACCCTAAAGCATAAGGTAAAAGCTAGGGAGAAGAACCATCTAACCAACAAGAAACCAATACTTGACATTATAAGTCAATATAGAATTCTCATTCTTTGGATTGAAACCAAGCATGCAAATATACTAGACCTTCTGAGAAAACTAAGATTTAATTGCATTAAGTCTTCACAAAAATTGGACAGAGTAACGGCTGTATACAGATGAATTCCCAGATTACAGATAAAGTATGTAATCAAAATAACCTGAACACAAAACAAACAAGCAACCCAATGTCTTGAGGTAAACCTCAAGAACTCCAGACAAAATATAAATTAAGGTCACAAGGTCTCCAACATAGGTCAAGGTTTCTAATCCTAAGTCCAAGAAGTCCAATACTCCATAACGCCAAGGATAGTAACCAAATAGTCCAAGTATCACTAATGTTTTTTATGGTTTAAGTTGATTATTAAGTATCTTCAAAAAGAAAAGAAAAGCTCAAGTGAGCAAAATAAAAAATTTGACATAAAATTAAATTCTCAAGTGAGCAAAGATGAAAATAGCATGAAATGTAAATGCTAAAGTAAATGGTACATAAAGTAAAAGCCTAAAAATAAAAGCATAAAATAAAGTCAATTGTTAGAAGTTAATGGTTAGTTAGATGACCATCTTGAAACTTGCATTTGGAACTCATTAGAGGATTGGTAGAACCAAATACTCTCAACAGCAAGTTGCATTTTATTTTGTCAAGTATATCATCCATTTAAGAATCCTCAAGGCAACATTTTAATGATCAATGATGTTTAAGTGATCCGCGTTGACCAAAATTGATGAAGATCCATTGGAGGATTGGTAGAACCAAAGCCTCCTAAAAATGAATCTCAAGGTTATTGGATCAAATTGATCAAATTAATATACTTGAGCTTGCAAACATAGGTTTGGGCCACGAATGATAATTTTCTCAAATCGGGACAAAATTTAGCGTTATGTTAAGTAATCGTCAGTGGACTTATGTAGAAGTCGCACCTATTTTGAGGTCGGTCAATAGCAATTTATGCACTTCATGTTTGGATAAATGATATAGAGATCATCATCCCATAACATGAATACAATAAGAAAGGGGGATAAGATGAAGAGGGAAAGGGATTAGAGTTTCAAATATCATCAACAGCATTCGTCCATTTTAATGGATTTGGTTTATCAACCTATCAACACTCAAAACCCAATGATGTTTAAGAATTTATATTCATATAAGCCTCAAGTCAGTATCACATGATATTTCAAGAATTAAACAAGAATCATGTACAAAATCTCTCAATTTACAAACATTATCCAAAGGTAAAACCCTACATGCACACCTAAGTCAAGAATAGTTTTAAAATATGAAAATGACTTGAAAAATTATGAAATTAAAACCCTAACTTCGTAAACTCCTACAAAAGTCAGAAATACAATTTGGAGTCCCTGGATTGAGTTGGAAATTTTATTTATAAATGCAAACTTGGAAACTAGCAAGTTTAAGCCTTAAACTAGATGGTTTTGGGAAATAATTTGTGAAAAATAAGAAATCACATTGTAAAATTCCAAGAAAAGGATTTTTATGGCCTCAACATGTTCAAGCCCTCCAAACAACTTCATCTCTGATTTTATAGGTATAGGAAGTTAGAAATTTAAATCCATTAATGGGCATGATCAAGCAAAAACCCTAAAAAAGGAAATTAAGTTCAAAAATTAATCAATTAGATCTAAAGGTCAAATAAATTTGATGTAAAATAACCTAAATGTCAATAAAACTCTAAGGATCAGCAAGCCTATTTTTCTTGAATTTTATGTCAAAAGGAAAAAAGGAATGGAAATTGTTCACACAATTCAACAAAAATAATGCAAATAAAAGATGATATGTCCACATGATTTTAATTTGTGATCCAAAAGTTTTATAAAAATAAGACAAAAAATATCGTCAAGTAATAAACTCAGAGAGGAGTTCAAAAATATTTTTATGGATTTTTTGATTTAATAGAAATAGGAAAATAAAATTCAAGATTTAAAGGAATGATAAAACCCTAATTATTTACAAGATTTTATTTCATCAATAAAAATGATTAAAAAATGAAATAAAAATCAAAATATGAAAATAGATTAAAAAAGTAGTCTAAAATATTTTTTCCATAATTTTTGAAGTGAAGAAAATATTAAAAGAAAATATGAGAAGAAAATAAAAATAAAAAATCCAAAGGCTATTACACCCGTTGTTTGGAAAAGGCATTGTAAAATGCAAATGAAACATTGTTCAATCACACAGGGACACGTCATCGTCCCTACCAAATGCCATAATATGCAAATTTTTCAAGTTCAACAAAACACTTTCATGGCACGGTATCTTACGCATCTCTTGATGAAATCCAAAAATTCAAACACCAAAATTCAAGAGGGAAATTAGTAGAACGTGATAGAGTCAAAAATTTCATGAAATGATGCCCGGATGATAGAGAAAAATGTACGTGAATGTAGCTACATGAACACTTTTTTTTGATTTGCACATTAAATCAAACAGTTTTCAAACTTGATTTTCTTCCTCAATTCTCCACCAATTTAAATGATCCTAAAATGAAAATTGATCAAACAAATGCAAGGATTATGAATATGCTCTTAGATTTTCAAAAAAAAAAACTCATGGATTCAAAGAACAATGCAAGGCTTCAATAGGAGAGAGAAATTGGATCAACTACCTTGCAATGAGTTTGATGATGTTGGAGCTCAAATAAAGAGCTGGTAATGGAGAGAAGCTTGCTTGAATGATGCAGAGATGATAAAATGGAGAGAGATGCGAAGAAATTTTGAAAAATGGAGAAATTGAGCTTTGAAAACAATGGAGGAAGCTTGATATTTGAAGAAAGAGGTAGGAGAGCGTTGTTTTCACGTGAGAGAGAGGGAATAGCTGGCTACTGAATTCTTCTTTTTCAACCAACCCCTTTGCTTGTTGAAGTCCTTTATTTATATAGAGTGTGGAAAGATAGTGAAAAAATGATGTGAGAGAAATGATAAATGAGAGAAATAAGATGTTGTGCATTTTATGTTGTTTTGGAGGTGCAACTTATGCATTTTGGAAAACTGAGGAAGGCTGGGGAATAAGTTGGCACGTTGGAAACTTGGTTGCACAAAATTCTCATGCATGCACATGCAAATTTTCACCATTTCATGAAAACATCTTTGCTCCCATATATCTCTCTCTATGGTGCATGAAACGTGACGAGGTTTGAATCAAAAATGAAGAGAACACTTCATACTCCAACTTTCATGTTCAAAAATTTTCAAAATGAAGCTTGAATCAATGAGATATTTGGCCATGAACACGTGCTTACAAACTGTTTGATAAAATGCCTTGCCTGACTGGGCTTGCTACATGCGCGTGAGGCCTTGCTGGGCAAAATTTTAGCTTGCATGATGCCTTCTTCTTTCAATTATATCTCAAAATTTAGGGAGATTTTGGAGAAACTTTCTGAAGCAAAGTTGTTCCTCAAATTTAGGGCTTGATCTTCGATGTTGGTCATTTTTCAAAATAATGAATATTTCACATAGAAAAGTGATGATGAATGCGCGCCCACAACATGTTTGATGAAATGAATGCCTAGCGCACGTGACTTGCCTTGTGTTGGGCAAAAATTCAGTTTTCAGCTCAAAATCCTAATCACCATATCTTTCTCTAAACTTGATCATTTGAGATGATTCTTGAATGAAAAATGAAGAGAAAACTTCAATCTACAACTTTCTTGCTGCCAACTTTTTTATTTGAGTCCAAATGGTCATTCAAAAATGGAGATGAAGAAGTCAAATTTTTGCATTTTTAACCAAAATTTCATTAAGTGTCAAAAAACTTCCAAGATTCATAACTTTTTTCCTTTTATTGTTTGGACTTGTGGCCACTCCTACAAAGCTGGAGAATTTTCCATCCTCTTTCTAGGAATATAAAGTTTACACATTTTCAATAAAAATTGAGAAAGTTGTAGGCAATCAAAATTCAGCCCTACTTCCTTGACAAGTTATCTCCAATCCACACTTCCTCTTGATATTTTTGCCACTATTGCCCATGAAATATGAGAATAGGGATATTGAATTGATGATTGACCAAAAGTTCACTTGGTCAACAATTGATTTTGACTGTCTTCTGACAAAATGACCGTTTTACCCCTTTTCATCATTTGAACCTTTTCAAGCAAAATTTGATGATCAAAATTCCAATGATAGATGCTCATGACTATGTAGAGGAGTATGGGATCAAGATTTGCCCAAAAATCCAAAGATCTTATGATTAAAATCCAAACCCTAGTGTTGATCCTCTGTGCTAGGAGATGGTGAGATGAAGGCAATTGTGCCATGACCTACAAGATGATATTCCAAGAGACAAAATATACACATTTTGAGGTTAGTTAAAATCATACATATAAAAAAGATATAAAATTCAAGGTGCTTCAAGATGCTTGGTGATTCTCATAGGCAAACCTAAAGACAGGATGTAGTAGAAGAAAAAAACCATAAACCCTAGCTTGTGATTTGGTTGCATTGTGATGGTATGAGATGATAGAGGAATATTAGGGGCAAAAATTAGGGTACAACAACTTCCATTATTTAAGTGTCTTCTATCCGAAGATACGAAGTTTAAAAATCATTGTGTCGACATGATCGAAGATACTTAAATATAAAACAAACCTTATTTTTGGCCCTAAGATGCCATGCAATGCTTATGATTATGAATACATGTGAACAAATCTAAAAGGATGCAAGGTACCACTGGGGATGTAGAAAAGGGAACAAGGATCAAAAGAGAAACCCGGCCAGGAAAATAAATCACTGGTGAATCAAAAGACCCGACTCTATTGAAGTAAAGCCTAGGGAGGGGACAAGGTAGCATCAACTCAGCTAATGAGGAAAAACACTAAAGGATAAAAGTGATGGACAAATAACTGTGAACTACCAACTCAATATTCGAAGGTAGAAGATCAAAAAGATAACAACAATGTTTACTAAAGGTGAAACTACAAACGTTCACTGATGGTAGAAAAAAGATGACACCAACGTTCACTGAAGGTAGAAAGAAAAGAATAACACTGACGTTCACTAACAATGAACTACCAACGTTCACTGATGGTAGAAAAACGATGACACCAACGTTTACTTAAGGTGACCTACCAACGTTAACTGAAGGTAGAAAGAGAAGAATATAACACCAACGTTCACTGATAGTGAACTACCAATGTTCAGTGAAGGTAGAAAAAGAAGACAATATAACACCAACATTCACTGATGGTGAACTAGTAACATTCACTGAAGGTAGAAAAAAGAATAACACTGAAGTTCACTGCCGATGAACTACCAACGTTCACTGAAGGTAGAGAGAAAATAATATAACACCAACGTTCGCTGATGGTGACCTACCAACGTTCACTGAAGGTAGAAAGAAAAGATGACACAAACGTTCATTGAAGGTGACCTACCAACATTCACTGAAGGTAGAAAGAGAAAAGAATATAACACCAATTTTCACTGATGGTGAACTACCAACGTTCACTGAAGGTAGAAAAAAGAAGACAATATAACAGAAACATTCACTGATGGTGAACAACCAACATTCACTGAAGGTAGAAAAAAGAATAACACCGACGTTCACTGGCGATGAACTACCAACCTTCACTGAAGGTAGAGAGAAAAGAATATAACACCAACATTCACTGACGGTGAACTACCAACGTTCATTGAAGGTAGGGAGAAAATATGAAACCAACGTTCACTGAAGGTGACCTACCAACGTTCATTGAAGGTAGAGATAAAAGATGATAATAACAAGTTTCCCTAAAATTCTGGCGTTTCACCTAGAACGGGTCTCAGCTTCTTCTTTAACCAAGGCATTCCTCTTGGAAGGGGTAGTATATAAACTGTATCAAATAAAGAGACTACCACTTGCAAATATTTCTCAATGAATTGTCTCTGTCATATTGAAATACTTACCATCCATTGGAGTGATTTGACAACAAACTGCAAACTATCCATTCATAGAGAAGATAGCAAAAAAGTAACGTCAACTTTTACGGGGAAGTACAAGTTACTCAAGTAAAGAGACCTACTACTTGTTGTTATGTGAAGGATTGTAAAAATGACTTTCTAGGGAAAGAAATATGGCTTCTTGGGGAAAGAAATATGACTTCCTGGGGAATGAATCATGACTTCTTGGGGAATGAATCACGACTTCCTGGTGAATGAGTCATGATTTCCTGGGGAATGAATCATGACTTCCTGGGGAATGAAATATAGCTTCCCGGGGAAATTCCAACATATTCCTACTGAGTAGGTAAAAGTCTTTTCGTGCCAAAATAAATGCATATTCTCAAACCAAAGTTCGAAGCTTGCAGAAATCCAAAGTAATAATATTGCTGAAGATCATAGATTCAAACTAGAAATAAACTGGAGTAAAACAGTCAACCAAAATACATCTTTTGAGAAATAAACTCAAGAGGGAAATCGAAATCATCCAGACAACGAGCTGTACAGGAAGGTTAAAGCAAAAATCATCCACAAGGGGTAGCTCGGTGGGGAAATTGAAAGAATATACACTTTCTGCTTAAGGTTGACAGTCTATTGGAGAGACGACAACACAACTCTGCAAAATAGGGTAATATGTCAACAAACTATTAATGAATGCGAATGAGCAATGATTTTCTAAATTCAACTATGCACGATGTATGTATGAATGTATGACTGTTATCATATATATGGTGATAAAACAAACATATAACACCGGGGGTAACCAGACAAAACCAACATGGGTAACGTCAATACTCGGCTAAATCACATGTAAGATGAAGACTTCACAAAAAGTTTGCACCAACTGAGGAAACAAAATCCTATTTCGCGGCTTAACTTCATTAGGAAGGAACATAATTTGAAAGTAATAAAATCATATCAATACATCAGTACAAGTACAGGGATATAACATCCTCCTCCAGGATTCACCGACGAATAACACGCAGACTTCAATGGGGAAAACAAATGTTTCACAGTCTGTACTTCTACTGGGAATTGCAATATTGATTTCAAATAAGGCAGATGAAAACTATATCGTCAAAACATCAATTGAGGATCTCGTGTTGACTTCATTGGGGAAATATCATACAGACTTCACTAGGGGAGATAGTGCCTCATCATCGAGATACCAACTGGAGACCTCGTGATGACTTCATTGGGGAGGACAACACTACATTGCTGAGGGGAAACCAAGATACATTCTTCAATATTGAGAGTGACTATTGCACCAACTTCTCTGGGGAAAAAGTATGAAGCCTCTTGGGGATAACAACTTGGGGAGTTAAGAAGTTAATCATTACAATAAGAAATCAAACTTATGGGGATTTTAAATCAAATTCAGCACTTGGCGAGTGTAAACCCAAAAAGTTGAAAACCATTTCAACACTTCTTAAATAAAACAATGCCCTTGCCTGACTAACAGGAAATCAAACAAAATGGAAGTACCGCCGAAAGGAGATATTTCGCAAATGAGTCCAACTCAGCATGCACGAGGAGAAAAGACTTTTATCAAAAAAGTGAAGCCTTCACTGGGGAATCAAGAAGTTAACATTATAGCAAGAGGCGAAACTTATGGGGATTTTAAATCAAACCCAACACTTGGAGGGTGAAAACCCAAAAAAGTTGACAAATGTCTCAACCCTTAGAAAAGATACTGCCCTGGTCTAGTTGTCTCGGAAACAAACAACAACAATAATGCCAACACTGTAAAAAGAGCGACATTTTGCAAATAGTTCCATCTCAGCACACAAAGGGAGAAGGAACTTTTGTCATATGAGTTAAGACTTCATGGGGGAATCTGGGATAGAGGCTTCAGACCATGCAAACCCAAAATAAAAAAATGAACCAATATTTTAATGGGGACAATGGGATCACAAACTTGATACCGCACCATACATCAATTGGTATCATCTCCAACCACCTGAGAAACACAAGAAGATCATACATATACATGCAAAAGTTACCTGGGAGAACCTTCCTAGGGAAAACAAAACATCCAAAAATTACTGGAGTTCGTCCATTCTTGGGATCACCACTTTTGTTTTCCTCTTGAATCACAAAATCTAAAGTAAAAGTAATTTGTAAATTCTTTTCGAAAAACAATTTTGTTATTTAATCTTTTTTCTTTCAAAATTACTCTCAATAATAAATGGAGTCTTTGTAAGCAGAATAAAATAATAATTACAAATAATTGGATAAAAGCTCAAACTTTATTAATAGAATGGTAGTCTGCGAATGGCGAGACTCGATGGATGATTACAAAGTTCAGAAAATGGTAATATATAATGAAAAAGATACATTGAAATACAATGACCACTATTCTCCCTACAAACTTTGAAATCCTGAGAAGCAGCTTCTGTTGAAGTATGGTGAGGATCCAAGAAGATTGTTGCTTCAATGATCAAGTCTTGTCTGATGTAGTTACTTGTCAAGAAAGTCCTTAACTTTTTCCTAAGTTTCCCTTGCAGGTTTTCAACTTAGCAGGAAAGTTAGTTCTGTTTATGTCTCTCATTTTTTACTAGACCGCCCTTTTGGGTTTTTGGCCTACCGAGACGCTCCTTTTTGCCTAAGTTTCCCTTTCGGGTTTTCGACTTAGCGAGATGTTCTTTTATTTCTTTAGGCGAAGTATTTCTTGACTACATCAGCATTCATGGGATGTGGGAACTCCTTTTCATCCATAGTTTCAAGAACTAATGCACCGCTATAGAAGGCTTTCTTGACAACATATGGGCCTTCAAAATTGGAAGTCCACCTTCCCCAAGAATAAGTGCTAAAAGACATGATATTCCTGAGCACGAGGTCGCCTTCTCTGAATTCACAAGGTTTAACCTTCTTATCAAATTCTTTCTTCATTCTCTTCTGATATAACTGCCAATGACACAAAGTCGTCATTCTCTTCTCTTCAATCAAATTCAATTGGTCAAACTTGTTCTGGACCCATTCAGCCTCTGACAACTTGGTTTCCATTATCACACGTAAAGAGGGAATCTCAACCTCTATTGGGGGCACTGCTTCCATACCATACACAAGGGAGAACAGGGTTGCTCCTGTTGAAGTGCGGTCAGATGTATGATATCCATGTAAAGCAAAAGGGAGCATTTCATGTTAATCTTTATAAGTAACAACCATCTTTTGGATGATCTTCTTGATATTCTTATTGGCAGCTTCAACAACCCCATTCATCTTTTGCCTGTACGGAGATGAATTTTGATGGACAATCTTGAATTCTTCATAAAGTTCTATCATCATCTTATTATTCAGATTCGAGCCATTGTTGGTGATAATTATGCTTGGCACACCATACCGACATATGAGATTGTTCTTAATGAAGCGCACTACCACCTACTTAGTAACATTTGCATATGAAGCAGCCTCCACCCATTTGGTGAAATAATCAATTGCTACCAAGATAAAATGGTATCCATTTGAAGCTTTGGGTTCAATTAGTCCAATCATGTCAAAACCCCAAATAGAGAAAGGCCACGGGGAAGAAATAACATTGAGAAGTGTTGGAGGTACATGAATTTTGTCTACATAAATCTGGCATTTATGGAACTTCTTTGCAAATTTGTAAAAATCAGATTCCATTGTCAGCCAATAGTAACATGCCCTTAGAATATTATTAGCCATCGAATGTCCATTGGCATGAGTTCCAAAGGAACCTTCATGAATCCCATGCATCAACATGTATGCTTTGTGTCTATCCACGCATCTGAGCAAGACCGTGTCATGATTTCTCTTGTACAACACATTTTCACTGAGGAAGAAGCTTCCAGCCAATCTTCTCAATGTCTTTCTATCTTTATCCGATGCACCAATCGGATATTTTTGGGTCTGGAGAAAATGCTTGATATCATAATACCAAGGTTTCTCATCTGCTACCTCCTCTGTTGTAAACACATGAGCAGGCCTATCCAGTCGCTGAACTAGAATTCGAGGTATATCATTCCAAGTATTCACTTGATACATAGAAGCCAGACTTGCCAAAGCATCCACCATTACATTTTCGTCTCTGGGGATGTGAAGGAATTCAACTTTATTAAAGAAGGGTAACAATCTTCTAGCATATTCTTTGTAAGGGATCGGGCCAGAGTGACGAGTATCCAACTCTCCTTTAATCTGATTTATTACCAAAGCTCAATCTCCATATAAATCTAGAATTTTAATTAAGAGATCAATAGCTTCCTCGAGACCAATGATGCAAGCCTCATATTCTGCCATGTTATTGGTTCAATCGAATGTGAATCTTGCAGTAAAAGGTATATGTGATCCACGAGGAGTGACAATCACAACACCAATTCCTTTACCATAAGAATTCACAGCTCCATCAAATATCATGCTCTAACGAGACTCGGGATCATGACCTTCCTCAGGTAATGGTTCATCACAATCTTTCACTTTCAGAAACATCACATCCTCATCGGGTAAATAAAACTTCACAGACTGATGATTATCAACTGGTTGTAGAGCAAGATAATCTGCCAACATGCTGCTTTTAATAGCTTTTTGAGTGCAGTATTCAATGTCATATTCAGATAAAAACATATGCCAACGGGCAATTCTCCCAGTGAGAGCTGGATTTTCAAAAATGTACTTGATTGAATCCATTTTGGAGATCAACCAAGTGGTGTGATTCAACATATACTGCCGCAAAAATTTTTCCGCCCAGGCCAGAGCACAACATGTCTATTCCATCATAGAATACCGTGACTCGCAGTCATTAAACTTTTTACTGAGATGATAAATGGCATACTCTTTCTTCCCTGTTTCATCTTGGTGTCCCAGGATATAGCCCATGGAATTATCTAACACTATCAGATACATAATCAATGGTCTTCCTTAAACAGGAGGGAGCAAGATAGGAGGTTCAAGAAGATATCCTTTAATACTTTCAAATGCCCTTTGGTAGTCATCTGTCCGCAAACAACCTTGATCTTTCTTTAACAACTTAAAGATCAGTTTACACGTTGCAGTCATGTGGGAAATGAATATGGAGATGTAATTCAAATGCCCGAGAAAACCTATGACTTTCTTTTCAATTCTCGTTGCTGGCATTTCTTGAATTTCTTTGACTTTATCAGGGACAACTTCAATCCCTCTTTGGATGATAATGAAACCCAACATTTTCCCTAATCGAACATCGAAGGTACATTTATTTGGATTCAAGCGGAGACGATACTTCCTCAAGCGCTGAAACAACTTCAGTAAATCTTCTATATTCCCTTCTTTAGTCTGAGATTTAGAAATCATATCATAAACATATACTTCAATTCCCTTGTGCATAAGATCATGGAATAGGGTTGTCATGGCCCTCTTGTACGTTGCACCAGCGTTCTTCAACCCGTAGGGAAACACTCTATAACAGAATATTCCCCAGGGTGTGATAAACGTTGTTTTTTCCATGTCCTCAGGGGCCATCCTTATTTGATTATATCTGGAAAATCCATCCATGAACAAGAAAAATTTCAATTTTGTTGTGCTATCCACTAACATATCAATGTGTGGAAATGGAAAATCATCTTTTGGACTAGATTTATTTAGACCTCTGTAATCTATGCACATGTGAACTTTTTCGTCTTTCTTCGGTACTAGGGTAATATTAGCAATCCACTAAGGGTACACTGATGTCACAAGAAAACCGGCATTAATCTGCTTTAAAACTTCTTCTTTGATTTTTACTGCCATATCAGGGTGTGTTCTTCGCAGCTTCTGCTTGATTGGCGGGCACTCTGGCTTCAGCAGTAAATGGTGCTCTATAATATATGTATCCAAACCAGTCATATCTTGGTAAGACCAAGAAAAAATGTCCACATATTCTTTCAACATTTCAATCAACATGCTCTTCACATCAGGATGCAACAATGCTCTAATCTTGACTTCCTTCGGATCTTCTTCTGAACCCAAATTGATTACTTCCAATGACTCTTTATTTGGCTGAATAGCATTCATCTCGCGCTCAAGAAACCTTGAGACCTCTTCTGGAATCTCATCATAGTCTTCTTCTTTTGCCCCATACACAGGACATTCAAAGTTGGGAGAGGGTGCAAGGTCATTGTATTCAACGGGTTTTTTAATTAATCTGCACATATAATTTATGATTGTTTTTAGAAACTGACACATATAACAAGTGATTATACACATTCAATTTCAGTTATTATTCATTTTGAAAGGTTTTTTCCGATTACCATTTTCCAAGAAAAAGCAGAAAATAAAAACACATTATGGGAAACAAAGACAACTTTTGTTATTGATTTTAAAGATCAAAGAAAACAGATAAGCCCATACAATATCAATACTTTCACCTTGGGCAGGGTGAAAGCTTTTCGAAAAGATTAAAAAAAACAAATTACTTTGAGACATGTATGCAAGAGGGAACATCAATTGTGATCCAGTTTTGAACCCTAACTCTGTGCGTCACAAAATTTTGCATTTTTAGCTCTGCTTCATCTTCCACAATGGCATTACTCCTGGAAACAATTGGATGAAGATAACCCCCGCTACGAAAGATGTCTTGATACTTACCTGCAGCATATTTAAGCTTCGTGTTCTTACCTTTATCATTATTTACAGAGAATCCCAAGCCAACTCTGTTCTTGTTTACAGGTGGATCAACAATTTGTCCTCATACTTCACTATGGCCATTATGCATAACCTGTTGTGCATCCTTAAACAAAACTATAGAACTCTCATTTCCTCTTATATTATCAATGGATAAAGCTTGGAACTGGGTTCCAACTGCAGCTTCATCCGCCTCCACAATAATGAAAGAGGACAAATGAGATATCAATAATACTTGTTCTCCATTTATAATTACCACTTTTCCTTCACGCACAAACTTAAACTTATAGTGTAAATTCGAAGTGACAGCCCCTGCCTCATGTATCCATGGTCGTCCCAATAAACAGCTGTAAGCGGGTATAATATTCATGACCTGGAAAGTAATCTGAAACAAATGTGGGCCTATTTGAATAGGCAAGTCCACCTCACCAATAATAGATTTCCTTGATCCATCAAACACTTTCACAATAATGCCACTCGAGGGCATGGGCATTCCTTTATATTTCAACTTCATAAGCGTGCTCCTCGGTATAACGTTCAATGCAAATCCATTATCAATTAGTACATTGGATAATGAATCATTATTGCAGTTCATAGAGATGTGGAGGGCCAAATTGTGATACCTTCCTTCATCGGGCAATTCATCATTGCAGAAAATCAGGTTATTACATGATGTAATGTTCCCTACCACACAGCTGAATTGGTCTACTGGCATATCACTTTCCACGAAATCTTGGTCCAATACCCTCATCAAAGATTCTCTATGAGCAGAGGAGTTCATAAGCAAAGCCAAAATAGAAATTTTTGACGGAGTTTGCAACAATTGTTCTACGATCCTGTAATCGCTCATCTTTATAATCTTCAAAATATCATCCACCTCTTTTTCTAGTGTATCTCCACTAGATTCACCTGCAGCCTTCTTGGGTGCAACATCTTTAACAAATTTCTTATCAGCATCAACACTTCTTCTAATGACAGGCGCGAACACACAACCACTACGGGTCACTCGGCTAGCCTCAGCAATATTTCCAACATTAGGCATAGGCTGGATGGGAACTTCCATACCATCCTCTAAAATTGTAGCATTATACTTGTAAGGTACAACCTTGTCTGAATTGTAAGGAACATGGCCTGTCAAGCTAATCACCAATGGAGTAATAGTTGGCTTGCCATGATATTCAACTTCAAAAGGAGTAGGCATAACAAAATAAGGCACAATAACATTTACTCCATCTTCAACACATTCAGTCATTACTGAGTCATCTCTGGAAAACATATCTTCATCTGAAGAGAAGAACTCATCTGCAGAGGCATACTCATCATTTAACGCTATCCCATCCAAACAATCTTCAATCATATTAACATAATCATCCATATTTCCTAAAACCTTGAAGGTACCGTTGTCTAACAATAACTGAATACCTTTTCTCACAATGGAACAACCACGTGAATCTCTGCAGCAGATCCGGCAAGACCCATAATGGTGCCTTTCTTGACCTTTCATATGGCAGAAGGTAGCATGCCACTACACCAAGTCATCATTCATATATTCCACATCGAAGATTCTGAACTCTCCAAGACATCCAGAAACCATGTTTACTTCCTTCTCATACTCTGCCCTACGCCTGATTATATGGATGAGGCCCTCATCTATCATCTCTTACAAATCAGCCTTTATCTTGTCACAACCTTGTATATATGTGCTGCAAATACCACAACCAGCATGGTCATGTTCATAGTAACTAAACTCGCAGAGGTCAGCATGCATTTTTACCAAATCTCCTCTAACCAATTTAATATCAAAAATCTGAAAGTCGCCTAGACAACCAGCCACCATGTTCACAACATTTTCTCCCCCATGCTTTGGAAGAGGATTATCTTTCACGTTCGAACCAACATCTTTAAAGGATAAGATACCAGTCCTCACCAATTTTTGTACTTCGGTTTTCAAAGGATAGGAGTTCTCAACATTGTGCCCTGGTGCTCCCTAATGAAAAGTACATGTTTGGTCTACCTTATAATACCAAAGCAACGATAATGGTATAGTGGGAGGTGGTCTGGTCTGAACCAAATTATTTTGAATTAACGTAGGGAGTAATTCTGTATATCTCATACGGATAGGGTCATAATTCTCCCTCCTATGATTATACCCTTTATTCCCCTGATAGGACGGTTTATGATAAGCAACGGTGGTTGGAGCTACACCAACAAATGGAGTCACTGAGGCGACCTGTCGATGACGCTGACAATTTCTTCTAGAGGGATTATCCCTTCTCTCTTGCATAACAGCATTTGTATCTCCT
Source organism: Vicia faba (assembly GCA_948472305.1). Lineage (NCBI taxonomy): Eukaryota > Viridiplantae > Streptophyta > Magnoliopsida > Fabales > Fabaceae > Vicia > Vicia faba. The sequence continues at coordinate 1,218,299,996 of OX451741.1, read as the reverse complement.
TCCTTCTTTTTAGCAAAACGATAGGGTGGCTTCTTCGTACTTCTGGAACTTTCACTTTTTGTTAGACAACCCTCTCTTATAGCCTCTTCCAAATGGATACCCATGTCTACCATTTCAGTAAATTCACTTGGCGCACTCGCTACCATCCTCTCATAGTAGAAAGCATCAGAGTCTTCAGCAAAATCTTAGTCATCTCCTTTTCTTCCATTGGAGGAATCACTTGGGAGGCTACCTCACGCCATCTTTGTGCATATTCCTTAAATGATTCTATGTCTTTCTGGACCATGGCCCTGAGTTGATCATATTCAGGCGCCATGTCCACATTATACTTGTACTGTCTGATAAATGCTTCTCCCAAGTCGTTGAAAGTATGAATATTGGCATTGTCCAAACTCATGTAACACTTCAACGCAACACCAATCAAGCCATCCTTAAAAAAGTGAATCAGCTGACGTTGATCATCAGTGCGGGTAGAAATTCTTCTTAGATACATCACAAGATGAGCACGAGAACAAGTATCCCCCTTGTACTTCTTGAATTCCCGAACTTTAAACTTTGCAAGTATCTTGACATTTGGGACCAAGCACAAATCATTCACATTATGCCCGAACAATTCCTTTCCTCTGAGGGCCTTCATCTCCCTCTACATATTGTCAAATTGATCCTAAAAAAATTCCATTTGATCATAGAGACCCAAGCCTTCACTTGGTGGAGGAAAAGGACGATAAGCTTCATCATTCACAAATGGCACAACAATCACTGAAGGAGGTGCAGCAGGAGTAACATGCACCACAGGAGGTGCAGGAGTAACAGTAGTCTGAACAATTGGAGTAAATTGAGGACCAAGACTAAAACCCTCTGGCACAAAGTTTTCTGGCATTCCCCATGGATAACCTTGAGGCATGTGATTCTGAACAATAGTTGGAGTAGAAGACACAGGAACAGTTGGAGCTTCAGTAGTAATTGTTGTCTGTTAAGGCTAAGTAATCTGTGACTAATTCTAAGCAGCCACCAAAGATTCAATCAGAGCAGTAAGATTAGCCATACCAGCCTTCAGAGCAGAAACCTCGTCGTGCAGCTCATGATTCTCTTGTTCTAAGTTATCCATCTTCCTTCTGAAATTAGCTCGGGTATTGTACTGGTGAAACAACTTGCTGAACAAAGTAAAGACTCTCAGTAAGACACCCGGATATGAACAAAAATGCAATAAATATGTAAAATATCATGCATGATGTGCAATGCACGTGATTTATTTTATTATTATTATTTCAAGGGACTTAAATATTTTATAACAATTTACAAATATCAAAGGAATAACACATTTGAACTACTGGAATTTTTTTATTATAATAACTTTAAAATGGATTACAAGTTTCAACAATCCCAAGTACAAGATGAAAATAAAGTCTAAAACCCTAAGAAATAAAGCTAATGGATATCACTCTATTCGCTGGTGCTTCCTTGTAAGTCTGGCAATCTGAGTCTTCAACCTCTGGTTTTCTTCCACATATCTGGTGGCAACTTCCTTCCAATCACCTGAATCAGGAAGTGAGCAACCAGCATCTGACTGAGGCTTAGGGGAAAATAAATCCCCTTGCCTCTCCATGGTCTCTACAGCCCGACTCTCAAGAATCTCAATCAAGTCGTCATTCTCCTTCAAGTTTGCTCTGTAGGAAATCTCTAGAGTTTGGTACTTATTCTTCCAAGCTTCCTTTTCCTGTTGCATCCTGACAAAATCAAGTTGTAGCTCTTCCACATCATCCAATAAGGGAGGAGTGGTCTTCATAAACAAATCAGACATAGGTGTTTCCCGAGAATACAACATCTTCAACTTAAGACTGGTATAAATGTGATGCCAGGCCTTCGCAATCTGCTCCCTAGCTTCCTTATGGTCTTCTCCCACTTTTAGGAAGAAACTACTCAAATGAATACTATTTGGTTTATCCCTCATTGGATAACCAAGTTGTTGTCTTGCAAGAACAGGGTTGTAGTTAATTCCTCCCTTTGTACCCAGAAGAGGTACATTGGGGAAACTAACACAATTGTCGACAATCTCTACAGCATGGTAAGCCTGATGGTACCAAACAATATCCAAGTGAGTAAGTGCCATGATCTTAGGAGCCCAATGGGGTTCCTTCCTAACATACCAGAAAGCATCAGACTGAGGCAAATGAGAAGTAAACCATAGATACAACAGAGGCGTGCAACAGATAATTATACCCCCATGATAAAAATCCTGAAGATGAATAGAGTAATAAGAATCACCCAATAATGTAGGAACTGGGTTTCCAATCATGAAGATCATGATAGCATTAATGTCAACAAATTTGTCCACATTAGGAAACAAGAATAACCCGTAAGCAAGTAGAGCAAAGATGGCCTCAAAAGCGATTGTACTCTTCATCTTGGAAAAGTAATGAGCTTTATCTAATAAGAACTGAGTCGGTAATCCTCTAATCCCTCCTTTAGTAGTCATGTGGGCTTCAACCCCAAACTTCCCCAGATGGATCAAACGCCAATCTCATGTGGTTTTGGCTCACCCTCCAAACCAGTAAAAGGAATATGATTGATAATAGGCAAACCTAACAGATAAGAATACTCCTCTAGTGTAGGCATTAACTAATAGTCAGGGAAAGTAAACCAAGGTCGAGAGAATACCCTCCTTTATCCTAAGCTTCATGAGAGAAATGATGGACCCATACTTCCTCCGAAAATATACAGAACACTCAATCTCGAGAATCAGACTCATCAACTCATCTATTTTGGGATCTTTGAAACTGTATTTTTCGGTCTTTCTTTTTCCTGAATCCATAGTCAAAAGTTACCTGAGATATCCACAAATAGTCAACTTTTAAGTCCCTTGAAATAAAATTTCTTCAAAAGATGCTTATGAGTGCATGGATGCATGATGCAACAATCTCGCACAAGATCATAAACATAGGGTTCATAGGTTCAACGTCATGAGCATGAGGTCGAAGGTACTATCCATAAGTTGTGGTCTAAGAGTTATCACATGTCGAACAAGGTTCTAGAGGTTCCCAGAGTCTACATACTTCCTTCGGGTATTACCAACTTCCCAATTAACTCAGTAATTAGTAATATTCTCAAGAAAAACTCGTCTGAGCGTAGTATCACGTGACAACTATTTCCGGATTACTTCGTCATAGATTCCTCACTACACCTAAAAAGCCAAGATGGGTTAGGTATTCTACGGTCCTCAGTTTCAGCAGGCTCCCAAGTCGAAAGCAGCACGTCTTTCCCATTACTCGATAAATGACACTACAGTTAAAGGGGCCTCCACTGAGTGGGGGATCTCATGTCTTCTTTTTGGTATTACTCCCTCAAAGTTAACATGATTGTACAGCCCGCCCTATCTTAAGTTTTCCGAAGTCTAGGTATAGAACTCATGAGTAATCACCAAGCACCCTGAAAACCAAGAAAATCTAGACAAGCATATATATAACATATAACATATGAACAACAATAACACATATATAGATATAAACAAAAATAGGTTTAACCCACTTAGGGATGGACCATCAAGAGGTCAATCTTCCCCCAGTGAAGTCGCCATTTTTTCGGAGGCGGTAGAAATGTTTAAGACTAAGCCATTGGATTGACTTGACTTATACATATCAAAACAAAAATCGCCACCGCGCTTTATTATTTCCAAAGGAATGGGAAAAGAGAGAATAACCCAAAAGAGGGGTAAAGATTCAAGGTAAGGGGGTTGGTTATGCAAAGGGAAGGTATTAGTACCCTAAACATCTATGGTACTTTGTATGAACCTCTTTGTAAAATCTGTATATTTTGGCTATAAAGTGTCGTATAAAAATAGATGGTGGAGGTGAGAAAAGAAATATTTTTTTATGATTTTTGCACCCGCCGCGGTTGCGAATCTTTAGTGCCTACTTACCACATTCTGTGCAATAGGGGATCAGGGTACTCGTAGTTCACTTTTAAAAGAAATTTGAAACACAAGGGTGTTGGTTAATTTTATAAGATAAGACATCATCGTCATTGTCCGTGTGGAAAACATACTTACTACCCACAATTATGAGAAAGGAGAATTTGCATCATCTCAAAGTGGAGGATATGGCTTGGATTTTAAAATCAACAATGCCTCACTCAACACACGAGTGGAAAATATCTCACTTCATGACATATATTAGAAGTATAGTTGTTTGCATCACAACAAGGACCGAGGAGAGACCAATCTTTTGAGAAAAGTTTAAAGATAAAAGCCAAAGTGGAAAAATGATTTAAATGAGATTGATTGACTTTTAGTCTTCTCACAAAAACAAATGTCAAGGTATTATTAAGTTGATTGAAGTTTATTGATGAAAATGTTTTGAAAATGCATGGACCTAAGTCCAAGTTTATTATGAAAGTGTTTCAAGTTTCAAAACAAGAAGAGTTTTCAAAAGGAGGGAGAATATTTTTAAAATTAAAGAAGATGGGAGGAGTAGAAGAGGCTATGCTAAATCATAAGATAAAAGTTAAGGATAAGGACCATCTAAACAACAAGAAGCCAAAAACTTGACATTATGAGCCAAGATAAAATTCCCATTCTTTGGATTGAAACCAAGCAAGCAAAGATACTAGACCTCTTAAAATGCATTAAGTCTTCACAAAAATTGGGCAGAGTAACATCTGTATACGGGTGAATTCGAGATTACAAACAAAGAGTGTAATCACAAAATAATGCACACAAAAACAAACAAGCAACCCAATGTCTTGAGGTAAACCTCAAGAGCTCCAGACAAAATAATCAGATAAGATTACAAGGTCTCCAATATAGGCCAAGGTTTCTAATCCTAAGTCCAAGAAAAAGTCCCATGCTCCATAATGCCAAGGATAGTAACCAAATAGTCCAAGTACCATTAAGAGTTTTTTAGGGTTTATGTTGGTTATTAAGTATCTAAGGAAAATAAAAAGAAAAGCTCAAGTGAGCAAAATAAAAAGGGCAAGAAGATAAATGCTCAAATGAGCAAAGATGAAAATAGCATGAAATGGAAAATGCTAAAAAATAAATAGTACATAAAGCATAAAAGAATAAAAGCATAGAATAAACAAGTCAATAATTAGTGGTTAGTTGAGTGACCATCTTGAAACTTGCATTAGGAACTCATTAGAGGATTGCTAGAACCAAAGCCTCCATACAACAAGTTGCATTTGCTTTTTGTCAAGTATATCATCCATTTGGAATTCTCATAAGTACCATTTAATGATCAACGATGTTTAAGTGGTCCGCGTTGACCAAAGGTGTTGTAGATCCATTAGAGGATTGGTAGAACCAAAGCCTCCACACAATGAATCTCAAGGTTATTAGATCAAAGAGATCAAATTGACATACTTGGGCTTGCAATCATAAGTTTGGACCACGAATGATCTTTTATTCGAATTGGGACAAAATTTAGCGCTATGTTAAGTAATCGTAAGTGGACTTATATAGAAGTCACACCTATTTTAAGGCCGGTCAATAGAAATCTATGTACCATTTATTTTGAGACATGATATATAGATTATGCTCCAATAACATTTAGTGCAATGAGAAGGGGATGAGATGAAGAGGATTAGGGCAAAAGATAAACCACTTTTGAATTAAAAATTTAATCAAACTATTATTAAAATCATTCATCCATTTTTGTGGAGTTAAACTCAACACTATGGATCCAATGATGTTAATAAAGTCATGATCAAAAAATCAACCCAAGACAGCCAGAAAATAATAATAAAATAATAATGTAATTATATATACATTAAAAGGTTTAAAAAAGTTAAAAAAATGGAAAATGATGAGGAAAATATCAATTATGTTCAAATTAATCGGGAAATGAAAAATAAGACCATAGAAAAATCAGAAAAGAGGCCAAGTAATTTTACAAAATTTTTGGGAATTTTTAAAAGTCAGAAACTATTTTTAAAAATTAAAATAAATGGGTAAAATAAAAAAAAAAGTAAAAAATAGTAAAGTCAGAAATAAAAATAAAATTAGGTCACCAATATTTGTCACAATATCATTGTAACATTCCATAATTTTTTTCAGAATTTAAAAATGTATAAAAGTATTTTTAAACATTTTAAACAAATCAAATAAGTGTAAAATTCATAAAAAAATACCAAAACTCAAAATTAAATTGTGAAAAATAAAAATCAGAAAGAGAATAATCAAACATATTTTTCATAATTTTTTTAGATTTTTGGACTAAAAATGAATTTTCTATGATTTTTTTGAAATTTAAAACAATTAAAATATAAAAATCAGAATAATAAATAAAAAGTAAAAGATGTGGACCATTGGATGAGAGTCAAAACGCGTTAGTAATCAAATCCAAGGGATATGGTGCACTGTGCATATCATGGTCTTTAATGAATAATGTATAGAATCAATAATAAAATCAGAATTTGAAAAATACAGATGGCGCGCCTTCATTGGTTAGAAGATGACACGTTGGTCATCTTCAACCTCCAGCCATCACGAATTACAGGTCTCTCAAACTGTAAAATCAGAAGCTCAGACCTATGCCATTCGCTTCGTCTCTTCAAGACAAAGACAACCACACCCTCACGCCCAATTTATATAAACTGTAGCTCAAGCAATTTGGAAAGAATGTTTTGAAAATGGATTTGAATATTCATGGTCAAAACGAGTTTCCAGATGAAAGTAAGTGTTGCGACTAGAACCATGGAAATGAGAGCATCACAGTGATATCAAAGTTTTGAAGAATTGATGAAGGAATCTACCTATTGAAGTTGAGTTGCAGAGCTCTGAAACTGGATTTCTATGGAGCAATATAGGGCACGATTCTTGAATATAATTATATGGTTACCTCCAGGGAAGATCAAGGAAGGTGAATTAAGGGAAAAACGGATTGAAAAAAGCTTGAGAATAGAATTCGAAGTTGCTGAATTCTGGGTTGTGAAGCAAAGTTTGGCAGGGTGATTCTGGCTATCTAAGCTTGGGAAATTGAATGGGGGATGACCCTCTATTTATAGGGAAGCAAATGGGATCAAAAGGAATAGAAAATGATGCGTTTTGGAGGGAATTCATGTGGGTTTGCATCATGAAGAAAGTGTGACTCAAACTTGATCAAAACTCAGCCAAATTGTGCGTTTCATGATGCTAATCACTCTTGGAAAGTTGCTAAACATGATTAGAAACAAAAACGCGTGGAAATATTATGATTAGAAGCCATAACAAAGATTTCAAAATTCTGACTTTGTACAAAATTCAGTTTCAAACTACCAAATTCAAATCCATGGTATTTCCACCTCAAGGGGTCTTAGGGCATAATTCTTGATGCTTTGGAAAGATGAGGTTACAAGCTTTGAAATGGAAAAGGAATGGAATCAAATGGATTCTTGAGCTGAAAGTTACATGGAGTCAAATTTGAAGAAAAAGAGTTGACTTTCCATACTTAGAAATATTTCAATTTCTTCTTTAAAAAGGACCTATAATCTTTTGCATCCAAACATGGCCTTCTACTTAGAATTTTCTCTTGACCAAAAAATATGGAATGAAGTAGACCTCTTGAGTGACATTTTGCAATTTAAATCACTCAAAATATTCAAAAATTGAGCAAGTTATGACTTGTTGAAGTTGGCCTAAAATCATGAAATGACCTATAATCTTTTTCATTCTTGAGGCAACATCCATCCATTTTCTTACTTTGCACATAAAATAAGGCATGAAGTAAACATCCTTAAGATCATCATGAAAAAATAATGGGCTCAAGGTGATAAAAATTGACCAAGTTATGACAACTTGAAGTCACATATGGAAAATTGGGGATTCATCTGGATGACTTGTAATCTTTCTTCTTCACCAAGTTCCTTCCACATGAAAAATCTTTGGAACTTTTGAAGTGATTTGTTGGTAACTCTTTGAAGACAAGGATGTCTTTGGAATCACTAAAAAAATACCAAAATATGAGCAAGATATGCTCCTCTGAAGTCCAAAACCGTAGCCTCTAGATCAAGAGAATGCTTTGAGGAACTTTGCCAAGTTTGAACAAACTTTTTGTGCCAATATTCTTCCTTTATGAATAGAAATTGTTGAGGATGATGATGAGGACTCATTGTCACCAAAACCACTTCCATACCCATTCTTTCAAAATAACATCAATGGTGAGTTTTGAATTTCTCAAGCTATTGACTAGGGCATGGAAATAAACTCATGAACCCATAAAGAAACTTGCTAAAAATCATTGCCTTTACTTACATTATTAACAAGTAAGACAAACCTATATTGTATTTTTTTAATTAGAGAGAAAATCAAAGCAAAATATCCATGATCACAAAAGAAAATAAGTCAAAGTGCTTGGTAACTCCTCAAAAGAGCAAGGCTAAAGATAGGGAGAAGAACCTAAAACCCTAATGTGATCTTGTTGTGATTGAAACAATATGGTATGATGAAGGAATCTTAGGGGAAAAAATTGGGGTACAACAACTGCCCTTATTTAAGTTTCTTCTATTCATAGATACGAAGGTTAAAAATCTTCGTGTCGACGTGATCGAAGATACTTAAATATAAAACAAATCCTATTTTTGTCCCTAAGATGCCATGCAAATGCTTATGCATATAAATGCATATGAACAGAACCGAAGAGGCGCAAAGTAACACTGGGGATGCAACAATGATAAAGAAACAAAGGAGCAACCCCACCAGGAAAATAAATCACTGGTGAACCACAAAAACAGAATCAGAGAGAAAGATATCAAGCATCGACATTTACTACCGATGTACTACCAACGTTCACTGAAGGTAGAGAGAGAAAATATCATATCACCGCCGTTCATTGACAATGAACTATCAACGTTAATTGAAGATAGAAAAAAGATAATAAACACCGACGTTCACTGTCGATGTCCTACCAACGTTCACTGAAGGTAGAAAGAGAAAATATCATATCACTGCGGTTCACTGATGATGAACTATCAACGTTCACTGAAGATAGAAAAAAGATAATAAACACCGACGTTCACTGCCGATGTCCTACCAACATTCACTGAAGGTAGAAAGAGAATATATATCATATCACCACCGTTCACTGATGATGAACTATCAACGTTCACTGAAGATAACAAAAAGATAATAAACACTGACGTTCACTGCCGATGTCCTACCAACGTTCACTGAAGGTAGAAAGAGAAAATATCATATCACCGCCGTTCATTGACAATGAACTATCAACGTTCACTGAAGATAGCAAAAAGATAATAAACACCGTTGTTCACTGCCGATGTGCTATCAACATTCACTGAAGGTAGAAGGAGAAAATATATCATCAAGTTTTCCCCAAACTTCTGGATTTTCACCTAGAACGGGTCTCAACTTCTTCTTTAACCAAGGAAATCTGCTTGGAAAGGATCAAACATAAGCTGTCTCAAATAAAGAGACTTGTTACTCATTGTCAAAGGGGAATTGCAAAGAGAAATGACTTTCTGGGGATAGAAATATGACTTCCCGGGGAAATGCCACGATATTCCTGCTGGGAGATAAAGTCTTCCCGTGCAAAATAATGCACAAACCAAAACTCAAAGTTTTTCAGAAGTCCAAAGTAAATAACATTGTCATGCAATCACAAATCCAAATCAGAAATAAACTAGAGCAAGACGGCCAATGAAGATACATCCTTTGACAAATAAACTCAAGAGGGAAAACCAAATTCAACTAAGCAAAGAGCGCTGCAGGAAGATCAAAACACAATGTCAATGAACGATGATTTTTAGCAATGCATGATGTATGTATGAATGTATGAGTGATATCGTGCATATGCTGGTAAAAGGATACATGATCAGTACAAACAAACAAAACCGCCGCAGGTACTAACAACATTGGGCTAAACTTTAACCAGAAAGACCAATCCAAGAAAGGTAAAAGCAACTGCGGAAACCAAACCTATTTCTTGTCCTAACTTCACTGAGGAGAAACATAATCCGAATGTAGCCAAATTAAACAGATACCGGGACAGAACATGCTTCTTCCGGTTTCATCGGAGAAGCAATTTTACAAAAGCAACACGCCTATTGGAGATTGCGAGTCAAACCTCAAATAAAGCAGACTGGCGTCGACACAACCAAACCTCATTGGGGGATTCAAGTCTACCTCCCTGGAGAAAAAATTGCGGGTTGAAAATTTTCATCACGAACACTCATTCCAACAAGAGATGCCCTGGGATAACCTTCCCGAGAAATCAAGAAGTCAACACTAGTGCCAAAATTGCAAAAAGAGCGACATCTTAGCACATCAAGGGAATAAAACCTTTCATCATATGAGGGAAGACATTGCTGGGGAATCTGAGACGGAAGCTTCTGACCATGTAAACCCAAAATCAAGAGCGAACCAAGACTTGGCTGGGGATAATGGGATCACAAACCCAATACTTTACCTTACACCCACTGATATCGTCTTTAATTATAAGAGAAACACACAAAGATTATGCACACACCAGCAAAATGACCTGAGAAAACCTTCATGAAGGGAGTAAATCTTCTTAGAACAACCGGAGTTTATTCATTCTTGGGATCACCATTCTTGTTGTCATTGTTTCATCACAAATCCCAAAGTAAATTAAATTGTAAAGATCTCTTTTTTTTTGAAAAGTCAATTTTGCTTTTTATTTTAATCTTTTAGCTTTAATAGTTATTATCAGTAATAAATGGAGTCTTTGCAAGCTAAATAAAAATAAGAACACAAAGAATTGGGAAAAAGCTCGAATTTCATTCATAGAATGGTAGTCTGCGAATGGTGAGACTCCATGGATGATTACAATGTTTGGGAAATGGTAATTCATAATGGAAAAGATACATTGAGATACAATGACCACTATTCCCCCTAACAACTTTTGAAATCCTGAGCAGCAGCTTTTGGTTGAAGTATGATGAGGATCTGAGAAGATTGTTCCTTCAACGATTAAGTCTTGTCTGACGTAGTTACTTGCCAAGAAAATCCCTAACTTTTTCCTAAGCTGCCCTTACGGGTTTTCAACTTAGCGGGAAATTTATTCTGTTTATGTCTCTAATTTTTGCCTAGACCACCCTTTCGGGTTTTCGGCCTACCGAGACGCTCCTTTTTGCCTAAGTCGCCCTTTCGAGTTTTCAACTTAGCGAGTTGTTCTTTTATTTATTTAGGCGAAGTATTTCTTGATTGCGTCAGCATTCATGGGACGTGGGAACTCCTCGCCATCCATAGTTTCAAGAACTAATGCGCCACCAGAGAAGGCTTTCTTGACAACATACGGGCCTTCAAAATAGGGAGTCCACTTTCCCTTAGAATCAGTGTTGAAAGACATGATCTTCCTGAGAACGAGGTCTCCTTCTCTGAATTCACGAGGTTTAACCTTTTTATCAAATGCTTTCTTCATTCTTCTCTGATACAACTGCCCATGACATAAAGCTATCATTCTTTTCTCTTCAATCAAATTCAATTGGTCAAACCTGTTCTGGACCCATTCAGCCTCTGTCAACTTGGTTTCCATTATCACACGCAACGAGGGAATCTCCACCTCGACATGGAGTACAACTTCCATTCCAAACACTAGGGAGAACGGGGTTGCTCCTGTTGAAGTGCAACGGATGTTCGATATCCATGCAAAGCAAAAAGGAGCATTTCATGCCAATCCTTATAAGTAACAACCATTTTCTGGATAATTCTCTTGATATTCTTATTTGCAGCTTCAACAACCCCATTCATCTTTGGCCTGTATGGAGATGAATTGTGATGGACAATCTTTAATTCTTCGCATAGTTCTGTCATCCTCTTGTTGTTCAAATTCGAGCCATTGTTAGTGATGATTCTGCTCAGCACACCATACCGGCATATAAGATTGTTTTTGATGAAGCGCACAACCACCTATTTGGTAACATTGGCTTATGAAGCAGCCTATACCCATTTGGTAAAGTAGTCAATTGCTACCATGATGAAACGGTGTCCATTCGAAGCTTTGGGTTCTATCATCCCGATCATGTCAATAACCCACATAGAGAAAGGCCATGGGGAGGAAGTCACATTGAGAAGTGTCGAAGGCACATGGATCTTATCTACATAAATCTGGCATTTATGGAACTTCTTTGAAAATTTGTAATAGCAGATTCCATTGTCAACCAATAATAGGCTGCCCTTAGCATCTTTTTAGCCATCGAATGTCCATTAGCATGAGTGCCAAATGAACCTTCATGAATCTCATGCATCAAAATGTCTGCTTCGTGTCTATCCATGCATATGAGCAGGACCATGTCATAATTTCTCTTGTATAACACATTCTCACTGAGGAAGAAACTGCCTGCCAATCTTCTCAGTGTGTTTCTATCTTTCTTTGATGCACCAATCGGGTGTTCCGGAGTCTGAAGAAAATGCTTGATGTCATAATACCAAGGTTTTTCATCTGCTACCTCCTCTGTCATAAACACATGAGCGGGCCTATCTAGCCGTCAAACTGTAATTCAGGGTATATCATTCCAAGTATTCACTTGGTACATGGAAGCCAGAGTTCCCAGAGCATCTGCCATTTGATTTTCATCTCTAGGAATATGATGGAATTCAACTTTATTGAAGAAGGGTAATAATCTTTTAGCATAATCTTTGTAAGGGATCAAGCCAGGGTGACGAGTTTCCCATTCACCTTCAATCTGATTTATTACCAAAGCTGAATCACCATACACATCTAGAATCTTGATTCTGAGATCAATAGCTTCCTCAAGACCCATGATGTAAGCCTCATATTCTGCCATATTATTAGTGCAATCAAATGTTAACCTTGCAGTAAAAGGAATGTGCGATCCATGAGGAGTGACAATCACAACACCAATTCCTTTACCATAAGCGTTCACAGCTCCATCAAATATCATACTCCAATGAGATTCAGGGTCAGGGCCTTCCTCAGGCAATGGTTCATCATAATCTTTCACTTTCAAGAACATCACATCCTCATCGGGGAATTCATACTATGCAGACTGATGATCTTCCGTCGGCTGGTGAGCAAGGTAATCTACCAACACACTACTTTTAATAGCCTTTTGAGTACGGTATCCGATATCATATTCAGATAACAACATCTGCCAGCGGGCAATTCTTCTAGTAAGAGCAGTTTTCTCAAAAATATACTTGATTGGATCCATTTTGGAGATCAACCAAGTGGTATGATTCAACATATACTGCCGCAACCGCTTTGCCGCCCAGGTCAAAGCACAACATGTTTTTTCTAGCATGGAATACCGCGACTCACAATCAGTGAAATATTTGCTGAGATAATAAATGGCGAACTCTTTCTTTCCTGTTTCATCCTGTTGTCCCAGAATACAACCCATGGACTTATCTAACACTGTTAGATACATAATCAACGATCTTCCTTCTATAGGAGGGACAAAGATAGGAGGTTTAAGTATATATTCTTTAATACTCTCAAATTCCCTTTGGCAGTCATCCGTCCACACACATCCTTGATCTGTCTTTAACAACCTAAATATTGGTTCACACGTTGCAGTCATGTGGGAAATAAATATGGAGATATAATTCAAACGCTCGAGGAAACCCCTGACTTGCTTTTCAGTTCTTGGTGCTGTCATATCTTGAATTGCTTTGACTTTATCAGGGTCGACTTCAATTCCATTCTGGCTAACAATAAAACCCAACAATTTCCCAGATCTAACTCCGAAGGTGCATTTATTTGGATTCAAGCGGAGACAATATTTCCTCAAACGCTGAAATAGATTCAACAAATCTTCTATACGCGCTTCTTCAGTTTGGGATTTGGATATCATATCATCAACATATACTTCGATTTCTTTGTGCATCAAATCATGGAATAGGGTTGTCATAGCCCTCTGGTATGTTGCACCAGTGTTCTTCAACCCGAAGGGCATCTCTCTGTAACAGAATGTTCCCCAGGGTGTAAAAACGTTGTTTTTTCCATGTCCTCTGGAGCCATTCTTATTTGATTATACCCGGAAAATCTGTCCATGAACGAGAATACTTTGAATTTTTTTTGTGTTATCCACTAACATGTCAATGTGAGGCAATGTAAAATCATCTTTTGGACTAGCTTTATTTAGATCTCTGTAATCTACGCACATGCAAACTTTTCCGTCTTTTTTCGGTACTAGGACAACATTGGCAATTCATTGAGGATACACTGACGTCACAAGAAAACCAGCATTAATATGCTTTAGGACCTCCTCTTTGATCTTTACTGCCATATCCGGGTGGGTTCTTCTCAACTTTTGTTTAACTGGCGGACACTCTGGCTTCAACGACAACCGATGCTTGACAATATCTGTATCTAAACCAGGCATATCTTGATAAGACCAAGCAAAAATATCCACATACTCTTTCAACATCTCAATCAACCTGCTCTTTACATTAGGATGTAATGATGCTCCAATCTTAACTTCCTTTGGATCTTCTTCTGAAACCAAATTAATCATTTCCAAAGGCTCCTTATATGGCTGAATGGTATTTTCCTCGTGCTCAAGCAACCGTGAGACCTCTTCTGAAATCTCACCATAATCGTCTTCTTCAGCCCCAAACACAGGACAATCAATGTTGGGAGAGGGTGCAGGGTCATTGTATTCAACGGTTTTTTAATTAATCTGCACATGTGATTTATGATTGCTTTTAGAAACTGACACATATAACAAGTGATCATGCATATTAATTTTCAGTTATTATTTTTTGAAAGGTTTTTTTATTTTTTATTATTACCATTTCCCAAGAAAAAAGCAGAAAATAAAAGACTTAATTTTGGAAGCAAAGACAACTTTTATTAACGATCTTAAAAGTTATAGCAAACAGATAAGCCCTACAACATTAATACTTCCACCTTGGGCGGAGTGAAAGCTTTTCAAAAGAAAGAAACAAATTAACAAAACAAATTACTTTGAAACATGTATGTAAGAAGGAACATCAATGGTGACCCAATTCTGAACTCCGACTCCATGTGTCACATAATTCGGTACTTCCTGCTCTGCTTCATCCTCTTCAACAACATTAATTCCAGAACAAATTGGATGGAGGTAGCCTCCGCTGCGGAAAACATTATGATAACTGTTCACAGAAGAATTTGACTTCAAACTTTCGCCTTTGCCATTCCTAGAAGAGAAACCCAAATCGTCTCTGTTTTTGTTCACGGGTGGATCCACAAGTCGTCCCCAAACTGCATTATGACCATTGCGCACAACCTGCTGCGTGTCTTTTAGGGAAACCACAAAATTCTCATTCCTCCTTATGTTGTCAATGGATAGGGCTTGGAACTGGGTTCCAACAGCAGCCTCATTCGCTTCTACATAACTGAAGGAGGATAGATGGGATATCAACAATGCTTGCTCCCCATTTATGATCACTACCTTCCCTTCACGCACAAATTTTAGCTTTTGATGCAGAGTTGAAGTGACAGCCCCTGCTTCGTGTATCCATGGCCGTCCTAGCAAACAACTATATATGGGAATAATGTCCATAACTTGGAAGGTTATCAGGAGCAAATGTGGTCCTATATGGATGGGCAAGTCCACTTCACCGATGAACGATTTCCTCGACCCATCAAAAGCCATCACAATGATGCCACTCGGGCGCATAGGTGTTCCCTTATACTTTAACTTCATGAGGGTACTCCTCGGTATAACATTCAACGTGGATCCATTATCAATTAGCACATTGGGCAGTGAATCATTCTTGCAGTTCATGGATATGTGGAGGGCCAGGTTGTGATTACTCCCTTCATCTGGTAACTCATCATCACAGAAACTCAAGTTGTTACATAACGTAATGTTTCCAATTATGCTGCTGAATTGATCTAACGACATGTCATTCTCCACAAAAGCTTGGTCTAGTACTCTCATCAGTGATTCTCTATGAGCAGAGGAATTCATTAATAAAGCTAGGATGGATATCTTTGAAGGAGTCTGTAATAGCTGATCTACAATTTTGTAGTCGCTCATTTTAATCATCTTCAAGATATCATCCACTTCTTTCTCTAATGTAGCTCCACTAGTCTCTCCTGCAGCCTTCTTAGGCTCATCGTTCTCAACAATTTTCTTTCCAGCAACAACATCTCTTCGAATAACCGGCGCAAACACACGACCACTATGGGTCACCCTGCTATTATCAACTATATTTCCAACATCTGGCATTGGCCGGATGGGAACTTCTACCCCATCTTCTAAGATTGTAGCGTTGTATTTGTAAGGCATAACCTCATCTGATTTATAGGGAACAGGACCTGGCAGACTAATTACCAGTGGGGTAACAACTGGTTTGCTATGGTACTCCACCTTAAGATGAGCGGGTGCACCAGAATAAGGTACAATGACGTTTACCCCTTCCTCAACACAATCAGCCCTCAAAAGATCATTTCCGGCAAACAAAACTTTGTCTGAAGAGAAATACTCATCCGCGGAGGCATACTCTTCCTCTAATTCTTCTTCCATCAAACAAACTTCAACCATATCAATCTCGTGATAATCATCTCTCTGACATGTGATCTTGATAGTTCCACTGTCTAACAGCAATTGAACACCCTCTCTTACAAGAGAACATCCTCGGGGGTCTTGACAGCGAACTATGCAAGATCCATACTGGTGTTCCACTTGAACAACAATACGGCAGAAGGTAGCATGCAACTGCACGAGATCCTTATTCAAATGATCCACATCAAAAATTCTGAATTCACCCGGACATCCAGAAACCATATTAACTTCCTCTTCATATTCTGCCCTAGGCCTGATTATATGGATTAAACCTTCATCCATCATCTCCTGTAAATCAACCTTTATCTTCTCGCAACCCTGTATGTTTGTACTGCAAATAACACAACCGGCATGGTCATGCGTATAATAACTGAATTCACAGAGGTCTGCGTGCATCTTCACCAAATCCCCTCTAACCAGATTAATGTCAAAAATTCGGAAGTCGCTTGGACAACTGGCCACCATATTTACAGTTCTCACCCCACCGTGCTTGGGTAGAGGATTTTCTTTCACATTAGGTCCCATGTCTTTTAAAGATAGAATTCCAAACTTCACCAACCTTTGCACTTCAGTCTTCAAAGGTTAACAATTCTTAACACTATGCCTCGGTGCTCCCTGATGAAAGGCACACATCATGTCTACTTTGTAATACCAAGGCAATGGTGATGGTACGGCTGGAGGTGGTCGGGTTTGGACCAACTTTTTCTGAATCAATGCTGGTAGTAGCTCTTCATAGCTCATGGGAATAGGGTCATAGTTCTCCCTTCTCTGATTATTCCCTTGGTTCCCCTGCTGGGACGGTCTTTGATAAGCAACAGTAGTCGGAGCGGCATTCATAACAGGAGTAACTGAGGCAACTTGCTGGTGACGCTGATGATTCCTTCTAGGAGCGTTTACTCTCCTCTCTTGTATGACATCATTTGTATCCCCTTCTTTCTTCTTTGTAAACCCATAAGCTGGCTTTTTCACTCCTTCAGATCCTTCACCCTTTGTCAAACGGCCTTCTCTTACTGCCTCTTCTAGGCGGACACCCATTCCTACCATCTCTGTAAAATCACTTGGGGCACTTGCTACCATTCTTTCGTAGTAGAAAGCGCCTAGCGTCTTCAGAAATTTTTTAGTCATTTCCTTCTCCTCCATGGGAGGAATCACTTGTGCAGCCACTTCGTGCCATCTCTGTGCATACTCTTTGAACGATTCTCTGTCTTTCTGAACCATGGCCATAAACTGGTCACGGTCGGGCGCCATGTCCACATTGTACTTGTATTGTTTAATGAATGCTTCTCCTAAATCATTAAAAGTATGGATGTTGACGCTGTCTAAACTCATGTACCATTTCAATGCTGCGCCGGTCAGACTATCCTAGAAAAAGTGAATCAACAGACGCTGATCATTGGTGTGGGTATACATTCTTCTTACGCACATCACCAAGTGAGAACGAGGGCAAGTGTTTCCCTTGTACTTCTCAAAATCCGGGACCTTGAACTTAGCAGGCACTTTAACATTCGGGACCAAACACAGCTCATTCACATTCTTCCCAAATAACTCTTTTCCCCTAAGAGCCTTCATCTCTCTTTGCATTCTATTAAACAACTCTTGGAAATCATCCATTATGTCATAAATACCCAAGTCTTCACTCGGCGAAGGGAAAGGATGACACAGATCTTCATTAACAAACTGAACCAAATTCACCATAAGAGGTGCAGCAGGAACAGTATGCACCACATGAGGTGCTGGAGTAACAACATTTTGAACCATTGGAGCATCTTGGGGGCCCAAATTGAAACCTTCAGGTACAAAATTCTCCGGCATTCCCCACGGGTAACCCTGAGGCATACAATTTTGAACAACAGGAACAGTTGGAACTTCAGCATTTGCCCTTGTTGGTTGAGGTTGAACACTCGGTGGCTGATTCTGAGCAACCACCAGAGCTTCCATTAGAGTAATCAAGTTGGCCAAGCCAGCCTTCAAGGTAGAAACTTCTTCACGTAGCTCGCAATTCTCCTGTTCGAAGTTGTCCATCTTATTTTTGGAGTTAGCTCGAGTGTTGTAGTGATGAGTCAGCTTGCTGAACATAGTAAAAAGTTGGGTAAGGCACCTGGATATACATGATAAATGCAAGAAATATGTGCAATATGATGCATGATATGCAATGCATATGATTATTTTTTTACTTTATCATTTAATATTTCAAGGGATTTAACGCTTATAGACATATTGCAAACATCAAAATAATAACGCATTTGAAATACTGACAATTTTTATTATAATAACTTCAAAATGTATTACAAGTTTCAATTATCCCAAGTACAATATGAAAATACAATCTAAAATCCTGAGAAAAAGAACTGATAGTGATCAATCTGTACGCCGACGCTTCCCTGTGAGCCTGGCGATCTGAGCCCTCAACCTCTGGTATTTTTCCATATGCCTGATGGCAACTTCCTTCCAATCATCTGAAGTAGGAAGTGAGTAATCAACACCTGTTTGAGGCATAGGGGAAAATAAATCCCCTTGCCTCTCCATAGACTCCACCGCTCGACTCTCAAGGATCTCGATCAAATCGTCTTTCTCCTTCAGGTCTGCTTTGTAGGAACTCTCTGAAGTCTGGAACTTGTTCTTCCAAGCATCCCTTTCCTGTTGCATCCTAACCAAAGCAAGCTGCAGCTCTTATAGATCATCTAACAAAGGAGGAGTGGTCTTCACAAATAGATCAGGCATGGGTATCTCCCGAGTATACGACATCTTCAACTAAATGGCTCTCCATCAGACCCACTAAAGATATGGCTCCAAAGAAACAACACCCCTAGGCCCCAAATCCTTCCTACTCTTCTTATGAATGTGACACTAGGCCTTCGCAATCTGCTCCCTAGCTTCCCTGTGGTCTTCTCCTTCCTTCAGAAAGAAACTACTCAAATGAATACTGTTTGGTTTATCCCTCATCGAATAACCAAGCTGTCACCGTGCAAGAACATGGTTATAGTTAATTCCTCCTTTTTTACCAAGAAGAGGTACATTGGGGAAACTACCACAACTGTCAATAATCTCTATATCCTGGTAAGCTCAATGATACCAA
The DNA here is from genome assembly GCA_948472305.1 of Vicia faba. Classification (NCBI taxonomy): domain Eukaryota; kingdom Viridiplantae; phylum Streptophyta; class Magnoliopsida; order Fabales; family Fabaceae; genus Vicia; species Vicia faba. The sequence continues at coordinate 1,218,280,456 of OX451741.1, read as the reverse complement.
TCAATATCCGAGTGAGTAAGTGCCATGATCTTAGGAGCCCAACGAGGTTCCTTCTTGACATCCCAAAAAGCATCAGACTGAGGCATATGAGAAATGAACCACCGGTACAATAGAGGCGTGCAACAGATAATCATTCCCCCATGATAAGAATTCCGAAGATGAACGGAGTAATAAGCATCACCCAACAGTGTAGGAACCGAGTTTCCAATCATGAAAATTCTGATAGCGTTAATGTCGACAAACTTGTCCACATTAGGAAATAAGAATAATCCATAAGCAAGTAAAGCAAATATGGCCTCGAAAGCAACCGTACTCTTCATCCTGGAAAAGTAACGAGCTTTCTCCAATAAGAACTGAGCTGGTAATCCTCTAATCCCTCCTTTGGTAGTCATATGGGCTTCCACCTCAGACTTCCCCAAATGAATCAAAGCAGCAATCTCATGTGGTTTTGGCTCATCCTCCAAACCAGTAAAAGGAACACGATCAGTAACATGTAAATCCAATAGATAGGAATACTCCTCCAGTGTAGGCATCAACTGATAATTGGGAAAAGTAAAGCAGTGATACACCGGATCATAGAACTGGATCAAGGTCGAGAGAATACCCTCCTTCATCTTCAGCTTCATAAGAGGAATAATGGATCCATACTTCTTTCGAAAGTCTTTAGAACACTCGATCTCTGGAATTAGACTGACCAACTCATCTATCTTGGGATCCTTGAAACTGTATTTCATGGTCTTTCTCTTCCCAGAATCCATGGTTAAAAGTACCTGAGATATTCTCAAATAGTCAACCTTTAAATCCCTTGAAATATTGTTTTCTTCAAAAGATGCTTATGAGTGCATGGATGCGTGATGCAACAATCACACATAAGATCACACATATGGGGTTCATAGGTTTAACGTCATGAGCATGAGGTCGAAGGTACTATCCATGAGGTGTTGGTCTAAAAAAGTTATCACCTGCCGAACAAGTTTCTAGAGGTTCCCAGAGTCTACATCCTTCCTTCGGATATTACCAACTTCCCGATTAACTCAGTAATTAGTAATATTCTTAAGAAAGACTCATCCGAGCGTAGTATCGCGTGAGAACTATTTCCGGATTACTCCATCATAGCTTCCGCACTAAACCTTAAAGGCCAAGATGGGTTTGGTATTCTACAGTCCTCAGTTTCACCAGGCTCCCAGGTCGAAAGCAGTACGTCTTCCTGATTACTCGGTAAACGACACTACAATCAAAGGGGCCTCCACTGAGCGAGGGATCTCATGCCTCCTTTTTTGGGATTACTCCCTCAAAGTTAACATGACTATACCGCCCGTCCTATCTTAAAGTTTGCCCAAGTCCGGGTATAGGACTTATGAGTAATCACCAAGCACCCTGAAAACCAGGAAAATCCAGACAAACATATATACAACATATAACACATAAACACAATAAAACATATATAGATATAAACAAAGATATGCTTAACCCACTTAGGGATGGACCAGCAAGAGGTCAATCTTTCCCCAGTGAAGTCTCCATTTTTCCGTAGCGGTAGAAATGTTCAAGACTAAGCCATTAGATTGACTAGACTTTATACAAATTAAAAATAAAAAATCACGACCGCGCTTTATTGTTTCCAAAGGAATGGGAAAAGAGCGAATAACTCAAAAAAAGGGGAAGGATTCAAGGTAAGGGGGTTGGTTATGCAAAGGGAAGGTATTAACACCCTAAACATGTACGGTACTCCGCAGGAACCTCTTTGAAAAAATCTGAATATTTTTGGCTATATAAAATGTGTTGTATATAAAATGGATGGTGGAGGTGAGAAAAGAAATATATTTTTTATGATTTTTGCACCCGCCGTGTTTGCGAACCTTTAGTGCCTTTGTACCACCTTTAGTGCAATAGAGGATCCGGGTACACGTAGTTCCTCTTTTTAAAATTTGAAACACAAGTGTGTTGGTTAATTTTATGAGATCAGACATCATCGTCATTGCCTGTTTGGAAAACATTCTTACTACCCACAATCATGAGAAAGGAGAATTTGCGTCATCTCAAAGTGGAGGATATGACTTGGATTTTAAAATCAACAATTCCTCACTCAACACCCAAGTGGAAAATATCTCTCTTCACTACATATTGTAGAAGTATAGTTGTTTGCGTCACTACAAGGATTGACAAGAGTCTGATATTTTAAGAAAAGTTTAAAGATAAAAAAGCCAAAGTGGGAAAATGGTTTGAAATGAGATTGATTGACTTATAGTCTTCTCACAAAAAGTGTCAAAGTATTATTAATTTGATTGAAGTTTATTGATGAAAATGTTTTGAAAATTCATGGACCTAAGTCCAATTTTATTATGAAAGTGTTTCAAGTTTCAAAATAAGAAGAGTTTTCAAAAGGAGGGAGAAGATTTTTGAAATTAAAGAAGATGGGAGGAGTAGAAGAGGCTATCTAAAGCATAAGGTAAAAGTTAAGGATAAGGACCATCTAACCAACAAGAAGCCAAAAACTTGTCATTATGAGCCAAGATAAAATACCCATTCTTTGGATTGAAACCAAGCAAGGAAAGATACTAGACCTCTTAAAATGCATTAAGTCTTCACAAAAATTGGGCAGAGTAACGGCTGTATACGGGTGAATTCCAGATTACAAACAAAGAGTGTAATCACAAAAACATGCACACAAAAACAAACAAGCAACCCAATGTCTTGAGGTAAACCTCAAGAGCTCCAAACAAAATAATCAGATAAGATCACACGGTCTTTAAGATAGGCCAAGGTTTCTAATCCTAAGTCCAAGAAAAAGTCCCATGCTCCATAATGCCAAGGATAGTAACCAAATAGTCCAAGTACCATTAAGAGTTTTTTAGGGTTTATGTTGGTTATTAAGTATCTTAGGAAAAGAAAAAGAAAAGCTCATGTGAGCAAAATAAAAATGGCAAGACGATAAATGCTCAAATGAGCAAAGATGAAAATAGCATGGAATGGAAAATGCTAAGAAATAAATAGTGCATAAAGCATAAAAGAATAAAAGCATAGAATAAACAAGTCAATAATTAGTGGTTAGTTGGATGACCATCTTGAAACTTGCATTTGGAACTCGTTAGAGGATTGGTAGAACCAAATCCTCCACACAACAAGTTGCATTTACTTTTTATTAAGTATATCATCCATTTGGAATTCTCATAAGTACCATTTAATGATCAACGATGTTTAAGTGATCCGCGTTGAACCAAGGTTTTGTAGATCCATTAGAGGATTGGTAGAACCAAAGCCTCCACACAATGAATCTCAAGGTTATTGGATCAAAGAGATCAAATTAACATACTTGGGCTTGCAATCATAAGTTTGGGCCACGAATGATCATTTATTCGAATTGGGACAAAATTTAGCGCTATGTTAAGCAGTCGTAAGTGGACTTATATAGAAGTCACACCTATTTTGAGGCCGGTCAATAACAATCTATGCACCATTTGTTTTGAGACATGATATAGAGATCATGCTCCAACAACATTTAGTTCAATGAGAAGGGGATGCGATGAAGTGGATTAGGGCAAAAGATAAACCACTTTTGAATTAAAAATTTAATCAAACTATTATTAAAATCATTCATCCATTTTTTTGGAGTTAAACTCAACACTATGGATCCAATGATGCTAATAAAGTCATGATAAAAAAATCAACCCAAGACAGCCAGAAAATAATCATAAAATAATAATGTAATTAATATATACATTAAAAGGTTTAAAAAAGTTTAAAAAAATGGAAAATGATGAGGAAAATATCTATTATGTTCAAATTAATTAAGAAATGAAAAATAAGACCATAGAAAAATCAGAAAAGAGGCTAAGTAATTTTACTAAATTTTTGAGAATTTTTAAAAGTCAGAAACTATTTTTAAAAATTAAAATAAATGGGTAAAATAAACAAAAATAGTAAAAAATAGTAAAGTCAGAAAATAAAATAAAATAAGGTCACCAATATTTGTCACAATATCATTGGATCATTCCATAACTTTTTCAGAATTTAAAAATGTATAAAAGTATTTTTAAACATTTTAAACAAATCAAATAAGTGTAAAATTCATAAAAAATACCAAAACTCAAAATTAAATTGTGAAAAAATAAAAATCAGAAAGAGAATAATCAAAAATGTTTTTCATAACTTTTTTAGATTTTTTGGACTAAAAATGATTTTTTTATGAGTTTTTTTTGAAATTTAAAACAATTAAAATATAAACATCAGAAAAAGAAAATAAAAGTAAAAGATATGGACCATTGGATGAGAGTCAAAATACGTTAGTAATCAAATCCAAGGGATCTGGCACGCTGTGCATATCATGGTCTTTAATGAATAATGTACAAAATCAATAATAAAATCAGAATTTGAAAAATACAGATGGCGCGCGCGCCTTCATTTGTTAGAAGATGACACGTTGGTCATCTTCAACCTCCAGCCATCACGAATTGTAGGTCTCTCAAACTGTAAAATCAGAAGCTCGGACCTATGCCATTCTCTTCGTCTCTTCAAGACGAAGATAACCACACCCTCGCGCCCAATTTATATAAACTGTAGCTCAAGCAATTTGGAAAGAAAGTTTTGAAAAGGGATTTGAAAATTCATGGTCAAAATGATTTTCCAGATGAAAGTAAGTGTTGCGACTAGAACCAGGGCAATGGTAGAATCACAGTGATATCAAAGTTTTGAAGAATTGATGAAGGAATCTACCTATTAAAGTTGAGTTGCAAAGCTCTGAAACTGGACTTCTATAGAGCAATATAGGGAATGATTCTTGAATGTAATTATATGGTTAGATTCAGGGAAGATCAAGGAAGGTGAATTGAGGGAAAAAACAGATTGAAAAAAGCTTGAGAATAGAATTCGAAGTTGCTGAATTCTGGGTTGTGAAGCAAGTTTGGCAGGGTAATTCTTGCTATCTAAGCTTGGGAAATTGAATGGGGGATGACCCTATATTTATAGGGAAGCAAATGGGATCAAAAGGAATAGTAAATGATGCATTTTGGAGGGAATTTGTGTGGATTTGCATCATGAAGAAAGTGTGACTCAAACTTGATCAAAACTCAGCCAAATTGTGCGTTTCATGATGCTAATCACTTCTGGCAAGTTGCTAAACATGATTAGAAACAAAAACACGTGGAAATCTTGTGATTAGAAGCCAAAACAAAGATTTCAAAATTCTGACTTTGTGCAAAATTCAGTTTCAAACTACCAAATTCAAATCCATGGCATTTCCACCTCAAGGGGTCTTAGGGCATAATTCTTGATGCTTTGAAAAGATGAGGTTACAAGCTTTGAAATGGAAAAGGAATGGAATCAAATGGATGCTTGAGCTTAAAGTTACATGGAGTCAAAGTTGAAGAAAAAGAGTTGACTTTCCATACTTAGAAATATTTCAAATTCTTCTTTAAAAGGGACCTATAATCTTTTGCATCCATACATGGCCTTCTACTTAGAATTTGATCTTTACCAAAAAAGGTGGAATGAAGTAGACCTCTTGAATGACATTTTTCAATTTGAATCACTCAAAATCTCCAAAAATTGAGCAAGTTATGACTTGTTGAAGTTGGCCAAAAATCATGAAATGACCTATAATCTTTTGCATTCTTGAGGAAACATCCATCCATTTTCTTACTTTTCACATAAAAGAAGGCATAAAGTACACATGCTTAAGATCATCATGAAAAAATAATGGGCTCAAGGTGATAAAAATTGACCAAGTTATGACCACTTGAAGTCACATATGGAAAATTGGGGATTCATCTGGATGACTTGTAATCTTTCTTCTTCACAAAGTTCCTTCCACATGAAAATTCTTTGGAACTTTTGAAGTGATTTCTTGGTAACTCTTTTAAGAGAAGGATGTATTTGGGATCACTCAAAAATACCAAAAGATGAGCAAGATATGCTCCTTTGAAGTCCAAAACCCTAGCCTCTAGATCAAGAGAATGCTTTGAGGAACTTTGCCAAGTTTGAACAAAATTTTTGTGCCAATATTCTTCCTTTATGAATAAAAATTGTTGAGGATGATGATGAGGAATCATGGCCACCAAAACCACTTCCATACAATTTCTTTCAAAACAACTTCATTGGTGAGTTTTGAATTTCTCAAGCTATTGACTAGGGCATGGAAATAAACTCATGAACCCATGAAGCAACTTGCTAAACCCCATTGCCTTTACCTACATTATTAACAAGTAAGACAAACCAATATTGTATTTTGTTAATTAGAGAGAAAATCAAAGCAAAATATCCATGATCACAAAAGAAAACAAGTCCATGTTCTGGGTAACTCCTCAAAAGAGCAAGGCTAAAGATAGGGAGAAGAACCAAAAACCCTAATGTGATCTTGTTGTGATTGAAACAATATGGTATTATGAAGGAATCTTAGGGGGAAAATTTGGGTACAACAATTACATCATTTAATAACCTGAGTTTCTGCGATGATGAATTGCCAGACAAAGGAAGGAATCACAACCTGGCCCTCCACATATCTATGAACTGCAAGAATGACTCACTATCCAATGTGTTGATTGATAATTGATCCACTTTGAACATTATACCAAGGAGTACACTTATGAAGTTGAAATATCAACGAACGCCCGTGCGCCCCAGTGGCTTTATTGTGAAAGCGTTTGACGGATCAAGGAAGTCTGTTATTGGTGAAGTGGACTTGCCTATTCATATAGACCCACATTTGTTTCAGATTACTTTCCAGGTCATGGATATTGTACCCGCTTATAGCTGCTTGCTGGGACAGTCGTGGATACATGAACCAGGGGCTATCACTTTGACTTTACATAAGAAGCTAAAGTTTACACATGAAGGAAAATTGGTGATTATAAATGGAGAACAGACATTATTGATATCTTGTTTGTCCTCTTTCAACATTGTGGAGGCAGATGAAGCCGCTTTCGGAACCCAGTTCCAAGCTTTATCCATTGATAATATAAAGGGAAATGAGAATTTCATGGTTTGTCTTAAGGATGCGCAGCAGGTTGTGCGTAATGGTTATTGTGAGGTATGGGGACAGATTGTGGATCCACCTGTAAACAAGAACAAAGCTGGCTTGGGGTTCTCTTTGAAGAATGACAAAGGTAAGAGCATGAAGCTAAAGTCTGCTGCAGGCAAGTATCAAGACATCTTCCGTAGCGGGGGTTATCTTCATCAACCAGTTTCCAGGATTAATGCCATTGTGGAACATGAAGAAGAGCCAGAAATGCCAAATTATGTGACGCGCAGAGTTAGGGTTCAGAATTGGATCACCATTGACGTTCCCTATTTCATACATGTTTCAAAGTAATTTGTCTTGTTAATCTTTTTGAAAAGCTTTCACTCTGCCCAAGGTTGAAGTATTAATATTGTATGGGCTTATCTGTTTGCTGTGACTTTTAAAATCAATAATAAAAGTTGTCTTTGTTCCCCAAATTGTGTCTTTATTTTCTGCTTTTTCTTGGAAAATGGTAATCAGAAAAAAAAGCCTTTCAAAATAAATAATAACTGAAATTCAATCTGCATGATCACTGGTTATATGTGTCAGTTTCTAAAAACAATCATAAATCATATGTGCAGATTAATTAAAAAACCCGTTGAATACAATGACCCTACACCCTCTCCCAACTTTGAATTTCCTGTGTATTGGGCCGAAGAAGAAGACTATGATGAGATTCCGAAAGAGGTCTCACGGTTGCTTGAGCACGAGGAGAATGCCATTCAGCCATATAAAGAACCATTAGAAGTAATCAATTTGAGTTCAGAAAGATAGAAAAGTTCGCATGTGCGTAGATTACAGAGATCTAAAAAAAGCTAGTTAAAAAGATGATTTTCCATTGCCATATATTGACATGTTAGTTGATAGAACAACAAAATTCAAAGTATTCTCGTTCATGGGCGTGTTTTCCGGGTATAATCAAATAAGAATGGCTCCAGAGGACATGGAAAAAACAACGTTTATCACACCCTGGGGAACATTCTATTACAGAGTGATGCCTTTCAGGTTGAAGAACACTGGTGCAACGTACCAGATGGCTATGACAACCCTATTCCATGATCTGATGCACAAGGAAATCGAGGTATATGTTGATGATATGATTGGTAAATCCCAGACTGAAGAAGGGCATATAGAAGATTTGTTGAAGTTGTTTCAGTGTTTAAGGAAGTATCGTCTCCGCTTAAATCCAAATAAATGTACCTTCGGTGTTCGATCAGGGAAATTGTTGGGTTTTATTGTTAGCCATAAAGAAATTGAAGTTGACCCTGAAAATGCCAAAGCAATTCAAGAGATGCCAGCGCCAAGAACTGAAAAGCAAGTCATAGGGTTCCTCGAGCGCTTGAATTATATTTCCAGATTCATTTCTCACATTACTGCAGCGTGTAAACCGATCTTTAAATTGGTAAAGAAATATCAAGGTTGTGTATGGACGGGTGACTGCCAAAGGGCATTTGAAATTATTAAAGAATATCTGCTTGAACCTCCTATGTTGCTCCCTCCCGTTGAAGGAAGAGCGTTGATTATATATCTGACGATGTTAGATAATTCCATGGTTGTATTCTGGGACAACAAGATGAAATGGGGAAGAAAGAATATGCCATTTATCATCTCAGTAAAAAGGTTACAGATTATGAGTCACGATATTGCATGCTGGAAAAGACATGTAGTGCATTGATCTACAAAATGGATCCAATCAAGTACATTTTTGAAAAGCCTGCTCTTACTGGGAGAATTGCCCGCTGGCAGATGCTGTTATCTGAATATGACATTGAATACCACACTCAAAAAGCTATTAAGAACAGCGTGTTGGCAGATTATCTTGCTCACCAACCAATTGATGATTATCAGTCTGTGAAGCATGTTTTTCCCGATGAGGATGTTATGTTTCTGAAAGTGAAAGATTGTGATGAACAATTGCCTGAGGAAGGTCCCGATCCTAAATCTCGCTGGAGTATGATATTTGGTGGAGCTGTGAATGCTTATGGTAAAGGAATTGGTGCTGTGATTGTCACTCCACATGGATCGCACATTCCTTTTACTGCAAGGTTGACATTTGACTGTACTAATAATATGGCAGAATATGAGGCTTGCATCGTGGGTCTCGAGGAAGCTATTGATCTCAGAATTAAAATTTTAGATATGTATGGCGATTCAGTTTTGGTAATAAATCAGTTTAAAGGAGAATGGGATACTCGTCACCCCGACTTGATCCCTTACAAAGATTATGCTAGAAGATTGTTACCCTTCTTTAATAAAGTTGAATTCCATCACATCCGCAGAGACGAAAATCAAATGGCGGATGCTCTGGCCACTATGGATTCTATGTATCAAGTGAATACTTGGAATGATATACCTCGAATTATGGTTCGGCGAATGGATAGGCCCGCTCATGTATTTACAACAAAAGAGGTAGCAGATGAGAAACCTTGGTATTATGATATCAAGCATTTTCTCCAGACTCAGGAATACCCGATCGGTGCTTCGAATAAAGATAGAAAGACATTAAGAAGATTGGCTGGAAGCTTCTTCCTACGTGAAAATGTGTTGTACAAGAGAAATTAGGACATGGTCTTGCTCAGAAGCGTGGATAGACACGAAGCAGACATGTTGATGCATGAGGTTCATGAAGGCTCATTTGGCACACATGCCAATGGACATTCGACGGCTAAAAAGACGCTAATGGAAGGTTACTATTGGCTGACAATGGAATCTGACTGTTACAAATTTCAAAGAAGTGTCATAAATGCCAGATTTATGCGGATAAGGATCATGTGCCTCCAACACTTCCCAATGTGATCTCTTCCCCATGACCTTTATCTAGGTGGGGTATTGACATGATTGGGATAATAGAACCCAAAGCTTTGAATGGACACCGTTTTATCTTGGTAGAAATTGATTACTTCACCAAATGGGTGGAAGCTGCTTCATATTCTAATGTTACCAAGCAGGTGGTAGTGCGCTTCATTAAGAATAATCTTATATGTCGGTATGGTGTACCGAGAAGAATTATCACTGAAAATGGCTCGAATCTGAACAACAAGATGATGATAGAACTTTGTGAGGAATTCAAGATTGTGCATCACAATTCATCTCCGTAAAGGCCAAAGATGAATGGTGCTGTTGAACATGCTAATTAGAATATCAAGAAGATTATCCAGAAGATGGTTGTTACTTATAAGGATTGGCATGAAATGCTCCCTTTTCCTTTGCATGGATATCAAACATCTGTCCGCACTTCAACAAGAGAAACCCTATTCTCCCTTGTGTTCGGAATGGAAGCAGTACTCCCAATTGAGGTTGAGATTCCATCTTTGTGTGTGATAATGGAAACCAAGTTGTCAGAGGCTGAATGGGTCCGGAATAGGTTTGACCAGTTAAATTTGATTGAAGAGAAGAGAATGACGACTTTGTGTCATGGGCAGTTATATCAGAAGAGAATGAAGAAAGCTTTTCATAAGAAAGTCAAGCCTCGTGAATTCAGAGAAGGCGACCTCATGCTCAGGAAGATCATGTCTTTAAACATTGATTCTAGGGGCAAGTTGACTCCAATTTTGAAGGCCCATATGTTGTCAAGAAATCCTTCTCTGGCGGTGCATTAGTTCTTGAAACTATGGATGGCGAGGAGTTCCCACGTCCCATGAATGCTGATGCAGTCAAGAAATACTTTGCCTAATGAAATAAAAGAACAACTCGCTAGATTGAAAACCCGAAAGGGAGGCTTAGGCAAAAAAGAGCGTCTCGGTAGGCCAAAAACACGAAAGGGCGGTCTAGGCAAAAATTAGAGACATAAACAGAATAAAACTTCCCGCTAAGTTGAAAACCCGCAAGGGCAGCTTAGGCAAAAATTAGGGACTTTCTTTGCAAGCAACTACATCAGACAAGACTTGATCGTTGAAGCCACAATATTCTTGAGCCCTAACCATATTTCAATGGAAGCTGCTGCTCAGGATTTCTAAAGTTGTTAGAGGGAATGGTGGTCATTGTATCTCAATGTATCTTTTCCATTATATATTACCATTTTCCGAACTTTGTAATCATCCATGGAGTCTCGCCATTCGCAGACTACCATTCTATTAATGAAATTTGAGCTTTTACCCAATTCTTTGTATTTCTTATTTTATTTAGCTTGAAAAGACTCCATTTATTATTGATGATAATTTTCAAAGCGAAAAGATTAAATAACAAAATTGATTTTCAAAAAGAATTTACAATTTGCTTTTACTTTAGAATTTTTGATGCAAGAGAAAAACAAAAGTGGTGATCCCAGGAATGGATGAACTCTAGTTGTTTTGAGAAGTTTTTGTTTCCCCCGGGAAGGTTTACTCAGGATGTTTTCGCTGTATTGGGTTTGTGACTCCAGTGTACCCAGTCAAGTCTTGATTCCTTTTTCTTCTTTTCTGAGTTTGCAAGATATGAAGACTCAATCCAAGTTTCCTCTAGTGAAGGTTTCACTTGTTTAATAGAAGATCTTTCTTCCCAGAGAAGTTGGTACAATAATTACTCTCGAAGAACACATGTCTCCAGTTTCTCCAGTGAAGAACGTATATTGGTTTTCCCTTTAAGAATGTGGTGTTGACCTCCCAAATTAAGTCATCACGAAATCCCCGGTTAATGTCTCGACGATGGGGCATTATATGCCTTAGCAAAGTTTGTATGTTTTTCCTCCTTCAAAATGGGCCTGAATTCCCCAGTGAATGTTTTGAAGATTTGGTTTCCATCTGCTTTACTTGAAATTGATTTTGCAATCCCCAGTAGAAGCATTACATTTGAAAACATTTTTTTCCCCGTCGAATTCTGAGTGCTATTCCATGGTGAAGCCTGGAGAAGGATTTTATATCTCTGTATCTGCACTATTTTGTCGCTATGATTTGTTTACTACCGGATTATATTTCTCCCCAATAAAGTTAAGCCATGCAGTAGGATTTTGTTTCCTCAGTTGGCGCTTACTTTTTCTTGGAATTTTCATCTTGGATGTGATTTAGCCGAGGGTTGTTTGTGTCCGAGTGTAGCGGTAGAAATGTTTAAGACTAAGCCATTGGATTTACTAGACTTGTACAAATCAAAATAGAAATCGCCACCACGCTTTATTGTTTCCAAAGGAATGGGAAAAGAGCGAGTAACCCAAAAAGGGGGAAAGATTCAAGGTAAGGGGATTGGTTATGCAAAGGGAAGGTATTAGCACCCTAAACATCAACGGTACTCCATAGGAACCTCTTTGAAAAATCTGTATATTTTGGCTATAAAATGTTGTATGTAAAATAGACGGTGGAGGTGAGAAAAGAAATATTTTTTATGATTTTTGCACCTGCCACGGTTGCGAACCTGTAGTTCCTACGTACCACCTTCCGTGTAATATGGGATCAGGGTACACATAGTTCCTCTTTAAAAATTTTAAAACACAAGTGTGTTGGTTGATTCTATGAGATAAGACATCATCGTCACTATCCGTGTGCAAAACATACTTACTACCCACAATTATGAGAAAGGAGAATTTGCATCATCTCAAAGTGGAGGATATGGCTTGGATTTTAAAATCAACAATGCCTCACTCAGCACCCAAGTTGAAAATATCTCTCTTCACTACATATTGCAGAAGTATAATTGTTTTCATCACTACAAGGATTGACAAGAGTCCAATCTTTTGAGAAAAGTTTTAAAGTAAAAAGCCAAAGTGGAAAAATGGTTTGAAATGAGATTGATTGACTTTTAGTCTTCTCACAAAAAATGTCAAGTTATTATTAAATTTATTGAAGTTTATTTATGAAAATGATTTTGAAAATTCATGGACCTAAGTCCAAGTTTATTTTGAAAGTGGTTCAAGCTTCAAAACAAGAAGAGTTTTAAAAGGAGGAAGAAGATTTTTGAAATTAAAGAAGATGGGAGGAGAAGAAGAGACTATCCTAAAGCATAAAGTAAAAGCTAAGGAGAAGAACCTTCTAATTAACAAGAGGCTAATACCTGACATTATGAGCCAAGATAGAATTCCCATTCTTTGAATTGAAACCAAACAAGCAAACATACAAGACCTCTTGTGAGAACCAAACTTCAAGTGTATTAGGTCTTCAAAAATTGGGCAGAGTAACAGCTGTATACGGGTGAATTATATATTACAAACAAAGAATGTAATCACAACAACCTGCACACAAAACAAACTAACAACCCAATGTCTTGAGGTAAACCTCAAGAACTCCAGACAAAATATCAATTAAGGTCACAAAGTCTCCAACATAGGTCAAGGTTTCTAATCCTAAGTCCAAGAAGTCCCATACTCCATAATGCCAAGGATAGTAACCAAATAGTCCAAGTACCATTAATTTTTTTATGGTTTATGTTGATTATTAGGTGTTTTAGGAGAAAAAAGAAAAGGCTCAAGTGAGAAAAGATAAAGATAGCATGAACTGTAAATGCTTAAAAGTAAATGGTGCATAAAGCATAAAAAATAAAGAGGCATAAAGTAAAAACAAAAGGTAAAATCAATTATTAGTGATTAGTGGTTAGTTGGATGATCATCTTGAAACTTGCATTTGGAACTCATTAGAGGATTGGTAGAACCAAGGCCTCCACACAACAAGTTGCATTTGCTTTTTTTCAAGTATATCACCCATTTGGAATCCTCACAAGTGCCATTTAATAATCAACGATGTTTAATTGATTCGCGTTGACCAAAAGTATTGTAGATCCATTAGAGGATTGGTAGAACCAAAGCCTCCACACAATGCATCTCAAGGTTATTGGATCAAAGAGATCAAATTAACATACTTGGGATTGCAAACATAGGTTTGAGCCACGAATGATCATTTATTTGAACCAGGACAAAATTTAGCCCTATGTTAAACAATCGTAAGTGGACTTATATAGAAGTCACACCTATTTTGAGGCAGGTCAATAGAAATCTATGCACCATTTGTTTTGAGACATGATATAGAGATCATGCTCCAATAACACTTAGTGCAATAAGAAAGGGACAAGATGAAGAGGGGTGGGGAAAGAATATACAAACCACATTTGAATTAAATTTAAATCAAACTATTATTAAAATCATTCATCCATTTTTATGGAGTTAGACTCAACAACATGGATCCAATGATGTTAATAAAGTTCATGATCAAAATACAACCCAAGTCAGCCAGAAAATAATCACAAAATAATATTGCATTTAATATATACATTAAAAAGGTTTTTAAAAAATGTTTTAAAATGGAAATAAGAAAGAAAAACATCAACTATATTCAAATTAATCAAGAAAAATTGAGTAAGGCCATAGAAAAATCAAAAAAGGACTCAAATATTTGTAGAATTTTTTTGGCAATTTTTAAAAGTCAGAAACTATTTGAAAATTAATTAAAATTGTTCAAACAAAAATAAAATAAGTCAAAAATAGTAAACATTAATATAAAATTCCATAAAATTTTCAAAAAATAAGAAATATGCAAAATGATATTTAGGAAAATTTTCAGAATTAAAAAAATTCTCAGAAAACATTTTTAAAGTAATTAAAAGGAAGCAAATAATGCAAAAAATATAAAAAATATCAAATTTCAAAATAAAAATGTGAAAAAATAGTCATTTGATCAGAAATAATTTAAAGTATTTTTGTGAATTTTTTCATAATTTTTGGATAAAAAATAAAAGAGTTATGAATTTTTGAAAATTAAATATATTAAAATATAAATATCAGAAAATAAAATAAAACCAAAAAGATATGGGCCACCAGATCATAGTCAAAATGCGTTAGTAAGCTAATCCAATGGATCAGACGTGCTGTGCTTGATATGGACCTTAGTGGGATGCGCAAGGAATCAGAAAAAGGGCAACCAATGAAATTAAAATGTTTGGCACGCTATCATTGGCTGAGACGAGACATGTCATCGTCTTCAACCTCCAACCACCCTGCAATGGAGATTTTGTGAGATCCTTCAAACGATAAAATTAGGATCCCATACCAGTATCATTGGATTCGTCTCTTCAAGACGGTTCTAACACCACCACCGTGCCAAATTTATATAAAGTATACAAAGAGATATGAATCAAAAACACGGAAAATAGAGAGCACCTTCAATTTGAGATTTCTCTCTCAATTCTCAATGGATTTAAAAATTGTAAGAAGCACTACAATCAGGAGAAGGAGTAGAACAAGTTAGTGCTTTATTTGGATCCAAATGATGGAGAATTCTACCTTTTCGAAGTTTAAGAAAGAAGCTCTGAAACTGCACTTCTGTAGCTTGGATTATAGTTTGTTTTGCTTGGTTTAAATGCTAGAGAGTTTGTATGATGCTTAAGGAAGATGAATGTGCAAAGAATTTTGGAGGAAAAGGCTGGAATCTCAGAAACTGATTTCAAAAATTTCTAGCTCGTGTGAGGTTTTGACAGAGTGTTTTTGGCTTTGAAAGTTTGAGGAAATGAATGGGGGATGACCCTCTATTTATAGGGAATCAAATGGAATGTTCAAGCGTGTGAAATGATGAAGTTTGGAGGGAAATCGTGTGAACCTGATGCACGAGTAAAGTGTGATCTGATTTCAATCAAAACTCATCCAATCCTTGCGTTTTAAGGCTCTAATCCACTTTGGAAACTTGGTTAAACATGTTTAGATCACAAACGTGTGCTAATTTGATGTTTAGAGGACAAAACATGAATTTCAAATTCTGACTTATGAGGAAACTTCAGTTCCAAGTTACCAATTTCAATCCAATGGCATTCTCAGCTCAAGGGTTCTTAAGGCATCATTCTTGACGCTTTAGAAAGATGAGGTTACATGTTTTTCAATGGAACAAGGATGGAATCAAATGGATGCTTGAGCTGAAAGTTGCATTCAGTCAAAGGGTGGGAAAAAAGGTTGACTTTCCATACTTAGAAATATTTCAATTTTTTTTTCAAAAGTGACCTATAATGTTTGGCATCCAAACATGGCCTTCCATATGGAATTTGCTCTTGACCAAAAAACATGGCATGAAATAGACATATTGAATGACATTTTGAAACTTGAACCATTTAAAATCTTCAAAAATTGAGAGAGTTATGAGTTGTTGAAGTTGGCAAAAAATCATGAAATGACCTATAATATTTTGTATCCTTAGGGAATCTTCCATCAATTTTCTCACTTTGCATATAAAAGAAGTCATAAAGTTCACATCATCAAGATCATTTTGGAAAACGAATTGGCTCAAGGTGATAAAAATTGACCAAGTTATGATCATTTGAAGTCACACATGAGAAATTGGGGGTTCATCTAAAAGACTTGTAATCTTTCTTCATCATCAAGTTTCTTCCACATGAAAAATCCTTGAAACTTTTGAAGTGATTTGTTAATAACCATTTGAAGAGAAGGATGCCTTTAGAATCACTTAAAATACAAAAATATGAGCAATATATAATTCTTTAAAGTCCAAAACCCTAGCTCATAGATCAAGAAAATGCCTTGAGGAACTTTGACAATTTTGAACAAACTTCTTGTACCAACACAAATGGTTTGTAAATATAAGTTGTTGAGGATGAAAATGATAACTCATAGTCACCAAAACAACTTCCATATCTTGAGAATTAAGAGAAATATGCATTTGTGACCAATGGAAACAAAGCCTTATCCAAGCATGACAACTTCTCCAATCAATCCCTTGTACTTTTGAATTAAATTTGATAATCTTGACATGTGGTGAACCAAAATAACCTTGGCATGCCATTTCCTCCAAAACAAATCCAATGGCGAGGTTTGAACTTCTCAAGCTTTATTGACTAGGGCATGGAAATAAACTCATGAACCCATGGAGCAACTTGCTGAATCTCATTGCCTTTACCTACATAAGTAACAAGCAAGACAAGCTAACATTGCCTTTTATTAATTAAAAGAAGAAATAAAGACAAAAATATTCATGATCACAAAATAACACAAGTCAAGGTGCTTGGTGATTCCTCCAAGAGAAAAGCTAAACATAGGGATGGGAACCAAGAATCCTAATGTGATCTTGTTGTGATGGAATCAACATGGTATGATGAGGGGATATTAGGGGAAAAAATGGGGTATAACAGCTGCCCTTATTTAATTTTATTCTATCCGGAGATATGAAGGTTGGAAATCTTCGTGTCGACGTGATCGAAGATACTTAAATATAAAACAAACCCTATTTTTGGCCCTAAGATGCCATGGAGTGCTTATGAGGGTGAATGCCTATGAACAAAACCAAAGAGACTAAAAAAACCACTGGGGATGTAGCAAAGAAAATACAAAAACAAAAGAGAAACCTGACTAGGAAAATAAATCACTGGTGGATCAAAAGACCTGACTCAGAGGATAATAAAATGGTTAAAGGATACACCAACTCCTACTTAAGGCAAAACTACCAACGTTCACTGAAGGTAGAAAGAGGAAAGAAATAACAACACCGACGTTCAATGACAGTGAGCTTCCAATGTTCACTGAAGGTAGAAGTAAAATAAATATCATAGCATCGCCATTCACTGACGATAAACTACCAACGTTCACTGAGGGTAGCAAAAAGATAACAATCACCAACTTTCACTGAAGGTGACCTACCAACTTTCACTGAAGGTAGAAAGATAATATATCATAGCATCTTCGTTCATTGACGATGAACTAACAACGTTCACTGAGGGTAGCAAAAAGATAACAATCACCAAATTTCACTGAAGGTTACCTACCAACTTTCAATGAAGGTAGAAAGTGAATACATCATAGCATTGCCGTTCACTGACCATGAACTACCAACGTTCACTAAGGGTAGCAAAAAGATAACAATCACTGACTTTCACTTAAGGTGACCTACCAACTTTCACTGAAGGTAGAAAGAGAATATATCATAGCATTGTCATTCACTAACGATGAACTATCAACATTCACTAAGGGTAGCAAAAAGATAACAATCACCAACTTTTACTGAAGGTGACCTACCAACTTTCACTGAAGGTAAAAAGAGAATATATCATAGCATCGCCGTTCACTGATGATGAACTACCAATGTTCACTGAGGGTAGCAAAATGATAACAATCACCAACTTTCACTGAAGGTGACCTACCAACTTTCAATGAAGGTAGAAAGAGAATATATCATAGCATCTTCATTCACTGACGATGAACTACCAACGTTGACTGAGGGTAGCAAAAATATAACAATCACCAACTTTCACTGAAGGTAGAAAGAGAATATATCATAGCATCGCCGTTCACTGACGATGAACTACCAACGTTCACTGAGGGTAGCAAAAAGATAACAATCACCAACTTTCACTGAAGGTGACCTACCAACTTTCACTGAAGGTAGAAAGAGAATATATCATAGCATCTCTGTTCACTGACGATGAACTACAAACGTTCACTGAGGGTAGAAAAAACATAACATGTTTTCCCCAAAATTCTTGCATTTCACCTAGAGCAGGTCTCAACTTCTTCTTTAACCCAGGCATTATGCTTGGAAAGGGTAATATATAAGCCGTATCAAATAAAGAGACTACCACTTACAAAGACTTCACAACGAAATGTCTCTGCGATATTGAAAGACTTGCCATCCATTGGAGTAATTTTGGCCATGAACTGCAAACTATCTACTCATATGAAAGATAAAAATAGGGTAATGCCGACTTTTAAAGGGAAGTATAAGTTGCTCAAATAAAGAGACTTGCTACTTGCTGTTATAAGAAAGATTGTAAAATTGACTTTCTGGGGAGAGTAATATGGCTTCCTGGGGAAATATATATGACTTCCTGGGGAATGAAATATGACGTCCTGGGTGTAGCTAATATATTTCTGTTGAGGAGATAAAGTCTTCTCGTGCAAAAATAAATGAAGATTCTCAAACCAAGACTCGAAGTCTGCAGATATCATAAGTAATAATATTGCCGAGGATCAAAGATTCAAAGCAAAAATAAACTGGAATGAGACAGTCGTCCAAAATAAATCCTTGGAGAAATAAACTCAAGAGAGAAACCCAAATCATCCAGACAAAGAGTTGTGCATGAAGGCTAAAGCAAAAATCTTCCACAAGGGATAATTCAGTGGGAAACTTGAAAGAACATACACTTTCTGCTTAAACTTACACTCTATTGGAGAGAGGATAACACAATTCTGCAAAACAGGATAATATGTCAACAAAAATATTAATGAATGTGAATGAGCAATGATTTTCTAAAATTAACTATGCATGATGAATGTATGAGTATTATCATGTATATGCTGACAAAACAGACATATAACACTGGGAGTAAGCAGACAAAAACCAACTCGGGCACAATCAACACTCGTCTAAATCACATCCAAGGTGAACAAACCAAGAAAAAGCAAGTTCCAACTAAGGAAACAAAACCTACTACCTGGTTTAACTTTACTGGGGAGAAACGTAATCCGAAAGCAAACAAATCCAAGTGACAAAAATAGTACAGATTCAGGGGTATAACATCCTTCTCCCGGCTTCAGCAGGGAATAACACTCAGACTTCAACGGGGAAACAAATGTTTTCAAAAGTAACACTTCTATTGGGGATTGCAAAATCAATTTCAAGTAGAGCAGACATACATCAAATCATCAAAACATTCACTGGGGAATTCATGTTGACTTTATTGGGGAGGCCAACACCATATTCTAAATGGGAAAAACAATATACGTTCCTTACTGGAGGAACCAGAGACATATGTTCTTCGAGAGGGATTACTGTACCAACATCTCTGGGAAGAAAGAACCTCTATTAGACAAGCTAAATCCTCGCTGGAGAAATCTTGGATTGAATCTTCATATCATGCAAACTCAGAGAAGAGGAGAAATGAACCAAAACTTGACCTAGGATACCGGAGTTGCAAACCCTATACAACAAAACATCTTGAGCAAAAATTCTCCTGGAAACAAGACTTCTTAAAAGCAAATGGAGTTCGTCCATTCCTGGGATCACCACTTTTGTTGTTTCTCTTGCGTCACAAATGTTAAAGTAAAAACAAATTGTAAATTCTTTTTGAAAATCATTTTTGTTATTCAATCTCTTCTCTTTGAAAGTTATTATCAATAATAAATGGAGTCTTTGAAAGATAAATAAACTAAGAAATACAAAGAATTGGGTAAAAGCTCAACTTTCATTAATATAATGGTAGTATGCGAATGGAGAGACACCATGGATAATTACAAAGTTCGTAAAATGGTAATATATAATGGAAAAGATACATTGAGATATAATGACCACTATCCCCTCTAGCAACTTTTGAAATCCTGAGCAGCAACTTCTATTGAAGTATGATGAGGATCCAAGAAGATTGTTGCTCCAACGATCAAGTCTTGTCTGATGTAGTTACTTGTCAAGAAAGTCCCTAAATTTTGCCTAAGCTGCCCTTGCGGGTTTTCAACTTAGTGGGAAATTTATTCTGCTTATGTCTTTAATTTTTGCCTAGATCGCCCTTCTGGGATTTTGGCCTACCGAGACGCTCTTTTTTGCCTAGGCCTCCCTTTCGGGTTTTCAACTTAGCGAGTTGTTATTTTATTTCTTTAGGCAAAGTATTTCTTGACTACATCAACATTCATGGGACGTGGGACCTCCTCGCCATCCATAATTTCAAGAATTAATGCACCTCCAGAGAAGGCTTTCTTGACAACATATGGACCTTCAAAATTGGGAGTCCACTTGCCCCTAGAATCAGTGTTAAAAGACATGATCTTCCTGAGTACGAGGTCACCTTCTATGAATTCACGAGGTTTGACCTTTTTATCAAAAGCTTTCTTCATTCTCTTATAATATAACTATCCATGACACAAAGCTGCCATTCTCTTCTCTTCGATCAAATTTAATTGGTCAAACCGATTGTGGACCCATTCAGCCTCTGTCAACTTGGTTTCCATTATCACACGCAAAGAGGGAATCTCAACCTCGACTGGGAGTACAACTTCCCTTCCATACACAAGGGAGAACGGAGTTGCTCCTGTTGCTGTGTGGACAAATGTTCGATATCCATGCAAAGTAAAAGGGAGCATTTCATGCCAATCCTTATAAGTAACAACCATTTTCACGCTAATTTTCTTGATATTCTTATTAGCATATTTAACAGCCCCATTCATCTTTGGCCTGTGCGGAGATGAGTTATGATGGACAATCTTGAATTCTTCACACAACTTTGCCATCATTTTGTTGTTCAGATTCGAGCCATTGTCAAAGATAATTCTGCTCGGCACACCATACCGACATATAAGATTATTCTTAATGAAGCACACAACCACCTGCTTAGTGACATTAGCATACGAAGAAACCTCCACCCACTTTGTGAAGTAATCAATTGCTACCAAGATGAAATGGTGTCCATTTGAAGCTTTGGGCTCTATCATCCCAATCATGTCAGTACCCCACATAGAGAAAGGCCATAGGGAAGAGATCACATTAAGAAGTGTCAGAGGCACGTGAATCTTGTCCGCATAAATCTAGAATTTATGGAACTTCTTTGCAAATTTGTAATAACCAGATTCCATTGTCAGCCAATAGTATCCTGCCCTTAGCATCTTTTTATCCATTGAATGTCCATTGGCATGAGTGCCAAATGAACCTTCATGAATCTCTTGCATCAATATGTCCTCTTCGTGTCTATCCACGCATCAGAGCAAGACCATATCATAATTTCTTTTATACAACACATTTTCACTGAGGAAGAAACTTCCAGCCAATCTTCTCAATGTCTTTCTATCTTTATTCAAAGCACCAATCGGGTTATCCTGAGTCTGGAGAAAATGCTTGATATCATAGTACCAAGGTTTCTCATCTACTACCTTTTCTGTGGTAAACACATGAGCAGGCCTATCCAGTCGCCGAATTATAATTCGAGGTATATCATTCCAAATATTCACTTGACAGATAGAAGCCAAAGTTGCCAAAGCATCTTCCATCTAATTTTCATCTCTTGGAATATGATGGAGTTCAACTATGTTAAAAAAGGGTAACAATCTTCTAGAATAATCTTTGTAAGGGATCTAGCCGGGGTGACGAGTATCCCATTCTCCTTTAATCTGATTTATTACCAAAGCTCAATCGTCGTACACATCAAGAATTTTAATTCTGAGATCAATGGCTTCCTCGAGACCCATGATGCAAGCCTCATATTCTTCCATATTATTAGTACAATCAAATGTCAACCTTGTAGTAAAAGGAATGTGCGATCCGTGTGGAGTGACAATCACAATACCAATTCCTTTACAATAAGAATTCACAGTTCCATCAAATATCATACTCCAACGATATTTAGGATCAGGACCTTCCTTAGGCAATGGTTCATCAGAATCTTTCACTTTCAGAAACATCACATCCTCATCGGGGAAATCTTACTTCGTAGACTAATAATCATCAACTGGTTGATAAGCAAGATAATCTGCTAACACACTACTTTTAATGGCCTTTTGAGTGCTGTATTCGATGTCATATTCAGATAACAACATCTGCCAGTGGGAAATTCTTCCAGTGAGAGCAGGCTTTTCAAAAATTTACTTGATTGGATCCATTTTGGAGATTAACAAAGTGGTGTGATTCAACATATACTGCCGCAAACGTTTTTCCGCCCAGGCTAGAGCACAACATGTCTTTTCCAGCATGGAATACCGCGACTCACAATCAGGAAATTTTTTACTGAGATAATAAATGGCATACTCTTTCTTCCCTGTTTCATCTTGTTGTCCCAGAATACAGCTCATAGAATTATCTAACACTGTCAAATACATAATCAATGGTCTTCCTTCAACAGGAGGGAGCATGATAGGAGGTTCAAGCA
Source organism: Vicia faba (assembly GCA_948472305.1). Classification (NCBI taxonomy): domain Eukaryota; kingdom Viridiplantae; phylum Streptophyta; class Magnoliopsida; order Fabales; family Fabaceae; genus Vicia; species Vicia faba. Next base: position 1,218,257,727 of record OX451741.1, on the reverse strand, counting down.
TATATTCTTTAATAATTTCAAATTCCCTTTGGCAGTCATTCGTCCACACACAACCTTGATCTTTCTTTAACAACTTAAAGATCGGTTCACATGTTGTATTCATGTGGGAAATGAATCTGGAAATATAGTTCAAACGCTCGAGGAACCTTCTGACTTGCTTTTCAGTTCTCGGAACTTGCATTTCTTGAATTGCTATGACATTATCAGGGTCATCTTCAATTCCTTTCTGGCTAACAATGAAACCCAAAAATTTCCCTGATCGAACATCGAAGGTACATTTATTTGGATTCAAGCGGAAACGATACTTCCTCAAACGCTGAAACAACCTCAACAAATCTTCTACATGCCCTTCTTCAGTATGGGATTTAGCAATCATATCATCAACATATACTTCAATTTCCTTTTGCATCAGATCATGGAATAGGAGTGTCATAGCCCTCTGGTACGTTGCACCAGCGTTCTTCAACCCGAAGGGCATCACTCTGTAACATAATGTTCCCTAGGGTGTGATGAACGTTGCTTTTTCCATGTCCTCTGGAGCCATTCTTATTTGATTATACCCGGAAAATCCATCCATGAATGATAAAAACTTGAATTTTGTTGTGCTATCCACTAACATATCAATGTGCGGCAATGGAAAATCATCTTTTGGACTAGCTTTATTTAGATCTCTGTAATCTATGCACATGCGGACTTTTTCGTCTTTTTTCGGTACTGGGACAATATTGGAAATCCATTGAGGATACACTGACGTCACAAGATAACCAACATTAATCAGCTTTAGAACCTTCTCTTTGATCTTCACTTCCATATCTGGGTGGGTTCTTCTTAACTTTTGTTTGATTGGCAGGCACTCTCGCTTCAGCGACAAAGTGTGCTCTACAATATCTGTATCTAGACCAGGCATATCTTGATAAGACCAAGCAAAAATATCCACATACTCTTTCAACAACTCAATCAACCTGCTCTTCACATCAGGATGCAACAATGCTCCGATCTTGACCTCTTTCGGATCTTCTTCTGAACCCAAATTGTTTACATCCAATGGCTCTTTATATGGATGAATGGAATTTTCCTCGCGTTCAAGCAACCGTGAGACCTCTTCTGGAATATCATCATAGTCTTCTTCTTCGGCCTCATACACAGGACTTCAAAGTTGGGAGAGGGTGCAACGTCATTGTATTCAACGAGTTTTTTAATTAATCTACACATATGATTTATGATTGCATTTAGAAACTGACACATATAACAAGTGATCATGCAGATTGTATTTCAGTTATTATTTATTTTGAAAGGTTTTTTCGGATTACCATTTTCCAAGAAAAAGCAGAAAATAAAGACACAATTTGGGAAACAAAGACAACTTTTATTATTGATTTCAAAAGTCACATCAAACAGATAAGCCCTACAATATTAATACTTCCACCTTGGGCAGAGTGAAAACTTTTCAAAAAGATTTAACAAATCAAATTACTTTGAAACATGTATGCAAGAGGGAACATTGATGGTGATCCAGTTCTGAAGCCTAACTTTGTGCATCACGTAATTTGGCATTTCCTACTCTGTTTCCTCTTCCACAATGGCATTAATCCCGGAAATAGTTGGATGAAGATAACCCCCGCTACGGAAGATGTCTTGGTACTTGCCTGCAGAAGACTTAGGCTTCATGCTCTTACCTTTGTCATTCTTCAAAGAGATCCCCAAGCCGGCTATGTTCTTGTTTACAGGTGGATCCAAAATTTGTCCCCATACTTCACTATGAACCTTACGCACAACCTGCTGCGCATCCTTAAGCGAAACCATGGAATTCTCATTTCCTCTTATGTTGTCAATAGATAAAGCTTGGAACTGAGTCCCAACAGCAGTTTCATCCGCATCCACAATGCTGAAAGAGGACAAATGAGATATCAATAATGCCTGTTCCCCATTTATGATCACTACTTACCCTTCATGTACGAACTTCAGTTTCTAGTTTAAAGTTGAAGTGACACCCCCTGCCTTATAAATCCACGGCCGTCCCAACAAACAGCTATAAGCGGGTACAATATCCATGACCTGGAAAGTAATCTGAAACAAATGTGGGCCTATATGAATAGGCAAGTCCATTTCACCAATAATAAATTTCCTTGATCCATTAAACGCTTTCACAATGATGCCACTCGGGCGCATATGCGTTCATCGATATTTCAACTTTATATGAGTGCTCCTTGGTATAACATTCAAAGCGGATCCATTATCAATCAACACATTGGATAGTGAATCATTCTTATAATTCATATAGACGTGGAGGGCTAGGTTGTGATTCCTTCCTTCATCTGGAAATTCATCATCGCAGAAACTCAAGTTATTACATGACGTAATGTTCCCTACTACACTACTGAATTGTTCTACATGCATGTCACTCTCCACAAAAGCTTGGTCTAATAACCTCATCAAGGATTCTCTGTGAGCAGATGAGTTCATCAATAAAGCCAAGATATATATTTTTGAAGGAGTCTTTAGTAGTTGATCTACAATTTTGTAGTCACTCATCTTGATTATCTTCAAAATATCATCCAATTCTTTCTCTAATGTAGACCCATTAGTCTCACTCGTAGCCTTCTTGGGTTCAACATTCTCATCAATTTTCTTTCCAGCACTAACATCTGCTCGAACAACTGGTGCAAACACACGATTTCTGCGGGTCACTCTGCTAGGCTCAACAATATTTCCGACATCAGGCATTGGCTGGATGGGAACTTCCACTCCATCCTCTAAGATTGTGGCATTGTATTTGTAGGGTACAGCCTTATCTGACTTGTAGGGAACGGAACCCGACAAACTAATCACCAATGGGGTAACATCTAGCTTGCTATAATATTCAACTTTAAAATGGGAGGGTTCCCCAAAACAAGGTACAATGGAGTTTACCCCTTCTTCAACACAATCAGTCATTATTGAGTCATCTGTGGAAAACAAATCCTCATCTGAGGAGAAATACTCATCTGCAGAGGCACACTCTTCATTCGAATCTCCTTCAGCCAAACAAACCTCAACCATATCAACTTCATGGTAATCAAACCTTTGACCTATAACCTTGATTGTTCCATTATCTAACAACAACTAAACACCTTTCTTCATGATTGAACATCCTCGGGAGTCCCGACAACAAATTCGGCAAGATCCATACTGGTGTTCTACCTGACCAGCCATGTGGAAGAAGGTAGCATGCAATTGCTCAAGGTCTTCATTCATATATTCCACATCAAAAATTCTGAATTCTCCAGGACATCCAAAAACCATATTCACCTCCTCTTCATACTCTACCCTAGGCCTGATTATGTGGATGAGGCCCTTATCCATTATCTCCTGCAAATCAGCCTTTATCTTGTCGCAACCTTGTATGTCTATACTGAAAATAGCACAACCGGAATGGTCATGCGTATAGTAGCTAAATTCACAAAGGTCTACATGCATTTTCACCAAATCTCCTCTAACTAGATGAATGTCAAAAATCCGGAAGTTGCTTGGAGAAACGACCACCATATTCACAACATTTTCTCCTCCATGCTTGGGTAGAGGATTGTCCTTCACATTAGGACCCGCATCCTTGAAATATAGAATACCAGACTTCACCAATTTCTGCACCTCAGTCTTCAAAGGATAATACTTCTCAACATTATGCCCTGGTACTCCTTGATGAAAAGCACACGTTTGGTCTGCCTTATAATACCAAGGCAATGGTGATGGTACTGCGGGAGGCGGTTGGGTCTGAACCAACTTCTTCTGAACCAATGCCGATATTAATTCTGTATAGCTCATAGGAAAGGGTCATAAATCTCCCTTTTCTGATTATACCCTTGATTCCCCTGCTAGGATGGTCTCTGATAAGCAACAGTGGTTGGAGCTAGACCCATAACTAGAGTAACTGAGGCGACTTGCTGATGACGCTGATAATTCCTTCTACGAGTGTTAAACCTCTTCTCTTGCATGACAACATTTGCATCCCTTTCGTTCTTCTTGGTAAACCCATAAGATGGCTTCTTCACACCTCCATATCCTTCACTTTTCGTTAAACGACCTTCTCTTACAGCCTCTTCTAAGAGGATACCCATGCCTGCCATTTCAGTAAAGTCACTTGACGCACTCGCTACCATCCTTTCATAGTAGAAAGCACCCAAAGTTTTCAAGAAAATCTTAGTCATCTCCATCTCTTCCATGAGAGGAATCACTTGGGCGACTACTTCACGCCATCTCTGAGCATATTCTTTGAAGGATTCCCTATCTTTCTGAAACATGGCCCTGAGTTGATCACGGTCAAGTGCCATGTCCATGTTGTACTTGTTTTGTTTAATGAACGCTTCTCCCAAAGTCATTGAAAGTATGGATGTTGACACTGTCCAAACTCATATACCACTTCAGCACAACACCGGTCAAACTATCTGGAAAAAAGTGAATCAACAGACGTTGATCATCAGTATGGGTAAACATTGTCCTTACATACACTACAAGATGAGCACGAGGGAAAGTATTTCCCTTGTACTTATTAAAATTCGCGACCTTAAACTTTGAAGGTATCTTAACATTCGGGACTAAGCATAATTCATTCACATTCCGCTTGAATAACTCTTTTCCCCTGAGGGCCTTCATCTCCCTCTACATCTTGTCAAACTGCTCTTTAAAATCATCCCTTCTGTCATAAAGACCCAAGTGTTCACTTGGTGGAGGAAAAGGATGACACACATTATCGTTAAAAAATGGGACCATATCCATCGAAGGCGGTGCAGCAGGAACAGTATGCACCACAGGAGGTGCCGGAGTAACAGTAGTTTGAACAATTGGAGTATCTTGAGGACCAAGGTTGAAACCTTCAGGCGCAAAATTCTCTGGCATTCCCCATGGGTAACCTTAAGGCATGCGATTCTGAACAACAATTGGAGTAGCAGACATAGGAACAATTGAAGCTTCAATAGTAACCCTTGTTGGTTGAGGTTGAACACTCGGTGGCTGATTATGAGAAGCCACCAGAGATTCCACAAGAGCAGTAAGGTTGGCCATGCCGACCTTCAAAGTAGAAACCTCCTCACGCAGCTCGCGATTCACTTGTTTTAAGTTGTCCATCCTTCTTCTGAAATTAGCCCGAGTGTTATAGTGGTGAGTCAACTTGCTGAACAAAGTAAAGAAGCTTGGTAAGACAACTGGATATGCATAACAAATGCAAGAAATATGTGCAATATGATGCATCATATGCATAGCACATGATTTTATTTTTTATTTAATGTTTCAAGGGATTAAAAGTTTTATAGACAAATTGCAAATATCAAAGTAATAACGCATTTGAAACACTGAAAAACTTTTATTATAATAACTTCAAAATAGGTTACAAGTCTCAACAATCCCAAGTAAAAGATGAAAATAAAGTCTAAAACCCTGTGAAGTAAAGCTGTCGAAGATCTCTCTATATGCTGGTGCTTCCCTGTAAGCCTGGAAATCTGAGCCTTCAACCTCTGATTTTCTTCTCCATACCTGGTGGAAACCTCCTTCCAATCACCTGAATCAGGAAGTGAGTAATCAGCATCTGATTGAGGCTTAGGAGAAAATAAATCCATTTGCTACTCCATAGTCTCTACCGCTCGACTCAAAAGGATCTCAATCAAGTCGTCTTTCTCCTTCAAGTCCGCTCTAAAGGAAATCTCTAAAGTTTGGCATTTGTTCTTCCAAGCATCCTTTTCCTGCTGCATCTTGACCAAAGCAAGTTGTATCTCTTCTATATCATCCAATAAGGGAGGAGTGGTCTTCACAAATAAATTAGGCATATGTGCTTCCCGAGAATACGACATCTTCAACTAAATAGCTCTCGTTTGGACCCACTGAAGATATGGCTCCAAAGAAACAGCACCCATAGGTCCCAAGTCTTTCCTACTCTTCTTATGAACGTGACGCCAGGCCTTTGAAATCTGCTCCTTAGCTTCCATATGGTCTTCTCCTTCCTTCAGAAAGAAACTACTCAAATGAATACTATTTGGTTTATCCCTCATCGGATAACCAAGATGTCGTCGTGCAAGAACATGGTTATAGTTAACGCCTCCCTTTGTACCAAGAAAAGGTACATTGGGAAAACTACCACAACTGTCAACAATCTCTATATCCTGGTAAGCTCGATGTTACTAATCAATATCCGAGTGAGTAAGGTCCATGATCTTAGAAGCCCAATGAGCTTCCTTCTTGACATCCTAAAAAGAATTATACTGAGGCATATGAAAGATAAACCACCGGTTAAATAAAGGCGTGCAACAGATAATCATCCCTCCATGATAAGAATTATGAAGATGAATAAAGTAATAAGCATCACCCAATAATGTAGGAACTGGGTTTCCAATCACAAAGATTCTGATAGCGTTAATGTCCATATTATGAAATAAGAACAACCCGTAAGTAAGTAAGGCAAAGATGGCCTCAAAAGCGATTGTACTCTTCATCCTGACAATTTAACGAGTTTCTCCAATAAGAACTGAGCTGGTAATCCTCTAATCCCTCCTGTAGTAGTCATATGGGCTTCAACCTCAGACTTCCCCATATGAATTAAAGCAGCAATCTCATGTGATTTTGGCTCATACTCCAAACCAGTAAAAGGAACACGATCGGTAACAGGTAAATCCAACAGATAAGAATATTCCTCCAATGTAGGCATCAACTGATCGTCGTGAAAAGTAAAGCAATGATACATCAGATCATAGAACAGGACCAAGGTCGAGAGGAAACCCTCCTTCATCTTCAGCTTCATGAGAGGAATGATGGATCCATACTTATTTCGAAAATCTGTAGGACACTCGATCTCGGGAATTAGACTGATCAACTCATCTATATTGGGATCCTTGAAACTGTATTTTCCGGTCTTTCTTTTTCCAGAATCCATAGTTACCTGAGATATTCACAAATGGTCAACTTTTAAATCCCTTGAAATAAGATTTCTTCAAAAGATGTTTATGAGTGCATGGATGCATGATGCAACAATCACACACAAGAGCATGAGGTCGAAGGTCCGACCCATAAGGTATGGTCTAAAAGTTATCACCTGCCGAATAAGGTTCTAGAGGTTCCCAGAGTCTACATCCTTCCTTCGGATATTACCAACTTCTCGATTAACTTGGTAATTAGTAATATTCTCAAGAAAAACTCGTCCGAGTGTAGCATCGCGTGACAACTACTTCTGTATTACTCCGTCATAGCTTCCGCACTAAACCTAAAATACCAAGATGGGTTAGGTATTTTACGGTCCTCAGCTTCAGCAGGCTCCCAGGTCGAAAGCAGTACGTCTTCCCGATTACTCGGTAAAAGACACTACAATCAAAGGGGCCTCCACTGAGTGAGGGATCTCATGCCTCCTTTTTTGGGATTACTCCCTCAAAGTTAACAAGACTATATCACCCGTCCTATCTTAAAGTTTTCCCAAGTCAGGGTATAGGACTTATAATTAATCAGCAAGCACCCTGAAAACCAGGAAAATCCAAGAAAACATATATACAACAAATAATATAACAGACAAACAACAATAGCACATATACAAATATAGAAAAAGATAGGTTTAACCCACTTAGGTATGGACCAGTAAGAGGTCAATCTTTCCCCAGTGAAGTCGCCATTTTTTCTATAGCGTTAGAAATGTTTAAGACTAAGCCATTGGATTGACAAGACTTGTACAAATCAAAATAGAAATCGCCACTGTGCTTTATTGTTTCCAAAGGAATGGGAAAAGAGAGAGTAACCCAAAAAGGGGGAAATATTAAAGGTAAGGGGGTTTGTTATGCAAAGGGAATGTATTAGAACCCTAAACATCTACGGTACTCCATAGGAACCTCTTTGAAAAATCTGTATATTTTGGCTATAAAATGTTGTATGTAAAATAGATGGTGGTGGTGAGAAAATAAATATTTTTTATGATTTTTGAACCCGCTGCGGTTGCGAACCTTTAGTGCCTATGTACCACCTTCTGTGCAATAGGGGATCAGGGTACACGTAGTTCCTCTTTAAAAAGTTTAAAACACAAGTGTGTTGGTTGATTTTATGAGATAAGACATCATCGTCATTGTTCGTGTGGAAAACATACTTACTACCCACAATTATGAGAAAGGAGAATTTGCATCATCTCAAAGTGGAGGATATGGCTTGGATTTTAAAATTAACAATGCCTCACTCCACACCCAAGTGGAAAATATCTCTCTTCACTACACATTGTAGAAGTATAGTTGTTTGTATAACTATAAGGATTGACAAGAGTCCAATCTTTTGACAAAAGTTTTAAAGTAAAAATCCAAAGTGGCAAAATGGTTTGAAATGAGATTGATTGACTTTTAGTCTTCTCACAAAAAATGTCAAGGTATTATTAAATTGATTGAAGTTTATTTATGAAAATGATTTTGAAAATGCATGGACCTAAGTCCAAGTTAATTATGAAAGTGGTTCAAGCTTCAAAATAAGATGAGTTTTTAAAAGGAGGAAGAAGATTTTTAAAATTAAAGAAGATGGAAGGAGAAGAAGAGACTATCCTAAAGCATAAGGTAAAAGCTAAGGAGAAGAACCATCTAACCAAAAAGAAGCCAATACTTGACATTATGAGCCAAGATAGAATTCCCATTATTTGGATTGAAACCAAACAAGCAAAGATACTAGACCTCTTCTGAGAACCAAACTACAAGTGCATTAGGTCTTCAAAAATTGGGCAGAGTAACGACTGTATATGGGTGAATTCCAGATTACAAATAAAGAATGTAATCACAACAACCTACACACAAAACAAACAAACAACCCAATGTGTTAAGGTAAACCTCAAGAACTCCAGACAAAATATCAGTTAAGGTCATAAGGTCTCCAACATAGGTCAAGGTTTCTAATCCTAAGTCCAAGAATTCCCATACTCCATAATGCCAAGGATAGTAACCAAATAGTCCAAGTACCATTAAATTTTTTTATGGTTTATGTTAATTATTAGGTGTTTTAGAAGAAAAAAGAAAAGGCTCAAGTAAGAAAAGATGAAGATAGCATAAAATGTAAATTCTTAAAAGTAAATGGTGCATAAAGCATAAAAATTAAAGGGGCATAAAGTAAAAACAAAAGGTAAAATCAATTATTAGTGATTAGTGGTTAGTTGGATGATCATCTTGAAACTTGCATTTGGAACTCATTAGAGGATTGGTAGAACCAAAGCCTCCACACAACAAGTTGCATTTGTTTTTTGTCAAGTATATCACCCATTTGGAATCCTCACAAGTGCCATTTAATGATCAACGATGTTTAAGTGATCCGCGTTGACCAAAAGTGTTGTAGATCCATTAGAGGATTTGTAGAACCAAAGCCTCCATATAATGAATCTCAAGGTTATTGGATCAAAGAGATCAAATTAACATACTTGGGCTTGCAAACATAGGTTTGGGCCACGAATGATCATTTATTCGAATTGGGACAAAATTTAGCGCTATGTTAAGCAATCGTAAGTGGACTTATATAGAATTCGCACCTATTTTGAGGCCGGTCAATAGTCATATATGAACCATTTGTTTTGAGACATGATATAGAGATCATGCTCCAATAACACTTAGTGCAATAAGAAAGGGACAAGATGAAGAGGCGTGGGGAAAGAATATACAAACCACATTTGAATTAAATTTAAATCAAACTATTATTAAAATCATTCATCCATTTTTATGGAGTTAGACTCAACAACATGGATCCAATGATGTTAATAAAGTTCATGATCAAAATACAACCCAAGTCAGCCAGAACATAATCACAAAATAATATTGCATTTAATATATACATTAAAAAGGTTTTTAAAAAATGTTTTAAAATGGAAATAAGAAAGAAAAACATCAACTACATTCAAATTAATCAAGAAAAATTGAGTAAGGCCGTAGAAAAATCAAAAAAGGACTCAAATATTTTTATAATTTTTTTGGCAATTTTTAAAAGTCAGAAACTATTTTAAAATTAATTAAAATTGTTCAAACAAAAATAAAATATGTAAAAAATAGTAAACATTAATATAAAATTCCATAAAATTTTCAAAAAGTCAGAAATATGCAAAATGATATTTAGGAAATTTTTCAGAATTAAAAAAATAACAGAAAGCATTTTTAAAGTAATTAAAAGAAAGAAAATAATGCAAAAAATATAAAAAATATCAAATATCAAAATAAAAATGTGAAAAAATAGTCATGAGATCAGAAATAATTCAAAGTATTTTTGTGAATTTTTTCATAATTTTTGGATAAAAAATAAAAGAGTTATGAATTTTTGAAAATTAAATCAATTAAAATATAAAAATTAGAAAATAAAATAAAACCAAAAAGTTATGGGCCATCAGATCATAGTCAAAACGTGTTAGTAAGCTAATCAAATGGATTAGACGCACTGTGCTTGATATGGACCTTAGTGGGATGCGCAGGGAATCAGAAAAAAGGCAACCAATGAAATTAAAACATTTGGTACGATATCATTGGGTGAGACGAGACATGTCATCATATTATCAACCTCCAGCCACCTTGCAATGGAGATTTTGTGAGATCCTTCAAACGATAAAATTAGGATCCCAGACCAGTATCATTGGATTCGTCTCATCAAGACAATCATAACACCACCATCGCTCCAAATTTATATAAAGTATACAAAGAGATAGGAATCAAAAATCCTGAAAATAGCGAGCACCTTCAATTTGAGATTTCTCTCTCAATTGTCAATGGATTTAAAAATTGTAAGAAGAACTAGAATCAAGAGAAGGAGTAGAACATGTTAGTGCTTTATTTGGATCCAAATGATGAAGAATTCTACATTTTTGAAGTTCAAGAAAGAAGCTCTGAAACTGGACTTCTGTAGCTTGGATTATAGCTCGTTTTGCTTTGTTTAAGTGCTGGAGAGTTTGTATGATGCTTAAGGAAGATGAATGTGCAAAGAATTTTGGAGGAAAATGCTGGAATCTCAAAAACTGATTTCAAAATTTTTGAGCTCGTGTGAGGTTTTAACAAAGTGTTTTTGGCTTTAAAAGCTTGAGTAAATGAATGGGGGATGACCCTCTATTTATAGGGAATCAAATGGAATGTTCAAGCATGTGAAATGGTGAAGTTTGGAGGGAAATCGTGTGAACCTGATGCACGAGCAAAGTGTGATATAATATCCAGCAAAACTCATCCAAGCCTTGCGTTTTAAGGCTCTAATCCACTTTGGCAACTTGGTTAAACATGTTTAGATAAAAAATGCATGCTAATTTGATGTTTAGAGGCCAAAACATGAATTTCAAATTCTGACTTATGAAGAAACTTCAGTTCAAAGTGACCAATTTCAATCCAATGGCATTCTCAGCTCAAGGGGTCTTAAGGCATGATTCTTTCTTTAGAAATATGAGGTTACAAGCTTTGCAATGGAAAAAGAATGGAATCAAATGGATGCTTGAGCTGAAAGTTGCATTGAGTCAAAGTTGGGGAAAAAGGTTGACTTTCCATACTTAGAAATATTTCAAATTTTTCTTCAAAAGTGACCTATAATGTTTTGCATCCAAACATGGCCTTCCACTTGGAATTTGCTCTTGACTGAAAAATATGGCATGAAATAGAACTCTTGAATGACATTTTTAAACTTGAACCACTCAAAATCTCCAAAAATTGAGAGAGTTATGAGTTGTTAAAGTTGGGAAAAAATCATGAAATGACCTATAATCTTTTGTATCCTTAGGGAATCTTCCATCCATTTTCTCACTTTGCATATAAAAGAAGGCATAAATTTCACATCCTCAAGATAATTTCGGAAAAATAATGGGCTCAAGGTGATAAACATTGACCATGTTATGATCATTTGAAGTCACACATGAGAAATTGGGGGTTCATCTGGAAGACTTGTAATCTTTCTTCATCATCAAGTTTCTTCCACATGAAAAATCATTGAAACTTTTGAAGTGATTTGTTAATAACCCTTTGAATAGAAGGATTCCTTTTGGAATCACTCAAAAATACCAAAATAAGAGCAATATATACTTCTTTAAAGTCCAAAACCCTATCTCCTAGATCAAGAAAATGCCTTGAGGAACTTTGACAATTTTGAACAAACTTCTTGTACCAACACAAATGCTTTGTAAATAGAAGTTGTTAAGGTTGAGAATGAGAACTCATAGTCACCAAAAACACTTCCATATCTTGATAATTGAGAGAAATATGCATTTGTGACCAATGGAAACAAAGCCTTATCCAAGCATGACAACTTCTCCAATCAATCCCATGTACTTTTTAACCAAATTTTATAATCTTGACATGTGATGAAACAAAATAACCTTTCCATGCCATTTCCTCAAAAACAAATCCAATGGTGAGGTTTTAACTTCTTAAGCTTTATTGACTAGGGCATGGAAATAAACTCATGAACCAATGGAGCAACTTGTTGAATCTCATTGCCTTTACCTACATAAGTAACAAGCAAGACAAAACAACATTGCCTTTTATTAATTAAAATAAGAAATCAAGACAAAAAATATTCATGATCATAAAAACATAAGTCAAGGTGCTTGGTGATTCCTCAAAGATCAAAGCTAAATATAGGGAGGGGAACCAAGAATCCTAATGTGATCTTGTTGTGATGGAATCAACATGGTAAGATGAGGGGATTATAGGGGAAAAAATTGGGGTACAACGCCGAGTTGGTTTTGTTTGTTTACCCCCAGTGTTCTATGTTTGTTTTGTCAGCATATACATAATAACACTCATACATTCATACATACATCATGCATAGTTAAAATTTGGCAAATCATTGCTCATTCACATTCGTTAATAGTTTGTTGACATATTGCCCTGTTTTGTAGAGTTATGTTGTCCTCTCTCCAATAGAGTGTTATTCATAAGCAGAAAGTGTATGTTCTTTCAATTTCCCCACTGAATTATCCCTCGTGGAAGATTTTTGCTTTAGCCTTCCTGCACAGCTCCTCAACTGGATGATTTGGGTTTCCCTCTTGAGTTCATTTCTCAAATAATGTATTTTTGTAAACTATTTTACTCCAGTTCATTTCTGGATCAAATCTTTGTTTCCCAGTAATATCATTACTTTGGACGTCTGAAATCTTTGAGTTTTGGTTTGAGAATGTGCATTTATTTTGCACGAGAAGACCTTTATCTCCTCAGCAGAAATATATTGGCATCTCCCCAGGAAGTCATATTTCATTCCCCAGGAAGTCATATTTCTTTCCCCAGGAAGCCATATTGGTTTCCCCAGGAAATCACTTTTACAATCCTTCCCATAACAGCTAATAGCAGGTCTCCTTATTCGAGCAACTTATACTTCCTCGTAAAGGTCGACGTTATTTTTTTGCTATCTTATTTATGAGTGGATAGCTTGCATTTTGTTGTCAACTTACTCCAGTGGATAGCAAGAATTTAAATATTGCAAAGACAACTCATTGTGAAATCTTTGCAAGTGGTAGTCTCTTTATTTGAGACAACTTATATGTTACCCTTTCCAGGCAGAATGCCTTGGTTAAAGAAGAAGTTGAAACCCTTTCTAGGTGAAACACCATAATTTTGGAAAACAACTTGTTATCTTTATGCTACCCTCAGTGAATGTTGGTAGTTCATTATTAGTGAACAATGATGTTATGATATATTCTCTTTCTACCTTCAGTGAAAGTTGGTAGGTCACCTTCAGTGAATGTTGGTGCTTGTTATCTTTTTGCTACCCTTAGTGAATGTTGGTAGTTCATCGTTAGTGAACGGTGATGTTATGATATATTCTCTTTCAACCTTCAGTGAAAGTTGTTTGGTCACCTTCAGTGAAATTTGGTGCTTGTTATCTTTTTTCTACCTTCAGTGAACATTGGTAGTTCATCATCAGTGAAAGGAGATGCTATGATATATTATCTTTCTACCTTCAGTGATAGTTTGTAGGTCACCTTCAGTGAAAGTTGGTTCTTGTTATCTTTTTTCTACCCTCAGTGAATGTTGGTAGTTTATCGTCAGTGAACGGCGATGCTATGATATATTCTCTTTCTACCATTAGTGAAAGTTGGTAGGTCATTGGCAGTGAACGTCGATGATTGTTATCTTTTTTCTACCCTCAGTAAACGTTGGTAGTTCATCTTCAGTGAAAGGCGATGCTATGATATATTATCTTTCTACCTTCAGTGAAAGTTGGTAGGTCATTGGCAGTGAACGTCGACGATTGTTATCTTTTTTCTATCTTTAGTGAATGTTGGTAGTTCATCATCAGTGAAAGACAATGCTATGATATATTCTCGTTCTACCTTCATTGAAAGTTGGTAGGTCATTGGCAGTGAACGTCGATGATTGTTATCTTTTTGCTACCTTCAGTGAATGTTGGTATTTCATTGTCAGTGCACGGCGATGCCATGATCTGTTCTCTTTCTACCTTCAGTGAAAGTTGGTAGGTCATTGGCAGTGAACATCGATGATTGTTATATTTTTCTACATTCAGTGAACGTTGGTAGTTCATCGTCAGTGAACAGCGATACTATGATATTTATTTTCCTTCTACCTTCAATGAAAGTTGGTAGTTCATCGTCAGTGAATGTCGATGATTCTTTATCTCTACCTTCAGTGAACTTTGGTAGCTCACCTTAGTGAACGTCGGTGTTATTATTTCTTTCCTCTTTCTAGTTTCAGTGAATGTCGGTAGTTTCGCTTTCGATAAAAGTTGGTGTATACTTTAACTTTTTATCATCCTCTATGAGTCAAGTCATTTGATCCACCATTGATTTATTTTCATGGTCAGGTTTCTCTTTTGTTTCTTTATTTCCTCTATTTCATCCCCATCGGTGTTTTTCCTCTCTTTGATTTTGTTCATGCACATTCATGCTCGTAAGCATTGCATGGCATCTTAGGGCCAAAAATATGGATTATTTTATATTTAAGTATCTTCGATCGCGACGACACGAAGATTTTTAACCTTAGTATCTCCGAATAGAAGAAACTTAAATAAGGGCAGCTGTTGTACCCCAATTTTTGCCCCTAAGATCCCCTCATCATACCACATTGATTCAATCACAACAATATCAGATTAGGTTATTTTGGTTCTCCTCCCTATCTTTAGCTTTTCTCTTTGAGGAATCACCAAGCACCTTGACTTGTTTTCTTTCGTGATCATGAATGTTTTGTCTTGATTTTCCTTTTAATTAATAAAATGCAATGTTGGTTTGTCTTACTTGTTACTAATGTAGGTAAAGACAATGAGGTTTAGCAAGTTACTCCATCGGTTCATGAGTTTATTTCCATGCCCTATTAAATAAATCTTGAGAAGTCCAAACCTCACCATTGAAGTTGTTTTGTAAGGAATGGAATGGAAAGGTTATTTTGGTCCACTACATTTCCAAGATATCAAGATTGATTCAAAAGTGCAAGGAATTGATTGAAGAAGTTCTCATGGTTGGACAAGGCCTTGTTCCCATTGGTCACAGGTGCATATTTCTATCAATTCTCAAGATATGGAAGTGGTTTTGGTGGCTATGAATTCTAATTTTCATCCTCAATAACTTCTGTTTACAAAGAAAGAGTGTTAGTACAAGAAGGTGCTTCAAAATTGTCAAAGTTCCTGAAAGCATTTTCTTGATCTAGGAGCTAGGGTTTTGAACTTTAAAGGAGTATATCTTGCTCATCTTTTGGTATTTCTGAGTGATTCCAAAGGCATCCTTCTCTAAAAAGGTTTATTAACAAATCACTTTAAAATTTTCAAGGAGTTTTCATGAGGAAGAAACTTGATGATGAAGAAAGATTACAAGTCCTCTAGATGAACCCCCAGTTTCTCATGTGTGACTTCAAATAATCATAACTTAGTCAATTTTTATCACCTTGGGCCCAATAGTTTTACATAATGATCTTGAGGATGTGAACTTTATCCCTTCTTTTATATGAAAAGTGAGAAAATGGATGGAAGATTCCCTAAGGATATAAAATATTATAGGTCATTTCATGATTTTTTTCCAAATTCAACAATTCATAACTCCCTCAATTTTTGGATATTTTTAATGGTTCAAGTTTCAAAGTGTCATCTAAGAGGTTTATTTCATGCCATCTTTTTTGGTCAAGAGCAAATTCCAAGTGGAAGGCCATGTTTGGATGCAAAACATTATAGGTCACTTTTGAAGAAAAATTTGAAATATTTCTAAGTATGGAAAGTCAACCCTTTTTCTCCAACTTTGACTCAATGCAACTCAGCTCAAGCATCCATTTTATTTCATTCTTTTTCCATTGCAAAGCTTGTAACATAATCTTTCTAAAGCATCATGAATCATGCCCTAAGACCCTGTGAGCTGAGAATGCCATTGATTTGAACTTAGTAACTTCAAATTGAAGTTTCTTCAAAAGTCAGAATTTGAAATCATTGATTTAGCTTCTAAACACTTTGTTTCTGTGCGTTTTTTCCTGTAAACATGTTTAGTAAAATTCCAAAAGTGATTAGCACAACAAAACACGCGTTTTGGATGAGTTTTGAACAAATTAAAAGTCACACTTTTCTTGATTTAGAACTTCACACAATTTCCCTCCAAAATTAATCATTTTACACTCTTGGACATTCCTTTTGATTCCCTATAATTAGAGGGTCATCCCTCATTCATTTTCTTAAGCTTGGATAGCCAGAATCACCTTGCCAAACTTATTCCATAACTCAAATTTCTACAACTTTGAAATCTGTGTTCAATCCTTTTTCAATCAATTTACCTCCCTTGATCTTCCCTGTAGCTAACCATATAATTACCTTCAAGAATCATGCCTTATATGGCTCCATAGAAGTCTAGTTTCATAGCTCTGCAACTCAACTTTAATAGGTAGATTTCTTCATTAATTCTTCAAAACTTTGATATCACTGTGATGCTCTCATTTCCCTGGTTCTAGTTGCAACACTTGCTTTCATCTGGAAACATGTTTTGACCATGAAATTTCAAATCCCTTTTCAAAGCTTTCCTTCCAAATTGCTTGAGCTACAATTTATATAAATTTATCGCGAAGGTGTGGTTGTCTTTGTCTTGAAGAGACGAAGCGAATGGCATATGTCTCGTGCTCTAATTTTACAGATTGAGCAACCTGGTTTTGGGACTGGATGGAGGTTGAATATGACCAATGTGTCATCCTTCAACCAATGAAACAACGCCATTTGTATTTTTTGAATTTCTGATTTACATTTGATTCAGTGCTTTATTCACTAATGACCATGATATGCACAGCGCGCCAGATCCCTTGGATTTAATTACTAATGCGTTTTGACTCTCATCCAATGGTCCACATATTTTTGACTTTATTTTTCTTTTCTGAATTTTATATTTAATTGTTTTAAATTTCAAAAAATCATAGAAAATTTATTTTTAGTCCAAAAAATCTGAAAATATTAGGAAAAATATTTTTGATTTTTCTCTTTCCGATTTTTATTTTTTCATGATTTTATTTTTTGTTTTGATATTTTTTATAAACATTGTCTACAACTTTGTTTTGATATTTATTTGATTCGTTTTAAATGTTTAAAAATACTTTTATGCATTTTTAAATTCTGAAAAAAATATAGAATGATCCAATAATATTGTGACAAATATTGGTGACCTCATTCATTTTTTATTTCTGACTTTGGTATTTTTTGTCATTTTTGGTTTATTTTATTCATTTCTTTCAATTTAAAAAAATAGTATCTGACTTTAAAAAATTATCAAAAATTTTATAAAATCATTTTAGTTCATTTCTGATTTTTCTATGGTCTTACTTTTTATTTCTTGTTTAATTTGTACATAGTTTATATTTTTCTCTTTTATTTCTATTTTAAAACATTTTAAAACTTTTTTTAATGTATATACTAAATGCAATATTATTTTGTGATTATTTTCTGGCTGATCTTGGGTTGAATTTTTTATTGTGAACTTTGTTAACATCATTGGATTCATGGTGTTGAGTTTAACTCCATAAAAATGGATGAATGATTTTAATAATAGTTTAAATAAAATTTAATTCAAATGTGGTTTGTATGTTCTTTCCCACCCCTCTTCATCTTACCCCTTTCTTATTGCACTAAGTGTTATTGGAGCCTGATCTCTATATCATGTCTCAAAAATAAATGGTGCATAGATTGCTATTGTTCGGCCCCAAAATAGGTGCGACTTCTACATAAGTCCACTTACGATTGCTTAACATAGTGCTAAATTTTGTCTCGATTCGAATAAATGATCATTCATGGCCCAAACCTATGTTTCAAGCCCAAGTATGTTAATTTGATCTCTTTGATCCAATAAACTTGAGATTCGTTGTGTGGAGGCTTTGGTTCTGCTAATCCTCTAATGGATCTACAACACTTTTGGTCAATGCAGATTACTTAAACATCGTTGATCATTAAATGGTACTTTTGAGGATTCCAAATGGATGATATACTTGACAAAAAGCAAATGCAACGTGTTGTGTGGAGGCTTTGGTTCTACCAATCCTCTAATGAGTTCCAAATGCAAGTTTCAAGATGGTCATCCAACTAACCACTAATTATTAAATTATTTTCACTTTATGCTATTATTTTTTATGCTTTATGTACCATTTACTTCAAGTATTATATTTCATGTCATTTTTATTTTTCTCACTTGAGCTTTTTTCTTTTCTCTTCTAAGACACCTAATAATCAACATGAACCATAAAAACCTTTAATGATACTTGGACTATTTGGTTACTATCCTTGGTATTATGGAGCATTGGACTTCTCTGACTTAGGATTAGAAACCTTGGCCTATGTTGGAGATCTTTTGACCTTAATTGATATTTTGTATGGAGTTCTTGAGGTTTACCTCAAGACATTAGGTTGTTTGTTTGTTTTGTGTGCAGGCTATTGTGATTACATACTTTGTTTGTAATATGAAATTCACCCGTATACAGTCGTTACTCTGCCAAATTTTTATGAAGACTTAATACACTTGAAGTTTGGTTTTCTTAAGAGGTCTAGTATCTTTGCTTGCTTGGTTCCAATCCAAAGAGTGGGAATTCTATCTTGGCTCATAATGTCAAGTATTGGCTTCTTGTTGGTTAGATGGTTCTTATCCCTAGCTTTTACCTTATGCTTTAGGATAGTCTCTTCTTCTCCTCCCATCTTCTTTAATTTCAAAAATCTTCTCTCTCCTTTTGAAAACTCTTCTTGTTTGTAAACTTGAACCACATTCATAATAAACTTGGACTTAGGTCCATGCATTTTCAAAACCTTTTTCATAAATAAATTTTAATCAACTTAATAATACCTTGACTTTTTTTTGTGAGAAGACTAAAAGTCAATCAATCTCATTTCAAGCCATTTTTGCCACTTTGGCTCTTTTTTTTTTTTTTTAAATTTTAAAACCTTTCTTAAAAGATTAAAATCTTGTCAATCTTTGTAGTGATGCAAACAACTATACTTCTACAATATATAGTGAAGAGAGATATTTTCCACTTGGGTGTTGAGTGAGGCATTGTTGATTTTAAAATCCAAGCCATATCCTCCACTTTTAGATGATGCAAATTCTCCTTTCTCATGATTGTATGTAGTAAGTATGTTTTTTCCACACGGATAATGACAATGATATATTATCTCATAAAATTAGCCAACACACTTGTGTTTTAATTGTTTTTAAAGGTGAACTACGTGTACCCTGATCCCCTATAGCACGAAAGGTGGTACGTAGGCACTAAAGGTTCTCACCTCCACTATCCATTTTTATACAATATTTTATAGCCAAAATATACAGATTTTACAAAGAGGTTCCTACGGATTACCGTAGATGTTTAGGGTGCTAATACCTTCCCTTTGCGTAACCAACCCTCTTACCTTGAATATTTCCCCCTATTTTTGGGTTACTTGCTCTTTTCCCATTCCTTTGGAAACAATAAAGCACGGTGGCGATTTTTATTTTTGATCTGTATAAGTCAAGTCAATCCAATGGCTTAGTCTTAAACATTTCTACCGCTACAGGTTCAATCTAGACGAGGATTAATAGTGTCCAATTGTGTATTGGGTTGAGCTTTGTAGGGGTTTTCATCCAGGAAAAACATCGGGTTTATGCTCCAAGATCATCGGTTGATTTGGGGGTTTTCATGCAAGACATTCAAGAGGTAATTACGGCCAAGTGAAGTCCTTTGGAGATAAAGAACGTAAGGGATCGTTTGGATATAAAGAACACAAAGGAAGTAGCGCGAGAATGGAGGATTACAATTGAAGTCTTTTGTTTCAATAGTTGAAATTAACGGTGCATGAAATCTTTGGAGACAAAGAAGGAAACCGAGTAGCAAGATGTAGATGGTCAATTTGCATCTATTGTGTATTGGTCTTTCTCAAGATCAAAAGAGGAGAAGAGGTTCAGTCAACAACAAGCTTAGGTTTTGTGGAGTTGCTCTTAAACACTTCTCTGGTATCAATATTTTTGCATAGTAAGAATTATCCTAATTCTATTGAAATTAGACGCAGACATACTGACACGAAAGGACGACACTGGGAAATTGTGAAGACAAATTCCTTATGTCTCTTATATTTTTTCTTTTACTTTCTTTGATATTCATAAATCAATTTATCAAATATCATTATATTATCAATTGAATTTTAAGAATTTTTCAAACTGTTTTTGATTGCAAATCATGTTTTGATATATCTTATAATCACTTTTGATTATAAGTGGTTTTATGTATCAACACAATTGAAATAAAAATTCTAAAAAATTCACTTGCACACCAAGTGTTTGATAAATTGATTCAACTAGTTATTTTTAATATTTCCATTGGAAATAGTTTTTCTACTAACTTGTGATAAACATTAAATAATCTATTAAGTGATTCAAGTTTATTAATTCAATATTTTGTTCTTATTCCTTATTAAATTTGTTGTTATGGTTTGCAAAAGCTTCCGCATCGCTCTTTGATAAAACAACTTTTTCAAAACCAACCTTTTGTATTAATATTTAAAGGGGTATCTATTCACCCTCTTTAGATACGTTTCCATCGTCTAACAAGTGACGTCAAGATCACAGTTTAATCTGACTCCGAAACTTTTAGAAATTAGCTTACAAACCTATAAGAGATTATAAAAGATCCTCAATTTTCACGGGAGAAAATTATAGTTATTGGAAATCTTGCACGCAAATTCATGTCAACTCATATGACAAAGGTGTTTGGAATGCCATTCAAAATGGTCCAACACCGGTGACATATGTTGTTGATGGTGTTACCGTACTAATAGGAAAAATAGCAAAAGTACTATTTTTGCCACTTGTAATAATAGGGAGATTCCCCAAATGTCGATATCAAGGACTGCATCCAATTATCGAGTTTAATGAGTGGTTCAATTAAACAAAAACTTAAGTGGGGGTTTGGGTTTTAGAAATTGTCTATGAACTATAAGCATAAATATAAATATGATTTTGCACAGATATGATGAACATGCTAGGGTATTTTACCCTAAGTCCTTAGTAAGAAAACCTTTAACCATCCATCCTAAATCCAAAGTCCTTAGAGATATCAGATGGAGTCAAGCTTTTATTTTATCAAGGGTTAAATCTGATGACTATAGAGTATCCTTAGTCCTACGTGATACCTACTATAGTCTAATTGTACAAAAACCTTAACAACCACGGTCCAGCTGGTTGTTAACCATGAACAATCCTAATTTGCCCGATCAGGAAAGAAAAAAAACCATTTTACAATTAAATTGAATAGAGAAAACTTTATTAAAGAACTCAAGAAATCAAAATCATTACAGAATAAAATCAGGGACACCCCCTAGCATTGAGGGGTTTACGCGTTCATATTGTTCACGAGAATTATAAAAATATAAGAATTAGACATTACAGATGATGAAGAAACTTTGGTCTTCAATCGCTCCCACTCATGAAAGATATTTGTTCTTCAAGAATCTCATATCCTCACTCCTAGACTCTGGAATTCGTTCTCTGCAAAAAAAAGGTTCCTAATTCTTGTCCAAAACTCATCTAAATAGTGCATAATCCATTCGTCTCAGTCAGAAATGCCCAAAACTCCCATATGGGTCCCAAATCATATAAAATAAAAAAACATTCAAAATCAGCATCCTGGCCAACACAGGCACCCATGTCGGCCTCTGTCAATCGCTCCAACAAAACCTCTCGCCCTGACCTTCTGACATAGGCCATGTCAGCTGACACGAGCACCCGTTTTAGCCTCTGCCTCTTCTCCCAAACTATAGTTGTGCATCCTCTCCTGACACAACCCATGTCAGGTGACACGGGTGGCCGTGTCAGGCACCCTGAAGCTTGGTTTTTGAGACTTCCTCTGAAACTCCGAATTTTCACTTTTCACACTAAATTTTCTGTTTTTGTTCCTCTTAGCCTGAAAACAAAAAACTACACAACCAATGCATAAAATATAGAAGAATGAAACAAAACACTTGACAAAATAAAGAAACAATAACTAAAATCAACTGTAAATAAAGGTGGAAAAACCACTGATCAAACTCCCCTAAACATAAACTATTGCTTGACCTCAAGCGACCATTACAAGAACTCATGAAAATCACAGTACCCTGGTACTCATACGTGAGACATCCGTTCAAATTTATCAAAAAGCAGTACATCTGATGTTCACATGATGTCAAGAGTTTGTTTAAGAACCTTTAAATCTAAAGATTCCTCTTCAGATACCTCCCTAACTATGCTTTGTACTTAATTCTCTTTCCGAGTTTCCTCCTTTTTCATTTGGACAATCAAATTAAGGCAATGAGAATTATGATGATCATCACATGCACAAGACTAATCCAGAATTTTTGTTTAGGCACCAAATAAGCAGCATTGGCTACTTTTAATTATCGATGAAATTTCAAATTTGTAGATATATATTGTCCTTTTGGACGATGTTTGGGGATCAACCCTCTTTGGGCTAAATAATCAGGTGAGGGCTACCCAAATTAGCGAGCCAATTCCCTTTTACCTCCTTTTCACCATTTGGTGTCAACTTTATTTATTTCTCAACCAATCATACATGTTTTTGAATCTATATTATGCCAGACTGTATTGATAACCTACTCAAGGAGTA
Organism: Vicia faba; assembly: GCA_948472305.1. Lineage (NCBI taxonomy): Eukaryota > Viridiplantae > Streptophyta > Magnoliopsida > Fabales > Fabaceae > Vicia > Vicia faba. The sequence continues at coordinate 1,218,234,724 of OX451741.1, read as the reverse complement.
CTTCTCGGGATTCAAGAACTATGGTACAAATCTACACGTTAGAATTGTATCCTTGTCACGTTATTCCGAACTTCCTACCCTTGAACAACCATCCCTTTGTCTATATATACTATTCTCAAACTCTATGAGAACCAAGTTCTTAAACAAAACAAAAAATTTCGGCCAAAATTTGGAGGACTTCAGCTCATGGATTTACATATCAATTTGCATAGAACTAATAAATAATTAGAAAAGAACAAAAGCAATAACTCCCCCCTCCCCCCCCCCCCCCCCCCACAAACATGAACTAAACATTGAACCCAATGTTTCAAAACAAGCTCGAGGAAGGTGAATCACAGAGGGGAATACATTACATGTTGCTGCCTCCTAGCTTTCACTAGTAAGACTCCCTTTTTATTACATGCAAACAAAACTAAACAAAATCTAAGTTATTAAAAGCGTGGGTTTCCTCCCACGAAGCGCTTCGTTTAAGGTCGCATGGCTCGACTGTTCATCCCTTTATGTGGGGTACTTCCTCTTCCACACCTTGTTGCTTGTCCTTTCTACAGCCCAAAATTCATCTAGATCAAAAGCATTGACCACCTTGTACTTCCAGTCCCTTCCAACTTCCGTCTTTTCACCTTTGAGTTTCCTTTTCTTTCCCTTCTTGACTTCTGGACTAAACTTAGAAGTTTTTGTTGATGCCACCTGAGAGCTTATGTTGGAGACTTTTTTTTGGAGGTGATTTTAAACTTCTGATATCTTCTGCTAATTTGATCATACTAGCTGAAGCTTGATTCTTTTCACCTGCACCCTACTTTTTAATATGCAACACCTTCAAAGTTATCTTCTCATCAAATTATTTCAGTGTCAAATTACATGTCTCGATATCAAAGTTGCATCGACTAGTCAGCATAAATGGTCGACAAAGAATTATAGGAGTCTCTTCATCTTCAGGTATGTCCATGATCTGAAAATCAATTGGGAAAACAAAATTGTCAATTTATATTAATACATATTCAGCTATCCCATATGACTGATTGATGGTGTGATCAGCAAATTTCAATTTTGTCCCACTCCCAATTATCTTCTCAATACCGAGCTTCTTGAAAATCAATAATGGCATTAAACTCACACTAGAGCCAGAATCAATCAGAACCCTCTTGAAAGTTATGTCTTTTATGGTGCATTTTATTGCAACTGACCCCAGATCCTTCTTCTTGACAGGTATTTTCCTCTCGGGTGCAATTACACACAATTTCTCATCATAGGGTACCGATCCCTCGGTTGTTGATCTCTTCTTTGATAATAACTCCTTCATGAATTTCTGATACAAAGGCATTTTTGAGTGCTATAAAGAATGGTATATTGATCTCTAGCTTTTTTAACAACATGAAAAATTTATCAAACTCTTTTTCTTTTGTGTCCTTCTTTTCCACTCGAGATGGATACGGTAACTTGATCACTAGTTTAGTCTTCTCTTCAACTGGCTTCACAAGTGATACACTGATTTATGTTTTTTCTTGTTCTCTCTCAGTTCCAACTCTACTTCTATGATACTATAATCAAATTTTACCTCATCTTTATTTTCTCCAGCAGCTATCTTATTCCTTGTTCTGACAACATTAACATTCTCATGATTTTTCTGATTTTCTTATGCTTGCAGCGCTACTTGTTGTGCAATCTGTCCAAATTGAACTTCCAATTTTTTTTATTGCAGTTGTGGTATTCCTGTGATTACTCCTTGTATCTTCTTGAAATTTATAGGTGTGGGCATCTATCTTTTTAATAGCCACCTCCCACTCATCCTTCTACGGAGCTTGTTGCTGCTGATCTTTCTAGGAGAAGTTCAGATGATTCTTCCACCCAGGAATGTAGGTGTTAGAATATGGGTTATTTTGCTTCAAGAATTTTATCCCTTCAATTTGTTATAGAGTTGCAATACATTGCACAGTAAGGTGTGGTCCACTACAAATTTCACAAGCAACCTCTTGTGCATGTTATACCTGAGTTACCTATTGAGTACCCATGTTCATTGCTTTAATCTTTTTTTTCTACTTCTACAACAATTTCTTTTTTAATTTTCAGCTGCTTATTAATTTCTAACTTCAGATCAATCACCCCCTCTTGTTTACTCATAACTTTGTCATATAGTTCCATATTCTCTTTTGCAGCAATGGCTTCAATAATCTTCTTCACACCAGTGATTGTTGTAAAGTTGGATGAGCCACCGACTGTTGTATCAATAAGATACTTTATCTTCATTCTGAGGCCATTCACAAACATATGCATTTTCTAAGATTGACTCATGTTATGAATGGGATATACTACCAGTAACCTCTTGAACCTCTTGTAAGAATTACCTAGTGAGTCTGTTTGTTTCTACTTAAAATTCCCAATTTCATATCTTTTGTGAATGTAAACAGAAGAAGGAAAGTATTCATCAAGAAATGTCTTCTCCATCTATTCCCAAGTTGTGATAATTCCAGTAGGCAATGAGTAAAACCACTCTTCAACATCTTCAGATAGCGTGAACGAGAACATCCTTAATTTCTTGGCTTCTTCAGAGTGCCCCTAAATCTTCAAAGTAGTACTCATGGTGAGGAATATCTGCAACTGCTTAGTAACATCTTCGTTAATCTTTCCAGTGAAAGATGTGTTCTCGAGCTGGAGGATAGTTGAAGGATGCAGTTGAATATTTGCAACATTGAACGGTTGATTCACAATAGTCCACCGACTTGCTGGAGCATTTTGTCCTCCATAATCCCTAAGAAGTCTCTCTGGTGGTGGTGGGTTTTCACCCATAGGTTCGGGTTCTGATACTCAACTTGAGTCTGTATATCAAAACCAAATTAAGCTGAGGGATTTCCTCGCATGCAAAAGTTAGAAAAAATCATTAATAACAACAAAATTATAAAAATTACAAAAAAGAAAATTTTAGTTGCAGAGCAATAATATTCTAATTGAACTGAAATTACACTCAATAACTCGGCAGTCCCTGACTACAGCGCCAAAAAATTGATAGGAAAAATAGCAAGTGTATTATTTTTTCCTCTTTTAATAATAAGGAGATTCTCCTAATGTCGATCTCAAGGACTTCATGCAATTATCGAGTTTAATGTGTCGTTCAATTAAACAAAAACTTAACTTGGGGTTTTGGTTTTAGAAATTGCCACTGAATTATAAGCAAAAATATAAATATGCTTTTTCAGAGATATGATGAACATGATAAGGTGTGGTGTGTAATTTTCCCTATAACGACCTTGAATCCTGATTTCTTCAACAAGTTCATAACATTCAACGACCAAACCTTTAGGGTATTTTCCCATAAGTCCCTAGTGAGAAAACCTTTAACCATCCTTCCTAAATCCTAAGTCCTTAGAGATAACTGATGGAGTCAAGCCTTTATTTTATAAAGAGTTAAATATGGTTAGTATAGGGTATCCCTAGTTCTAGGTGATATATACTATAGTCTAATTGTACAAAAACCTTAACAATCGCAGTCCAGCTGGTTGTTAACCATAAATCAATTAAATTGTACAATTAAATTGAATAGAGAAGAGTTTATTAAAGATATCAAGAATTCATAATCATTACATATTCAAATCAGGGACACCCCCTAGCATTGGTGGGTTTATCCGTTCATATTGTTCACGAGAATTAGAAAAATATAAGAATTAGACATTACAGATGATGAAGGAACTTTGGTCTTCAATCACGTCCGCTCATGAAAGATCATCCTTCTTCAAGAATCTCATATCCTCACTCCTAGACTATGGAATTTGTTATTTGCAAAAAAGGTCCCTAATTTTTCATCAAAACTCAACTAAATAGTGCACAATCCATTTGTCTCTGTCGAAATGCACAAAACGCCCCTCTAGGTCCCACAGCATAAAAAATCATATAAACACTCAAAATCAGCGTCCTAGCCAACAAGGGCTAAGTCACCTGACACGGGAACCTGTGTCGGCCTCTCTCCATGACTCCAACAAAACCTCTCTCCCTAACCTTCTGACACGGGCCGTGTCAGCTGACACTGGCACCCGTGTCAGCCTATGCCTCTTCTCCCAAACTGCAGTTGTGCATCCTCTCTTAACATGGCCCGTGTTAGGTGACACGGTTGGTCGTGTTTGGAACCTCGAAGCTTGGTTTTTGAGACTTCCTCCGAAACTCCGAATTTTCACTTTTCGCACTAATTTTCCTGGTTTTATTCCTCTGAGCCTGAAAACAACAAAATTCACAACCAACGCATAACACAAAGAAGAATTAAGTAAAACACTTGAAAAAAATAAAGAAACTATAACTAAAATCAACTATAAAAAAGATGGAAAAATGACTGATCACATACCTAAGCTGGAAAACTTATGGAATAAGGATGATAATAAGAAGAAGTCATATGATTGGAAAGCAAAGAACATCATTCTATCCGCTCTAGGTGTTGATGATTTCTATCGCATTTCCCATTGTCTAAGCGCCAAAGCTATGTGAGATGCTCTACAAGTTACCTATAAGGGAACTAATGAGGTCAAATAAGCTAGAATTAATGAACTTAATCAAGAGTTTGAACTCTTTCGCATGAATCAAGGGGACACCACTACTCAAATTAAAAAGCGGTCCTCGCATCTTATGAATCATTTAAAGTTACCAGGTAATCCTATTTCCAATTCTATTGATACTAACAAGGTTGTAAGTTCCTTAGTTTTAAGGATTGACATTAATTTTTGTGAAACACATATAGCACCAATATGTTAGATAGGAAGTATTAACTTGCTAATAGGAACATGTTGAGAAAGAAGTCTTATCTTATGTTAGGAAATATTGATTTGAAGTGTTTCAACATCTGGAACAACATGTCGAATAAGATGTCCTATGAAGGAGCATACGACATCATGCCTGAGCTGAGTTGGACTCTTATATTCTGTTAACTCTAAAAAAAAATACTTTGAGGAAATGATATTATCCTATGTGGTGTTGAGTTGTAGGTCAAGACGAATCAAGAAGAATATTTAAGAATATTGACTCTCTAAACATGGAGATGATTTAGGAAGATTTTATTGAAGTCCTATTTTTATGCAGAACCTTCTGCAGTTTTGTAATAGTTGATGAGTTGTGTTTGAAGGCCCCAATCCAGTTGGGTATATGTTATAAATATAAGCATTATAACCTAAAGAAAAACACCAATCAAGAATAGTAAAGATGTAATTATTAGGGTTGAGTTTGTAGCCAATCTTTAGGAGAGTTGGTGTAAGTGAACCACTCGGGTTTTGAGATGGTCACTGTGTTCTCTCTCAGAAGTTATGGAGCAACGAGTTTAGTTTTATTCTTGGAGGAAGCTTGTAAGAGAATCCAAGTTGTGTTCTTAGTTAAGAGTCTTGGCTAAGTATTATCATGGAAGTTTGTCTTCCATTTTGCTGTCATGGAAGGGTGTCTTCCTATTTTGTGTCCAATTGTTGTTTATAATTGAAGAGGGATTGAGGAGGGCCTTATATCTAGGTGAGTCTTGAATAGAAGTATAGCAAGCATAGTGATTAAGTGATTAGGTTGTAAATTGGAGGTTTATTGTAGGGTCTATGAATTGATACTATTTTAGTAGACTTATCCCTGGCTTGGTAGCTCCTAGAGTAGGAAAGTTGTTCCGAACTGGGTTAACAATTCCTGTGTTGTTTATGCTTTTCAGTACTGGTCGTATTTTTGTATACCTTACTGTAATATTTAAGTCAGATCAGATGTCTCGACATGTCATAGGACATCTGAGTTATGTCATACAAGAATTTCAATTGGTATTAGAGCAGGTATCTTGTTCTATTTCTAGGTGAGTTTTTGGAATGATACTTTCTGGTCATGGGCAAGGAAGGAGGTTATTACTGAAAAGCTGATTGAACTTGGAAATTTCATATTTTGTTTGAACGGTCCTTAGAAGTGAAGGATGGATTGTTCTTCATAGGGTGTGTATTAGACCTGTCTGTGTTGTTTTCAGGTGTGTAGCTTTGGTGGTAAGCTACTTTGTTTAGGGTTTAATTTATTTTCAAACCTAGGTTAACCTGTTGCACCTGGAGTATGATGTGTTTGTGCTAAGGTTTATGTGGTGCATGAAGGGTGTTGATGAGTTTCCTAGTTTGTGTTCCGCTGCATATATATGTGATGGAAAACTTCTGGTGGTTTTGTGTGTCTAGTCTGCAACACTTATTCTCCTCTGAAGGTGTATCCCATGGTGTGGTGATACTTGAGGAGAGGTTCGACTAGCTTGTTAGAGTTGCCAAAGATACTTGAGGTTTATCCCAAGTCCACTCATAAAGGCACTATTATATGAGTTTGTTGAAGAGAGATTTGGTAGAGGCAATTTATTTTTGCTTCCAACCCCAAAAGGCCAATATTCATGATTTGATAGAGGATCTCTTGGTGTGTTCCTTGTGAAGGGAACTGGTGTCCCACCAGATGTTGGAACATCAAACCAACAGATTGTGCAAAATATTGTTGGATAAAGGTAGGGCATAACAGATGCTTAGGTGTTGAACAAATGTGTTTTGATCACTTATGTTTAGAACCTACTCCTGATCTAGAAGATGGGGCATCTGTGTTTTGTGTCTAAGAAGTTCCTTTGCTAGAAACATGTCTTTTATAAGTATGTTGGTCAGGACACAATCAACATATTGGGAACTCATTAGATTAGTTTATTTCTAATCTAAGTGAGTTAGAGTGTAGAGGCTGTGATTATTTTTCCTATGGAGGCTTGATAAAGGTTTCTCTTCCAGATCCTTTATATGTGAAGGTCAAGATCAAATGTTAAGGACATTCTCTCTAGACATTTGGAAGATTCTTCTGATCAAAGGAGACAAATTTATGGAATCTTGTTTATGGCCATAGAAAAGATTCTGTTTGATGGAAGTAATGGTTTAACGACAGGATGTGTAACTAGCGTATGATTCTCAAGGCGTTTTTGGCAGTTAATAAGGGGAGTTCTTAATCTGAAGCTAGAAGAACTTAAAGAAATGCCAGACATAATATCTTGACATCTTTGTATTGAGAATTTATTTTTCTCAATATGTCTGGTGGTAATTTTCATAAATAGGATGGAGGTTGTTTAATCTAACTTGGTACTCTTATCAAGTATATGAGAGCATGGAACTCTTGTTCTGTTGTTGTGGAAAGGTCTTTTAAGGTTTGTCTACATTGGAGTTGTGTCAACTAGAATTTTGTAGTTGATTGGTGTCTGCATTGTTGAAGTGTCATTTCAGTTGTTTTACGCAAGGAGGAGTTATTACTTTTGGACCAAATAATTATGGTTCCCTAGTATGTATGGGAAATTCCTCTCTCTGTTAAGGTTCAGTTATGTGGTGTACTCACATAATGGAACAAATATTTTGCAAGGATTGGAGAGAATCATTATGTGTTGGAGAACTAGACTTATTCTGAACAGTCTGTTTCGTGATGACCAACAAATATCATTATTGTTGAAGTCTGCTCCAGATACCTATTAGAGGGAATCTCCTCTTTAGGTGCATAAGAATGGCGTCTAACACCTCAAAGTCAGACAGGAGGTCTGCACATTGTGTGAGAAGACGATTCTTGAGATGTGCATGCTCTGCATGTATTTTGATCTGGTGTTGAAGATTGAACAGCTACTGATGGTTGATCCTCTTATGTCCCTTGCATGAGTTATGGATTACTATGGTGTCTCCAGACCATAGTTAATGGTGAAATCCATGTGTTTGAGACTAATGTCGGATCTGATGTTGGAACATCATCTCAAAGTGTGTTTTATTCCTTCAGCCAAGGAAGGTGTTGTTGTCCATAATGGAGTTTAAGGTCAAGCCACAGACCGAATCTAGAATATTTTATGGTGTGAATGAATGTCATCAGCTGGTGCCTGATGTATGTAGAAGAAGGATGTCAGACCAAATGTCCTACCTTGTGTGAGAAGGTAATCCTATCTGACCTATAATGAATACTTTTACGGGAGTTGAATATTTGTTTATCCTCTAAGTATGTTGTGTATGAGACTAATGGTGAATACTTTAATGGGAGACTAGGTATTTGTATGAGGAGTTATGCAATTCTGCATTCTGAACATTGTGTTTTAGAGAGTATGTGATAGTTTATTTCTCTCCAAAGCATCCAGGCATTTGGATTAACCTGAGAAATATGCACTGGTTATGTGTTCTATTGAGAGCTTCGTAAAGGATTTCTATGCATAAAGAGTCCTTTGAATTGATTTAAGAACCAACGTGATTGGGTTCTATATTAAGAAGCTGATGTCCCAAATGGTGTTGTAACATCATGATCGTTGATGGTTGTATTTTTTTCTTAGGATTGTGCATGTGAAGTTGGATGCTCAAGCATTATTGTCAAAAGTGGCATTTCTGAAATTATGGATTAGAATGTGGAGATTCTAGTCTTATCTACAGTAGTATGCTCGGTGAATGCATGACAACTTTCTTGAACACTTCACTAGTATCACCAACTACTAGTGGATGTAAGGGGAGAAGACTGCTGATAGATACTGAGGTCTGAGCAGAGTGTTTTGAGGAGGTGTTTTTCTTCTGATGCAAGTCACTCTAGGTGAGTGTTGAAAATCTAGAACTTAGTAAAGCTTTTAAGAAAACAAAGATGTTTTGAAAATTATGAGTGACTTCACACCTAGTATGCATGACATCTTGGCTATTAAAAAGGTCATGATACAAAATGTGGTTATGAAAGGACAATAATCAGATGTGTCCTTGTGTTGTTAAGAAGTCATAGTACTTATATGTATTCTCATGGAGTGAGAGTATCTGACTCTTGTTTGACTCTACTAAGGGAGTCGAGGTTCAGCATATGCGAGAAGTGTTGTTCTTCAACATGAAAGAATGAAGTCTTTCATGTGTTTTCATATAGTGTTCAAGTTTTCATCTTCATCTAGAGAATTGGTTATTCATGATAGGGGAGTCATGTATTTGTTTGTGGATTGTTGCGGCAATGGTGCATATATGGTTTGCGTTTTATCTAATCCTGTGGAGATCTTATGAATCTTATGAGGGTGTAATGTAAGACAACATGTTATGAAATTATTGATGATCTTGACAAGGCATGATTGGTCTTAGCCATGTAAAGTTAGGTGATTAAATCAGGGGTTCCCATATCTCTATAGTGGTTAATGGTTATGTCTGGGAGAATTTATTTTTCTCTGCAGACCTTAAAAGGACTCTATAAGGGTCTTTATTATTGAGAGATGTCACAAATGTGATATTATGATGTCTTGGTGGGTGTCACTAAGTCTAAGTTAAAGGAGAACACTTAGAATCCAATGGAAGACAATATGGATGAAGATATGTTGGTGAATGTTGAGCGAAAGAATACAATGTCTGATTAGATGTCAGGATATTATTCATGACATGTTTCATGTATGATCAAAAAAGAAGTTGTGGATAGTGCGATTAGACACGTGTTTGAAGAGAGTGCTTGAATGTGCATGCGTAGGTATTGGGACTTTTTCATTTCATCGGAACTAGTCTAGAGCTAATAAAGTCATTCAAATATGTTGCGGTCGGTGCACTTTATTTTAATAGTAATTTTCTCCTAAATTAACGTTTCCTTTGACCAAGAATATTGTATCATTCAATATCGTTGATTCTAAGAAAATGTTCAGCTATTTATAGAGGTTTCTCCTATCCTTTTTCACCATGGAGTGTTTGGTGTATCCATAATAGTTTTGGGTTTTGTTCGGGTCTAGGTAAGCTATGTCTGGAACTGGTTCTGTGAAGGCCTCCTTTGTAAATTTTTAGCTAAAAGGGGAAGAAAGGGTTTTCTTAGAGGGTCAGTCTTGAGTCTGCACTTCTAGATGTTGAATAAAAATGTTGGATAAGATGTTCTATCTTGTGGTCGATACTTTGGTTTTGTGACCTGTGATCTGAGTTATGAACATAATTGTGACATGTGTTCTGAGTTACCAGCAATGATGGTTAATTTGTATAGGTCTATTGGTTTCCGTTTATCATCAAATTAGAAAGTATTTTCTTAGGCCACCATTGGTAATTCTTATACCATCATTGGTATTTCAAATATGTCCTGGTTTGAGGGGGAGTGATTCCTATTTTCTTCCTCGTGTACACCAACATACTTCAGGACCTTCTACTCCTTTTCTTGAAGGTGTTGTTCTTTTGTGTTAAATTTATTGTTTCATTGAAGTTCATTATAAATGATGCTAAGAAGATGTTGATAAAATATGTCATGACATCTTTACTGAAGACTGACTCCATATTGATGTGCTGCTGCGATCAGTAGTTTCTGAGGATTACTGTTGGTGGATGTTTTTGTTTATTGCTGTAATATTAGGTTATAATTTTATTGTATTTGTTTTCGCCAAAATATTCAAAAGGGGGAGATTGTAAGTTCCTTAGTTTTAAGGATTGACATTAATTTTTGTAAAACAAATATAGCAGCAATATGTTAGATAAGAAGTATTAACATGTTAATAGGAACAGGTTGAACAAGAAGTCCTATCTTATGTTAGGACGTATTCAGTTGAAGTGTTTTAACATGTTGAACAACATGTCGGATAAGATGTCCTATGAAGGAGCATACGACATCGCGCCTGAGCTGAGCTAAATTGTTATATTCTCTTAAGTCACAAAAATAGAATATACTTTGAGGAAATATTATCCTATGTGGCAGTGAGTTGTAGGTCAAGAAGATTCAAGAAGAATATTTAAGAATATTGACTTTCTAAATATGGAGATAATTTAAGAAGATTTGATTGAAGACCTATTTTTATGCACAATCTTCTGCAGTTTTGTAACAGTTGATGAGCTGTGTTTGAAGGCCCAATCTAGTTGGGTATAGGTTATAAATAGAAGCAATATAACCTAAAGAAAATAACCAACCGATAATTGTATAGATGTAATCATTATGGTTGAGTTTGTAGCCACTCTCTAGGAGAGTTGGTGTAAGTGAACTACTCGGGTTGTGTGATGGTCATTGTGTTCTCACTCAGAAGCTGTGAAGCAATGAGTTGAATTTTGTTCTTGGAGGAAGCTTAAAAGAAACTCGAAGTTTTGTTCTTAGTCATGAATCTTGGCTAAGTATTGTCATGGAAGTGTGTCTTCAATTTTGCAGTCATGGAAGTGTGTCTTCCTATTTGTCTCCAATTTTTGTCTGTAATTGAAGAGGGATTAATGACATCCTCATATCTGGGTGAGTCTTAGATAAAATGCTAGAAAGGGTAGTTATTAAGTGATTAGGCCGTAAACTGGAGGTTTTCTGTAGGGTCTATGAATTGATACTATTTTAGTTGACTTATCCCTGGCTTGGTAGCCCCCAAAGTAGAAAGGTTGTTTCAAATTGGGTTAACAATTATTGTGTTGTTTATGCTTTTCAGTATTGGTTGTATATTGTTGATACCTTGCTGTAATATTCAAGTCAAATCAGATATCTCAACATGTCATAGGACATTTGAGTTCTGTCATACAGAAATTTAAAAGGTTTTAAGATGTCTTACTAGGAACTGGCAACAAAAGGTCACCACGATCAAGGAAGCCAACAATCTTGCAACACTCAATCTCACTGCTTTGTTTGGAAAGTTATTAGAACACGAGCAAGAACTCAATGACTTGGATAAACATGAATAGAAGCTTGAGAAAAAGAAAAAAAGGAAAAAGGGGTTGTTAAGAAGGAAATCTTGAAGTCTAAAGCTCTTAAGGTTTCAAGCTCAAAGTCCACAAGGGATGAGCTCACTAATGATAATGACTCTTGTAATGAAGAGAATTCTGATGATGAAGAAATGTGATTATTTTTAAGGAAATATAATCGATACATTCGGAAGAATGGTGTCAAATACTCTGATAATAATCTTGCAAAATTTCGAAGAAAATCTTCTTCCTCTAAATATGAAGACAACAAAAAGGAAAAGGCAAAGGGTATTTGTTACGAACGTGGAAAACCTGGTAATTTTAGACCGGATTGTCCATATCTTGCTAAGAAGAAAGGAAAGGGCCAACGAAACAACTCTAGAAATTATAGATAAGCCTATGTTGCATGGGATAGTGATATTGATGTCTCAAGCAATGAAGGCTCAAGCGAAAGTGATGAAGAGGTAAACTATTGTTTCATGGAAAATCATTATTAAGGAAATAAAAAGGACATAATTCATTATAACTACTCTAATGTTGCAACTTTGTCTTTTAATGAATTGAAGAATAAATTTGAAAATCTACAAAAAGAGACTTTATATGCTAACAAAAACTTGGCCTCCCAAGAAAATATTTTTAAAAATTTGGAGGCCAAGGTTGAAGATACAAATGAAAATTTTGAGGCATTAAATAAAATCATTGTAGATATTTCAAATTGTGTAAATAAGGATGAACAATATTGTTAATTTGGATGTGAAACATGCCAAATTTGGTAGTAAGAAATGAGTAATCTTGAAACCAAATTAGACAAAATACATCATCCCATTGATACTATTGCTATTAAATGTTCAAAGGTTGAAAATCCTCATAAAAACTATATCTTGATTAAGAAGGAGTATAATAACATAAGTAATTCTAATCAGAGGTTGTTTTGTCACTATTGTTGCAAAAGGGGACATACTATTGAAAAATTCAAACTTAGGTGCTTTTTGGTTCCTAAAGGAAATTTCCAATGGTTGCCTAAAAGAAAAAATTATTTAACTCACCCTCATGGACCCAAAGATAATTTGGTACCTTCCACTTTTGTTTGATTATTGTAGGATGAGTGTCTTGATGCTACGACGGGAACATGAATTCTCGATAGTGGATGATCAAGACACATGACATGAGACATATCTCTCTTCTTCGACTTTGTGGCGAATAAGAAAGGTTTTTTATCCTATAGTGATCAAAACAAAGGTGCAATACTCATAAAAGGTAGTATAGGTAATTCCTCAACTATGATTATCTCAAATGTTATGTTAATTGAAAGCCTTAGACATAATCTTATTAGTATTAGTCAATCATGTGATAATGGGTATAAGGTAACTTTTTCCAAATATCGTTGCATAATAGAACATAATGAAAATAAGGATTGTATGTTTAAAGATATGAGGGTTAGTAATATCTATATGCTTGACTTAAGAGAAATTTCCTTGAATAATTCCCAATGTCTTGTTACCTTGAATGAAGACTCTTGGCTATGGCATAGACGTTTGGCTCATGTCAGCTTTGATCTATTTATCAAAATAGTTACAAAATATTTAGTAATTGGTCTACCAAAAATGATAATTTCAAAAGACCAACTATGTGATCCTTGTCAAAAGGGTATCTTTTAAATTAAAAAATGTTGTTTCAACATATAGACCAATTGAGCTCCTTCACATGGATTTATTTGGTCCCTCGCAGACTAAAATCGTAGGTGGAAATTACTATTATCTTGTAATTGTAGACGATTACTCAAGATTTTGTTGGACTATTTTCTTACGTAGCAAAGATGAAAAATTCTCGGCTTTTACACGTTTTTCCAAGTTAGCTCAAAACAAATTAAATTAAAAAATTGTTACCATTCAAAGTGATCATGGAGGTGTGTTTGAAAATCATCTCTTTGAAGAATATTGTGATATATTTGAAATTGAACATAACTTTTCAGCTCCTAGAACTCCATAATAAAATGGTGTTGTGGAGCATAAAAATCATGTTTTAGCGGAGTTGGCAAGAACAATGCTCAATAACTATGGTCTACCAATATATTTTTGAGACGATTCTATTAGCACAACATGTTATGTCTTGAATAGGATACTTATTCGTCCCATTCTTGACAAAACTCCCTTTGAACTTTTAAAAGGTAGAAAACCAAATTTATCTCATATTCATGTATTTGGATGTAAATGTTTTGTTTTAAATAATGGAAAAGATAGTCTTGGAAAATTTGACGCGAAAGCCGATGAAGGTATCTTTCTTTGATACTCTCAATCTAGTAAAGCATATAGAGTTTATAACGAAAGATTACTTATTGTTGAAGATTCAGTCCATGTTACTTTTGATGAGACTTCCCTAAATAGTGTTGGAAATGATAGTTCTTTTCATGGTGTAGGTGCATCTACAAAAGATATACTCAAGGACACTAATAAAGGAGTTGATCAACCTAAATTTGTATAAATTAAGAAGGATGAAGATGACAACAAAGAAAAGAAATATGAGGAAGATCATGAAGAAAATGATGGTCTTCCATTAGAGTGGAGAACCTCCAAGGATCATCCAATTGCAAACATTGTTGGTGATATCACAAAAGGGGTAACTACTCGCTCTAAGATAAGTAATTTTTGTTATCACCATGCATATATATATCACAAGTTGAACCTTAAAATGCTAAGGATGCCTTACTTGATGAGAATTGGCTTATGGTCATGCAAGAAGAATTGAATCAATTTGAAATAAATAACATTTGGGACCTTGTTCCTCGTCCACTAAATCATCAAATTATAGGCACTCGATGGGTTTAGGAATAAGCTTGATGAACATGGTGTGATAACAAGAAATAAGGCCCGTCTTGTGGCTCAAGGGTATAATCAAGTGGAAGGCATTGATTATGGGGAGACTTATGCTCTGGTTGCCCGACTTGAGGCTATATGCCTTTTATTAGCTTATGCATGCTCTAAAATATTCAAATTATATCAAATGGACGTAAAAAGTGCATTCCTTGACGAATAAATAAGTAAAGAAGTGTATGTTGCTCAACCTCCCGGTTTTGAAAATTATGAGTTTTCTAATCATGTGTTCAAGTTAAAATGTGCATTGTATGGTCTTAAACAAGCCCATAGGGCATGGCATGACTGACTTAGCAAGTTTTTTCTTGATCAAGCATACTCTAGGGAAAATGTAGACAATACACTCTTTATTAAATGTCAACTAATATGCATCTTGTCAAGGAGTTCTCTAAGCTTATACAGAGAGAGTTTGAAACGAGTCTAATGGGAGAGTTAAACTACTTCCTCAGACTACAAATTAAGCAACTTGATGAAGGAACATTTGTATTTAACCCAAGCATTGTCTTGAATTAATCAAAAGATTAAGTATGGATGGTGCTAAGGAAATTGAAACACCTATGACAACAAATGGTAACCTGGATAGAGATGAAAAGGGTAAGGATGATGATATAAAAAGGTATAGAGGTATGATTGGATATCTTCTTTATCTTACCACATCTAGGACGAATATTATGTTTAGTGGTTGTATGTTTGCATGATATCAATTTGTTCCTAAGGAATGACACTTAAAAGTCGTTAGTCACATTCTTAGATACCTCATTGGTACTTCTAAGTTTTGACTTTGGTATTCAAAGGGAAATGATTGTAGCTTAATTGGTTATTCTGATTATGACTTTGCCGGTTGGAAACTGGATAGGAAAATTACTAGTGGAATATGTCACATGTTTTCAAAATCCTTGATAAGTTGGCATAGCAAAAAGCAAGTTTTTGTCGCGTTGTCAACGGTCTAGGAAAAATACATGGAAGACGATAGTTGTTGTGCACAAATTTTGTGGCTTAAACAACAACTACTTGATTTTGACATTAAACTCTCACGTATTCCTATCATGTGTGACAACACTAGTTCCATTAATCTAAGAAAAAATCCTACACTACATTCACGCACTAAACATATTGAGATATGTCACCATTTCCTTCGTGACCATGTTGAAAAAGGGGATGCTGTGTTTGAGCATGTTGATAGTAAAAATCAACTTGCTGACATTTTTACAAAACCACTCACAACCGAACCTTTTATCAATATACAAGGGGAATTGGGTATAATAGAGATCTCAAATGTTGCTTAATTCTATTTTGTTGCTTGCACTTTATACTTTCACTCTAACTTTGTGTTTGAGTATTTTACATCATGTGAGTGCAACTTCAATCTCAATCAAGAGTAAGGTAATGTTGTTTTAATTTCTACTTGAAAGTAAGATTTGCATTGATGTATGTTACTAGTTACTTCTAAAAATGCTTGATATTCTCTAAAATGATGAAAACCATGAATGCTCATTTCCAATTTTTTTTGGTTAAAAACCATTGTGTATTCTTGATCCATATTCTTATAATGACTTCATGTATTAATTCTTCACATTTGTATAAGTTTGTTCTTGTTATGCAAGCATGTGCTTTTGTTTATTTTTTATTTTTCTCACTTGTGCTTGAATCATTTGTATGCATGTTATTTCGAATATATGTTTCTTGTTGTCTTGGTTATATGACATGAAAATCGTCTTCATTTTGGTTTTTAGTAGCGACATATTATTATTGCAATGCTAGGCACATTCATGTGCAACATCAAGAGTCCCATAATGAAGTGTTACATGGCCATGACGCTACAATAAAAAATTGCCATTATTGTTATTTCTTGATTATTTAGTCTTTGTGCCGTGTGTTGTACCCCAATTTTTGACCCTAAGATCCCTCTATCCCATCATATCAATTTAATCCTAACAAAATCACACACTAGGGTTTGGTTCTTCTCCCTATCTTTAGCTTTGCTCTATGGGGAATCACCAAGAACCTTGACTTGTATTTTTTTATCATCTATGTTTTGATTATCTTTTAACAAATGAATACAATAAGTGTTTTCCCCCAATTGATGATGATGGTAGGAGAAACCACAACACATTTCATCAAGATTGATCTATATATTCATGAGCTCATTTCTATGCTTTCCTCAACAAGCATCATTGAGACTCAAGCCTCAACATTGAAGATTCTCTGAAGCAATATCATAGCAAAGTCTATTATGATTCATCATACTTAAAGTTGTCAAATATGGTTCAAAGGTGCAAAGATTGATTGAAGAAGTTTAACTTAATTGGGAAAATCCATGACTCATTAATCATAAGTGCACATCGCATTCAATTCTCAATATTTTAAAGTGGTTTTGGTTTCTATGGTTTCTACTTATCATCATCAACAACCCATATTCACATAAAAAAAGTATTTGTCTAAGGAGAAAGGTCAAAATTGCAAAGGTTTCCCAAGGAATTTTCTTGCTCTAGGAGCTAGGGTTTTGAACCTCAAAGGGGTATATCTTACTCATCTTTTGGTAATTTTGAGTGATTCCAAAGAAATGCTTCTCTTTAAAGGGTTATTAACAAATCACTTCAAAAGTTTCAAGGAAATTTTGTGTGGAAGAAACTTGATGATGAAGAAAGATTACAAGTCCTCTAGATGAACCCTCAAATTCCATTAGGTGATTTCAAATGATCATAACTTGGTCAATTTTTATCACCTTGAACCAATTATTTTTCCATAATGATCTTAAATATGTGAAATTCAACCTATCTTAAAGTGTAAAAATGGATGGAAGATGCCCTAAGGATGCAAAAGATTATATGTTATTTCATGAATTTTGCTAATTTCAACAAGTCATAAATTTCTCAATATTTGGAAATTTTAAATGATTCGAGTCTCACAATGTCATTCAAGAGATTTAATTTATGCCATATTTTTTGGTAAAGAGCAAATTTCAAGAGGAAGGCCATGTTTGGATGCAAGATATTACAAGAAAAACATAGAAATTTTCTAAGTATAGAAAGTCAACCTCTTTTTCTAAACTTTGACTCATTGCAACTTTCATCTCAAGCATCCATTTGATCCCATTATTTTCACATTGTAAAGCTTGTAATCTCATATTTCTGAAGATTCAAGAATTATTCCCTAAGACCCCTTGTGTTGAGAATTCCATTGTTTTGAAGTTGGTAACTTGAAACTGAATATCTCACCAATTCAGAATTATGAAATCTATAATGTGGCTTCTAATCACAAGATTTGTGGGTGCTTTTAATTTAAACTTGATTAACAAACTTGCCATAAGTGTTTAGCACCTCAAAATACAAAGGTTGGATGAGTTTTGATGAAAATAAAGTCACACTTCACTCGTGTTTAACCTCCACTCAATTTCCCTCCAAACTTCTTTATTTTCTCCAATTTTCATTGTTATTCATTTTCCTATAAATAGAGTACCTTATTCCATTCATTTCCTCAAGCTTTGAGAGCCAAGCGCACCCTGCAAAACCTCACACGAACTTCAAAATTTTGAAATCAGTTTCTGAGATTTAAACTTTTTTCTCCAAAATTCTTTGCACATTCATCATGCTCTTTTATCATACAAGCTCTCCAACACTTAAACCAAGCATAAGGAGCCATAAATCAAGTTATAGAAGTCCATTTTTAGAGCTTCATTCTTGAACTTCGAACATGTATAATTATCCACCATTTGGATCCAAACAAAGCACTAACTTACTCTACTCCTCCTTCTGATTCTTATGCTTCTTACAATTTTTAAATTCATTGAGAATTGAGAGAGAAATCTCAACTGAAAGGTGCTCGCTATTTTCTGAGTTTTTAATCCATATCTCTTTGCACACTTACATAAATTTGGCGCGATGGTAGGATTAGGATCGTCTTGAAGAGACGAATCCAATGATACTAGTCTGAGATTCTAATTTTTCTGTTTGAATAAACTCACGAAATCTCCATTGTAGGGCGTCTGGAGGTTGAAGACGATGACATGTCTCGTCTCAATCAATGATAGAGCGCCAATTTTTTTATTCTAATTCGTTGGCTATTTTCTGATCCAGTGTATTTTCAATTAAGGTCCATATCAAGCACAACGCGTCTGGTCCACTTGATAAGCTAACTAACGTGTTTTGGCTATGATCTGATGGTCCACATCTTTTTAGTTTTATGTTTATTTTCTGATTTTATATTTTAATTGTGTTAAATTTCAGAAATTCATAACTCTTTTATTTTTTATCCAAAAATTCTGAAAAACAAAATATAAAAATACTTTGAATAATTTCAGACTTTATGAATATTTTATCATATTTTTATTTTGATGCTTGATATTTTTCATAATTTTTGCTTTGTTTGCTTTATTTTAATTGTCTTAAAAATACTTTCTGACATTTTTAAATTATGAAAATTTTAATAAAAATCATTTTCATCATTTCTAACCTTCTGGATTTTTTGTGGAATTTTATCTTCTTTTTTTTATTACTATTTTTGATCTTTTTTCCTTTATTTGAGCAATTTAAATTAGTTTAAAAATAGTTCATAACTTTAAAAAATTACCAAAAATTTCATAATAATATTTGAGTTCATTTCTAATTTTTCTATAGTCTCATTTAATTTTTCTTGAGTGTTTTGAATATAATTGCTATTTTCCCCTTATTTCCAAATTTAAAAATCATTTAAAACTTTTTTCTTTTATTTTTAATATTATTTTATTTTTTGTACATATTTTGGCTGATCTTGGACTATGAAATTTTGATCATGAACTTTATTAACATCATTGGATCAATGGTGTTGAGTCTAACTCTATGAAAATGGATGAATAATTTTAATAATAGTTTGAATAAATTTTTGGTTCAAATGTGGTTTACTTTTTACCCATTTTCTTCTTCATCTCATCTCTCTCAATTGTATTAAATGTTATTGGAGTATGATTTCCATATCATGTCTCAAAGCATATGGTACATAGATTGCTATTGACCGGCCACAAAATAGGCGTGACTTCTATATAAGTCCACTTACGATTGCTTAACATAGCGCTAAATTTTGTCCCGATTCGAGAAATGATCATTTGTGGCCCAAACCTATGTTTGCAAGCCCAAGTATATTGATTTGAACCCTTTGATCCAATAACCTTGAGATTCATTGTTAGGAGGCTTTGGTTCTACCAATCCTCTAATGAATCTTCATCAATTTTGGTCAAAGTGGATCACTTAAACAACATTGATCATTTAATGTTGCCTTAAGAATTTTTAAATGGATGATATACTTGACAAAAAGCAAATGCAACTTGTTGTTGAGAGTCTTTGGTTCTACCAATCCTCTAATGAGTTCCAAATTCAATTTTCAAGATGGTCATTCAACTAACCACTAATTCCTAAGAATTGACTTTATTTTATGTTTTTACTTTATGCCTTTATTTTAAGCACATTTACTTCTAGCATTTACATTTCATGCTATTTTCATCTTTATTCACTTGAGCATTTACTTTTATGTCATTGTTATTTTTGCTCATTTGAGATTTTCATTTCTTTTTCTTTTTTAAGATACTTACTAATTAACTTGAACCCTAAAAACTTTAATGTTATTTGGACTACTTGGTTACTATCCTTGGCATTATGGAGTGATGGACTTCTTGGACTTATGATTAGGGGCCTTAACCTATCTTGGAGACGTTGTGACCTCAACTGTTATTTTGTCTGGAGTTCTTGGGGTTTACCCCAAGACATTGGGTTGTTTGTTTGTTTTGTGTGCAGGTTATTATGATTACATGCTTTGTCTGTGATCTGGAATTCATCTGTATACAACTGTTACTCTGCCCAATTTTTTGTGAAGACTTAATACAAATGGAGTTTTGTTTCCCTAAGAGGTCCTTTTTGTAATTGTTTGTTTGGTTTCAAATTAAAAAGGATGGGAATTCTACCTTGACTTATTGTGTCAAGTGTTGGCCTCTTGTTGGTTAGACGATTCTTTTCTCTAGCTTTTATCTTATGCTTTAGGATAGTCCCTTCATCTCCTCCCATCTTCTTTAATTTCAAAAATCTTCTCCCTCCTATTGAAAACTCTATTTGTTTCTAAACTTGAACCGCTTTCACAATAAACTTAGACTTAGGTCCATGCATTTTCAAAAATATTTTCTTAATCAAACTTTAATCAATTTAACAATACCCGGACATTTTTGTGAGAAGACTAAAATTCAATCAATCTAATTCAAACTATTTTGCCATTTTGGCTTCTATCTTTAAAAAATTCTCAAAATATTAGACTCTTGACAAATCCTTGAAGTGATGCAAATAACTATACTTTTATGATATGTAGTGAAGTGAGATATTTTCCACTTGGGTGTTGAGTGAGGCTTTTGTTTATTTTAAAATCCAAGTTATATGCTCCACTTTGAGATGACACAAATTCTCCTTCCTCATAATTGTGGGTAATAAGTATGTTTTCCACTCGGACAATGATGATGATGTCTCTTCTCTTAAAATTAACCAACACAGTTGTGTTTTAAAATTTTTAAAGGTGAACTACGTGTACCCTGATCCCCCACTGCACAGAAGGTGGTACGTAGGCACTAATGGTTTGCAAGCGCGGCGGGTGCCAAAATTATAAAAAAACGTTTCTCCCCCGAACCGCGGCGGGTGCCAAAATTTATACAACATTTTATAGCCAAAACATACATATTTTCAAAGAGGTTCCTGCAGAGTACCGTAGATGTTTATGGTGCTAATACCTTTCCTTTGCGCAAATAACCCCCGAACATAGATTTTCTCCCCCTCTTTTTGGGTTATTCTCTTTTCCCATTCTTTTGGAAACAATAAAGTGCAGTGGCGATTTTTATTTTGATCTGTGCGAGTTAAGTCGATCTAATAACTTTGTCTAAACATTTTTACTGCTATAGTGGGTAGTGGCAAAAAACCGGGGCAAAATCCTCTTGTTCCTATTTTGGATGCCGAGATGGCTAAAGATGTGACTGAATTGATGAGGTATATAAAGAAAAGTGACTATAAGATTATTGACTAGCTGAGCCAGACGCCTACTAAGATTTCGATTCTTACTTTGCTGAGGGATTGAGAAGCCCACATAAATGTGTTGATGAAGCTGTTGGGAACTTCTTTCGTTCCATAAGAGATCTCAGTGAGTCAATTTGAAGGGATTATGAATAGTATTTCTACGAGTAATGGAATCAGATTTATAGATTTTAATTTACCCCCTGAGGGGAGGAATCAGAATAAATAGTGTCACATCTCCATGGATATTGCGAAGACCACTTTATCCCGTGTGCTGGTTGACACGATATCCTCTCTCATTGTGTTTCCTAAGCCTGATCTTATGAAGCTTGATTATGAAGGGGTCCTGTTGAAGCCTAGTGACTTGGTTGTCAAGGAGGTTGATGGGTCTAAAAGGGTTGTGTTCGGGGAGGTTGATTTGCCTATTAAGACAGGTCACCAATTTTTCGATGCAACGTTATTCATTATGGACATTAATCCTTCTTATTGTTGTCTTCTTGGCCGTTCGTGGATTCATGGGGCCGGTGCTATCACTTCCACCCTGCATCAATAGTTGAAGTTCTTATTGAATGGAAAGGTGGTCAGGGTTCATGGTGAGGAAGATTATATTGTCAGTCACTTGAGTTCATTTCTCTATGTTAAGGTGGAAGGTGAAATACATGAGACCCTGTGTCAAGCTTTTGAAACGGTGCAAGTTGTCGGAGCTCCTCGCCAAGAGGTGAAGAAGTCTTAAGTCTCCATGTCATCTTACCGTCAAGCACAAGCAGTTTTTCAATCTGGTCATCCTGAAGGCTGGGGCAAAGTGTTGAATCTCCCTACATAAAAAAACAAGAAAGGGTTAGGGTTCGTGGCTGGTCGAAGTGTGTCGACTACTACTCGTCTCAAAGTTCAAGGTGTTCCTCCACCAATTCAGTTTGTCAATGGTGGTGTTATACATGAAGAAGCTCATGTTGTGGGCGAGGAAGGCGATATTGATTCCGAAATTGATAAGGGGATTCATCCTACTGTTCTGGGTAAAGAGCCTTCTAATTGGTTTGTTGAAGACGTCATTGAAGTCACCCGTTATGAAGAGTAATTTTCTTTTCTTTTTAATCATGCAATAATTCCTACATTCTGCCCAAGACGTAGTGAACATGCTGTAGAGCCACAATGTTTTTCATTTTAAATTTATAATTAATAAAGGATGTCTTTTTGCATTCAAATATTTCACTCCCTGTCTTTCTTTTTAAATTTTTGGCAATGTGAGTTTTTTTTAATCTAAAACTAAAATAAAAATAAAATCTATCATGCAGATTTTGTCCCTCATTAATTCTGGATTATGTCGGAAATGATTCTATTATGGCTTATTATGACTTTGAAAATTCAATCTTTCAAGCTGATGAAGAAGCTGAATAAAGAGCTATCCAGATTGATGAGGCAAGAAGAAAAGGTCATTCAACCGCCCCAATAGATTATTGAAGTGATTAACTTGGGTACCGAAGAGTTCCGAACAGAAGTCAAGATTGGGTCTGCTTTAGAAGATGATGTCAAGTGAAGATTGATTGAAATGCTCCGTGAGTGTGTGGACATCTTTGCTTGGCCTTATGAAGATATGCATGGGCTGGATACAAGTATTTTTGTGCACAAACTATCCCTTATGGAAGTATGTCCTCCTGTTAAGCAAAAGCTTCAAAGAACTCATCTTGAGATGTTTAAAAAGATCAAAGAGGAGGTTCAAAAATAGTTTGATGCAGGTTTTTTGAAAGTGACTTCTTACCCGCCGTGGATCGCAAATATTGTGCCAGTGCCTAAGAAGGATGGAAAAGTCAAAATGTGTATGGATTATAGGGACTTGAACAGAGCAAGCCCTAAAGATGATTTTCCGCTCCCTCATATCGATATTCTGGTTGACAATACTACTCAAGCTAAGGTGTTTTCCTTCATGGATGGTTTTTCTGGATATAATCAGATCAAGATGGCACCAGAAGATATGGAGAAGACTACTTTCATTACGTCCTGGGGAACATTTTTCTACAAAGTGATGCCCTTTGGTTTGAGGAATGCAGCGACAACGTATCACCATGCAATGGTCACTCTCTTTCATGATATGATGCATAAGGAGATTGAAGTATATGTTGATGATATGATTTCTAAGTCCTAGACGGAAGAAGAGCATATTATCCACTTGTTAAAACTGTTTGACAGGTTAAGGAAATTCAGACTGAGGTTGAATCCAAACAAATCCACTTTCAGGGTGAGATCAAGGAAATTGTTGGGCTTCGTTGTAAGCGAAAAAGGAATTGAGGTTAATCCTAGCAAAAAAAAAACCTATACAAGAATGTATGTGCCAAAAACAGAAAAAGAGTTCCATGTTTTCTCGGGAGATTTAACTACATTTATAGATTCATCTCCCATCTTACAGCCACTTGTGAGCCATTATTCAAATTATTGAAAAAAGATTAGACGATCAGGTGGAATGATAGTTGTCAAGAGGAATTTGACAAAATAAAAGAGTATTTGCTAGAACCTCTAATTCTCTCACCTATGATGGAAGGCAGGCCCTTGATAATGTATCTAACAGTGTTAGAAAACTCCATGGGTTGCGTACTCGGTCAACACGGTGAGACGGTTAGAAAGTAGCGTGCCATCTACTACCTGAGTAAGAAATTCAATGATTTTGAGTTGAGATATTCATTGCTAGAAAATACTTATTGTGCACTTGTGTGAGCAGCAAAGCGTCTCAGATAGTATATATTGACTCATACTACTCTCTTGATATCCAAGTTGGATCCAATCAAGTACATCTTTGAAAAACTAGCTCTCATGGGAGGAGTAGCACGTTGGAAGATGATTTTGACGGAATACGACATCTAGTATACTACCTAAAAATCCATTAAAGATAGCGTATTGGCCGACCATCTTGCTCACAAGCCTATGGAAGATGATTATTAGCCGATGAAGTTTGAGTTTAGAGATGAAGACATCATGTACATACAAGATTATGATATTCTCGGCCTAGACGAAGGACCTGAACTAGGATCGCAATGGATAATGGTGTTCGATGGTGCTTCCAATGCGTTAGGTAATGGTTTCGGTGCTGTGATTACTTCTCCCGAAGGTTTCCATACTCCTATCACTTCTAGAATTTGCTTTGACTGCACCAACAATATGGCCGAGTATGAAGCTTGCATCTCTGGGTTAGAAGCTACTATTTATCTATGAATTAAGATTTTGGAAGTATATGGGGATTCTACTCTTGTGATTATTCAGATCAATGGAGATTGGGAGACTCGTCACCCGAATTTGATTTCGTATCGTGAGCATGTAATGAAATTGATACCATATCTTGAGCACGTAATGAAACTGATCCCGTACTTTGATGAAATTACTTTCAATCATATTCCAAGGGAAGATAACAACTTAGCAGACGCCTTAGCTACTCTGTCATCCATGTTTAAATTCAGATGGGAAAATGAAGCCCCATCTATCACTATTTTGAAGTTGGATGAGCCAATGTTTTGTTATGAAATAGAAGAAGATGCCATTGATGGGAAACCATGGTTTTATGATATCAAGAGATATATTGAAACGAAATAATATCCAAAGGATGCTTTTGTCACTGATAAGAAGACTCTGCAAAAATATGCAGCCAAGTTTTTCCTCGACGAGAATGTTTTGTACAAGAGAAACTATGATTCTATTTTGCTCAGATGCGTGGATAGACAAGAAGCAAATAAGATCATAGAAGATATTCCAGAAGGCTCCTTTGGAACGTATTCCAATTGGCATACTATGGCCAAGAGAATCTTAAGAGCATGTTATTATTGGTCAACAATGGAAAATGATTGCTACAATCATTCCATAATCCTTTACAAATGTCAAATCTATGCCGCAAAAATGTATGTACCGCCCAACCCTTTGATTGTCTTGACTTCTGCTTGGTCGTTCGCAATATGGGGTATTGATATGATTGGGCGGATTGAACCATCTACTTCTAATAGGCAGCACTTCATTCTGGTGGCCATTGACTACTTTACTAAGTGGGTCGAAGCAACATCTTATGCCAATGTCACTAAGCAGGTGGTTGCTCGTTTCATCAAGCATAATATCATTTGTCGATACAGAGTTCCCAAGAAGATTATTACCGATAATAGGTCGAATCTAAACAATAAGATGATGAAAGAGCTATGTGAAAGCTTCAAGATAAAGCATCATAATTCATCTCCTTACTGTCCTACGATGAATGGTGCGGTTGAGGAGGCTAACAAGAATATTAAGAAGATTGTGCAGAAGATGGTTGTCACCTATAAGGATTGGCATGATATGCCACCATTTTCTTTACATGGTTATCGTACTTCAGTGAGAACTTTGACTGGGGAGACCCCATTTCCTCTAGTATACAACATGGAAGCAGTTTTTCCCGTGGAAGTTGAGTTTCCTTCTTTAAGGATAATGACGGACGTATAGTTAGATGAGGATGAATGGGTTCAAAATAGATTTGATCAGCTGAATCTCATTGACGAGAAGAGATTAACAGCTATTTGCCGTGGCCAGTTACACCAGAGGAGTTCGAAGAAAGCTTTCAACAAGAAGGTACGTTAGTGCAATTTTCAAGCTGGTGACCTTGTGCTGAAGAGGATCTTGCCCCCCAAAAATAAAAATGTTAGGGGTAAATGGGCTCCTAATTATGAAGGACCATATGTTGTAAAGAAGTTTTTCTCAGAAGGATCTATGATGCTCACAACTATTGATGGAGAGGATTTCCCTCACCCTGTCAATGCATACATAGTGTAAAAGTACTTCGCATAAGCAGACCCGCTGAGTTGACTGACTCAGGAAAAAAAGGGCATACCGGCGAACCATGAAAAAGAAATAAAAGGTTCAGGAAAAAGTTAGGGATAAAAAAAATCGAAATGAAAAGATTGAAAAAGAAACGTTGTACACCCGCTATGTTGAAAACTGAAAGGGAAGCTTAGGCAAAAAGGGGTATCCCGATAGATTGAAAACCCAAAAGTGTGATCCAGGAAAAAGTTAGGGATTAAAGAAAATACTATGGTCTGCATTGTATCTTTGATATCACTCTACACTGCTATTGGTTATCTTGTAAGGATAAGGGATCACTCCAATCAGTTTTTTCGGAAAGCAAGATACTAAGGAGCTTTGAGGTCATAAAAGTCGTAGCAGAGTCGAGACCTGATAAATCGGCACTCACATTGCCACATTTTTTTCTTCTCTGAATGCTTTGTAAGAAATTACCTCTTTTAGGAATTGCTTCTTGATGTAAATGCCTATTTACAGGCTAGTTCATTGAATAAAAAATCGCCTTTTTCTCAAATTATACGGATTTGTTTTCAGTTTTTCTATTTTGTTTGTGAAAAGACATCCAACATTTTTTGAGAAAATTTGCATTTAAAACATTAAGGATTTACAACACATGATATCAATAACATAAATTGCCTAAAATTTCGGGTGTTTGAGGTGACGGCTAAGGTAACCATTCCATACTCGGGGCATGTTGTTGTGATTTCCACTTTTGCAGGCACTGTTGGTCTTTTATGACAAGAAGCATACCAGCAAACGAATTAAGAAGGGTTAGTATGCAATCAATATGAGGAATTCTGTAGAATGGGATCCATATATGCAGTGAATGCCCAGTAAATGCTCACATCTGCTCAGGACACAATTCCATATCCCCGGTGAAGGCGTATTCTTGTCCGACATAATCCCTTATCTCAAGGGAAAACATACCCCTACGTAAACCCCACTGAAGTTGACACTATTGATAAGAGTTTGTTTAAGAGTTTGTCTCTTCCGGAGGACTTATCTCCTAAGAAGAGCATTTTATCAGGATTCTGTACAATCTCTTTCAGTGCAGTTTACTCTTTTTGAAGAATCTGGGAAGGATCATTTCATGGATGGGATACCTCTGTTATATCCTCTTGAAGTTGATACCCTATCTCTATGTGGTTGGTATTTATCTCCCCAGTAAGGTTATTGTTCATCGTCCTCATGAAGTTCGTATCTTTTCTCCCTAGGAAGGTTTACCCTGTCAGGTTTTCTTGAAGAGATGTTTGATCAATACGCTTATTATGCCTTAGTGGAGCAAGTATCTTGGTTTTCTTAAACGGTGTGCATAGACGAATTCCGTTTAGGACTCTATAATCCCCAATGATGGAGTATTACAAATATATTTCCTCAGTGAAGTTCTGAACCTCAAGCTTATGGTTCAAGGAGGCCCTCCTCTTCACCAAGTGAATATTGTTATCCCCAGCGGTAGTATCCCCAGTGTGGTTCAGGTAGAATTCTTTTATTAAATAATTTTTACGATTCCCTAGTTGAAGTCACTTTCATTGAGGACTTGCATTAGAAGGTCCAAATTCCTAGCAAGGTTCTCTTTATCCCTGGAAAGAGATGTTGGATCTGTTCCCCATGAAGTGAAGAGTTGGATCAGAGTTCATGATTTTCTCTGAATTGCAATATATTTTTGCAGTATTGCTCCCCAAGAAGTTACTTGTCTAGTGATATCAATCATCAGAGGTCGGTGGTTCCAAATGTCGATTCCCTATTGAAGTTTATAGGTACTTTTCTCTACAGAAGTTTAGATGTGCCTATATAATTTTTCAGAAGTTTCTAGTCTTATCCACAACCGATTATAGACGTGTTTTCCCCAGCACATTGCTAAACTTGCATCATTATGTTGCATCTATCAAAACGCGTAGCATTTCCATTGTATCGAGCATTACGCTATAAAAAAAATTCAAACATGCATAAGTATAAGCCAATTATAATTACCCGTGGTAACCAATTTGTTATACGCTCATATCTGAATTATCTCCACAACAAGCTTAGGGTGATCTTATTCTATTTCCCCAGCAGAGTCTATTTTGATTTACCACTAGTCAGGTCTTTGGTGCTTTCCATTTCCCCAGTGAGTCCTGGTTTTCCCTTTCCCTTGCAATCCCTTGGCTTTTTACCCGTGTTTGTCTCACCTTCTGAGTGCCACTAAGATTAAGTGTATAACCTTTCATATTTCTCAAGTATTTGAGTATCCATGCTTGGTGTGTGGTAATTCAGATAATTGCCACTCTTAAAGAATTACACACTGCTTCTAGCTTGAGGGATGTTATAGTTCTTGCGCATTTCAACCTATCAAAATCCCAATGTATTTTGGCAATCCTTGTTAGAGTCCACTTCAGTTGGTCTCTTTCTCTTGTAGAGTTCACCTTCGATCCGTGCTCTCTAAAGGTCCTGCTTAGTCAGCTCCATGCATTTGGTATCCACAATAATCAGATTCTTATTCCATTAGCTTAGCTAACCTTCTCGGTTATGAATCCTTAAGTGTATCTTCAAAGTCTAGTTGTTTGGAATCCTTGGTTTGGTGAATGCATCCTTTCTTGTTGGGGTTTTTTTTAGTTAGTCTCTTTCTTGTGTTCTCTACCAATTCCAAACATTTGTTTCTTGATGCCCAATTTCTCTTTTGTATGTCTAACTCTGGCCAGACATGCATATCTTTATCCCCTGTGAGTTCTCCTTTGATCGGTGTTCTTTTGTTAGGAGTCTACTTTCAGCATAATATTCCTTGATGAAGACTCCCCTTCGGCTGATGTCTTTATCCCTAAATCCACCTTCGGCAGGTACCCTTTCTTAAGAGTCCCCTTCGACTGGTCTCTTTTCATTATAATTCACCTTTGATCAGTGTTCTTTTCTTAGGAGTCTACCTTCGGCTAGTATTCCTTGATTAAGATTCCCCTTCGGCTGGTGTCTTTATCCCTAAATCCTCCTTCGGCTGGTACCCTTTGTTAAGAGTCCCCTTCGGATGGTCTCTTTTAATTGTAAGTTCACCTTTGATCAATGTTCTTTTCTTAGGAGTCTACCTTCGGCTAGTATTCTTTGATGAAGATTCCCCTTTGGATGGTGTCTTTATCCATAAATCCACCTTCGACTGGTACTCTTTATTAAGAGTCCCCTTTGGCTGGTCTCTTTCCATTGTAAGTTCGCCTTTGATCGGTGTTCTTTCCCTAGGAATCTACCTTCAGAATAGTATTCCTTGATTAAGATTCCCCTTCGGCTGGTGTCTTTTGTCCCTAAATCCAACTTCGCCTGGTACCCTTTGTTAAGAGTCCCCTTCGTCTAGTCTCTTTTCATTGTAAGTTTTCCTTTGATCGACATTCTTTCTCCAGAAATCTACCTTCGGCATAGTATTCCTTGTTAAAGTTTGCCCTTCAGCTGGTTTCTTTATCTTGAAGTCCACCTTCGGCTGGCACCCCTTAAATCCACCTTTGGCCGATAACATTTGTTAAGAGTTCCCTTCAGTTGGTCTATTTTCTTTGTAAGTTTGTCCTTGATTGACGTTCTTTCCCCTTTAGATCCACCTTCGGTTGGTATCATTTGTTAAGAGTCTCTGGTTGATCTCTTTACTTCCGTATGTGTTCCCTCGACCTGTCATACATCTCCTAATAATAGAAAATATAGAAAAAACCAAAATTACAATGAAACCCGACTGGTTTCAGAGTGTAAATCTTACGGTTCTATTAGGTATTCGATCCTCTTCCACCTTGTTAGTTTGAAAGGCGTTCGCCAATCTCACCCTCTGGTTAAATAAGATTGAATAGGGGCAGCTGTTGTACACCTCTTTATTTTTTTATTCTAATTGGATTTTACTTTGTTAGCATATGCATGTATACATGTCATTGGATCAATACTCATGGGATCAAGGCATTTTATTAGCATGTCAAAGGTCTCGTGTATTTAAATGCGGTCTGAATTATGGAAGAATCGAGTTTGTCAATGAAATTGTGGCGGTGATAAATTAGAAACAATGTCTTTGCTGGTTTGAGTTTAGAAACTCGTAACTTACCATCTGAGTACTATTTTGAGCTGATTCCTTAGGAATTAGAAATGTCTCAGTACTTTCTTTATCTCATCTATTCAGGTCAAAAGCTAATTGTGTGAAGAAAATCTCCTGGAACTTTGTTTCTTTAAAGACAGTATATTGAATTTATTTGGTGGTACATTGCTGCACGGATAATAAAAAATTTATAATTTCTGACAGGAATACCGTTTTGGAGCGGTTCTTTTTGGGGAAAATAGGTCTTGATGTCTTCTTCGTTTCGTGTTTTTGGATTGAAAGCCGATTCCTTGAGAAAAATCTCCGGAATTATGAATTAACGAAAAAATATTTATGCTGAATCATATTTTTTTGTCACCATTTCTCGATATTATAAAAATCGCAACTCCTTCGATTTTTATCATATTGAAGAAAGTTCTTTTGGTATTATTTCATAAATGGTGCCAGCTATAATTTATCTTCAGATTCCAAATTCAAACGATAATCCGAAGACTGTCATTCTTGGTTCGCTTTGCATGTGATGCATTGAAAACCCTAAACATGAAATTAGTTTTGTCTGAGACAGTATCAGTGAAACTTCAAAAATTCATAACTTTCACATCGTTTATCCGATTGATCCCATCTTCGAACACAAGATCTATCTCGACATTCGGTACATTTTGGTTTCACATTCTAACTTCAGAAACCCACAGAGGCCCCTGCAAATTTGACCTGAACGCATCAAGTTTTGATGATTAAAAAATTTGCACTTTCGTTTGTGGTTATTTGAGGCCCATTAACCAAATAAATTCAAAAGAGGCCCACACTATATATTCTTATTCACTCTAATTCCAAATGGAGGATCTCATAATTCAAAAAATCGTATAAACACTCTAAATGTTTCTCTCAATTCTCTCAAAGATCAAATTAAGGTTCTACACCTCTTTCATCAAGAACACAACAACAATTTCATCAAGATCCAAAAGTCAAGATCAAGAGAAAATATTCTCCGATTGTTGATCCGTTTGTTGTGGTCTCTATACCTAAGCCTCCTTTTCACTTCTATCAGTGAACTTATTGGAATTAAGCACTTCTTGAAATAAGTGATTATTCGAGAAGAACTTTTTGATCAAGCATTAATTGAATCTTGGTTGAATTTTGAATTGAGAATATAGATCTAAGCCTAGAATTGTGAATTGATTTGATAATCATGTGTAGATCCGGAATTTGATAGTTGAATTAAGTGATTATTGAATTAAGTTGATTTACATGAAAGTGCTTAATTAATGAAACAAATCGATGATGTTGCATGAAGTTTAATTGTTGATCCTTAATCCATCATGTATAGTGTGAATCTAAACTTTGAATTATGCAAAAATCATGTTTTTTGATGTGTGAAGATCTTGTGTTTGATCAATTGCCCAAGCCTTGGAAATGCTCAAAACTCTGTTAAAACTGCCTTTGACATGAGGGTAACCGGTTACTCGGATATGGTAACTGGTTACCATCCATTTACTTACAAAAAAAATTCAAAGCTGTTACGTGGTAACCGGTTACCCAGTTATGGTAACCGGTTACCCCAAGTCAGTAGCATTTTCTCATATTTTTGGTTTATGGTAACCGGTTACCCAGGAAGAAACATCAAATTTTCTTTGTTTTATTACGTGTTTGCACATATTGGCTTGTTAATTCTAACTCCTTTCGTGAATGATTTGCAAGGTACATTGTTAGGATTTTCAAGGTACATTGCAAGGTGAAAGTTTGTGTATGATGCCCAAATAATATCATTCTCGCATAAATCCTATTTTCGTACAGGTATTCCGGTATTACATGGATGTGTCTGCTACACGTTACTGTGTGATTGTTAATTTGTATCTTGTATGGATTGTAATTCATGCAGGTACTTTGTTAATGGTACGGGAATGTCCGATACATATTTCGTGCCATGTGCTCACATATATTGTGCATCGTGTTATTATACTTATGTCTGGATCGATATCTGTTGCAGGTGTATTTTGGTGCTCGGATGTGTCTGCTACACATTCCAATTTTGACTATTAATACTTTGACGCATATGCTGATGGTATTTTCTTCATTGGTGCTAGCAGCTCGCAGAGTTTTCCGCATTTATTTGTTATTTCTTAGCATCTACGAAGTACTATTTGTTGGGTATACATCTTTTCTATTTTCTCTTCATATTTTATTGCTTTCTAGAGATCATAAAAGTAGGGATTTTACCGCTTTCCTTGCCAAGTCAAGTAGGAATAGAGATGTGTGAAGGGGTTCTCTGTTGCTTATATATGTCAGGAATCCCTATGGTTTATTTCGTCGGTGTCATCTTTAGCTTGTGATGCATCATGATGCTTCAGATTTGCGGGTACTCTTGTTATCGAGTCGTCAAGTGGAAAAGGGTTTCGCAATCAAACCCCCACACTTTGGACGTTGTTAACGCTCCGTGCTTTTTCCATCCCCTCACCGCTTATTTGCCTCGATTGATATGACCCCTTTTCTAAAGCTTTCCACTTCATCCCCTTTCCTGCATGTTTCCCTCGGTTGATATGACCCCTTGGCTAAAGCATCCTTATCGTATATTGTACCTACCTCGATCATTTACATCTTGGTTAGGCCTTTACCCGAGCTAGTATGCATTACTCGTGGCATGTGTGTGCTCTTTTGAGCTTGCTTGTTTTTTTTATCCTTTATACATGCCATGTTCCCTTAGAATAGAATTTGTATGGTTCCCTTAGGATCGCTCGATTAGGTTTAGCTTTCGATCTAGACTTTAGGATAGGTGTCCATGTATGCTAACATAAGGTAGAGATTTCCATTTTCATCCTCGACCTTAGGATCAAACATTGTATGATAACATTAGGGATAGAACTAGATAGTCTCCCTTAGATGTTTTTCTTTCTTTTGCATCCTTGCATTAAAACATAATTTTTCTTGGCAAGTCTTTAAAAAAAATATGTTAACAAAACAAAAACCCTTTCACAAAAGGTAAAAGACACAAACAAATTCAAACTTATTTTATCTCGCCTCTTGGGTTTTCAATTTCAAACTAGACATGTTATTTTCCACTCTATGCAATACGACGCGTAATTCCCTGAAGGCCAGGTTACACCACGTCTACTTGCTATGGGTCGCGAATATAGCATTATTTTTCTCCCGAACTTTTTAAACAAATTAATTACTTTCTACTCCAGATGTGTGAGTCTCCAAAGGTTGACCTGCATGTAGAATACAAAAATGATGATGTTCCACTAAAAAACACAAAACCAACCAAAATATGTGAGCCGAACTACGGTAATTATGATTCCTCAAAAATTATATGTAGGCATTGGGGTAGAGCCCAAACGAGCCCAACTTTATTTTCCCTACATTATTTTCTCTTTTTCTTTTGCATGCATTCCCTCTTTGCATTTTCTTTTAGCTCTTAAGCTTAGATTTGAACACACCCTTTGATTAGAATAACAAGAGTGGATACCGTAAAGTACTACAGATGTGTGGTGTGCTAATACCTTCCCCTTACTTAACAGACTCCCTTACTCGATCTCTTGGTTGTTCGACCTTGATTTCACCCTTCTCATGTTTGCTCGATGTATACCTTTCCCATGGGATAAAAACGTTCGATGGAGACTTCATTAATTTCATCTAGATGATTTGTTAAACCAATTGTTTCAATCACCAATGGTTGTTATGCCCTTGGACGTGCTGCGACATCACTAGTTTCTCCTTCCTTATTTTTTTGAGAAGTTACTGACATGCTTCTTTTAAATTGTAAGGAGCACTCTATGATGCCCCTTGAATTTTTCCGCTTTTCACACCTGCTTCAATTCTTTC
Organism: Vicia faba; assembly: GCA_948472305.1. Taxonomy (NCBI): domain Eukaryota; kingdom Viridiplantae; phylum Streptophyta; class Magnoliopsida; order Fabales; family Fabaceae; genus Vicia; species Vicia faba. The sequence continues at coordinate 1,218,200,610 of OX451741.1, read as the reverse complement.
ACCAATTGTTACTAAGTCTGAGAACCCCGAAGAGATGCTGCATACCATCTTCTCATAGTATAAACCTTGTAGAGTACTCATGAACATGTTTACCAATTCTTTTTCCAAGAGTGGTGGTTGTACAAGTGCTTCCATTTCTCTCTACCTTTGTGCATACTCTTTGAAGGACTCATCTTTATTTTGAGATAAGTTTTGAAGCTGCATGCGATTAGGAGCCATGTCCAAATTGTACTTGTATTTCTTTAAGAAAGCGTTATCCATATCTGCCCATGTTTGGATATTGATTCACTCCAATTGCATATACCAATCTAGAGATGCCCCACTAAAGTTGCCTTGAAAGCAATGAATCATCAGTTTCTGATCATGAGCATATGCATGCATTTTTCTGCAATACATGCATAAATGGTTCCATGGGCATGTGAATCCCTTATATTTTCCAAAGTCAGGTACTTCTAATTTTGGAGGGATTACTACATCCGAAACTAGACACATTTCAAAATCATCGACGTAGAAAGCATCATGACCCTCCACAACCTTCAATCTTTCTTCAAGGGATTTATATTGGTTGAGTGCCATAGGATTTTCAACAACATTGGTATGGGCCGTCTTTTGAGGAACTTGAGTGATGCCATCCAAGTCATGATCTCCATAATGCAAGTGTATGTAGTTATCCATATTGCAGGGATTATTGACTGGGATCTTCAAAGTATGGGATGCCCCTACTTTCGGAGGATGTGGCGCAAAGCCTTCAAAGGACCTAATTCTTGTTCTTGTCTTTGTTGGTGACCGCTCGATGCATCAATGGTTTGGGCCGCTTCTTTAAAGGCTACTTTATGGATCTCTTCTTGCCTTTAAATGATGTTCTTCAATGCGAGAAGGACTTTATTCATGTCTCCTTTCATTGAGTCAATGTTTCCCTTCACTTGCTCTAAATCTTCTTAGAAGACGGCTTGATTCTGCTCGAGTTGTTCCGTTACTTTCTTTTGATGGGCTCTGGTTTATGGTCCCAATGATTTAACTGGAGATGATATGAAAAAGTAAGTTTTTGTATGAATATGAAAAATGTGATGTTCATGGATGGATGAATGCGTATGAATATGCTAAGATTTTAATTTATATTATTCACGTTGGGTTTCCTTTTACATCATCATCATTATGTTTACGTATATATTTTTTCAGTTTTTGCTTTTTATTGGTGAGTATCCCAAAATGTGTACACAAATAGAAATACTGAAACAAAGTACTTCTTATTGAATAGAAACCACGATCCTTGAAAAGGGAAATACAATTCGTACAGAAGCAAATACTGAACCAAACAACTAAATAAAATGTCAAATACTAAAGAAAATAACAAAATAAACCAAAATCTCCTAAGCACGTTTGTGGATATCCACCCTAAAACCATCAACCATCTCCCTACAAAGCTTGATGAAGTTTTTAACATCCTTAGAAAGAGGGACCATTATTACTTCTGCATCTCTCAAGCTTCTAGGAATGTCACCAGTGAGATTATTTGTCAGGAAGGCAAGCTTTGCTTGCTTGTCTTTATACCTCAGATACTCCTTGTATAGTGTCTGAATTATGATCATGTTATATTCTCCCACTTGAGAAATCTTTGTATATTGTTCTTCCCAATACATCTTTTCAACCCTCATATGCTTATATTGTTTCCTTTGTATGAGGAAATCCTTTCGGAGGCCTTCTAGCTCTTGACAGACTTGTTCATATTCTTCAGTCTTTTAGGAGAGAAGTCTTTATGCCCATATCTTCATAAGGCGTTCCCATATCTCTTACTCTTGGCTATCTTGGAGATGTGTAATGAGATTTTGGATATGAACCCCTAAGTCTCAGGCACCTTCCTCCAACCCTTGGATTTGGATTTTCAGAACTTCCTCCATCTGAATCTTGTCTTGCAAGGCTTTATCATACCACCTCTTCAGTCTCCAAATTTCTCTGGCAGCATCATCTAAACATTGGTTGTGAGAATCAATTTCGCTTAAGCCTCTCCTTTTCGGCCACTTCTCGGTCCTTTCTAATCAGTTGATCTTTCAACTCAAGCTCTTGTTGTTACTGCTTCTTTTGATAAGCAAGGTCATAAAGCTCATGCTATAAATCCTCCATTTTTCATTTAGCTTGCTCGAGGTCATCTTTTAGTTTCTCTATTTCCTCAACTAACATCGGAAGAGGATTTATCACATCTGGTGTGTACATAGGATCAATATAAAATGGCAGCTTGATGATTCAGAATCTCCCTAAAATCCATTAAGTATAAGGTTCCCTTGCTATAACATTCTTTCTCTCGAATTCAACACCTTTCTTGTGGACTCTACTCCAAGCTTGGACAATCTTCACAAGTAACTCGGGGTCATTCTTACCCATATCATGAAGAACCAATGGTCAAATCTGCTCATCGGTAAGTTTATCTTCCAAAGGGTACCCAAGTTAACGTAAAGCCAAAATGGGGTTATAGTTCATACATCCTCTTGTCATAATCATGGGAACATTTGGAAATTCACCACAATTATAGATGATTTCTCCTATGTTCAACTTACTAGCATACGACAAAACTGAATCAGCACTGAGAGCCCTTAACTTTTTGGACCATTCATTCCTAGTCAGATATTTAACCATATAGTCCTCTTTGTAGAGGTGAGTAATTAGCCAAGAATATAACAGAGGAATGCAAAAATTTAGGACACCTCTCCATTTTTCATAACGAGTATAAAGGAAGTAATAAACACCAGCAAGTAAAGTAGGAGTAGGATCTGCATTCAAAACTTCTACGACCCAAAATACATCAATGGCTGCAACATCAATATAATCCACAGTATTTGGAAATAAAACCAAACCAAAAATAAGTAATTTCAAGCAATCCACACAAGCTTCCAATTCTTTCTTATCAGCAAATGAAAGGGCCGTGGACTCTAGGTACTGCCTCTTAATACCTTGAACTTCACCATCTTTTTTGTAAGTATGTAGCAAGTCATTGAAAGGTATCCCTAATTCCTTAGCCAAGTCTCGAACCTTGATAGCATTTCCAATCCCTATGTAAGCCGCATCCTTGATTCTGGAGAACCCCAAAATCCTATCAAAGTCCTCTAAGGTAGGTGCCAACTGAAAATTCTGGAAGGTGAAGCATCTTAGCGGAGGGTTATAGAACTGAGCTAGGGCAATAACTGCTTCAAATTGTACTTGAAGTTTGTAAGTTCTATGATATCTCCATAGCATCGAACAAACATATACATAGCTCTTTTAGTCATTTTCTCTCTTATAAATTTCATCTTCTTTATATCAGGCATAAGAGCACTAACACGGAAAATTTGTATCTTGTTGGTATTCATCTTTAGGATACTCACCAAAAACCTTTGATTATTTTTTCTTAGAAATCCTGTGATTAAGATAAAACAAATGCAAAAATAATGAATATTTTGAAATGTAATGATGTATGTATGCATGGTGATGTAACATGGTGGTGGGATTGTGAAAAGTATCCTTAGTAGGTAGGTTCCTAGTTTCACCATACGAATATTCTACCCTCCCCATAAGGTTGGCTTCCTTAAGGGTATCATGGATAACACTAGAGGGAAATGCACAAGGGCCTCCCTTAAGTAGAGCCTCTTTGTAGACCAAGAGTTTCATCTCTTAGGTTGTACAAGGTCTCACCGTGAGATTTTGTTTTAGGGTTATAAAAAGAGTCATTGGCCAAATCCCGAAGTCCTACCTCCAAGAGAGTCTATCCCTCTAAAATATATTCCTTGGAACTCAACCAACTCTATGCAAAGTCGTTACAAAAACTCATACGGATGGTAAACCCCCCTGGCCAATTGACAATCCTTCTTTCCAAGGTTTGATATTTATGAAATTAAAACCCCACCAACACTAATATGATACTGAATATGATAACAAAGTGACAAACAAAATAAATAAACGATAAACCAATACATAAACATGGAAACAAAAACATACCATATATAGAAAGTACCCAACAAATCCTAGACCTAAAAATAAGGGATAACTCTAACCCTAGGGTAGTTTCCCTAGTGGAGTCGCCAGCTGTCGTAATCAGCAAAAAATAACGAGTCGCCACCATTAAATTTTGTCCTAAGGATGGGGAATAATGGATAACTCTAATCGTTTAGATATTTTAAGTTTGCGAGTTGATTAGAAGGGGAGGTGTTAGGCACCATTCACCTCCCTTGTTCTCAAGGGGCTTGATTTTTAAGTCCAAGGGTAGATTAGGGATTTCTAATTAGTATGTTATTATTAAGTGTATAGAAAAATGATTTATATTATTTGCTTATGGACTCGCCTTAGTTTTAACCATGTGCCTACATATCTTCTTGTGAAGAATCAGAACCCAAATTCGTAGTTCGTATGTGTTTGGTTAGTTTTTTTTATGGATTGTGTAAATGTTTTCGAATTATCCTTAAACCTTGTCTCGTTTGGAAAATAGAGTAGTCGTAGACGAAGTTCGCAGTTAATTTAGAAAATATATCCACAATCCTTTTTGAAAATAATTTTGAATTTGAAATTATGTTAGTGAAAAATGTTAAGTTTGATTGGTTAGATGTCTATAATGCATGATGCAATTTGAAAAATAATCAGTTTGAATGATGAAAAAAATTGTTTGATGAATTGATAGAAAAAAGATTAGTATTTTAAAAATAGTTAAGAAATAATTATTATACTTATTATTAAATATATTAAATATTTTTCATAATAGCCAAGTATTTATTTATCAGCATGATTATTTATAAAAATAAAAAATATATTTTAATGCAAATGACAAAGAAATGATATGAGAGGAGGATTGATAAATATGTTATATAAATAAATAAAATAAACAAAATAAATAAATAAAATAAAGATATTAACTAAATTATTTAAATAAAAGGGGGATGTATTCTTAGTAAGCGTAGCAATACAAGGGGTGTGTGAATATCAAGGGCTTAAGCGTCGAAAAATGTATGGATCCCAAATGCGCCAGGGGTGCGTGAATTTTCGTTTGGGAAGTAATCCAGGGAGTTCTAATAGAAATGGGCTAGAGCCCAGATAATTTGTTTGGTCCATTAGACAAATTGTGAGAAAGTGTATTGTGCTACGACGCGTTAGCGAAATCAGAGACATTTGATTCAGATCAAAGGGACACCAGATGTTAACTCTAGGGAATTGATCTGAATTATAATCAACAGACAACTATTATCGCACATTGATCGAGGGACCATAGTGGGGATGCACGCAAGGAGTATTATATATTCATTTTCCCTCATAACTTGTCATTTTTTCCTTTCCCGTCTCTCTCTAGCCCGCCCATTTATCTCACTTGAACAAATTTTACAGAAAGAGAGGCCTTAACATATCTCTATATTTCTAGTTACCGGAAACCGCCTCAGCCTACGGCGCTGCCTTGCGCCTCACTGAGCCACCATCCAAACCACCTTTGTCTCCATATTTCCCATTGAAGTTCAACCAGAATCTTCATAGATTCCAAATCAAACCTAGAAAATTACAAGAACACTAGGTAGAACTCTAATCCTAGGATGAACCCAAACCCTTATCCACCGTAGGCAGCCATCAAGGCTGCCGTCTCAGATGAATCTCCCTTGGGAAATTCATCTTATGTCCAGATCTTCAAAGAAAAACCCTATGAACCCTAACCCTTCTAAACTTAAACCTTTATAACCCTAACCCTTTAGAACCCTAAACCTTTAGATTTCTAACCCTTTAAACAAGAACCCTAAACCTAAATTTTTTCCAAAAAACCCCAAATCAATCCTAGATCATGAATCAAACAAACATTAATAACATCAGATTTGAGACCCTAAGCTAAGTTGATTAGAATTAGCGTATGTGCGGTGATACTTGTATAATCCTCTCTGATTTTTCTTCCTCGCCTCTAACCCCATTGTTCTTCTTCTTCTTGTAGGTACAATGCTAGAGGTTTAGCTCGAAGGCTTAGGGTTTCAGTGTGAAACCCTAAGTATTCAAATGATTGAGCTTTAGCGAGGGTGAGGAGTGCATAACAACAAATCTCCAAGGGTTTTCTTCTCAAAATTTTTTCGTCCCCCTTCAATTAGTTTAGGTCTCAATTTATAGGTTTAGGAATAACTAGTTTAGGAAATTTGTATGTTGATTTGTAGTTACAAATTAGATTAAAGATAGATTGAAGATTGTAATTTTAGATTGATGTAGGATTTGATTTGATTTGTAAATTAGTTTTAGGGTTTCTAGAATTGTAATGTATTGAAATAGATTTCTACTGTAAATTAAGATTAATTAATAAAAGATTTGATTTTTTGTAATATCTGATTTGATTTAGTTTTCTGGACTTGGGATTTTGTTAACTTAAGGATGAAGAAGAATAGTGTGCAGTTTGTATACAAAAGGTTAAAAACCCTAGTTGACTTTTAGTCAACAGAACGATAATAAATAATGCAAATAAAGTTAGAACAAATATTTAGTATAATAGAATTATTAGCAAAAAGAAATGGACCCTAATCTTGAATTTCGTCAACCTAATAGAAATAAAATAATCTAATCTATTTCAATTTTCTATGGGCCTCTTATATTTCTAATGGACCATTTAATGAATAAATGATGAACCCCCCATTTAGAAAAATACCAACAATCTTAAAATAAACAAACAAAATATTGTATATTAGTACTAGAATATTATTTTAAACAAGTATATTATAACACAAAAAATTTAATAGTATAAAAGAAAATAATCAAGTAAAATACATTAAATATCAGTAGGGAAAATTTGGAGTATGGCAGCATCCAAATCTCCAATCATTCTACAACCTACTTTCGAAGCTTTCCCCACCTTGAAAAGGGGAGAGTCGGCTGAATATTTGTTCCACACAAGAACATTGGCTTGTACTACTGTCTCCTAGATTTCAAAGGAGACGCGAACATAAATCTGGTGGATGACCTACACTCGTGCAATCAGAGTGTGATTAACGGTATTGATGATACTTACTTTGAGCTATCAATCTAAGCTGTAGATGATCGTTCTCGTCATTGTGACATCACTCGCAAACTCGGTCGACCTTGCAAAGACTCTAAACCTACTCGGCCACCCTTAAAAGAGGCTCTGATCCGGAAAAAAAGTTGAAGTGCAGTTAACGCCTCTTGTAAACTCGATTAACCTCGCCAAGGCTCTTGACCTACTCGGCCACCCTTAAAAGAGGATATTATCCAGAAAAAAGTAGAGTCACACTCAAAGCCTCTCACAAACTCGGATTCTCTAAAAATACAATCGTACTTTAATCCTCGAGGCCTAGTTCACATCCATTAAACACTTCCCACATAAGGGTCGAGTTCTATAAATAACACTCCCCAGATAAGGGTCGAGTTCTATAAATAACACTCCCTACATAAGGGTCGAGTTCTATAAATAAACTTCCCAAATAAGGAATGAGTTATATCATAAACACTCCCCTGATCATGGTCGAGTTCTATCTTAAACACTCCCCTCATTAGGGTCTAGTTCTATCATAAAACACTCCACACACAAGGGTTGAGTTCTATTAACAAAAACTCCCCGCCACGAGGGTTGAGTTCTACAACTAACTCCCCATATAAAGGTCGAGTTCTATAAATAACATTCCCAATATAAGGGTTGAGTTCTATAAATAACACTCCCACATAAGGGTCTAGTTCTACAAATATACTCCCCTCATAAGGACCGAGTTCTATGATAAAACCCCCCATAATCAGGGTCGAGTTCTATCATAAAAACTTCCCTCAACAGGGTCGAGTGATATCATAAACACTCCCTGCACACTACCCGCACAAGGGTTAAGTTCTATTAACAAACACTCCCCACCATAAGGGTCGAGTTCTGTAACTAACTCCCCACATAAGGGTGGAGTTCTATAAACAACACACCCTACATAAGGGTCGAGTTATATAAATAACACTCCCCATATAGGGGTCGAGTTCTATAATTAAGCTCCCCTCATTAGGTAGATTTATATCATAAACACCCCCCTCATCAGGGTCGAGATCTATCATAAACACTTCCTGAAGTTATGAAAAACACAAGAAGAGGGGTTGAATTGTAAAACTTAAAACAAATGCTTGGACAACCCTGTATTTTTATCCTGGTTCGTTTGATCTCAAACTACTCCAGTCCACCCGTCAAGGTGATTTTGCCTCTCTCCAACGAGGTCTTAATCCACTATATTCAAAGGATTACACAGCTACTTTAACAACTGTTAAAGCCTTCTTGAGTATAACCACAGACCGGTTTATCTCAAGGAAATCTCTTTACAAATAATTGAACAATAATGTGTTTAATGTTTTCTAATAAAACAGTATATCACAACTGTGATAATTACACAATATTAAGCTTGGAATAAAAACTGAATTGCTAATGCATTTGAGTAAGCGTGGTTTGAAGGCTTAGCAAAAATGTATGAGTGCATGCGTATGATGTAAGCGTGGTCTTTTCTCACACAGACTTGTTTATATAGCCAAGGCAACGAGACATTGTCTATAAAGCCTTTTTAATGCTGATAACGCACTTTCCTTTTTGATAAGATCTTGTCTTGAAGAGAGCCGTTAGCATTTAATCTGTCTTGAATACTTAGTAACGCTTCAGAGTCTTGTTTGCTTATGATAACGCTTCAGAGTGCTGATGACTTGGTAGATATCTTTGATCAGAGTCAGAGTGTATATGTTTATGCGCAGATTCTGGTTATCAAGCTTCAGCGTATGATCTGGTAGCTTCAGCATGTAGCACATGTTATTGATCTTCTGATGCTGATAAATTACTGATCTTCTGATGCTTCTGATGATGCTGATGCTGATTCCATCAGAACTTCTGTACATACAGAACATAATTTAAGAAGCATATTTGTCTTATATATAAATCTTACAATTTATTTATTCTTTGTATTTTGTTATCATCAAAACTCTAATTAAGGGTTGTAGAATCAAACTATGTTCTAACAATCTCCCCCCTTTTTTGATGATGACAAAAACCAGATTTTTCAATTAAAAATAAAGAATAAAAAGCATAGATTTAAAGAAGAGAAAACTCCCCCTTAGTTGATTACTTCCCTTTAATTCCATGAGTCTTTGAGCATCAGAACTTTACTGTATCTTTCCTCAGAGTTTTGTACCTGTTCAAGCTTTTCAGAAGAGAAAATTTTTAAATAGATCAGAATGTTTGAGACTTATGTCTCAGTAATCCTCTATTGAAAAATATCATTCTTTCTCCCCCTTTTTGTCAGTTATCAAAAAGAACAAATATTAGAGCCAAAATGCATTTATATTAAAAACCAGAAGCAATGATAAGTTCAAAACAATGTAAAAATATTAAAGAGAAACAAGTTATAAAAAACAAGGAAATTCTAAGAAGGAGGAGGAAGACGTGTGAACAAAGCCTCCAACATGCTCTTGATCTAGGTGTTGGTTTCCTTTTTCTGGGTTAACATGCTCTTGATTTCATCAATTTTGTTGTCCTGCTTATCCATTCTTTCATTCATCAGCATATCAGATCTTTTCAGGTCTTCTAGAGTCTGCCTCTCAAGGGAGGAAGCTTGAGGATCTTCAGAAAAAGGACGCTTCTCAGAGCTTTCTGCAATATCTTCTTGTTGACCCAGTGCTTCAGCAGGAACCATCTGCTCTTGAGTATCAGGTTGAACTTTGGATGTTGGACGATGTTCAGACCAAGGAGCAATGTCCAGAGGGAGAACTTCTTCCTTAAGCAACTTGCTCAGAACCGGACCTTCAATTTCTTTCAGCAGATTACTGAAGTTCTGTTGAGCTTGTCCGTAGCTCTGTTCTTGCAACTTAAAAGTTTCAGAGCATACCCATTTTCTGAATTTTGTCCAAAGGTAGTCTGATGCAGCAGGATCAACCAGCTCAAGACTAGCTTGTTTCAGAGAAGTGATCCACTTCTGTACTTCTGTTTCAAATGTCAATAAGCTGGTACCAACATCTGGATGTTTTGGTTTTGGGATAGCAATTTTGTGTTTTATGGCAGCAAGACGTTCAAAAACTGTTAATTCAATGACAGTCTTGGTGTTGTCTTCTAGATTGTTCTTTGGTGAGGGAGTGGGAGAGTCAGGAATTATGATTGGACTTGATGGTGAGTTTGGTGGAGTTAATTCTGGTGAGGAGGGAAGTTGGGGAAAATTAACAATGGTGCCAAAGGGCATATGAATTGCCATAGGTTATGTGATTCCAGGAATGGGAATGGTATCAGAATCAACAGTTTGGTTTGATTGATCGTTATGATGTTCTGGTTCAGGGGATTCGGACGGTTGAGCTTTAGAAGTTTGAACTTCTGGGTGAGATAGTTCAGTTTGTAGAGAAGGTGGATTAATATCTGGTTGAGGAGATGAAGGTAGTGGGATTTCTGGTTCTGGAGAGAGGGGAATTTCTGGTTGTGGTGAGATGGGAATTTCTGGTTGTGGTTCTGTGGTAGTTTCAGGATTTGGATTTTCTAGCATGGCAGCATAAGTGTGTTGGTCTATATCAGAAAGAACTTTTGCAAGTTCTTGTTGGGTTGCTTCAGTATTTGGATTTTGAGGTTGGGAGCGAGATCTTCTAAGAGTTAGGGATTCAGAGGGGTCAAAATCAATGTCAAAGTCATCAAAAGTTTGTGGTGTGGGGTTTTCAGATGGAGTGGGAATTGGTATAGATGTTGATATAGAAATTGAATCTAAAACAGTTACAGAAGAAAAATTAACTCTCTTTTTAGGAGTCTGCTGAGATGATCCTTCTGCTACAACTTTCCTTTTCTTGGTTTTCTTTAGCACAACTTATGGAGCCTTCTGCTGCAGATCTTGAATGTTCAGATTTGGTGTTGTACCATCCGCCTTGCAAGCTTCCAGATATCTGAGTATGATATCAGGTTTAGAATCAATCTCTGAGAACAGAGGGAAGTTATCCAGAGGGACTCTTCTACTGGAGATTGCTGCAAAAGGAGTGACACTGGGTTCCTTCTTGATGTTCTCAATCAACTTCATCTTCTTCAGATTCTTTGCATTCAGCTGTTTGCCAACAGTAGCTTCCAAAGTGCTGATTTCTTGAGCCTCTGTAAGATGAGCAATCAGCTTATTCTCTGTTTGAATATCTGATATAAGTCTTCCTAGGGGTATCCAATCCCTTTTTGTTTGCTCCACTTCTCTTGTTTCTTTAACACTTGTCCTGAGATGGTTAAACAACAGATGAGCCAGATTCACCTTAACCTTTTGGGAGATGAAATAGATCAGAAATTGATGATCAATATTGATGTAGTCAGGAGAGATGGTAGGCTTCCTGTGGTTTATGCATCCCAAAATGATCTTGGCCCATATTCTGTGATGATCTTTTAAATCCCTTATCTTGCTGGAGGGAAGCCCCAGAGTGAAGATTTCTCTAGCAATTAGGGCAACATCAGCGCATCTTTCAGCCATGTCAATGCAACGAACACCACCACCACTGTAGCCTATTAGTCTTGCAATGAGGTCCTCAGTAATCACAATCTTCTTCCCCATAATGTATTAAGTAACTTGATGGTTTGAAGATGAAGCATGAATCCAAAATTCCTTTACCAGAATTGGGAATGTTGGACCCACCAATCTGTCAAAGTATTTTTCCTAGACTTGAGCCTTAACTTCTTCAGAGAGATTAAACCCATTCTCTTGAAGACTATTGAAATCCACGATCAATTCTGACAGAAATTCAAGATTTTTGACAGGTGTGAGAAGCGTTCTGTAGGGTTCTTTGTATTGTTCTGTGGAACCTGTTTTCTGAGAACTTGAAGTAGGAATGTTGGAGGAAGCCATGTTCACACGAAGGTTTTGTAAAAAAATTGAAAGGGTTTTTAGAAATTATGAAAACTGAAGTAAGTTTGAGAGAAAATGAAAGTGAAGGTAAAAGAGTGTAAATGGTGAGAAGAGTGTTTAAATAGATTTCTAAACAATTTTGAAAACATAAACGGCAAGGGAGAGAAATTAAATAATGATTATTAGCATTTAATGATAGTTGATTTTAAGGGATTCAGAAAGATATTGGAACGGTTACCCATGACATGTGTCTCAATGCATCCAATCAGCGCTTTTGCCTTTTCAGAAACGTGAACACGTGTTCAGCCTCAGAAAGTAGCTGATGACTGGATGACACTTGTTTGCTTGAGTGAACAGCAAATTTCTATCCTTGAAATGAAACGCTCAGATCTTCATGGAAAAATTCTGATACAATCTGTACTTCTAAAGATCTGAAGAAAGATTGATCAGTAGTTCACAGAAAAATAAACAAAGTTCTGAAGGTTAAGATATGGAATCAAAACAATTTTATTCTGGACAGAGCTTCATGCTGAGATGTTTCAGAATGAAGTTGAACCTATCTTCAGAAAGAGGTTTTGTAAAAATATCAGCCCATTGATGGTCTGTGTTAATAAATTTTAAATTTAAAATCCCTTTCTGAATATAGTCCCTAATAAAATGATGTTTTATTTCTATATGCTTAGCCCTAGAATGCAAAATTGGATTTTTACTGAGACAAATAGCAGAAGTATTGTCACAGAGGATAGGAATGTTACTCTCAAATATCTGGAAGTCCTCAAGTTGACTTTTCATCCAGAGCATTTGTGTACTGCATCCAGCTGCTGCTATGTATTCAGCTTCTGCTGTTGATAGAGCAATTATGGATTGTCTTTTGCTAGAACATGAGATCAGATTTTCTCCTAGAAACTGGCAGCTTCCAGAAGTGCTTTTACGTTCTACTCTGTCTCCAGCGAAATCAGCATCACAGTATCCTATCAAACTGTAATCACTTGATTTTCTATAAAACAAACCCCGATTAGTAGTACCTTTTAGATACTTGAAAATTCGCTTAAAAACTGTTAAGTGAGATTCTCTAAGATCTAATTGGAATCTATCACAAATGCAAACACTGAATAAGATGTCAGGCCTTGAAGCCGTCAGATAGAGAAGAGAACCAATCATACCTCTATAGACCTTCTGTTCTACCTTTTTACTTACCTCTTCTCTTTCCAGAATGCACGTGGGATGCATTGGAATCTTTGATGACTTGCATTCTGAGAGATCAAATTTCTTCAGAAGTTCTCTGACATATTTGCTCTGATGAATGTAAGTTCCTTATGGGGTTTGATTAATCTGAATGCCCAGAAAGAATTTTAGTTTCCCCATTAGGCTCATCTCAAATTCTTCCTGCATACATTTAGCAAACTTTCTTCCCAGAGAAGGTTTAGTAGATCCAAATATGATGTCATCAACATAAATCTGACATACTAAAATGTCATTCTTAACTGTCTTGCAGAACAAGGTTGTGTCCACTTTCCCTCTGGTGAATTCCTTTTCTAACATGAAGTTACTTAGTCTTTCATACCAAGCTCTGGGAGCTTATTTCAGACCATAGAGTGAATTCTTTAGTTTGAAAACATATTTTGGATTTTTGGAACTTTCAAAACCAGGGGGTTGGTGCACATATACCTCTTCTTCTATATAGCCATTTAAGAATGCACTCTTAACATCCATCTGATACAGAGTGATGCCTTTATTAACAACAAATGAGATTAAGAGTCTGATAGATTCTAACCTGGCGACTGGAGCAAAGGTTTCTGTATAGTCTATTCCCTCTTGCTGACTATAACCTTGTGCTACCAGTCGTGCTTTGTTTCTGATGAATTCACCTTGTTCATTCAGTTTGTTTCTGAACACCCAATTTGTTCCAATGACGTTGAATCCTTTTGGTTTAGGAACTAGATCTCATACGTCATTTCTTGTGAATTGATTTAGCTCCTCTTGCATTGATAGAATCCAGTCATTGTCCAGAAGTGCTTCATCAATTGTTGTTGGTTCAATTAGAGAAACCAGTCCCATGAGGGATTCTTCATAGTTTCTGAAGCTAGATCTTGTTCTGATTGGATCTTCCTTTCTTCCTAAGATTGTTTCTTTTGGGTGATCCATGCTGCTTCTGGATAGTCTTTTCTGAAGTTGATCAACAGAAGGTGCTGGATTGCTTGCAGTGCCTCTTTCTGATGTTGAGGGAGTGTCTCTGTTAAGAACTTCTGATGATTTGTCTTCAATACATGTGAGTTCAACTTCCATACCTGCAAGGAATTCATTCTGCTTTGACTTTTGAGAGTCAAGCTTATCATTAAAACAAACACTGATTGACTCTTCCACAATCTGTGTTTCTGTATTGTATACTCTGTACCCTCTTGAGCGTTCAGAATATCCTAAAATAATACACTTTTGTGCTTTAGAGTCAAACTTGTTCAAATAATTTTTTGTATTCAGAATAAAACATGTACATCCAAATGGGTGAAAATAGGAAATGTTGGGCTTTCTGTTCTTCCACAATTCATATGGAGTCTTTTCCAAAATAGGTCTTATGGAGATTCTATTCTGAATGTAACACGCTGTGTTTATTGCCTCTGCCCAGAAGATCTTAGAAACGTTAGTCTCGTTGATCATGGTTCTGGCCATTTCTTGCAATGTTCTGTTCTTTCATTCTACAACTCCATTTTGCTGGGGAGTTCTAGGACAAGAGAAATCATGCAGAATGCCTTTGTCATTAAAGAATGATTCAAAATCTTTGTTTTCAAATTCTCCACCATGATCACTTCTGACTTTGACGATTCTAAGATCCTTTTCATTCTGAACTTGGTTGCAGAAGGTAACAAACACAGAGTGTGACTCGTCCTTGTGTCTTAAGAACTTTACCCATGTCCATCTGCTATAGTCATCTACGATTACTAACCCATACTTCTTGCCACTGACTGAAGCAGTTTTAACTGGTCCAAATAAGTCAATGTGCAGAAGTTCTAATGGCTTGGAGGTGGAAACAACATTTTTGGATTTGAAAGCTGGTTTTGCAAACTTTCCTTTCTGACATGCTTCACACAGAGCATCTGAATTGAACTTCAGGTTAGGAAGTCCTCTGGCCAGATTGAGTTTGTTAATCTGAGATATTCTTCTCATACTAACATGTCCCAATCTTTTGTGCCAGATCCATTGCTCGTTGTTAACAGACAGTAGACATTTTACATTCTGACTTTTTAGTTTAGAAAGTTTTATTTTATAAATGTTGTTTTTCCTCTTTCCATTAAATAGGATAGTCCCATCTTTCTGACTAACAGCTTTGCATGAATTTTGATTTAAGATTATATCATAACCGTTATCATTTAATTGACTTATGGATAACAGGTTATGCATTAATCCATATACTAATAAAACATTACTTACAGAGGGAAGATTTCCATTACCTACTGTTCCAGAGCCAATGATCTTTCCTCTCTGATTGCCTCCAAAACCTACGTGGCCTCCAGGCTTAAGTTCCAGGCTTTGGAACATATGCCTTCTTCCCGTCATGTGTCGTGAGCAGCCAGAGTCCAGGTACCATGATTGGTGTTTTTGCTTTGCTGCTAAAGATATCTGCCACATGTATTATTTTATCCTTAGGTACCCACATATTCTTGGGTCCTGATTTGTTAGTTTTACCAAAACTCTGGTTGAATTTTGGTTTGACAGAGTAATCACTACTTGTGTATTTTATGTCATGTGTGTGCCTATATATAAAGTGTGAATCAAGTGGAGTACGTTTTATAACTAAATCCATGGCATTTTTTGGTGTAGGTATCTTACCTTGATATCCTATCCCTTTTCTGCCATTTCTGCTAACTCCATAGATCATTGAAGCCATTTTACTTCTGTCTATGTTTTTAGCTAGAAACTTCTGAAAGCTGTGATCATACTCCTTGATGATCTCATCAGCACTGCTGGGAGTTTCAGGGATTGTTTCCTTCTGAGAGTTTTGTAATTAGTTTTGTAATTTTGAAATTTTATCCTTTAACTCAGAATTCTCCAATTTGAGACTCTCAGTCTTATCAGAGTCAGAAGCAAGATTCCTTTTCAGGTTTCTGAATTTGACTCTGATCTGCTGATATCTTTCCAGAATTTCATTAAGGCTTTCAGCTAGTTCAGCCTTAGTAAAGTTTATAGTAAAGTCAGGGAATACCTCTTCTGTATCTGATTCAGATTCTGACTCAGAAGCTTCACTTTCTTCTGTTCTGTTTGCCATGAGAGCTATGTTTGCTCTTTCATCATCTGATTCTGAGTCAGCTTCAGATGTGTCAGAATCATCCCATGTAGCCATGAGACTTTTCTTCTTTTCCTTGCCAAACTTCTTTTTGGGATTTTCCTTCTGAAGCTTTGGGCAATCACTTTTGTAGTGCCCTTGCTCGTTACATTCATAGCAAATGATGTTTTTGTTATTTGTCTTTCTGTTTCCTGAAGAACCTTCAGATCTTCTGTGTGCAGAGGTGGATTCTGACCTTCTGTATCTGGAGAAAGATTTATTCTGATTTTCTGATCTTCTGAGATTCCTGAACTTCCTTTGCCTCTGCTTCCACAATTGGTTCACCCTTCTGGAGAGGAGAGATAGTTCATCTTCTTCTGATGAAGACCCATCAGAGGTTTCTTCCATAGCCTGCAAAACTTTGGAGTCATATTTTATGTTAGATTTTAAAGCTAATGGCTTACCTTGCTTTTGAGGTTCATCTGTTTCTAGCTCTATCTCGTGAATTCTGAGGGAGTGGCAAGTTCCTCCAGAGAGATTTTGTTGAGATCCTTTGCTAGCTTAAGCGCTGTGACCATTGGCCTCCATTGTTTTGGCAAGCTTCTGATGATCTTCTTAACGTGATCAGCAGTAGAATACCCTTTGTCAAGAACTCTTAGACCAGCAACAAGAATTTGAAATCTTGAAAACATAGTTCCTATTGATTCACTCTCTTCCATCTTGAATGCCTCATACTTCTGAATGAGTGCAAGTGCTTTGGTTTCTTTGACTTGAATGTTGCCTTCATGCGTCATTCTCAGGGAGTCAAACATATTCTTTGCAGTGTCTCTGTTTGATATCTTTTCATATTCTGAATAACAGATGGCGCTGAGAAGAATTGTTCTGGCCTTGTGATGATTCCTGAACTCACGCTTTTGCTGATCAGACTTTGTTTTCCTATCAATCTTCTGACCACTTCCATCCACTGGGTGCGTGTATCCATCAGTCACCATGTCCCACAGATCAGCATCATGGGCCAGAAAGAAACTCTCAATTCTGTCTTTCCAGTAGTCAAAGTTCTCTCCATCAAAGATTGGAGGTTTGCCACTGAATCTGTCTCTTTCTTCATTGTTGTCATTGCTGATGTTTTGATTTGGTCCTGCCATTGTGTTTTTCTGACGCTAGATCTTGTACTGACACGGTTAAGTGTTATAAGCTCAGAACCAGGTGCTCTGATACCAATTGAAGATGTGAAAAACACAAGAAGGGGGGTTGAATTGTAAAACATAAAACAAATGCTTGGACAACAATGTATTTTTATCCTGGTTCGTTTGATCTCAAACTACTCCAGTCCACCCGTCAAGGTGATTTCGCCTCTCTCCAATGAGGTCTTAATCCACTATATTCAAAGGATTAATCAGCTACTTTAACAACTGTTAAAGCCTTCTTGAGTATAACCACATACCGGTTTATCTCAAGGAAATCTCTTTACAAATAATTGAACAATAATGTGTTTAATGTTTTCTAATAAAATAGTATATCACAACTGTGATAATTACACAATATTAAGCTTGGAATAAAAACTAACTTGCTAATGCGTTTGAGTAAGCGTGGTTTGAAGGCTTAGCAAAAATGTATGAGTGCATGCGTATGATGTAAGCGTGGTCTTTTCTCACACAGACTTGTTTATATAGCCAAGGCAAAGAGACGTTGTCCATAAAGCCTTTTTAATGCTGATAACGCACTTTCCTTTTTGAGAAGATCTTGTCTTGAAGAGAGTCGTTAGCATTTAATCTGTCTTGAATACTTAGTAACGCTTCAGAGTCTTGTTTGCTTATGATAACGCTTCAGAGTGCTGATGACTTGGTAGAGATCTTTGATTAGAGTCAGAGTGTATATGTTTATGCGCAGATTCTGGTCATCAAGCTTCAGCGTATGATCTGGTAGCTTCAGCATGTAGCACATGTTATTGATCTTCTGATGTTGATATATTACTGATCTTTTGATGCTTCTGATGATGCTGATGCTGATTCCATCAGAACTTCTGTACATACAAAACATAATTTAAGAAGCATATTTGTTTTATACATAAATCTTACAATTTATTTATTCTTTGTATTTTGTTATCATCAAAACTCTAATTAAGGGTTGTAGAATCAAACTATGTTCTAACACTTCCCTCATTAAGGGCCGAGTTCTATTATAAACATTGCCCTCATCAGGGTCAAGTTCTATTATAAACACTCCCCTCATAAAGGGTCGAGTTCTATCATAAACACTCCCCTTATAAAGGGTCTAGTTTTATCATAAACACTCCCCTCATCAGGGTTGAGTTCTATCATAAGGGTCGAGTTCTATCATAAAACACTCTCCTCATAAGGGTCTAGTTCTATCATTAAAAAATCCCCAACATAAATTGGTGAGTCTCAAAAACTAAACACTCCCTCTATAGAAGGTCGAGTATTCCAAAAACAAGGAACTTTAAACTGATAGAGCCTAGTGAGGTGATTCTAAAGACGCAAATAAATTCACTTGGGGCTCATTAGCCCAAAAACTGTACAAGTGACTTCATAATTAAACACCTTAACTGACTTCATCAAGCCAGCTGAAGGTGATATAAAGTCGGATAGTTAGCTCATAAAGTTAAACTCCCGTAGATTTTTATCCAGAATCTTCTATTACGCAATTTGAGAAGTATATCAAGGATAAAACCAAGACTGTAACCTGATTGGGGCTCTTAAAAGTTTAAAATAAAACTTGACACTACATGATCGGACACATACATCACAATGGACTTTGTACCCGAGGGGCTTATATGTATGCACCGAATTATTATCTTTAAAGCAAAAAAAACGAGTAGAAAACTAAATGATTACAAAATCCCAGGGGCAGAAGTCATGATTGTAAAGAAAAAGAGGCATTAACCACTCCTTGTACCAAACACTCCTCGATTAAGAGTCGAGTTCCATAAACAAAGTACTCCTCGTATAAGAGTCAAGTTCTGCAATAAATACTTCATGTATAAAAGGCAAAATATTACATCAAAAGAGTTAAAAACATTACCGGGGAAGAGAAAAGGCCCACGCGGTCAACCCCACCTCTAGGTAATAAAAATTTGAAGCACAAAACAGTTAAACACCACCACTCTTTGGCCATGTTTGTATTCCTAGAGTCCGGTCAAGTTAATAAACCTTTGACCATTCTCTAATGAAACATGGGGCTTTATTGACAACCAGCAAAATAATACCTACCTTAAACAACAAAAGAGTATTCTAAACCTGACAGATAAACCCCATTGCGGTAACCTCCAGACTCAACAATGATTGCTAGGAGATCATTAGCCCATAACAAAATAAGTGAATAATCATCCCACCTCATACAGGCTTGGGGCTCTTATGAGAGACACCATGGTTGTTTTCATAAGAACAACTGAAGGTGATATAAAGCCGGATACATAGCTCCGATACATTTACTATATGAGAGTCTTTCACATATATTAAAGATAAATACAAGTATACAACCTGCATGGGGCTATAAAGTATTCGGAAGAAATCCCAAAACAACAAATATAAAAGTCGTTGAGGCTCGTTAGCCCAAAACTATGGATAAAAGGGCGGACGGCCGACCTCAAAATTGGCTTGAGGCTCTTAAATACAAAATTAATACCATTGTTGATTTCATAAATCAGCCAGAGGTAACGTAAAACTGGGTAACTTATATTCGGACACTTACTATCATAGACTTCATACCCGGGAGACCATGCTTGGAAATAAATCACGTCGCAAGTGTCGAGGAACTTATAAATGAAAAAAAAATCAAAAGACAAAATAATTAGAAGATAAACTCTCTCGGTTACATTACAACTCAGACGAAATAATTCACTTCAGTGAACTGTAAGCCCAGAAGGCTCCACGTATATCCTGCAAACATCGTGCCAAGGGGGCTTAATGTATACACATTGTATATTTTATCTAGGTCGGGATATGAACTCAGTTAAACATTAAGGGGCTCTATAAGTATATTAAATATCCTCTCTGGGTTAAAACAAAGACCCCGGTCCAATTGACTCCAAAGTTGGGACAAAAAAATGTTAAATTCACTACTTTGTGATACTGCCAAAGATAGTCTAATCGGTGACTGGCCAAACAGTCCCGAAGTATGAAACATCTTGAAAAAATGTTGGATATAGACCTCGAAAATCATAAGTGTAAAATGGGGTAATCGGGCCCTTTACCTATACTAAAGTCGGGTGGGCTATATCTCCGACATGAGCATAATGCATAGCTACAAGGTACTAAACTCAAATAAGCATAATCACAATGAAATAGAAATAAATATCCAATATGAAAAGTTTACATAGGATAGGATAGACTTAAAAACACTTCACCCTTTAAAAACCAGTGCCCTTACAGGCCTCGTGCTTTTGGAGCTTATGTACATCCTAGAATATGTGTATCAAGGTTGATGTATGAACTCAGAAAAATAATGATGTACAGGATCGTCCCTAAGAGACCGGAGTCAACTACTTAGTTAGGACCAGCCGGGTATGATCTCGGCATAATACCATCGATGTACAGGAAGTCGGTCTCGAGGAGGGAAAGAGGTGTAACCGTAACCTAATGATAAGACATGCGTTACAAAGTCATTAAAGGGCGGTTACAAACAATACAAGTATTAATGGAAGGTTACATCATTATGGTAATTAAGTATGGCTATTCAATAAGGATCAAAGCTCATGCTATATATAGGCCTAGAGACCAAAGGCAAAAGGATATCTCTCTCTACATCTCTCTCTCTCACTACGAAGTCTCCACAACATCTACGAGACAATATACCATACAGAGGGGCTCCCGCAAGAGGGATAAGCGTGAAACCATTGATGGGTAAATGCCTATCACTATAGTAGCACCCGAATCCCCCGTCAAACCTACTTCTCCGGCTTCCCCTGCCCACAGCGGGAAGTCGGCCAGATTATCATTCTACACAACAACACACCTTATGATTAACCAAGTAGAAATGAGAACAATCTTCTCAAAATCAACTCTTTTTCTTCCAATAATCTTAGACAATAAGATATTACAAACCAATTCTGGAAAATATATAAGAAAAGAAGTTGATGAATATTTATCAATCTTTAGAATTAATCTCCCCTTTCAAATAAGAAATTCACAATGTCGTCTCGTTTTTGTTTTCATACCTTGGACTTCCTTCAGTGTTTGATTATTGAATCCTTTATCGATTTTCGTTTACTGAGTCTCTTTGCAGTTTTCATAACTGCATCCCTAGTTGAAATTAGTCTCCTTCATTCCATGTATTCTTCCATCAGTTTCCATTTACTGATTACCCCTGGTCTGAGACTAGCAAGTTCTCTGAGAAACATGTGCTCTCATCACTTTGCTATGGGTCGAGTTCTTCCTCGTTGCCCGCGCGTGAAATCTAGCTTTCATCCTGGTACTCATCTTGTTTAGTTTTATCTAACTAGTTATAATGAGTCGAGTTTCGTCATGTTTTGTTTCTTACTCCTGGGATTCTTTCAAATCCTTCATGTTGTCTATTTTTGGTTGAAACTTGTCTCTTTTATAAACTTTGGGGTCTTTTAGTTCCATCTCACCGTCTTCCCTTGGTTCGAGACTAGCAGGTGTCCTAGAATCACGCGCTCTAGCCACTCTGCCCCGCGTACTTTTCCAGAGTTTAGTTTCGCATATTCTCTATGGTTTGAGTCTTATCTCACCCCTTTTATGGTCTGGTGTTATTGTGACACATTTATTTTGAAGTTTAGTTTCATCTATTCTTCTAAGTTTGAGGTTTGTCTCAACTTTGTTAAAATCAGCGTTACAGCTTCATTCTGACGCATTGTAGCGACTGGTTTTTTAATCAAAGCCATCACTATTAGTTTTTATCCTAGGGAAGGGAATCTAATAGAAAACCTTAATTC
The DNA here is from genome assembly GCA_948472305.1 of Vicia faba. NCBI lineage: Eukaryota > Viridiplantae > Streptophyta > Magnoliopsida > Fabales > Fabaceae > Vicia > Vicia faba. The sequence continues at coordinate 1,218,178,652 of OX451741.1, read as the reverse complement.
GCAGACAGAGATTCCAGGTTTCAGACTCAACTAGACGAAAGGAAGATGTTAGACACCTTTCATTTACCTTTTTCACAAGGATATTAGCCTCTAGGTTTAGGTTTGGGGTAAACAGGATTTAAATTTTAATTAGCAAGAAAAGAGTTTTAATTTTTTTATAGGGGAAGGGTTTGATTTTTTTATAGGGGAACTCGCTATAATTTTTGATCGTATGCCTATGTATCCTCTTATAAGGAATCATAGTCCCAATCGTAGTTCGTATGGGGTCGGTGTTTTTTAGGGGTTTGCAAGCATATTTTGAATCACTTCGCACTCGGTCGGGAGTAGTGATTGCGGAGATTTTGACTGAGAACGCAGTAAGCCAAAACTAGCTTGAAACCCATTTGCAAAAAGACAGTTGGTTAGCTTAGTTTATTTCGAAAAATAGTTTGAGATTTGTTTGTGTTTTTTAATTGTATTACTTGGAAAAATCTTGGTTAATGCATGATTAGAAAAGATTTAATGCAAATAATATATAAAAAATATATTCAATTTTAACATGAAAATAATTTGTTTGATCATATAACAATATTTAAATATAATAAATAATAATAATAATATTTAAAATATGATAATAAAAATTAATAATAATAATGATAAGAAATTGAATAATTATAATAATAATTTATAAGAATAAAAATATTAAAATATAATAATTGTAATAATTAAAAAATAGAAAATAATATAAAAGGAGAAATAATAAAAATAATTAAAAAAAATTAGAAAAAATAATTCATACTCAGGGGGGTGCGTTTTTAGTTGAGTTAGTAAAAGAGTAGGGTGTAAAAAGTCAGGGCCTGAATTCAGATATTGAATTCAAGCCCAGTAAGCCTGGGGGGTGCGTGGTTGAACTGGTAAGTAAAAAAGGGTGTGTGTTAAGGAACTGGGCTTGGCCCAAAACACAAATTTTATTGAGACCTGGCTGATCAGACACTTGAGGGAGTATGGGGCTTACGGTGGACTTGGCCTCTTATCCGTCCACTGATGATCTAGCGGCCAATATGGGAAGGTGAACAATATTATTGTGTACGCGCTAGTATTGGATCAAAATAGAATATAAGTCATTTTTTTCATTTTTACAATTCATTCTTTATTTTTACAGCAATCGTCTTCATTTTCTCTCGCAATACAAACCTCTCATCAAACCCTAACCTTCATTTTCTCTCATGGCGGCGTGATCGGATCCAACCCCATCATAAATCTAACCCACGAAACCCAAATAAACAATCAAAGAAAAGAAAGCTAAGTTTACCCCTTACCGATTTCCGATTCCGAGTTCACCGAGCGACTCGCTTTTTGATCCTTCCTCCCTCTCTTTTACAGGTTACAGTGGGTCTTCGTGAATGGAGTGGCGGCCGTCAAGTGTGGTAGTAACAACGTGATTAGGGTTTCAGATGTTTAAACCCGAATCACCTTCCTTCTGTCTTCAACGAATCTGGGTATCTCTTCATTCTTCGCTCGAAATTTCTTCTTCTCTCAATGATCACCCTGTTTTCTATCAAAGATCCGCCCTTTCTATTTCTGTAAACGATCCGCCTCTGTACTTTTTCTTCTCTTTTCTCTTAGCTAGCCGCCCCCTTCTGTATTTTCTTTTTCAGTATTTATAATAGTTAGTTTATTTTAGGGTTTTAGAATTGTTAGAATTAAGTTTGCACAGATTAGGGAGATTAGAATAGGTTTATGGATTCTGTAATGGATTGAGATGTAATAGAGATTTAGATCTTGATTGGATTCTGTATAATATTTTTCCATATTTTGTATTATGTTAGATTTTGATTCAGTTTGTAATATATTCTGGTTTAACAAAGATCTGATTCTATAGATTTGATTCTTTCCGTAATGAGCAAGTTTAGATTCAGTTTAGATTTTAGATTTCTACAGTAACTATTTGTTGATAAACACATGCGCGTATTTTGGACAATCTGTATAGTATTTAGTTTATTCAATACAACTGCGCGCCTAGTTAATCATGATTTAAACAATGATTGTTGTTAGTTTGAATATGGGCATGTGCTGCATTTTGGTTCCCTAGCCCAATTAATGTTTTTGTTTATACAACCAATAAATGATTAACTTCCAAAATATGTCAAATTTTTCATTAGACCCTTTGTTGGTTAAATCCAATTTTGTCTAATCTTCAAAAAATCCTGCGTCTACTTGAATCCTTTATCTTTGGGGGTTCTGTTTCTTCTTCAAGAGTGTAAATTTTCTGGTTCTTTTGTATTCAATCATCTTCAACTCTGAACGCTCGAAAGCTGTCGCTTTTTCTCACTTATCAGGTTTAAGATGATTGAATAGGGAGCAGTTGTTGCACCCCAAAATTTACCCTCTTGATTTCAAAATATTTATGGCTTATGATTCATCATGTGCATATCATACATATTCATGCATTTGAAATGGGATCCAGGCAGTTCCAAAAGGTATCGACTTCTTATCAGAGACGTTCGAAGCTATGTACATAAAATCCATGCAATGAATGAATGATTTATTACAATGGCTAATTCCCGTGTATTCTATCATGTCCTGAGTGGTAGAAGGAAGCCAGGGATTCCGTGTGATTCGAAACAATTCAAGTTGAAAGTCCGTTTCGGCAAGGAAGACTTCAGAACATTATAACTCCAGACCAGAGTATTATTTTAAGCTGACATTTGATCATCGGGTCTGTGTGGATATTACTTTCATTTTTTTGTTCAGGTGGGAGCCGATTATGGGCAGAAGACGGTCAAGTAATTTCGTTACTAAGTTTTTGGGTTACCGATCAACGGTGTTTCAGGCGTTCAGAATTTTATAACTCCATTTTGATATAACATATCAAGGTGGTTCTTTCTCTATTGAATCTGTATCAATGTCCTCTCCAACTTTCATGTTCGGACCAAAGGCTAATTCTTGAAGGAAGGTCTCCGAATACGCGAATCTGTCAGAGTTATATAGTGGAAAAATACAATAAAAAATGTGCTGAAAAGTGTAGTTTTTGCACACTAAAAAATTCATAACTCGAAGCTCATGGGTTATTTTGATCCTATTCCGGTGGCTAAAATTCCGTCTTGATGTCCTCTACGTCTTTGTCTCTTACGGTTGTAAGCCAATTCAGATTAGAAAGTCTTATAATATATGAATTCATCAAATATGTTCGCACAAGAAAATTGTGACAAATGTTCTCCTGCTTCATCTTCAGAAAACCATAATTAGGTCGATTCTTATTGTATTGAGTTGGTTCTAGAGGCATTGGTTCATAAATTGAGTTTTCTAAATATTGATTTCAGATTTCCAATTCTAACGGTATCCCGAAGGCCATCTTTTTCGGTCCAAAACGCGCACAAAACATTGAAAATCCTAAACCGAGAAATATTTTCATCTGGGAGAAACTTTGAAAAATCATAACTAAATCACTGTTTATTAGTTTAAGTTGATCTTAGGATACAATGTTTTTCTCGATGCTGGCTACATTTTAGTTTCACATTTCAACTTCTAAAGTCGTATCGAGGGACCTGCGAATTTGACCTGAAGGTGCCGGACTTTGATAAACTAAAAATTTGCACAATTGTTTTTGTTTATTGGAAGCTCATTCATTAAAAAAAAATGCTGATGCTCTATATTCTTATTCACTCCAATTTTCAAGAGAGGTTCTCATAATTCAAAAAACTGACACAAACACAAATCACCAAATTCTATCAACTCTCAAGGATCAAAGAGAAACTTTCTCTCAATTTTATAAAGAACACCAACAACTTTTCCAACAACTTCTTCAAGATCCAAAAGTCAAATAAGCTCAATTCTTCTCTCATCTCGAATCTGATTGTTGCAAAATCTATACCTAAGCTTCCTCTTAAATTCTACGATAAGCTTTTCTTGATTTAAGCATTTTTCTAATAAGTTATTTTTAAATAAGCACTTTTGTGGATAAATAAATTGAACTTTGATCTAATTTGAATTATGGAAGTGATTTCAGTTATGAAAATGTGAATTGATCTTGAACCATGATGTGCAAATCCGGAATTGGATGATTAAATATGTGCTTATTCAATTAATTGATTTTCATGAAAGTTCTTATAAGAGAAAATAAAGCTTGAAGTTGTGTAGAGATTATTTTGTTGATTCTTGATTGATTATGTATGGTATAATTTAGATCTCTAATTGTGAAAAAATAATGAGTTGAATTCCGGAGATTATGTGTTTGACAAAATGCTTGAGCCATTGTGCCTTGATCTTACCGCGTGATTCAATTGAATTTTGGTTGCGTACAAATTTCCTTATGCTATGGTCATAACATGATTGATGTGATTTTGGTTTTTGATCCTATAAAACTGCATCAAAACTAATGAAATCAGATCATGAATTCACATGTCGGTCGTGCTAAGATTGGGAAATTTGTCGTATAATTTTTGTTGTTTTGGTTTCTGTTTTGTGTCGTGGATATTCTATGATTTTCAAGGTTTCCAACGATTTGAACCATGTGCGAAACAGACACTTGATGCAAAAGTTATGTTGCTTCAAAGTTTCAATTGAACAAGACTACAGTTGAGTCAACGCATAGCCTTTTTGAGTCGACGCAAACAGTTTGGACCACACATGGGAAGTGTTGTGCTGACCCTCCGGTCGATGAAAATTGATAATTTCAGGCATGATTTGACTCAAGCCCTGTTGTGGTCGATGCAAACATTCTGGTCACCTCTAGGAAGTGTTGTGGCGACCCTCCGGTCTATGCAAACTGAGAAAATTTTAGGCATGATTCGACTCATGCCCTGTTGCGGTCGGCCCATCTTTTCCAAATTTTTTCTTTTTGCTTCTTTGGTTTGCTTTGGCTATTGCTTGCTCCAAATTTCCTTTTACTATTTTATACTTCGATTTTCCTTGTTGTTTTTAACACGTGTGTTGATTGTGCACGGTACATTTGGATAGTTTTTGATCATGTAAATATTATTCGATTATTTGATCGGAAACTTGTTTGGACTTTCGATTTGTGGTCTGATTTTACGTTTAACACGCGTGCCATTGTTTGGTGCCCCGTATCTTGTATAATTGTATTTTTTACAGGTGCTCTGGATGTGTCAATACACATTCCGTTCTTGGTGTGCATAATTTATTTTTTGCAGGCACTTTGTGATACGGATGTGTCTGCTACACATTCTAATCTTGTATATTGATGCCTCGATGCATATTCTCACCTGATTTCATTGTTGATGCTAGCTTGCTCGAAGTTTTCCGGGTTTCTTATTTTTGCTTGCTTGATACAGATTGTTATCCGTTTGGTATTTCATCTCTTCCTTTTTACTATTTCCATGCTTTACTACTTTACTTTCCATGAGAAGTAGGACTAGAGATGTATGGCGGGGATTTCCATCGCTGATCATGTCAGGAACTCCTCTGGTTTATTTAAAGACCCGCTTAGGGTAATTTTGCATCATGTGTCATTGTGTGCTACTTGTGCTTGTTTAAAATCCTACCTTCGAAGTAGGTATTCTGTAGAAGTGTTTACATTTTTCTCGCGCATTTTCCTATCCCCCATGGAAGTCCTCAAAAGTAGGCGAGCGGGGAGGGTCCGTAATCGACCTCCGCACATTCTAGTCCATGTCATCCTTAGCTCACGTGGCACGTTGATGCTTTGGAGTTGTGTCGATCTTGTACATCGAGTCTGTCAAGTGGGGAAGGGTTTTGCAATCAAGCCCCACACTTTGTTAGGAGTTCTCATTGACCGATGTTGAGAATCTGTGATTGTTCATACTATCTTCTACCGTCTACCTTTATCCTTTATATCTCAGTCAAATGCTTAGATGCTTTGAACATCACTTTATGCATATCTTCTGCTTTCCCGGTAATTCAATTCCCAGTATAGCTATCTTGTCCCACAGTTGTGAGTGCTTGTACTCGGGTGATCCGCTCCCCTTGGCTATGGCATCTCCCTTTAACCCTTGCATATGACTTTGCATTGCATTGTTTGCGTGCTTTCGCCAAAGCACTTATTTGTTTATTTGTTTGACGCTACCATGTTACTTTAGGATTTTCCTAGACTCTTTTAGGTTAATGTTCGAGATAGATATTAGGATTACAAACCACACATGCTACTATTGGGTAGAAATTTCCATCTTCGTTAATCCTTGACATAGGACCACCATTTTATAATAACATTAGGCGTAGAAAATAGGATAGTTTCTCTTAGACTTTTTCTTCCCCTTCTGCACATGCATTAAAACAAAACCTTTTCTTTATTAAACTCCAAAATACCTAACAATACTTAAATCCTTCTTCAAGGTAAAAAATACAAACCAATCTTAATTGTTTGTGTGCCTTTTGGTTTTGTTTTAAACTGTGTCAAGTTGATGTTTTGCCATCCTTGCCATGACATTTTATTATCTTTTTACCGATGTTTCTCCATCGCATGTGTTTGTTATCCTACTTTTATTCTCAATATCATTATTAGGTGTGATGTTTTATCATCTGAATCGTGATGTCTCGCCATCTTTTCCATGTTATCTTGCCATATTTTAGCCGATGTATCGCCATTATATGTTTGTTGCCGATGTTTCGCCATCGCGTATGTTTGTTACCCTACCTTGAATCTCAATATCATTGTTAGGTGTGATGTTTTATCATCTGAATTATGATGCCTCGGCATCTTTGGCATGCTATCTTGATATCTTTTTGCCGATGTTTTGCCATCACATATGTTTGTTGCCGATGTTTCGCCATCGCGTATGTTTGTCATCCTACTTTTATTTTCGATATCATTGTATGTGTAATGTTTCATTGTCTTGTCTGATATTTTGTTATCATGCTAACATTTTATCATCTTATCTGAGTTTGTCTTACCATGTGATGTCTTGTCATTTTTTTGTTGCTTTATCATCGTTGTTGATGTTTTGTCGTTTTATCTGATGTTTTGCCATCTTGATTGTTGCTTTTGTCCTCTTAACTAAAAAACACAAACCAACCAAAATATATGAGTCGAACTATGGGTGCTCTGATTCCTTAAAAGGGATACATTGACGGAGGCTTTTGTGGGGCCTAATTGAGCATAACTTTGTAAATATTCCTTTCTTTTCCCCACACTCTCCTTTCCTTTTTCTTTTCATCCCCTTTTAGCTTTTAAGCTTAGACATAGATTTTTACGCACCCAAAAGATACACAACAAGAGTGCATACCATAGAGTACTACGGGCGTGTGGGGTGCTAATACCTTACCCTCACGTAACAGACTCCCTTACCCGATCTCTCGGTCGAAAGACCGTGATTTCACTCTCTTCAGGTTTTCTCGATGTTTACCTTTCCCTTTATGTGGGATAAAAGATGTTTGATGGCGACTTTATTGATTTCATTATCAAATAACGGTTCGGCCGATTGTTTTAAATACGATGATGCAACATACAACATCGGAGAGTTGGTAACACTAAGCCAATGGTTTAAAAGGAGAGAATATCAAACATTTTTCATAACATTTTTGGGTATATACACACATTTTGTACATATGTAAATATTTGGGGCATACACAGACACTGAGTGCATATACACTTTAGGTTCCATATCAATCTAGGACATTATGCATATACATCATACATGGTATTTTTTCCAAACGTACTTTGGGAGAAACCAATATCTTTGGGCCCTCCATCAGATTATCAAAACGAGAATTTACCTTGGTTGAGAACAGACACAACCGGTAAAAACAACTTTTTTCTAATTCGTAATAAGTTATACTGATCTCATCTTTGATCTAGTTATATAATATTTGATCATCAAAAAACAGCTTCTTTATCTGCGATATAACTCATTGAGCAAGTGTCTTTGCAGCGATGCGTTATCAAGCTTTTTCAATCATCTACCCCTAGGTTGTGGTAGATGTCCGAATTTCCAGATTCATATTATTCATTCCCTTGGTTGCAATGAATACGTGAATGCATCCTAATACTGTTTATTCCCTAGGTTGTAGTAAATATAACAAAGTCTGCATTATAACTCATTACGTCAGTCTCCATCTAACAATGTTTTTATCATGCTTTTTCAATTATCTATCCCCTAAGTTGCGATAGATATGCAAATCATCAGTGTTATATTTTTCATCCCCTATGTTGTGATGAATAACGTAATCCCACCCCTGTTGTCTTTTATCTTCTAGGTTACGATAAATACACAGGTTCCTCCGCGTACTCTTTACTCCCTAGGTTGTAGTAAACAGGACGAAATATGCGATATAACTCGATGCGTCAGACTCCGTGCAGCAATGTGTTATCAAGCATTTTCAATCATTTACCCCCTAGGTTGCGGTAAGTGAGAGAATTACTTTTCAAATATCTATCCTCTAAGTTGCGATAGATATGAGAATCTTAAGGGTCATATTATTCATCCCCTAGGATGTGATGAATAATATAAACCCACCCCTGTTGTCGTTTATCCCCTAGGTTGCGAAAGACACATGCTCATCCTCGTAACTGTTTACTCCCTAGGTTGTAGTAAACATAACGAAATTTGCATAATCCATTCCATTTGTCTCTATGCAGCAATGTGTTATCAAACTTTGTTTTATTCATCCACTCGGTTGCGATGAATAGTTAAAATCACATCAAATAAAAACTTACTATATTAGTCTCCAAGCATTATTAAGTCAACTTTTTCAAAACTTGTATTTTTGTAAATATGCAAAAGAATCTACAATCTCTTAGATACTGATGAGTTATATGTGTCATCGTATCTAAGTTAAAATGAAACTTTGGTTCAAAAGCTGGTAACATGATACATCATCATCTATGCCAACTCTTCATACCCATGGGAACGATGTATAGCGTATCCTTATAATCTTTTGGACAAACTTTGGGGTCTTCCAATATTTAATAATCTTCCGATCAGAGCATGTGAGACTTACGTATTCTCACACTATTCAATTGAAAAGTAATTAAATAGGGGCGGTTGTCATACCTCCAAATTTCCTTATCACCACAATAGTTATATTTTTATTAGGTTTCTAAATAAGTAAATCATATTGTGTAAGTTTTATTTCTATGGGGGTTTAAAACAAATAATAGAGGTGTATTGATCTAAAATAGACCATCAATATCTGATGACCCGTTAAGGGTTCATTCATTTTTTGAGAGGGTGCATTTTTATAGAGAGAGGTGCACGTTTTGAATCAATTGAGGCCCATATAGGGTCACGTTTTTGAAGGCCCGGCTTTTTGTATGATTAATAGTCAATTTCTGACTTCTTATTATTCAATTATGCTAATTACTATTGTTAGTAATCTAATTATTATTAATTATTATTATACTGATATACATATTATTATTAAACGTCATAATATTATAAGTAAACATTACATTTTAAAAACTTAAATTAATTAAAAATGGTGTTTTGTTTTATTAATAAAAAAAACGTTAAGAGGACTTTTATATTGCACGCCCCATTATACGCCAAGTCCAAATTAGAGAAAAAAGTTTTGTTTCAAAAACAAAGAACACCTACTGGATAGATTAGGAAATAAAAATGCTTGTTTTTAGGGATTAAAACATACACTATACATATCAATGAAAAAATAAATGTTTCAATGTCATAACTACTACTGTTCAGATCAAGATAAAAAACAAATATTTATTCATCAAATCATCAAACTTTACAATAAAATCGAATCAAATAAAATCAAAAATTAAATAACATAATCAACTTTATACAAAATAAAATATTTCGCACTTAGAATCATCCAAATCTTATAAACTGATACGATAAACAGAATCAAGACTAATTACAAACAAATCAAAACAAAATCCCTAATTCTAAAAGCAACGATAAACATTAAAAAACTTCCAAACTCATATGTACCCTAAGCACTATAAAAACCTAAAGTATCTAAGACAGAGGGGGGACGAAATACCTCCCCTTTATAATTCTGAGGTCGTCCTTAGGCCTAGGTCTTCAGCAGATCGCCCACAGATCTTCATAGAATTCTGAGGTTGCCCATAGGGCTAGTTCTCCGACAGATCTCCCTTATGTCTCATATTAGAACCCTGAGATCGCCCATAGGCCTAGTTCTTCAGTAGATGAGGTTTCATCTTAGAACCCTGAGGTTGCCCTTAGGCCTAGTTCTTCAGCAGATCGCCAATAGATCTTTGTAGAATTTCGAGGTCGCTCTTAGGCCTAGTTCTTCAGCAAATCACCAACAGGTATCTTTGTAGAATCCTGAGGTCTCCCAAGGGTCTAGTTCTCTGACAGATCACTCTTATGTTTCACCTTAGGATCTTAGATCGCCCGTAGATATAGCTTTCCTCCTGTAAATCGCCCGTAGGTCTCCCCTAGTAGATCACCCATAGGTCGTTCGTAGATCTAGCTCTCCTCTTGTAGATTTCCTGTAGGTCTCCCCTAGCAGATCTCCCATAGGTCTCGCCCATAGTCACTCTTTCAAATAATTTTCAATACTTCTTCCATCTCTGAGGTAACCCCTCTTCTTTAAGTATTAATCCCAAGCAAAGTCGTTATTTCTATAATACGGTGGGAAAGGTAAAAAGAACAGGAAATACCTTTGATAAATTTTGAGTTCGGGGGGTAAGTTATGAAAAGGGAAGGTGTTAGCACCCTTTTCATCCATAGTTATCTACTGGCTCTTAATTTCTTAGCTCACTTTTGAAAATCTTATTTGTGTGTGTGTGTGATTTGTTTGAAAATATTTTGAAATCGCCAATGTATGGCTGACTCTGTAATGATTCTTGTATCAGTCCTCAAGAATGTATACAAAGTGTTATTTTTGAAAATATTTGTTTGAAAGTGTAGTGTGAAAATAAGTTTTGAGAAAAGTTATGAGCAATCAATTAAGAGTTTCTTAACCACTAAAGTCTTTCTTATTCTTTTCCTTCTCCTTTAGAGATAGTACTATCCATACCATTAGTTAGTAGGTAGCCCTATCTATTGGATGTGAAGGGACATGCGTAGGGTCGTCGTATGGTTATTGAAGGCAACAAGTAAGGATACTTTAGCAATTGTATCAAAGGGACTATCATCATTTTGTAGCCAACTCAAAGGGACTAGATCATTTTGTAGGCAGCTCGAAGGGTCACCGAGGGATTATGATCTTTATTCGAAAGGGACATGATGATTTGATCGAGAGTCTTTTGCTAAAGTATCCCCACTTTCGAGGAACGTGACCAATATCATAAGGTAAAAGTAGAGGTTATCCTAGAAGTGCAAGTGTGCTAAGTGCATTGATTTCGTTATTTATCTTGAATATTAGGGTTTTCTATATTGTCTTTGGTCTTTCCATGCAAACCCTATTTACTAGCAGTTAAATATATAGAGAAAAATAAAGTGCGGAATATAAAGAGTTAAGTTATTACATGGATTTGGGAGAGGTACATAAGTATAAAAATTCGCGAGAAAGTAAACCTATGCTATTACATCCTGTGAGTAGTTACATAATTTGGAAAAAAATGCGAGAAAAGAAATGTACCCTATTACAATTAAAGAATGCAACCTATACAATTATCTATGAACATTAAATAGTAAGAAGAAAGAAAATAGAAAAAGAATGTTAAAACTTTTTATGTTTTTTTTGAAAAAAATCATTTAAGTTAATAATAGTAATTAAAACCTAAATCCTAGTTTATTTTAATGTTAAGAAAAAAAGCCAATTTAATTAATTAGTAAATAAAAAACACAAGAAAAAATTAATTACTAACTAAAACCCTAATCCTAATTTGTTAGTTATTAAGAAAAAAATATTAGGTTAGTTAATTATTAATTAAAAAATAATTAAGAAAGAAAATAGAAAAAATTAGGTTAGAAAATAGGGTAAAAAAACTACATGGGGTGGGTGTTGAACCCATACCCCCTGGCTTCACAAATTGCATTGCTTTCCACTAGGCCAAGTTCCTCTTGATGTTTGAGAAATAGGAATTGCTTAATATATATAAAACCTGCACGTTAGTTTGAAAAATAACAAAAAAATAACTATAAGATGCAGGGATCGAACCCACACCCTTCACATTACATGCCTACGTCTCAACCAACTGCGCTACATTTCGTTTCTGTTATTAAAATATAAGAAACCAAATATATAATAAAGCAAGTGAACCAGGGAAGTGTCAGAGCCCTAGCTCTGGTCGTCTGCTCCGGTGAGAGGATTTTTAAACTTGCAAAATAACATGTCATAGACCATAAAAAGGTCCCTATCCCCCTAATTCGACCCTTGCAAATCCAATGGTGGTGTTTATTTGGCCTGAAAACACTTGTATCATGAGTTTCAAACAAGACATCTTAAACTGCCCTAGAAATGGCAAAAAATTATTATCACGTTAGAGCTTCTGTTTTATGATTCAAACCTGTTCGAAAATCGGAGAAGATGAGTATGCTTATTTCGAGCATTAATTGGCATGACTCTTGACCTATTCTTACCCTTAGATACCTCAGGAATGATTTACAATGGATGGATTGGACCGAAAGTGGCTGGATCTTTGGTTTTGACTTTGCCTAGTTTTGAGTCAATTATCGTGTGTCCCTTGGTCTGAATGTGTTCTCTATTTATAATGGAAGATTTAGTTCAACAAAAGTTGAATCAATCTTTTGTATTTCATGATCAAATCTTTGACTGAAGTTTTGCATGAAAATTTTCTTTTTCAGGACAATCATGTAACAATCAATATTTACACGTTTTTTTCAAGTTGTCACCAGCTTTTTAGACTTATAATTTGATTCAAAATAGATCTTCATGTCTCGATTCATTCACTTGGTATTTTATTTGATTTATTTTTCTTTAAATTGAATAAAATATAAAATAAAAGAAAAAAACTACAAAAATAAATGAATGGATTTATGAGTCTACTATGAGGTCAGGAACATGTTTGGACCTTAAAAGATAGGCCCATTAGCCCACAAAATCAAATTTGCTCAATTTGAATTTCATGCATTTTCTCAAAATTTCCCAAATTACACAAATCATATCTCACTCAATTTTTATCATATGAATGTGATCTTGGACTCTTTTGAAAGCTCAAGACATCCCCTACAATATTCATGTTTGTCATTTTTTTATTTGAAGCCTTTACCTTGATGTAAATTGCTTTGACAAAAGGTGTCATTTTGTTGACTTTTAAAATGACCTGTAATGTTTTGGCCCATATCTGTCAAATGAAGAATTGTTGGCCTTGAACTTAGAGAAACAAAGTTGTAGAGAATTTAATTTCCTTAAAAATGAGCTTTGGTTGAGAAATTTCTGATGAAGTATGTGAAAGTTACGCTTGGTCAAAGTTCGGTTGTCTTCTCTTTAAGAAAACCCTAATTTAGTAACTTTTGACTTTTGATGAATCTTGAGTTTTCTTGATGAATCATGATAAACCCTTGATCAAATGACGAACGTGACTTCAAAGTGTTGGTGTTGACCAAAAATATTGATGTTTGATTGTAAATTAGTCAAAGTTGACTTTTTGCCCAATATAGTTGATTTTCAATTATCTGACTAATTGACTGAGCAAACTTGTGGTGCAAGGCTTGGAATTTGGAATGAGGATTCTTTGAGACATATGAGAAACCATGAAATCCACTTAAGGAATTAGAAGTCTAATTTTCCTTGAGAGAAGCAAAACCTTAGTTGTAGGTTAACTGCTTAGGAGGAGGGTTTATCTGATCAATCCTTGAGTAGTCTTGAGCAATTGAGAACCCTAGGAGCATGGGAGACCTATTGCAATAATTTGTCTTGAATAATGGGAGGGAAAATTTTGGGGTACAACAACAGTAGACATAGATTAGACACACCCATAAGATAGATAACAAATCTGGATATCGTAAATTACTACGGGCGTGTGGGGTGTTAATACCTTCCCCTCGCGTAACCGACTCCATTACCCGATTTCTTGGTTTCTAGACCGTGACTTCTCCCTTCTCAGTTTTTCTTGATGTTCTCCTCTCCCTTCATGTGGGATAAAAGACGTTCAATGGTGACTTCATTATTTGATGATTTTCAGTCGATTGTTTCAGCTGGCAACTTCACTAGGGACAGATCGACCAATTGTTGGTCCATCCTGGAGTCGCTCCTAGTTCTTGTTGTCTTTGGGTGTTCATTTTAATGCTTTCAGTTTATTCATTTGTACATGATTATCTGAGCATATGTTTGCGTTGCATTTTATCGCTTTCCATATATTGCTGATGTGCTGGCTCTATTTTCATGATTTGGTGGGTGTTACTATGAGGTAAAAGGCTCAATAACCAGGACCGAGGGCGTTAGGACACTAGGAATAGAGTGGAGCATTTCATATGTTGTCCCCTCTGTAGCAAACACATGAGCTGGTCTATCAAAACGTCAAACTATAATCTGAGGTACATCGTTCCAAGCATTCACTTGGTACATGGAAGTCAAAGTGGCTAAAGCATATGCCATCCGATTCTCATCTCTGGGAATATGATGGAATTCAACTTTATTGAAGAAAGGTAATATTCTTATTGCATAATCTTTCTAGGGAATCAAGCCAATGTGACCAGTCTCCCATTCTCCTTTGATCCGATTTATTACCAAAGCTGAATTACCATATACATCAAGAATTTTGATTCTGAGATCTATAGCCTCTTCAAGATCCATAATACAAGTTTCATACTCCGCCATGTTATTGTACAATCAAATGTTAACCTTGTAGTAAAAGGTATACATGACCCATGAAGAGTGATAATCACGACACCAATTCCTTTTCCATAAGAATTTACAACTCCATCAAACATCATACCCCACCGGGATTCAGGACCAGGACCTTCCTCAAGAAAAGGTTAATCACAATCTTTTACTTTCAAATACATCACATGCTCATTAGGGAAATCATATTTAATAGACTAATAGTCATCAACTGGTTGGTAAGCAAGGTACTCCACCAACTCACTACCTTTAATAGCCTTTTAAGTATGGTATTCAATATCATATTCAGACAACAACATCTGCCAATGGGAAATCATTCCAATAAGAGAAGGCTTTTCAAAAATATACTCATTTGGATTCATTTCGGAAATCAACTAAGTAGTTTAATTCAACATATATTGGCGCAATATCTTTACCTCCGAAGCCAAAGCACAACATGTTTCTTCTAGTATAGAATATCGTGACTCACAGTCAGTGAACTTCTTGATCAAATAATAAATGGAATATTCTTTTCTTCTTGTTTCATCTTAGTGTTCCAAAATACAGCTCATGGAGATATCCATCACAGTCAGATAGATAATCAACGGTCTTCCTTCAATAGGAGGGAGCAAGAGAGGAGGCTCAAGCAGATACTCTTTAAAGCTTTCAAATTCCCTTTGGCAATCACCCATCCACACAAAACCTTGATCTTTATTTAACAGCTTAAAGATTGGTTCACATGTTGCTGTCATATGGGAAATACATCTAGAAATGTGATTTAAACGTCCAAGGAAGCCTCTAACTTGATTTTCAATTCTGGGTGCAGGCATTTCTTGAACGAACACCAAAAGTACACTTATTTTAATTCAAGCGGAGACGATACTTCCTCAAATGCTGAAACAATTTCAATAAGTTTTCTATATGCCCTTCCTCAGTCTTAGATTTGGCGATCATATCATCAACATATAATTTGGTTTCCATATGCATCATATCATGGAATAGGGTTGTCAAAGCCCTCTGGTACGTTGCACCAACGTTCTTCAACCCGGAAGGCATCACTCTATAACAGATTTTTCCCCAGGGTGTGATAAACGTTGTTTTTTTACATGTCCTCAAGAGCCATCCTAATTTGATTGTATATGGAAAATCCATCCATGAATAAGAAAATATTGAATTTTGTTGTGCTATCAACTAACATATCAATATGCGGCAATGGGAAATCATCTTTTGGACTTTATTTATTTAAATCTCTATAATTAACACACATGTGGAATTTTCCGTCTTTCTTTGGTACTGGAATAATATTGGCAATCCACTGAGGGTACACTGATGTCACAAGAAAACCAACATCAATATGATTCAAAACCAGTTCTTTAATCTTCACTGCCATGTCAGGATGAGTTATTCGCAACTTCTGCTTGATTGGTGAACATTCTGGGTTTAGCGGCAAATAATGTTCCATAATATCGGTGTCCAAACTAGGCATGTCTTGGTAAGACCAAGAAAATATATTCACATACTCTTTTAGAAACTCAATCAACCTTCTCTTCACATTGGGATGAAGCAGTGCCCCAATCTTGACTTCTTTCAGATCTTCCTCTGAACCCAAGTTAATTGTCTCCAATGACTCTTTATATGCGTGAATGGTATTTTCCTCGCGTTCAAGCAACAATGAAACCTCTTCTGGGATTTCAACATACTCTTCTTCTTCAGCCACATACAAAGGATATTCAAAGTTGGGAGAGGGTGTAGGGTCATTGCATTCAACGGGTTTTTTAATTAATTTGCACAAATGATTTATGATTGATTTTAGAAACAAACACATGTAACAAGTGATTATGAAGATTTATATACAATTATTATTTATTTTCAAAGGTTTTTTCTGATTACCATTTTTCAAGAAAAACAGAAAATAAAGACACAATTTAGAAATAAAAAATAACTTTTATTAATGATCTTAAAATTCAAAATAAAAGACACGCCCATACAACATCACTTTCTCCTTGGGTAGAGTGAAAGACTTTTGAAAAGACAAACAAAAAACAAATTACTTTGAAATTTAAATGAAATAAGGAACATCAACAGTGATCGAATTCTGGATTCTGACTCCATGTGTCAAAAAGTTTGGCATCTCTTGCTCTATCTCATCTATGAGAATATCATTGATCTTTGGAGTATTCGGATGCAAATATCCTGTACTGCGAAAGATGTCTTGATATTTACTCAAATCAGACTTTGGCTTCATAACTTCATTCTTCATGGAAAACCTAAAACAATCCCATTCTTGTTCAGAGGTGGATTAATAATCTTCCCCAACACCTTGTTAGGGCCCTTCTTCATTACCTGTAGCACATTCTTAAATGAGGTGATAGAATCTCCATTCTTCCTTATATTATCAATAGAAAAAGCTTGGAATTGAGTTCAAACAGAGGCTTCATCAACTTCTACAATTCTTAATGAAGACAAATGAGATATCAACAGAGCTTGCTCACCGTTGATAATAAATACCTTTCCTTCACGGACAAATTTCAGTTTCTGATGCAATGTTGAAGTAACAACTCCTGCTTCTTAGATCCAAGGTCATCCTAATAAACAACTATAGGCTGGGACAATATCCATAACTTAAAAGTTGACTGGAATAAGTGTCGACCTATGTGAATAGGTAAATCCACCTCTCCAATGATAGATTTTCTAGAACCATCAAAAGCATTTACTATAATACCACTTGGGCGCATGGGAGTTCCCTTGTATTTGAGCTTCATGAGAGTTCTTCTTGTTATGACATTAAAAGCATATCCATTGTCTATTAGAACATTGGACAAAGAGTCATTCTTACAATTCATAGATATATGCAGAGCTAGGTTATGATTTCTCCCTTCATCAAGAAATTCCTCATCACAAAAACTCATATTGTTACAAGACGTAATATTACCCACAACATTGCTGAACTGATCCAGAGACACATCCCTTTCAACAAAAGCCTAATCCGACACCCTCATCAGAGATTCCATATGAGCACAAGAGTTCATCAACAAGGATAAAATGGAAATCTTATATGGAGTTTGCAACAACTGATCCACAACCTTGTAATCACTTACATTGATGATTTTAAACATATCATCAACATCCTTTTCCAAAGCGGCGCCACTAGATTCTCCCACCACTTTCTTAGGTTTAGAATTCTCAACCACCTTCTTACCAGAATTAGCATCTCCTTGACAGGTAGGGGCAAAGACACGACCACTACAAATTATCTGACTAGCTTCAACAATATTCTCAACATGGGACAAAGTTTGGATAGCAATTTCCACACCATCTTCCATGATAGTTTCATTGTACTTATAAGGCACAACTTCATAATACTCAAGAATCTAGGAAGTGTCAGACAAAACACCCTCAATCATAGACTTTGACTCATCATAAGAAAATAACTAATCAGTAGAAATGTACTCATCATCATAGTCTTCAATCACATTAATATCTTCATATTCAACCCTTGGTCTGATTATGTGGATAAGACCTTCATCCATCATCTCTTGAAGATCACCTCTCACCTTATCACATCCATGAGCATTCATACTGCAGACACTACAAGAAGCATGGTCATGTGTATAATAGCTGAACTCACAGAGATCAACATGTATTTTCACTAAATCGCCTCTAACCAGATTGATATCAAAAATCTTGAAGTCCCCAGCACAACCAGCAACCATATTCACAGCACCTCCACCTCCATGTTTGGGTAGTGGATTATCCTTTACATTGGGACTAATGTGTTTAAAAGACAGGAAACCAGATCTTACCATCTTCTTCACTTCAGACTTCAACAAGTAACATTTTTCAATATTGTGCCCAAGGACTCCTTGATGAAAAGAACAAGTCTGATCAGCTTTATAATACCATCTCAAAGTTGAAGGTATAGAAGGGGAAGGCCTAGTCTGCACCAGGTTCTTTTGAATCAAAGTCGGGAACAATTTTGTATAACTCATCGAAATAGGATCAAAATCTTATCTCTTTAGACATTGTCCTTGATTACTTTGTTGAGGTGCTCTCTGGTAGGAAACAGCAGTCAAAGCCACATTGATGATCGGAGTTACTGAAGCAACATGTTGTTGATGTTGATGACGTCTTCTTGGAGGTATAACCCGTCTTTCTTGAGCAACAACATTGTTTTCTCTTTCTTTATTTTTAGGAAAACCATGTGATGATTTCTTTGTTCCACTAGAACCTTTATCTTTTGACAATCGTCCTTCCCTGAGGGCTTCCTCTAGAGGGACACCCATACTTACCATCTTAGTGAAATCACTTGGTGCACTTAAAACCATTCTTTCATAGTAAAATGAACCAAGGGTTTTTAGGAAGACCTTAGTCATTTATTGCTCTCCCATTGGCGATACCACTTGGGCAGCAACCTTGCACCAATGCTGCACATCCCCTTCAAATGATTCCTTATCTTTATGAGCCATGACTCTCAATTCGTCACCTTCAGGTGCCATAAACATGTTGTACTTATATTGTTTCAAGAAAGCTTCTCCTAAGTCATTGAATGTATGAATATTGCTACTGTCCAATCCCATGTACCATTTCAAGGCAGCACCCGTTAAACTATCATTGAATAAATGAATAGGTAAGCATTGGTCATCAGTATGACTGGGCATCCTTCTAATATACATCACTAGGTTGTCACGACTACAAGAGTTTCCCTTGTACTTCTCAAATTCTGGCACCTTAAACTTTGCTAACACTTTCATATTAGGAACCAAACAAAGGTCACTGGCATTCTGTCAGAAAAACTCTTTCCCTCAAAGAGCCTTGACTTCTTTGTGAATTTCATTGAATTGATCCTGAAAGTCATCCATTCTGTTGTAAAATCCCAAACTTTCACTTGGTGGAGGAGCAGGATGATAAACTTCACCATTAATAACAGACATATCATTCACTGTAGGAGGTGCAACATGATGAATCTCATTATTAATAAAGGTAAAGCATGCACCACATGAGTTGCAGAAGCAGCAACAGTTTGAACAAATGGAGCAACTTGAGCAGCAGGATTGTAACCTTCTGGCATGAAATTCTCAGGCATTCCACATGAGTAACCGCAAGTTATATGGTATTGAGTAGCAGTAACTGGACAAAGAGATGGGAAATGACAGAACCTCTAAAATAAAGGTCATCTACAGTGGTTGAGTAGCATGAGGAGATAGAGAAGGAGGAGGTGGTGGCTGATTCTGAGAAGCCACCAACAACTCTCCCAAAATAGTCAGATTAGCCATACCAGCTCTCAAAGCAGTAACTTCTTAGTGCAACTCACGATTCTCTTGTTCAAGGTTTTCCATCTTCTTTCTAGAAATAGCTTGAGTATTGTAGCGATGAGACAGCTTTCCGACTGAACTAAGCAGAGAAATAAGTAAGACACTTGGGAAAGATATAAAGTTGTCGGCAAAAAACACAGAGCCGCTACCGAACTTTATTTTTCCAGAAAGAATGGAAAATATCGAGAAAACCACAAGAGGATGGATAAGATGGTCCTACGATCAAGAGAAAGGGTAAGGAAGTCGGTTATGCAAGAGGAAGGTATTAGCACCCCTCACATCCGTTGTACTCAACGGGATATATTTTGTTTGTTTGCTTCTAAGGGTCTGTTTATCTATGACTATACTAGCTAAGGGGAAAGAAAATGATTATTTATTAGTGCATTCGTGAGGGTCTCGCAACCCTTTTCCTAAGTATCCAGTGAAGGAATCAGAACATCATTGTTCCTCTAGAAAATGTTGGTTTGTTGGTGTTTTTTAATGGGCGACGTTAATGCACGCATTCTACTAATAGGTACGACCTATATCGCAGTATAATGGAGATAACATTCCCTTTGGGGAAGTTTTGATTGGTTGAGTTTTTTGCGAGTTTTAAAATGAATTTGAATAATGATTAATTTTTTTTGGATTTTTGATTTTTGAATGAGAAGTTTTAACTACAAAAGAAGAAAAAGGTTTAAGAGGGAGACTAGAAAAACCCTAATGTTGTCATACATGGGTTCCAACCTAAGGTCTAATTAGTTCGCATTTTAAAGAAGAGGAAACTATCATCATAAGGGAGCATGTTATAAGGAAAAAGTAAAAGGAGAAAGTGTTGGTGAAGAGTGATCATGCATGGTGGCCATGGAAAAAGTGACGACAAAATGAGTACTATCATGAAAGGTGTAAATGGAATGCTTGGTGTATTGGAATTAAACTAGGTTATGATTAACCAAGGGTTTCACTTGATTAATATCGTGAGAATAAGTGCTCCTACCCTCAACCATGAGACCCTTTGTGCATGTAAACACTTGGTATATGTACCTAAGTGGTTGATTTGGGTTATGGTTAACCAAGGGCAAGACTTGATTAACCTCGTGAGAATAGCCATGCCCAAACTCAACTATGAGACCCTTTAAGAAGATGCTTGGTATGTAAACCAAGGTGAGAAAAGTTTCTTCAATGTACAAGATGAAAATCAAAAGCCCATACAAGGTGGCCATGTGCATGCTCCTAGAATTCTAAACGACCAAATGAAATAATCGATCGAATATTTGTCATTGTAGAAAAGCCCAGGACCAAACTATGAAATGTGTGCAAATATGAATTTGTAAGTGCATACCTTCTTATTGATGATGAGCCCAAGAGGATGCCGTGTGTTCTAATTTAATGACATATGCATAATTAAGCAACAATTAAACCATACAAAATAAGTAAACCCTAAGCTATTACAATCATATGGGGATGGGGGTACAAGTTTATGAATGGGGATGAAAGAAATTAAAAACTAATTACTATTACAACCAAATCGAGTAAAAAGTCTAAAAATCAAAGTTTTTGGAGTTTAGGATGACACGGGCCATATCCTGTGACACGGGAACCCGTGTCCGGCCCCTGTTATAAATCCAGGCGTGTTTTTTCTATCCCAGATGAGCTGACACGTGCCGTGTCCTGTGACACAGGCACCCGTGTAAGCACTATGTCCTGCATTTTTGTTAGGCTTTAAATCCCAGTAAGACTGACACGGGCCGTGTCCTGTGACACGAGCACCCGTGTCAGCACCCTATCCTGCATTTTTGCACACTTCTTGTTCCAGTAGATCTAAGACGGGACATGTCCTGTGACACATGAACCCGTGTCAGTACCCTGTCCTGCATTTTTGTTAGGTTTTCAAACAGAATTTTTTACACAGGTCGTGTCCTGTGACACGGGTACCCTGAGTTTGCTGCTTTTTATCTATGATTTGTTATATATTTTTTGAACACAAAAAGAAAATGATGTATGGATAAAGATATCACAGTTTTGAAAAAGTGGTGATTGGCCAAGCTCCTTTGAACCTTCTTGAAGTTTCTCCAAACATTGCTCTCGGCCACAAAGTTCCCGAACCGCTCCAACTCAGTCAAGTTGCAAAATACTGTTTTTGTTTGTGTTTGGAAGGTGATGATAATAGTATTACAAAAATTGTTATTGTGTTTGAACAATCTCTATGTGATGTATATGAAGTGTTTGTGTAGTTGGTTTACGGGAAAGCTTGCAAGGTTGAACAGTAGGATGAGGGTTTTTATGTTTCTCAGTTTTAGTTTGTTTGTTGTTTGTTTTTTAGTGGCTGCTAATAGTCCTATGGTTGTTGCTGTTTTATGGTTCCAAACAATTTTATGGTTCAAAACAGTTTTATGGTTGCTAGTGTTTTTCCTTCTCTCTTTCACAGTGTTTTTTCTCTCCTTTCACATTATTTTTCTATCTCTTTCTCTGTTGTTTTTCTCTCTTTCTTTTCACAAAAACCTCTCCCCTTTTTTCTGTTGTTTTTCTACTCTTTTATCAGATGAGAAGTGGAAATTAAGGGAAAAGGTTGGTGAGATTTTAAACAATTTTGACATGTTGCTTCACTACTTTTTCATTACAGATTTGGGTGACTTCTATTTTGTGTAATGTTTGGCATTTTTTGGCAGCAGTTTTGACTGTTTTAGCAGGCTATCTTTGTAGGTTTTTGGACTGTTATGCATGGACTTTTATTATGTAGGAACATAAGGTTTTGGACTGATATGCTTGGATTGTTTTTGTGTAGGTTTTTGAGTGGAGTGGGAAAGTTTATGGAGTGGTATGAAGCAGAATGGACAACAATAGTTTTGGATAGTTTTATGGGGCTGGTTGGTGCAAACTTTTGGCTTTATACAACAACAAATTTATGCAGGTTTTGATAGTTTGGACAAGGTTTTTTGGCATGTTATATTTGGACTGGTTTTGGGCTTGTTATATTTGGACAGTTTTGACTTGTAATGGGAAATTCCTTTGTATGGTTTCAAATGGTCATCGCATGAATCCAAAAATAATTCCAAGATAATCAATAGTGACTTGAATATTGAATATAGTAACTTGTGATGTAAGGAATTGGTGACTTGGGAACCAGAGACATTGTATGAAATACCAATTTCCATTATTTCAAATTTTCAATCCAAATCCAAGTTTTCTTTCTCTTCCAATTTCGAATGTTCATAAAAATTCAAACCACTTTGAAAATGATAGATGACATCTTAGTTCAAAATTTAGTCCCTCAAGAAACTCCTCAAAGAAAACTTTAACTGATCTGAGAAGAATTCCTTGGTTTCACCCCTTAAACCTCTTGATAAGCAATTGACTTGTAGAAGGAGATAAAGCTTAATGTGACCTTGAAACAAAAACCCTAATTTCCTTAACATTCAAATGATGAATACTACAAGCTCAAACCAGAAACCCTAATCCACTAAGTCTCATCTTTAAGAACTAAAACCACTACTCTTTAACTAACTTAAGAAAACCTCCAAAATCCTAATTCACCACTTCAGTGCTTGAAAAACTAGAAGAACCAGAAAGAAATAGACTTTACTGAATATAACACCTCAAAACACTGTGAAACTCTAATATTGCACAACCGCTGAACTCTTAGACCTCAGGGGTCTTTATTCAATGAAATACATGATATGAAAAGGAAATAGTGAAGATGATGTAGATGAAATGTGAAATCTAATCCAGACAAAAGTAAAAGGTAGGAAAAATTTGAGGTATGAAAGATGCCCCTATTTTGTCGTCTTAAACCTGAAGGTGAGATTGGCGTCAGCCTTTCGATCATTCGAGGTAGAATATCTTTAAATACCAAGACCTGAAATTTGTCCTGGAGAGGTGGTGTGGGTGTTATTTGTTTGTGACGTCGGTTGGGGATGAAAAATGAACTTTCAGGTGAAATGGTCATGATGGATGAATGCGGTTTAAATAACGATAGCTTATGTTGAGGTAATGGTGCCAATACAAGGTTCTCGTGGAAATGGGTGTTAAAGTGGCTGAAAATTTATGGTTGATGATGTTGTGGTGATGGAAAGTAGGATTAAAGACAACATGATAACTTAAAGACAACGAGTAAACTCAAAGATAACAGAGAATCGATCATGTGGGATTCACGACTCCAAAAGAAAGGTAAAGACGACGGGTAAAGATAGCTGTATGATCCATGACCCAAAAGAAAGGATAACATGAGGGTAAGATCTAGGGATGACCTATAACCCTAGAAAAGATGATGGGAGGGTAAGACCTACAAGTGACCTACAACCCTAGAAAAGATAAAGTGAGGGTAAGACCTACGAGTGACCTATGACCCTATAAAAGATAAGGTGAGGGTAAGACCTATGAGCGACCTACGACCCTAGAAAAGATAATGTGAGGGTAAGACCTAAGAGTAACCTACAACCCTAGAAAAGGTAACTTGAAGGTAAGACCTGCGAGTGACCTACAACCCTAGAAAGATAATATGAGGGTAAGACCTGCGAGCGACCTACGACCATAGAAAAGATAACGTACTGATAAGACCTACGAGCGACCTACGACCCTAGAAAGATAACGTGAGGGTAAGACCTACGGGTGACCTATGACCCTATAAAATATAACGTGAGGGTAAGACCTACGGGCGACCTATGACCTGAGAAAAGATAACGTGAGTAATGCGAGTTAGGGAGTACAATATATGACACCACGACTTATTTTTGGTTGGTAGTAAAATAACATACGTCAACTGGGAATTATGAGGATGATAGTCTTTATGGGGATGTTTTATTGACTTGGAATTGATTTGGGGCTTTCGGGAAAGGTACCAAATCTAGCTCATGCTTTATATGCATTTTGAAGTGTGGAATGATGATCCATGGATATACTATGCGTTTGAGGATGCAATGTAATTCCATGATGATTATTATATGCAAAATGTGTGCGATAGGGCTCATTAGGGTCCGTTGCTCGTTTTCTTGAGATGCCAATACATATTGGTGCTTGAAAACTTCGAGAATTATGTTATAACCTTGTCAGGGATTGAATTTGCTGAGGAGAAGTGGCTTGATCTGAACTTTCCTACGTGTTGGACTTCTTGTGGATGACTGAGTAGATATATGGACATCATCAAAGGGCACAAGTTTATCGGTGTTGGAGAGGAAAGGGCCCCGTCTGACTTTCCTTTCTCCATAAACCACTCGGGGATTAGGAAATGGACATGAGTGTCTTTAGATGCCCCAAGTTCACTTCATGTCTGGGGAGTTATATGCTTAAACATCTACAGGGAATGACAGTGATTCTGAGAATGTTAACTGAGCCAAAGTGAACGTCATGACGCTTTTATCCTGATTGCATTTGTACGGATGACAGGGAATTTTCTTGAGAAGCTTCATAAACGGGGAGGAGGAATGCCCCTGTCTGTAATGATCTCTTCGAGTGGAAGGCTGGAAGATTCGTGTCATAATACGACACAAGGTGGCATGCCCCAATATCTGCCTCTGATCATGGATTCTTGGAGTGATTTGTGGAATCTTAACATAACTGCCCCAGGTTGCACCAATGCTAAATAGGTTACTCGGCCTGATTACCCCAGATTAATGTTGAAAGATTTATCGACATGATTTCTTCTGATTGATGGGAACTTGAGATTCATCGACGTGATAGCCTCTGATTGACAACTTCAAGGGAATGCCCGAGAATAAGATCATTCTTTAAAGTGATTTTATTTTTGACAGATTCATACAGGAATTCGTCCTTCGGGATAAACAGATTTTCATTCAATGCTCATCATGCAAGCTTACTTGATGTTCAAGGACTTATTTATATACAAAGAATGTTTTTCTATGAATGATGATTGTAATACAAATTTTATCCTTGTCTTGAAGTCTAAGAATCCATTTTTCTATAAAAAGTGGCGTGTTACCAACTCAAATTTTAGCACATCTTCGAGGAGTCAGGTTAACGTATTCTCTCTACAGTATTGCTTTCGAATTAACCCATGCTTCAGTTGGGACTTTTAAGGGTTGTAACATGGTCTGGTTCATAATTTTAGAAAAAAATATTTAAGGCTCAAAATTATTTGGTGCCCACCCATTCTCCATGATGTTCTCAATTCCTACATTCAGTTAACTCGATACGAGCACTCATCTCTCGAGAAGAGAGTTTACGATGATTGAGGAACCACATGGGTTTCTAGGACCTGACAATCACTGACTTCTTGGTGTCTGATCACTCGACCATGTTCTTTGATGAGGATCTTTATTTTGAAATCCTTTTGTTTACCCTAATTTTTCCTGGACAATTTTTGATTTTGAAGTTGCAGTCATGCGGGATGTCCTGACTTTTGCCTAAGTCACTTGCTTTTCATGTTTAAACTTATCGAGGATTTTTGTCTCTTTCTTTTTCAAAAATTCGTTGATCTTCGCGTCGTCTTCAATTTGTTGGAAATGGTTGTGGTTGCCTGAGTCCTGGATAGATGAAGGATAACCGTTATTATATCGTCATCTTCTAACCTCCTGATGTGCGAGAGATACCCATGGGGATATCATTCTCTTTGATGCACGCTACTGATAGGTGAAGGTTAGTTGGTGATACGGTGGCAGAACCGACTGTTTAATACTGGTTTGCATTTTGCGTTTTTTGTTCGCAAAATGTCACGGTAAGCAAGAGTCGCCACCGACTTTTATTTCATCTAATCGGAAAGGAAAAAAGTACAAAAAAAAAATCCTTTTTCGAGATATTCTGAGTACGGGGGGTAGATTATAGAAAGGGAAGGTGTTAGCACCCTTTCTATCCGTAGTTTTCTACCCGCTTTTAAGTACTTGCTCATTTTTCAAATTGCTTGTGTGTGTTTGTCTTGAAAATGTTTTACTTCGTGATAACCCTTGTATCAGTCCTCAAGGATGTGACGATGTTATTTTGAAAATTTGTTTGAAAAGTGTAAGTGTGAAAAGTTTTGATTTGAGCAAGTACCTACTCGAAAAAAGATTGTTTCTACTCTTGTTTCCTTTAGGCAGCGCTATCGTACTATTGAGAAATAGGTAGCACCGTCGTTGGAGTTTGTAAGGGTCAATTCGAAAGGGACGTACGATCACTAAAGCAATATTATGACACCTTAATAGCAACCCTAGAGTCTTAAGATCTTATTTGAGGCAACATTTTCGAGGCAACATTTCTGAGGCAACATTTCCGAGGCAACATTTGAATGGGATAATTTGATCTTTTGGACTGGAGGGAAACCACTAAGACACCATATGCTTAATGATCGTTTACCGAAGGCAACCGAAGTGAGAGTATACCCTAAGAGTGATATGTGCGAGTGATTTGTTTTCAGTTATTTATCTTTGCACATTAGGGTTTTCTAACTGTATTAATTTTATCATGCATTCTTGCCATACAATCCTATTAGCATACATCTAGACAGTTAAGTATTTGTGTGAATTAAAAATGCGAGTAAATAAACCTAGCTATTACAAAGATTCGGGGAGGGGGATTAATTACATAACCAAAAAAAAATCGGGAATTTAAACAGTAAATAAAAACCCTAAATTAACTATTACAAACGATGAACAGTTACAAAAATATTGGCAAAATAATTAACAAGCACGCGGAGAATTAAATACGAGACGATTAGGGTTTTGACCCTTGACTAAACCTAATTGCAATTGATTAAAAAAATCATTTTTTGTCATTTTTGTTATTTAAGAAAATAATGAAATAATTGAGTTAAAAGAATATCCTAAGTTCTAATTAATTTTAAATTAAGAAAAATAAATCAATTCATTCTAAAAACCTATTTTTGTGTTTTGGTTTGAAAAGAAAATAATTAAATCAAGAACTCAAACCTAATTTTCTAATTGATTTTAATTATAAAAAAAACAAGTTAAAATTTCCCAAAATTAAATTAAACTAAATTAAACTAAATTTGATTAAAAAAAACCTAGTTCTAATTTTTTTGTGAATTTCTTGATTTTGTGATTTTATAAAAAAATGATTAATTTTGTTAATTAAATAATTAAAGAAAATAATAAAAGAATTAAAAAATAAGAAGAAATAAAAAAAGTAAAGAGATGGGCCTGTGTTGTTGTTAGCAAAGAGGGGGTTTGAATCTGAATTTTCTGGGCCCAAAAACTCCAAAGCCTGTTTGACCATGCTTGACGTGGTGTGGGGGTTGACTTGAGGACTATGGTGGACCTTCAATCCTGGCACGTTGGATCTGGCTTGCTGATGAATCTGATGGTTGGATACTGATGGATCATGGTGAGCCTCGTGATGAAAGATGCGTTGGATCACTTATCTGAAAATAAAATAAATGAATGCTGGGACCTGGGGATCGAACCCAAGTCCTTATGATCGCTTCCCTTAATCCCTTGCCATCTGTTCTACGCGCTCCATTTGTTCATATAATAACAACAAAGTAATGTAAACAAAACAAATAATATATTCAGAAAATGTGCGAAAATTCACACGGGCCAACCATGGACAACCACACCTCATCTTCTTCCCTGGACCGTCGCCTTAGAAAAAAAGTCCTTTACCTGCAGACATTCTATGTAGGTACAAACCTGTTCATCTCAAAAATGGCATGCGAGCAAGATAAATGAAAAGTGATGGTACCAATCAACTTGTCTCATCCTCACGAGCATCATGGTACCAGATTCAAGGCCTAATTTTTCCTGTACAAAAAAACCCTAAACAAGAACACAAAACCCTAACCATGGCAATATCACGTACAAGCATCAAAAATGCAATTAAATGGCATGGTTAGGTTGCAAACATGACGATAAACATGAATATAACAAACAAAAGTGCTAAAGATGCGTATATTGCAATAATCAAATTTGAAAAATATACCAAACCGCGTGAGGTATAGAGCGATTTTCTGAGTGTTTCAGGCCCTAGGAGTGATAGGAATAGCTTCCTGGGATGCCTGGCAAGCGATTGGAACCTTCAGCACACCTTGAATTAGCCTTTGGAAGAAGATTCGTCTCACACTTTTCATGGAAATTTTCAGTTTTGTTCTGGTTTTTGGAGGCGGGTTGTGCATGAAAATTTTTGTTTTTAGGGTTCCACAAACTTCAATATATGTATTAAATTCAATTAGGATAACAATTTTGTATCCAATCTTGAGAATTCATGAATGGAAAATTTGATTTTTAAGCCATATGATATATTTCTATTTTCATGCCAATCATGCTCTTTTTGTACCAATTTCCCTTGATTCAATTTGATCATGCAAGCTCAGCATATCTTCATTGTCAATCTGTAAAAAAACAAATCAAATCATATCTTTGATAATTTTCATCATTTGTTTGATTTAATTCACTTTTTAATTAATAAAAAATCAAAACAAATTGAAAAATGAAGCACAATATGAGTGAGTGAACATTTGAGTCGTGGACCACATTATAATTGAGGTTCAAACATAAAAAGTTGGTCCCATTTAGCAAAAAATACAAATTTGAGCACATTTGACTTTTGGCAATTTTACAAAAATGGTCAACTTGGACAATGCATAACTCTCTCAATTTTGACCCTAGAGAGGTGTTCTTGGACTTTTTATAAATCTTAGGGTGTCCTCTAAACAAACCTTTTGGTATAATCTCAATTGAGTCTTCCATGTTCATGTATGAAGCTTTGTCCAAAATGGTGTTTTTGTTGGCTTTTCAAAAGGACCTATAATGTCAAAATTCATATCTTTTTGTGTGTGCATATTATTAACTTGGGAGATGAAGTGAATTATAGGGAATTGTATCCTCTTCAAAATAATCTTTGGATGGGTCATTTCTGATAAAGTATGAGAAAGTTATGCTTGGTCAAAGTTGAGTTGACTTTTCCTGCAAAACCCTAATATAGCAACTTTTGGGTTTTGATGAATTGTGAGCAATCCTTGAGGAATCATGATAAAACCTTGATCAAATGATGAATAATACTTAAAAATGAGGATGTTGACCAAAAATCTTGAATTTTGACTATATGTGGGCCACAATTCACTTTTGACCTAGTATAATTGATTTTCAGACATTTGAGCAATTGACTGAGCAAACTTCTTCTACAAGGCTTGAAACTTGACATGGATGATCTTGAGAACATATTAGGACAATGGTGAGCATTTGAGTCCTTTGTGGTTCACACATCTTGATGAAAATAGAAACCCTAATTTGAGGTATGTTGCCTTAGGAGAGAGTTTGTCTGGTCAACTCTTGAACTTCCTTGAGCAATTTGGGGACCTCACTTGCCATGTGTTGAGAAATATGGGAGGGCAAATTTTAGGGTACAACAGTTAGTCATTGTGGTTTTAACTTTCCCTAGCCTTTTGATGGATAACCATTGTTGTATCCCTAGAGGCTCACTCTTGACGAGTTCTAAACGCTCGATTAGATTAATTGAAATTTACCCGCCCTAGGGTTAAAATTGATGGTTTTTATGCATAAAAGAAACTCCTACTTCAAAGCTCGAAAGGCTTGACGAGGGTTCATCTCCCTTATATCTCCGGTGTTTGGGGATTTGAAACAATGCATGTACATCGTTAGTAGGGTTTTATTCCAAAGCATACCATTCGAGAATCTAGGTGTCATATGTTCATCATCCTCCCTCAAGATTTATTTTGTTCTTTAAATTAAAAAGAGTTAAGAATCAAAAGCAAGTAAAATAACAAAAACGTAAATGAGTGAATACAAATGGATTAGTTCAAGAGAAAAAACACAGTCAGTGCATTGTGATTTAATAAAAACAAACAGTTTTGCATACAAGAAAGTATTGAACAAGAAATATTAAAAATGATAATGCAAATGAAATTAGAAATTTCCATGCTCAGGGGGCTTCTTCAGGCTGGACATATTTGAGGAGGCGCCCTTGTAGTCTTGCAACCTGTCTCAGCAAGAGTATTTAATCCATTATCAAACCTGTTACACCCCAAAATTTTCCCTCTTATATTTCTCAACACATGGCAAGTGAGGTCCCCAAATTACTCAAGGAGGTTCAAGAGTTTACCAGACAATCTCTCCCCTAAGGCAGCCTACCTCAAATTAGGGTTTCATTTTTCATCAATATGCTTGATTACAAATGATCCCAAATTCCTTTATGTTCTCAAGATCATTCATGTCAAGTTTCAAGCTTTGTAGAAGAAGTTTGCTCACTCAATTGCTCAAATGCCTGAAAATCAACTATGCTAGGTCAAAAGTCAACTCTGGCCCACAAACAGTCAAACATCAAGATTTTTGGTCAACATCCTCATTTTGAAGTATCATTCATCATTTGATCAAGGTTTGATCATGATTCATCAAGGATTGCTCACAATTCATCAAAACCCAAAAGTTGCTAAATTAGGGTTTTGTAGGAAAAGTCAACTTAACTTTGACCAAGCATAACTTTCTCATACTTTATCATAAATGACCCATCCAAAGCTCATCTTGAAGAGGATGCAATTCCCTACAATTCATATGCATCTCCCAAGTTCAGAATATGGATTCACAAAAAGATATGAATTTTGACATTATAGGTCATTTTAAAAAGTCAACAAAAACACCTTTTGGGTCAAAGCTTCATGCATGAACATGGAAGACTTAACTGATATGAGACCAAAATGGCTGCTTAGGGGACATCCTACGTTTTCTAAAAAGTCCAAGAACACCTCTCTAGGGTCAAAATTGAGAGAGTTATGCATTGGCCAAGTTGACCCTTTTTGCAAAATTGCCAAAAGTCAACATTGATCAAATTTGCATTTTTTCCAAAGGGGCCCATGTTTTCTTGTTTGAAACATGTTTCTAATAGGACCCACGACCCCTGAGCTTTTCCACCTGTTATTTTTTTTAAATTTATCATTTATTTTGATTTTTTTATTCATTTAAATAAAAATAAATCAAATTAAATGGTAAAATAATAAAATAAAATCAAATATTGGATTTTTTGTGCATCTTTTGAGTCTATGTACAGCTAGCAGGATAACCAATTCGTGCAAGATTGATTTGCGTTGAAAAAGATTGGATTGAAGCAAATTTAGAAGGATATCATATGCCATGAAAGACCAAATCAAATCTTCATAATGGGTAAGATTCAGTTCAGTTTTGTTGACCTAATGTGTTGCAGTATATATACAGAAGGTATCCAAGGCAAGAGAAAGGGTTGACAGTCATGCATAGCCAAGAACAAAAACTCAAATTTTGGTAGAAAAGTGGTGATCTGATCTCTACCCTATAGGAAGATTCAAAGCCTTCCAACACTCCTAATCACATCCTGGAACGTTTCTGAAGCTATCCCACCAATTACAGGTCATAACACGCACAAAAATGCTTTGTAAGGGTTTCACAGTTTGCCATGTCTTTTTTAAATCTGATTATCATGATTCATGCATTATGAGTATGTTTTAATAGCATATATATGTTTGTCATCGTGTTTGTAACATGCTGGTTATGTTCAATTAAGTTTTTTATGCGTATACTGACAACTGCATTGGCTAGGGTTTGAGGTCACGATTTAGGGATTCTTGATACAGGTTAAATTGGGTGTTGATTTTGGTACCATGATACTCGTGAGGATGAGACGAGTTGATTGGTACCTTTGAATTCCATTTATCTTGCTTGTGGACAATTTTTGAGAGGCACATGTTTGTACCTACAACGAAACGTCCATAGGTAAAAGCTTGTTTACCTAAAACGACAGTTTGGTGAAGAAGACGATGTGTGGCACTCCCTGGTTAGGTGGTTTGAATTTTAGCGCGTTTTCTGAATATATTTCTTTGTTTTGCTTATATTACTTTATTTTTATTATATGAACAAATGGATCACGTGGCACAGTTGGTAGCGTGGTATTGGGAATTAGCACGAGGACCTGAGTTCGATCCCCGGGTCCTAAACTTTGTTCATATTATTTTATTTAAGGAGATCAGGAACACTGCAGCCTCCAACATCCACCATGGGCCATCCAAATTCCACCATCAGATCCACTAGCAAGTTGGATACAACGCTCAGGGAGCAAGAGGCCCACCGTACGCCTCAAGTAAACAGCCATACTGAATCATGCAAAGTCAAACGGGCTTGGATCATTTGGGCCCATAATTTCAAAAAGCATACCCCCATAATTGCTAGCAGGGCCATCATTCTTTTCTTATTTTTTTTATTTTATTTAATTCTTTTAATATTTATTTTATTTATTCTTAATTCATAAATTAACTATTTTCCATAAAATCATAAAATCAATAATTCACAAAAAAATTAGGATTAGTTTTTTTATTATTATCAAAATTAATTTAATGTAGTTTAACTTAGGGAAATTGTAATTTATTTTCATAAATAAAATCAAATAGAAATTAGGTTAAAACTCTTGATTTAACTTTATTTTCTCTTTTTTCTCAAATAAATAAAAATACAAAAAATAGCTTTTTAGATAAATTTATTTATTTTTCTTAATTTAAAATTAATTAGAACTAAGATTTTATATTTTATTTAATTGTTTCTTTATTTTCTTACATAACAAAAAACTTTTTTAGTCAATCGTCAATAGGTTTAGTCAAAGGTCAAAACCCTAATTGTCTCGTATGTGAATCATCGCGCGCGTATTAATTATTTTGCCAATATTTTTGTAACTGTTCATGGTTTGTAATAGTTTAATCTAGGGATTTTTACTTATCGTTTTTTACCGAGTTTTTGGCTATGTAATTAATCCCCCTCCCCGAAGCCTTGTAATAACGTAGATTTATTTTCTCGCATTTTTAATTCTCGCAAATATTTGATTGTTTAGATGTATGCTAATAGGATTATATGGCAAGAATGCATGACAAATTAATACAGTTAGAAAACCCTAATGTGCAAAGACTAAATAACTGAAAACAGATCACTCGCACATATCACTCTTAGGGTATACTCTTACTTCGGTTGCCTTTGGTAAGCGATCATTAAGTATAGGGTGTCTTAGTGATTTCTCTCCAGTCTAAAAAGATCAAATGTCCCGTTCAAATGTTTCCTCGGAAATGTTGCCTCGAATATGATCTTAAGACTCTAGGGTTACTACTAAGGTATCCTAACATTTCTTTAGTGATTGTACGTCCCTTTCGAGTTGACCCTTACAATTCCAACGACGGTGCTACCTATTTCTCAATAGTAGGATGGTGCTGTATAAAGGAAACGAGAATAGAAACAATCTTTTTTCGAGTAGGTAGATGCTAGTAGGTACTTGCTCAAATCAAAGCTTTTCACACTTACACATTTCAAAACAATTTTCAAAACAACTTTGTCACACCTTTGAGGACTGATACAAGGGTTATCACGAAGCAAAACATTTTCAAAGCAAAGCACATACACAAGCAATTTTAAAAAAGATGAGCAAGTATCTAAGAGCCCATGGAAAACCATGGATAGAAAGGGTGCTAACACCTTCCCTTTCTATAATCTACCCCCCGTACTCAGAAACGTCTCGAAAAAGGATTTTTTATGTACTTTTTTCCTTTCTGATTGGATAAAATAAAAGTCGGTGGCGACTCTTGCTTACCGCGACATTTGGCGAACGAAAAATGCAAAACGCAAACCAGCGTCAAACAGTCGGTTCTGCCACCGTATCACAGAACTGGCGACTCTGCTGGGGAATTAATAAGTGGGGTATACCTTAGGATCTAGTTCATCTTAATTGCCTCTCCTGATTGCTTTGTTTGCTTTACTTTTAAGGGTTTTGTTTGGGTTATTATAGATCCTACACCCGAATCTGGGGAATACCTTTTAGGTAAGTAGGAATAGACTATGAGGGAATTGTACAGCGTATACCGATATGGTTGAAGCAGTAGCTACGTTGGTGTGGCACATTGGTTGGTACCGGTATCCCTTGTGGAGAAACGAGGAGAATACCGGGCTGCTGTGTGGTGTCATTAAGCATCAACTGACCTTAGAACCTTTAATCGCCAAACTTGGCCATTAGAAAGTAGTGAGATAGCAGCCTCGGTGTAGAGTTGAGAACTGGTTGATACTCGATGCTACACTCATTGAGACCATACTCTCGGAATAGTTCCATCCGCAAGAAAAGATTGTGTGAGATGAAACCATGACCGATGGAGGATGGTCAGTGATATTGAGATCCTCTACAACCCGGTTACTTTTCTAGGAAAGGTTTAAAACCAACTTAACTTCAAGAGGGTATTACCTTTGACCTCATGCAAGCCTTAAACCTAAGGGCTTTGTTTGATTTGACTCTGTTTGCAATATCTGTGTTTGCTATACTTGTGGTTTACCATGACATCATGCATCATAACATGGCATTCAGGCTTCATTACACTAACCATTTCAAAGACCAAGGGAATTTATCTTTGTTCTAATTTGCAGATCATGGCTTCCGTTCATAGAAATACCATCTGAGTCAACTTTGTGCAGATACCTCCCCAACTTAAAGAGCTAGCCTCAAGAGTTTCTGAGACTTCTATGTTCATTAAGAGACACGGTCAACTTCTCAGCCTGGTTACTTCAAACCTTGATGAACAGATGATGAGCGTACTATTTCAGTTCTTCGATCCCAAGCATCACTACTTCACCTTTCCAGATTACCAGCTAGTACCCACCTTGGAAGAGTTCTCTCATCTATTAGGCATATCCATTCTTGAACCGGTACCCTTCACAGGTATGGAAGAAGTTCCTATACCAGAAGACATTGCCTCAGCTCTGCATTTGAAACGGGATGATGTAGTATCCAACTGGGAAACACGAAGCGGGGTCGAAGGTTTTCTATCCAAATTTATGATGGACCAGGATCAGCTATTCTAGGATGATTTGGATTTTCAGGCTTTTGAAGATGTCTTGGCTCTTCTTATCTATGGTTTGGTTCTCTTCCCTAACCCGGACTCCTTTATAGATGTGAATGTTGTCAAGATTTTTCTTTCTCGCAACCCTGTGCCTACCTTGCTGGGAGATATCTTGCATGCTCTCTATACTCTTACTATGAGGAGAAGAGGGACTCTTATGTGCTGCATGTCGTTGTTGTCGAGGTGGTTTATTTCTCACCTCCCTAAGTCTGTACTGAAGAATGAAGAAGGTTTGGGTTGGTCGTACAGAATAATGTCACTTGCTTATACATATATTCTTTGGTGTTCCCGGGCTCTGGAAGACACCGCTATTATTGACTGCTGTGGGGGATACCCTAATGTCCCATTGCTTGGAATCAAAGGAGGTATAACTTACAATCCTTGTCTGGCTTGGCGACAATTTGGTCGTGCTCGAAGAGATGGTCCCCATGAGTTACTTCTTGAGGACATTGTATTTGACTATAAGGAGGATGTTAAGGAGCATCACCGGAGGTTAATATGAGCTTGGGGAATGGTGAACAGATTTGACCCCGAAGAGTTGGGACCGAAGACTTCCCTTCCTATGAAGCCTTACCTCCAGTGGCTCTGAGCTCGTGCCCAGAAGCTTATGATGCCTTATGAGGCCGTATTACCAGTGATTGTGGAGCCCACTAACGAAGAAGGCATCCCTTACACGGTTCTCTATCTTTGTATGCCCACTGATCCTGTGGAGTTACAGAGGTCTTGGATTCAGCTGAAGAATGAGCAGGACACTTACCGGGAGCAGTTCCATGAGCAAGAAAGGAAGGTTTTAAAGCTCACCAGGCAGCTCGGGGAAGAAAGAGTGATCAATGACTACATCAGCACAAAGAGGAAGCGACCATGGGACTTTTGATTTTGCTTTTTCTAGTTTTTAGATTTTGGTTTTATTTACTTCTTTGTAACGCCTTAAAGGTATTGTTGAACCTTTTAAAGTTAAGCTAATAAAGTTTTGTTTATTTTTGGTTTGCAAATTTAAATCTCTCAAGGTCTTTGAAATCATTACATGCGCATCCCATTATCATGCACACCATTACAGGTACCATTACAAGTTTCTCATCTTCTTCGTTGTTTATTTCAGCAGAAATGTCTTCCGATCAAGCCATCAAAGATCTTCAGGCACAGAATGCCCAGTTCCAACAGATGTTTATAAGTCTGGCAAAGGGGCAAGAGGATTTAAAAACCCTTATTCTGAAAGAGAAGAAGAAGAAGACCGGAACTCTGAACACGGGTAGAAGGTTCGGAGAAAGGTTGAAGCATCAAACTGATATGACCTCTTCATCCAAGGACATGGAAAACCAAGAAAGGGAAAAGGACCCTAGTCCTGCAGTTTCTGACAATGATATTGATTACGACGATGAGCAATATCCTCCTACTGAGGATAGGTACAAGCAGCTAGAAGACCGGCTGAGTGCTATGGAAGTTCAGAAGATCCCTGGTTTGGATTACGGGGAATTGGGACTGGTATCTGGAGTGGTCATCCCTCATAAATTCAAAGCTCCATTTTTCTCCAAGTATGATGGGGTATCATGCCCAAAACTCCATCTCCACTCATATGTCTGAAAGATCCAACCCCACACTGCTGATAGAAATTTGTGGGTGCACTTCTTTCAAGATAGTCTGTCAGGGACTCATCTTGAATGGTTCTATCAGTTGGAGGGACCCAATGTCCGAAACTGGGAAGATCTTGTCGCTGCTTTTTACAAGAAGTATCAGTACAACACCGACCTTTCTCCCACACGTACTCAGCTCTAGGGTATGTCCACGGGTGCAGGTGAAGGTTTTAAGGACTATGCTCAAAAGTGGAGAGACTTGGATGGAAGAGTCCAACCCCCTTTATCTAACAGGGAGTTGGTTGATATGTTTCTTGGGATGCTATCTGGTCCGTTTTTCAATCACTTAATCGGCAACTCATCATCTGGTTTCACCGAGTTAATTTTGACTGGAGAAAGAGTAGAAGCTGGAATTCGATGTGGTAAAATACAGAAGGATACCTCTTCAAGTTTGGTAAAAAAGCATTTCACTGGTAAGAAGGAAGCTAGTGAAGTCTATAACCCTAGGGGCCAAAACAGATCTGAACACCGTCAAATGGTAAATGTTGTATTGATACCAAGACCCGCAGTTGCTCCACAATGCAACAATCAACAAAGGGTGGAAAGACCACAACGGTAGTTTAACAGCATCAACATGACTTTGGATGAAGTTCTGCCTCATCTGTTAAAATCCAACTTGGCAACCTTGAGAGAGGCTCCCAAGAATCCAAACACTACCTCTCCCAGATACAATCCCAACGCGTGGTGCGCCTACCATTTTGAGAGTCCTGGCCACGATACAAATGATTGTTGGGCTCTAAGAAATAAAGTACAAGACTTGATTAAAGCCAAGGAGATAGAGTTCGACGCTCCAGAAAAGCCGAATGTTATAATTGATCCCATGCCCAAACATGGTCGTGGAGTTAATGTTGTGGACACCGATTCGTTTGTGACCTTTGTTGAAGAAATTTCTACTCCTCTAATGACTGTTAAGAAGAATTTGTTGTTGGCCGGTTTATTTATGGGTTGTGGTGAAGGTTGCCACATGTGTTCGATTATACCTTCCGGTTGCCGTTTGTTGAAGTCAGGTGTTCAGCGCCTGATGGAAAATAAAGAAATTTTGTTTGAGAAGACTATGACACATGTTGTTCCCAATGAAGATGTTGCCATTATAACCATTTCCGCCAATTCTTCCAAGGTTTCCTCGATAAGACCTATTAGGATTACACCTGTTCAAAGAATTGCTCCGTTGATAATCATTGTTCCTGGTCCCATCCCGTACACCTCATATAAGGCTGTCCCATGGCATTACGGTGCTGACGTGTATTATCATGGTATTAAGAAAGATCTGAAGATTGAAGAAGCTGATACTGATGTCAGTAAGTAAAGTTACCCGAAGTGGAAGGGTCTTCTCTCTCGAGATTTCCCCGAAAACTGTCATCAAGCCTACTTTTACTCCAACTACTGCTCCAACCAGCACTCCCGACATTTCTCCTGTTCCTACTCCAGTTAGTACACCTGCAAATATTCATGTTCTTACTCCAGTTATCACCCCTGCTACTGAGCCATCTGGGACTCGGGGCAAGGAAATTATAGGTGAGCCTGCCCGGATGGAGGCATCTAAGTAAATCGTTGTGGAAGCCTCTAAACAAGAAATAGAGGAAATCCTGAAAATTATCAAGAAGAGCGATTACAATGTGGTCGAGAAGTTGGGGCAGACCCCCGTCAAAGATCTCCACGTTGTCTCTGTTGTTACGTTCTGAAGCCCATGCGAAGGCTTTGACTTCATTTCTCAAGACTGCGCATGTGCCGCAGGAAACTTCAGTAGATCAGTTCAAAGATTGTGTGGCCATCCTGACTGCTGACAATGGGCTGGGTTTTTCAGATGCGGATCTGACATCGAAAGGAAGAAATCATAATGATGCTCTACATGTCTCGATTGAGTGCAGGGGCACCACTATGGCCCATGTTCTAGTAGATACTGGGTCCTCACTGAATGTTCTACCAAAGAAAGCGTTAGACCGTCTGGATTATGAAGGTTTGATTCTAAAGCCGAGTAATATTATGGTAAGGGCTTTTGATGGATCAAAAATAATGGTGCACGGGGAGGTGGACATCCCTGTCAAAGTGGGTTCTCAGACCTTTGGGTCCACCTTCTACGTAATGGACATCAGGACATCGTATTCTTGCTTGCTGGGTCGTCCTTGGATTCATAAGGCTGGGGCAATTACTTCCACACTCCATCAAATGCTGAAATATCCGGTGAAGGGGAAGATTGTCACAGTGCAAGGTGAAGAAGAGTATATGGTGAGTCACCTCAATTCTTTCCGCTACATAGAGATGGGCGGGGAATTCATAGAAACACCTTGTCAGAACTTTGAAGAGGTCCCTCAGTTCTCGGCATCAACTGAAATTACTACCAACAAACCTTCACTGAAGATGGCTTCTCTCAAGGATGTCAGGGATGTAGTTGAAATAGGTGG
Organism: Vicia faba; assembly: GCA_948472305.1. NCBI lineage: Eukaryota > Viridiplantae > Streptophyta > Magnoliopsida > Fabales > Fabaceae > Vicia > Vicia faba. The sequence goes on along the minus strand of OX451741.1, from coordinate 1,218,138,931 downwards.
GTGTACCAATTGGGGTCAGCTCCCTGATTTCACTCACAAAACTGACAAATTTGGTTTGGGCGTTACTACAGGGGCTCAAAGGGCTGTTAGGCACGCTCGGGCTGGAAGACCTCCTCTACACATCAGCAATCGGGGAGTTAATGCAATTGAGGACAGTAAAGAACATTCAGACATTGACAGCTGGATCTACCCAACAACCAACGGTGGACTGAATAACTGGACGACGAAGGACTTCATACCTGTTTCTTCTATTCCACAGTAATTGACTTTTGTTTTAAGATTTGTAATAAACAGTTTGAAACTTTATGGCCCGGTGTCTTGCACGAGGCACCTTGGCTTTGCTTGTGAGGGCTTATTATTTGTCATTTCATATATCATTAATAAAGCATTGGACGTTTCTTGCATTACAAATTTTGTGCTCCTTGTATTTTCTTTTCTGTTCCCACTTTATCAAAACAACTATTTTCTTACACACACTCACGTATCATACTGTAGATCTATATCCACTCTGGATCCCATTAGTAACAACTCTGCTACTGCCAATTATGACTTCCAAAATTCGATCAACCAAGCCGAGGATGAAGGTGAGGATGATTTTGAGGTGCCTGGAGAACTTGCTAGATTGTTACAGTAGGAAGAAAAGGCCATACATCCTCATGAAGAGCCAGTTGAATCAGTGAATTTGGGAACAGAGGAAGACAGGAAAGAGGTTAAAATAGGTGTGAATCTGGAGCCTAGTGTCAAACAACAGTTAATACAGATGCTAAACAACTATGTTGAGATCTTCTCCCGGTCCTATGAAGACATGCCTGATTTGGACATTGATATTGTGGTAAATCACATGCCAGCCAAAGAAGACTGCCCGCTGGTAAAACAGAAGGTCCGCCGTATGCATCCTGAAATGTCAGAGAAAATCAAAGCAGAGGTCATGAAACAGTTCGACGCGGGGTTATTAGCTGTCACTTCCTATCTGCAGTGGGTTGCCAATGTCGTTCCGATACCTAAGAAGGATGACAAGGTACGGATGTGTGTGGACTACAGAGATCTGAACAGGGCAAGCCCCAAGGATGACTTCCCACTTCATCACATTTATGTTCTATTCGACAACACCGCACAACATAGGATCTTCTCTTTCACGGATGGTTTTTCTAGCTACAACCAGATCAAGATGGCTCCTGAGGATAGGGAGAAGACAACCTTCGTTACACAGTGGGGCACCTTCTGTTAGAAGGTGATGCCTTTTGGTTTGAAGAACGTCGGGGCAATTTATCAGTGCGCCATGGTCGCTTTGTTCCATGATATGATTCATCACGAGATCGAGGTTTATGCTGATGACACGATACCCAGGTCCCAGACTGAGGGAGAGCACCTTGATCATCTCCAGAAACTATTTGACAGGTTGAAGACGTACAAGCTAAGATTGAATCCGAACAAGTGTACCTTCGGGGTAAGGTCTGGCAAGCTTCTGGGTTTTGTTTTCAGTGACAAAGGTATTCAGGTGGATCCTGCAAAGGTAAAATTCATACAAGAGATGTTGGCTCCCCGCACAGAGAAGGAATTTAGAGGTTTCTTGGGACGCCTGAATTATATCGCCAGGTTCATTTCACATTTGACTGCTACTTGTGAGCCAATCTTCAAGCTGCTGAAGAAAGATCAAGTGGTAAAGTGGAATGATGAATGCCAGACGACTTTCGAAAGAATCAAAGAATACCTTCAAGAACCACAGATTTTGATGCCTCCAGTTGAAGGAAGACCTTTAATATTATACTTGACAGTGCTAGACAATTCAATGGGGTGTGTGATGGGGCAGCATTACGAGTCTGGTCGAAAAGAGCACGCCATTTATTACCTTAGCAAAAATTTTACCGATTGTGAGACCCGATACTCATTGTTCGAGAAAACTTGCTGCGCTTTGGCATGGGATGCTCGCTGACTGAGACAGTATATGCTGACTCACACTACCTTGTTGATATCAAAGATGGATCCGATCAAGTATATTTTCAAGAAGCCTGCCTTATCCGGAATAATAGCAAGATGGAAGATGATCTTAACTTAGTACGACATCCAATACACAACCCAAAAAGAAATCAATGGGGGTGTATTGGCGGATCATTTGGCACATCAGGCCGTGGATGACTAACAGTCCATGAATTTCGAGTTCCCGGATGAGAATATCATGTTGGTAATCGACTGCGAAGAATCTGGGCCGGGTGAAGGACCCGGGGAAGGATCCCGATTGTCCATGTATTTTGATGGAGCCTCAAACGCATTGGGTAATGGAATTGGCGCTGTAATTATATCTCCGGAAGGCTGTCATACTCCATTCACCGCCCGATTATGTTTTAACTGCACCAACAATATGGCGGAGTATGAAGCGTGTATCATGGGTCTTCGAGTTGCTATGGACCTGAGGATTAAGTTCTTTAGTGTATTCGGAGATTTTTCTCTGGTGATAAGTCAAATCAAAGGTGAGTGGGATAAGAAGCACCCAAATCTTATTACTTACAAAGAATATGTGCTGACATTGCTCCCACACTTTGAGGAGATAATGTTTGAACATTTCCCGCGAGAAGAGAACCAGTTGGCGGACGCGCTAACTACCATGTCTTCTATGTTCAAAGTCAGGTGGGACAATGAAGCTCCCCAAATTACCATTGAGAGGTTATACAAACACGCACATTGATGTGATATTGAGACTGAAGAGGTGGCAGATAAACCCTGGTTTCATGAAGTCAAAAGGTATCTCGAGGTTTAGGAATACCCCGAGTGGGCATCTGTTAATGATAAGAAGTTTCTAAGAAGGTTTTCTACAAAGTTCTTCATCAGTAATGGAATCCTCTATAAGCGTAACCACGATTCAACCTTATTGAGGTGTGTAGACAAGAGCGAGGCAGAAAGGATCATGGCAGAGTTACATGAAGGTACCTTTGGAACTCATTCCAGTGGACATACCATGGCGAAGAAAATCCTATGGGTAGGATATTACTGGTCCACTATGAAAGCCGATGGTTATCAGCACTCTCGAACCTGTCATAAGTGCCAAGTCTATGCTGATAAAGTGCATGTACCTCCGGTTCCCCTGAATGTTTTGACAACTCCTTAGCCCTTTGCAATGTGGGGCATTGACATAATCGGCGAGATCAGACCTACTGCGTCTAACGGGAATCCTTTCATTCTGGTAGCCATTGATTACTTCACAAAGTGGGTTGAGGTAGCTTCCTTTGCCACAGTAACCAAGAACGTCGTAGCGTGGTTCATCCGACATAATTTGATTTGTCGATATGGTGTACCAAAGAGAATTATTATTGACAATGGTACAAATCTCAATAACACAATGATTACCGAGCTCTGCAAACAGTTCAAGATTCAGCATCATAACTCTTCTCCCTACCGGTCGAAGATGAATGAGGTTGTTGAAGCGACTAACAAGAGCATCAAGAAGATTGTGCAGAAGATGAAGGTGACATACAAAGACTGGCACGAGATGTTACCATTCGCTCTTCATGGGTATCGTACCTCAGCAAGGACGTCGACAGGGGAAACACCCTACTCTTTGGTGTATGGCATGGAGGCATTCCTACCCATCGAAGTCCAGATACCCTCTCTCAGAATTATGAAGGATGCGAGTTTGAAAAAAGATGACTGGATCCAAACTCGGCTTGATCAGCTTAATCTAATTGATGAAAAGAGACTTACTACTATTTGTCATGGTCAGACGTATCAAAAGCGAATGATCAAGGCTTTTAACAAGAAAGTTAGACGTCAAGAATATCAAGTTGAGGATATAGTGATCAAACGTATCATACTACGGCAAGGTGATCCCAGGGGAAAATGGACCCCCACATACGAAGGGACATTTGTGGTTAAGAACATTTTCTCGGGAGGAGCTAAGATTCTAACCACCATGGATGGTGACGACCTTCCTCACCCCGTCAATGCAGACATAGTAAAAAGATACTACGCATATTCAAAAACCCGCTAGGTTGACTGGCCTAGGAAAAAATAAGGGCTTCCTGGCGACCCAAAAGGGTTCGGGCAAAAGTAAGGGATGAAAATGAAAAAAACTGTACACCCGACAAGTCGAAAACCTGAAAAGGCGACTTGGGCGAAAAAGGGTATCCCGGTGGACCGAAAACCCGAAAGGGAGGTCTAGGAAAAAATTAGGGATTAAAGTGTAATACTATGTCTCATTGGATCATCTTGCAACCAGACTTCGGTATCAACTATCAAGCTCAGACGGCGCCAATCAATCTGATCAACCTTCGGACAAGCAGCAAAGTGATGAGACGCTTGAAGATATAAAGGCAATAGCAGAGTTGGAACTCAATGGGGTCATTTCACACAACTATTTTTATCTTTGTTTTATACAAATTGTAATTTCTATCTTTCGGCGGTATTCTCTTACTAGGACGTCAGCCTCTTGTACAAAACGCCTATTACAGGCCAACTTCAAAAATCAATATAATTCATTTTCACAAGAAATTTCAAATTGTTTTTCTTTTTATGTTTTGTTTTGCAAGAACGTCCAATGATTCATTTTTGATATATGCATTTGAAAATAATTGCTGCTCATAAATATTTACATGAAAAACAAAAGACAATTACTCGTAATTCCAGGAGCAGGGAAAACAAGAAGTGCCCAAACCTTACAGTTACTCTGCCCATCAGGTACCAGGATAGAGCCAACTTGAGAACATGAGCAGTGGTATATACACTCCCCACAGAGTAAGAAATATCCAAAGACGGTGATGTCAGCTTCCCTGAGCAGGACATGACTCTCCCCAGCTAAGGTTCACGATCGCGAGTAAGTCAGTAAATTTTGCCCCAAGCAGAGTTTATTTCTCTCACGGGCAGAAATTCAACAAGATTCATTATCACCAGCAACGGAAATTCATCCCCCAACTGAGTTTTATATCTCCAAATTAGCGATCTATCAACAGAATATCTCCTCTCCAACAGAGTTATTCCCCGCAGAGCTATCCTCGGATAGAGTCTCGTCCGATAGAATATTTTCCAGCCAAGGGGCAAATCCCCAGCATAGTCATCTTTGTTCACCATCCCCAACAGAAGTAGAGGAACTATTGTTTTTACAGTAGTCAAGAATACCACTTCTCATACTCTCCAAACATCAGTCAGGGATTTATTTTCCCAGACTCAGATTATCACGTCAGCATTCCATGACCATACATCATGACATGTGCATACGTTACACATAACATAGTCTCATTTGTTTTGAGGACATCATCATGCAATGTATCTCATACATCTCATATAACTAACCATGTATTCCTTTCAGGAAAGACAGTTATTATCAACAATTTCCAGCAGGTACAAGGTCAACACTCGAAGCTAAACAGAGTAATCACCGGCAACAAATGTAACCTTATGTAGGTTCCTTCTCGCATCCCTACTATCCAAGCTTTCATTTCGAAGTAACCCTACTATCCAGGTTCCTTCTCACAGCCCTACTATCCCGGATTTCATTTCGAAGTAACCCTACTATCCAGGTTCCTTCTCACAACCCTACTATCCAAGCTTTCATGTCGAAGTAACCCTACTATCCAGGTTCCTTCTTACAGCCCATCTATCCCGACTTTCATTTCGAAGTAACCCTACTGTCCAAGTTCCTTCTCACAGTCCTACTATCACGGCTCTCATTTCGAAGTAACCCTACTATCCAAGTTCCTTCTCACAGCCCTACTATCCAGGCTTTCATGTCGAAGTAACCCTACTATCCAGGTTTCTTCTCACAGCCCTATTATCCCGGCTTTCATTTCGAAGTAACCCTACTATCCAGGTTCCTTCTCACGGCCCTACTATCCAGGCTTTCATGTCGAATTAACCCTACTATCCAGGTTCCTTCTCACAACCCTACTATCCAGGCTTTCATGTCTAAGTAACCCTACTATCCAGGTTCCTTATCACAGCCCTACTATCCCGACTTTCATTTCGAAGTAACCCTACTATCCAGGTTCCTTCTCACAGCCCTACTATCCAGGCTTTCATGTAGAAGTAACCCTACTATCCAGGTTCCTTCTCACAGCCCTACTATCCCGTCTTTCATTTCGAAGTAACCCTACTATCCAAGTTCCTTCTCACAGCCCTACTATCCAGGCTTTCATATCGAAGTAACCTTACTATCCAGGTTCCTTCTTACAGCCATACTATCCAGGATTTGATCTCGAAGTAACCCTACTATCCAGGTTCCTCCCCAAAACCCTACTATCCAGGCTTTAATATCGAAGTAACCCTAATATCCAGGTTCCTTTTTACAGCCCTACTATCCAGGCTTTCATATCAAAGTAACCCTACTATCCAGGTTCCTTCTCACAGCCCTACTATCCAGGCTTTCATATCAAAGTAACCCTACTATCCAGGTTCCTTCTCACAACCCTACTGTGACACGGTGGGAGAACTGACTGGAGTTTTGCATTTGTATTCGCACTTGTTCGGTTTACCAAGAGTCTCCACCGACTTTTTATTTTATCCTAAGGAAAGGTTAAAAAGCACAGGAAAAACCTTTTGAGATGTTTCGTGGGTTCGGGGGGTAGATTATGAAAAGGGAAGGTATTAGCACCCTTTTCATCCAAGGTTATCCATGGGCTCTTAGTTACTTGGTTTTAGATCACTTGCCTTTGATTTTCAAATTGCTTGAAATTGTGGTGTGTGTGTGTGTGTGTGTTTTGAAAATGTTTTGAAATAGACGCCTTTGTTTCGGCAACCATTGTAATGACTCGTGTTTGTGTATATACGAAGGTGTGTATCTTTTCGAAAAGATGTTTCAAATGCTTTTGAGAGTTTGTTTTGAAAGTGTTTGTGGAGTGTGGTTTGAAAAGTAGGCAAGTGTTTTTTCAAGTTGATCAAGTAACTAAGAGTTTTGTCTACCCCTAAGTTTAATCAAAGGTTTTTCTCATGTTTTAACCCTTTTTAACAATTTTGTTCCACCATTGTATTTGGTGGACAATCTTGCGTTTATGATGTTTAACGGGACAGGCGCGGGTCATCGTATGGACCATGAATGCAATGATGCCAAGTGTCTTTGGCAATTTTGCTTGAAGGGACTATGATCATTTTGATAGGCAACTTTCGAAAGCGTCATCGAGGGACTTATGATCATTTGAATTGTTTTGCCAAAGAAACTCAACGTGCAAGCATGACCCATTTTGGAAGGCAACATGTGGGATTACCCTAGGGGTGCAAGTGTGATTGTGTATTGATTTCATGTATTTGTCTTGTATTAGGTTATCTAGCGTTTGATTTTATGTACATAAAAACCCTAGGTCTAACCATGGTATAATTCAAAAGCGATAAATTACGGGAATTTAAAGTCTACGCTATTACAAAATAGTATCCGGGAGTGGGGGTACAAGTATACACATGGGGGATGAGACTTATAGGAGGATAGTATCCAAATAATTACAACCAAATCGAATCGATCGCAAATGTAAAATATAATATATAGCAATGTATAAGAATAGCAAATGTATATGCATCAATGTATTCGTGTATTGTGTATGTGCAAGTGTATGTGTACATGTAATTTATTTACAAGTTGAGAAAAATGTTAATTTAATAAGAAAATTAAGTGCTTTGTTTATTTAATTCTTTTTGGATATTTGTTAATATGTACAAACAAAGGTTTTAAGAAAGGAAAACAAATGTTTATGTATTTTATTGTCTTTATGTATTAATGTTAGTGTATTTGTATTTAGTATTTTTATGTACAAAAATGTTTTAGTTTTAAAAAAAAGAATATTCCTCCTAAAATCTATTTTTTATGTATTTTTCATAAATGTTTTATACAAAGTTTATATTTAAATAAAAAGGGTTTTAACAAAAGAAAAGAAAAAAATGTTTTAAGTTCTACTTATTAATGTATTTTAGTATTTATGTATAAAGTTTTAATTAAAAGAAAAAAGGAATAAAGGAAAGTTTATTTTCTTATGTAAACTAAAAAAGTCTTAATAAACTAAAAATGTTTAAACCTAAAAAAAAAGTCTAATTTTTACTTTAAATGTGATAAACAAAATTTAGTAAGATTAATGTATTATTTATATTTTAGTTAAAATATTATTAAAAAAAAGAGTTAGGTTATAAAAATAAATGAAAATTTAGAAAAGATTAAGAAGGGTTTATTAATAGAAAAAGAAAAGAGGTTATGTGGGCCTGAAAGGGTTTTGGCCCAAACTGAAAAAAACAAGTGAATCAGAAGGCAAGTGGAAATGGGGGTGTTAATTGAAACGCATTTGGGCTTAGGTACGTCAAAGGGGAAAGGCCCAACCGGTTTGAGACAAATTGTTCTTAGGGTTTTGAAAATATTTGTTCATTTGGAGAAAGGCTTAGAGTTACAACGTCGTTCGTCCTCTTTGCTTCCTTTTCATCTTCTCATGCCCAGCTTCTGAATAATCGTCCGTCCAAGGCCAACGAGCGCCGCCGTTCGTCCTCTTCCCTCCATTGGTCACTCAGTGAAGTTCATACACAGGTAATGGCTTTGTTCGTTTTTTGACAGTCTTTTAGGTTTTCCAATTTTTATTGATTTCTATTCTTTGCATGTCCTGATTCTTTGTGATTTTTGATTTCTTGTGAGGTACTTTAAGGAAAAGAAAGGGTTTTTTTATACCTTTTGGAGGAGATGGAGGAGGAATGAAGATGGAGGCGCTCAGGCGGCCAAGGCGGATGCTTGTCATGAAATGCTTGCTATCCTATGATGATTCCAAACTGAGGATTTATGTTGCCTGTGTGCTTGACCCTATTGGCTTCTTTATCCTCTTCTTCTTGTTGCCTTATGCTGCTGTATGCTTGGATATACTGTATTATTGGCCCAATGATGAAACCTTTCTGAGGGCGCGTGTTGGTTGCCTTGAAATGCCTAGAAGACAGGTTATGGGCGTGAGGGCCTTGAGGCTTGATGCAGGTCTGGATTTGGTTCTTGTTTTGACAGGCTTTTAGGCTTGCTTGGAGCAAGTTTAAGGCTTAGAAGTATGGCTGCTGTGAGGTCTTTTTGTTTTACTGGTTTAGGCTTGTGTTATATGAGTTGTGTGCTTTGAAAGGGCTTTAGTGCAGGTCTGGTTTAAGGTCTTGACAGTTCAGGCAGGTTTAGGCCTTTTTGAATTGTTTTTACAGTTGAGCTTGAGGCTAAGAGCTTTTTTGATGCAGGTTTTAGACAAATGAAGGCTTTTAATGGTTTTTGGGATGCTGTTCTGATTTGTAATGAGCTTGGTTGTTTTGTTTGGTTTTAGCAGGGTGGAGACTTGGGAACTATTACAGCTTTGTGAGGTTCTCCCTTTTGTTTATGTTGTATCTGCCTTCTGTGTACTGTGTTATTACAGTTTTGTTTTATATCTTTTCTTGTCTAAAGCCTGAGCCATGTAAGCCTCCTTCTTCTTTTCTTTCTTTTCTCTCTCTCTAGTACAGATTACAGCATTATTATATTTCTTATGTACTAATTTCTGAAAAAGCAATGGCCTTTGGAAAGTGATGTCCTCGAAACTTTGCTTGCAATAGTTGTTTTATTCTGCACACTTTTATCTCTTTCTCCAGCTTTCCTGCATCTTGTTGACAGTATTTTGTACTTTGATATCTTGAGATATCTTTTGGGCAGCTTGGACAGTTTTTGACAGCTCTTGTACCTTTTTGGCAGCTTGTGGATAGTTTCAAATTGTAACTTTCAGTTTGCCTTTTGGGTTAGGCCTAGTTCAGTTGGCCTTTTGATTATGCAGTATGTTGACAAATTTGAATTTGTGCAATTAAAACTTTTGTGCATTTCAATACTTTTTGCAAGCATTTTTCATCCCTCTTTGTGAACCGGGAGAAATCTCGTGATTTGCAAAGAGGGCAATCTGATTCCGGCCTATTGCTTTTAATGATGAATCCATTTTTTTTATCTGTCTGTCTTTTAATTCTTTTATCTGCTTTGACTTTTCTTTCTTTTCTTTGTTTTGCAGATAAACAATCAAATGGAGCAAAAGAGGAGGCATTGGATAGAAGATGAAGACTTAGGAATTAGGATGAAATTTTATTTCAATTTTTAATCATTGTAATCATTATTAGAATACTTTGTAAATAAATAATTGTAACGAATAATTAAAGATGAAATAAAATCCAATCTTGATCAGTTAATTCTTCTTTCAATTCAATGTTCATTTAATTATTTGAATTTCTTAAATTAAAATAACTGGAAGTATCCAATTATTCTGACTTTAGAAAAATTATTAATAAACACTGTGGCCTTATCATTGAATCAATAATAAACCCGGCGCTTCCAATTAAATAATGCACAGTTAATCAAACCAATATCCAGATATTTATCTTTTTACTGATCAAATCAGACACTGTAGATTCTCAATTTAAGTACCTCAGCCTTTATCTCATCTCAAACCAAATGCCTTAGCCTTTACCGATTAAACAAAACACTGCAAGTTCTTGATTCAAATGCCTCAATCCAAATCTCAGAGCAAACTGAAAAGAATTGTAAAATTTAATTCTTTATGAGGAATACGCGCACAAAACCCTGATTCTTGATTAAATGTCAAAGAAACGTTCGCCTGATTAAAACCTGAGCCGAAATCAGATTACCGCAAAGCCTGGATTACGACCAGATAGTGGGATCTTATGAATTCAAGTTATGAAGCCCGGATTTGACCGGATAGTACCTTGATCTCTACAACACATTGTGAAGACCGGATTATGACCGGATAATAGTGTCAGACAATCGCCAAGCCTGGATTACAACCGGAGAACAGTCAAGAGTACTACAAAGCCTGGAATCGACCAGATAGTGGTATATCTTTAACACAAGCCGTGAAGCCCAGATTTGACCGGATAACAACTTAGCAAGTTATTGTGAAGCCTGGACCGCGACCAGATAGCAATACAAATTTCTGTGAAGCCTGGATTACGACCAGATAGCAGTTAACCCTCAAGAGTTAAGACCCTCATCCTTAAAACCTCAGAAGATTGGTATACTCCCAGTTTCTGATCGTTAACAGAACAAAGATTTCCATCACCTCATCATGAAGCAACCCTACACAAGTTCTTTCTCAAACTCAAAATATTCTTGGAATCTTCGGCCAGAGAGCCTCACAGAATCTAATTCCCCTCAGAATCAAGTTTCAATATCCCCAACGGAGCTAAAACTTCCAACTATCAATCCCCAAGCAGAGAGAAGACTCTCGTTTTCAGTTCCTCACAGAATATTCGAATATTCTCCAGTGAAGAACCCCTCAAGACACGAATTCCCCAGTTGATTGGCATACAACCCAAGCTCCGGATTCCCCGACAGTGGTCCCAGGACTTCTTATGATCAAAGATTCTTGCCCTCCCCAGCAGAGTCGCCAGTTCTGTGACACGGTGGAAGAACTGACTGGAGTTTTGCGTTTGTATTCGCACTTGTTCGGTTTAGCAAGAGTCGCCACCGACTTTTTATTTTATCCTAAGGAAAGGTTAAAAAGCACAGGAAAAACCTTTTGAGATGTTTCGTGGGTTCGGGGGGTAGATTATGAAAAGGGAAGGTATTAGCACCCTTTTCATCCATGGTTATCCATGGGCTCTTAGTTACTTGGTTTTAGATCACTTGCCTTTGATTTTCAAATTGCTTGAAATTGTGGTGTGTGTGTGTGTTTTGAAAATGTTTTGAAATAGACGCCTTTGTTTCGGCAACCATTGTAATGACTCGTGTTTGAGTATATACGAAGGTGTGTATCTTTTCGAAAAGATGTTTCAAATGCTTTTGAGAGTTTGTTTTGAAAGTGTTTGTGGAGTGTGGTTTGAAAAGTAGGCAAGTGTTTTTGCAAGTTGATCAAGTAACTAAGAGTTTTGTCTACCCCTAAGTTTACTCAAAGGTTTTTCTCATGTTTTAACCATTTTTAACAATTTTGTTCCACCATTGTATTTGGTGGACAATCTTGTGTGTAGGATGTTTAACGGGACAGGCGCGGGTCATCGTATGGACCATGAATGCAATGATGCCAAGTGTCTTTGGAAATTTTTCTTGAAGGGACTATGATCATTTTGATAGGCAACTTTCGAAAGCGTCATCGAGGGACTTATGATCATTTGAATTGTTTTGCCAAAGAAACTCGACGTGCAAGCATGGCCCATTTTGGAAGGCAACATGTGGGATTACCCTAGGGGTGCAAGTGTGATTGTGTATTGATTTCATGTATTTGTCTTGTATTAGGTTATCTAGCGTTATCCCCGACCAGAGAGCCTCACATAATCTAATTCCCCTCAGAATCAAGTTTCAATATCCCCAGCGGAGCTGAAACTTCCAACTATCAATCCCCAAGCAGAGTGAAGACTCTCGTTTTCAGTTCCTCACAGAATATTCGAATATTCTCCAGTGAAGAACCCCTCAAGACACGAATTCCCCAGTAGATTGGCATACAACCCAAGCTCCGGATTCCCCGACAGTGGTCCCAGGACTTCTTATGATCAAAGATTCTTGCCCTCCCCATCAGCAGTTAAGGAATTATTTTCCCCGGCAACAGTCAAGATTCTTCTGTCTCCAGCCATCCAGGATTCATCTATCCTCAGCAAGACAGCTCATCAGCTTACCTGCGCATTCATCACATTCATATCATCAACATTGATGTAACATACACTGCATCATGCATCATGACATTGGATACAACTAACTCTTTACCTTTTCAGGAAAAGATCAGTCAACAGACAAAAATCATCATCTTCCGAGATTCATCCAGAAATAGTTCAGATGTGACCCAAACACGGCAACATTCTGATACTTATTCCAGATTCATCCAGAGGCAGTTTTACACAGACTCATCATCAGGAAACCCTACGCCGGTTCCTTCTTCACTTCAAGACTTTTGAAAACAGTTTACGGACGCTTCCCAACAACGAATGTTAATCTATCACTTGTTCAGATGCAACTTTTGAAAATAGTTTACGGACGCTTCCCAACAACGGATGCTACTCTATTGCTTATTCAACTCCAACTCCTGAAAACAGTTTACGGATTCTCCAAACATGGATGTCAATCTATCGCTTGTTCAGACCCCCAGTTCAGAGACGTTCCAAAACATGGATACCTTTCTGATACTCGTCTACTCACCAAGGTCAGGCAGTTCAACATTTCCAAAGGGCATCTTTAAGCCCATTTCCAAATGGCATCTTTTAAGCCCATTTCCAGATGGCATCTATAAGCCCATCCTCCTCAACAAACACTTCCAAATGGAATCTTTAAGCCCATTTCCAGATGGCATCTATAAGCCCATCCTCCTATCAGCAGTCACCAGATGTCATCTTTAAGCCCATCACCAAATGGCATCTTTAAGCCCACCATCACATCACCAAGTGCAAATTTTAGGGAACTCTAGTGTCCAATCTCCTTTTACCCTCGAGTCGCGAAAGGCAAACTTGCCAATCTAACTCTTCAGGTTCAAGAAGATTGAACAGGGGCAACTGTTGTACCCCAAAATTTGCCCTCACATTTTTCCACAAGAAATCACAGCCTCGGGCGTTTCCTGATTTTTCAGATTGGCGTAAGAATCAGTCAAACAAGTTTTTCTTATCAGTCAGACAAAGTTAGGGTTTTCATGGCTCTGGAACAGTTCACACAGTTTGCTTAGGGTTTGGTTGATTTCGGCTCAGGTTTTAATCAGGAGAACGTTTCTTTGACATTTAATCAAGAATCAGGGTTTTATGCGCGTATTCCTCAGAAAGAATTAATTTTTACAGTTCTTTTCAGTTTGCTCTGAGATTTGGATTGAGGCATTTGAATCAAGAACTTGCAATGTTTTGTTTAATCGGTAAAGGCTAAGGCATTTGATTTGAGATGAGATAAAGGTTGAGGTACTTAAATTCAGAATCTACAGTGTCTGATTTGATCAGTAAAAAGATAAATATCTGGATATTGGTTTGATTAACTGTGCATTATTTATTTGGAAGCGCCAGGTTTATTATTGATTCAATGATAAGGCCACAATGTTTATTAATTATTTTTCTAAAGTCAGAATAATTGGATACTTCCAGTTATTTTAATTTAAGAAATTCAAATAATTAAATGAACATTGAATTGAAAGAAGAATTAACTGATCAAGATTGGATTTTATTTCATCTTTAATTATTCATTACAATTATTTATTTACAAAGTATTCTAATAATGATTACAATGATTAAAAATTGAAATAAAACAATTATCTGTTGATGTGATGTAGAGATCAAGGTACTATGCGGTCAAATCCGGCTTTCATAACTTGAATTCAGGAGATCCCACTATCTGGTCGTAATCCAGGCTTTGCGGTAATCTGACACTGTTATCCGGTCATAGTCCGGTCTTCACAATGTGCTGTAGAGATCAAGATATTATCCGGTCAAATCCGGGCTTCACAATAGCTTGAATTTTGTGAGAATTTGATCTTTGATGACCGTAACTTCCAACAGGTGATGAAGGAATACTCCGGACACTTTTGACATTCGAATTCCCCAAGTGATGATGAAGGAGTCTTGAATCAGATTACTCTGCCAATTGAGAGATTTCTTGGAATCTTGACTGGGCTGCCCCAGGTTAACTGAACTTCGAAAGATCTACTGGAACCTTGACTGGATTGCCCTAGGTTAACTGAACCTTGAAAGATCTGTTGGACCTTGACTGGACTGCCCCAGGTTATTTAGACGGTGACATGTCGTGCCCCTGGTTGATAGGAGACTTGTCGTTGGAAGTGTCGTCCTTTTGAAGTGATTTTAACTCACTGAGAGAGTTTTCGTTCCTCCGAACATTCGCTGTATGAATTTCCTCGCTGTCAAACAAATAGCCAAATGCAAACAGTGATATTCAAACAATGCAAAGTTTTATGCTTGTCTCGAAGTTTTGAAAAATGCATTTTTTAGCAGAAAACTTTTTATAAGACAAATCAACATAAGTTTTTAGAGCAAAGCCTTACAGGAGTCAGGATACCTTTTGTAACAGTATGCTTTCGAACTAACCCATACTTCAATTAGGACTTTTAAAGGGTTGTAACGTGGCCTGGTTCACGGTTTAAGAAACAAAGGATAAAGGCTCAAAGTATATTTGTACCCACCCTCTCTTCGTGATATTTTTCAACCCTAAGCACAGTTAATTGCGCGTCGCACTCTGTTTGAGTTTGGAACGACTTTTGGGTGATCGTTCACCAGATGAATTAGGGAGACAGTCATCATCTCCTTTTTCTTTTGCAACATTTTTCATGTTGTTGAGGGTTTGTAATGACCTCTCTATTTTGATTTTGATTTGTTATCCCTAACTTTTGCCTGACTGTCTCTGTTTTCGAGATCACAGTCAGCGGGATGCCCCAGCTTTCTTAAACCTCCTTTACGGGTTTTGGCTCAGTGGGCTTTTCTTTTTTTTTCCGAGAGATTGACTGCCTATGTGATAGGGAACCTTCACTGTCTTTTGATTCCAGAGGAATGCTTTTATTTGTCGTCGTTGTGTTACGAACTTGAGAGTTTGCGACTTTAATGCGCATTTTCTTTTGAATTAACTGAGAGACTACCCTGCCCCCAGGTTTATATCAAAGGTTTCGATTTGTTTAGAACAGAAAACTCCTACTTCTTTGGCTCGAAGGGGTTGACTATGGATTATCTTCCTTATAACTCCAGTGTTTGATAATTGAAAGAAATGCTTGTACATCATCAGCAAGGTCTGTTCAAAAGCATATTGTATGAGATTATGGTATTGTTTCGTCATCCTCCCTCTAAAGGCTTGCAGCTTTTTATCAAGAGTTAAATATCATAAAGAAAGCATAAGAGTAGTGAAAACGAATGGATGAATTCAAGACAAACATATGTAATGCATTAATGAAACAGAGTTCAACATCAACAGATAATTGTTTGAAAACAAAAGAAATTACATCTTTGAAAATTCAAAATGAAGCAAAAGTCTTTCAGCTTGAGCTTTGTCACTTCAGATGGAGAACTCCTTAACGGAAGATTTTCATCTCGCCGTCTGGCATGAACCTCAGCACTCCAATGTCGATCAGATCTTGAATCTTGTTCTTCAAGGCCCAACAGTCGTCAGTGTCGTGTCCCGGGCTGTAGGAGTGGTAAACACAAAATGCATCGGGATGATAGTTAGGAGCGGAGGTATTTGGGTTCCGGATAGGATCCCTCAATTCAGTCAGATTGACCTCCAACAAACGCTCTAGAATCAGAGATTACGGTATGTCAGTCTCTGTGAACTGTCTTCCCGACGTTTCTTGTTTACGCCGATTACCCCGTTGATGCTGGAGAGGTTGTTGCTGGGCTTGGGACCCTGAAGAAAGCAAAGGAGCCTTCCCCTTGTCTTCTTGAGTGGATGAAGGCTGAGCGGTGACTTGCTCTTCAACCTCAGATGTTTGCCCCAGTTGGTTGTTTTGAAGCAGTTGGCGGACGAGAACTCTAAGTTCCTCTTGTCTTTGAGACAGGTCTTGGATGAGAGCCATCTGGCCCACCAACTGTCCCATCACTTGGATCCTCAATGTTGTCAAATCAAACTGCAGCTCCGCAAGCTGATCACTCCTGGCATTGCTTGAAGTCTCCTGGACCAAGCCCTTTGTGAGGAGAGCTTTCATTTCTTCCTGCCCCAGAGACAAGTTCAAGAACATTTCCTGCAGCTGAGCAGTCTGGTCCTGGATATCCTTGACAGTCCTCTCTAGAGCCATCTCTTACTGAAATAAACAGAATGAGAGTAAGGAAACCTGAAAAAAGGAAAAACTGTCAAGATGCAATGCATGATATGTGGATGCATGCTTTCAAGGATCTCTTGGGGTAAACACAAGAAAATGTTAGAGGTTGAACTTCAGTCTTTGATTGGAGACCTTTGTACCGGTGGATGTCTTTCCACGAGAATCAAGCTCACCATGTCAAGTGGGTCATAGCCCCTGATTCCAATTGTTGTACTTGATCTTTGGTTGGGGAACTTTGTGCCGGTAGATGTCTTTCCACGATAATCAAGCTCACCATGCCAAGTGGGTCATAGCCCCTAATTCAAGTTGTTGTACTTGATCTTTGGTTGGGGAACTTTGTGCCGGTGGATGTCTTTCCACGAGAATCAAGCTCACCATGTCAAGTGGGTCATAGCCCCTTATTCAAGTTGTTGTACTTGATCTTTGGTTGGCATTTGTTTAGAGGAGAAACCTCTTGCCCATTGGTAGACGTCTGGTTCAACGTAACCCTGCATCAAAAGAACCCTCGAGATCCTTGAAATGGTTATTTGAAAATGCTATGGTATGATGTTATGATGTTATGTACATGTATCCAAAAGCAAGTGAGTGTATATACAGGTAGTCATATTCACACAAAGCAAACAAGTCCTTAGGTTTGGGCTTGCATGGGGTTGTAGGTAAGTACCCTCCTGAAGTTAGTTGGCTTATCCTGTCCTGAAAATAGAAACCGGGTTCTAAGGAGCTCAATATCATTGGATTGTTTTCCGTGTTCATCATTTTGGTTTAGCCACTTAACTGGCGACCAAAATATTCCAAGAAAACAACCCTCAATGAGTGTAGTATCGAGTATCTACCAACTTCAGACTACACCAAAGTCGGTCATCTCACTACCCTTAAAAAGGCTAGGATGGTCAAGTAATGTTCTAAGAGTTTGTTAGTGCTTCGCGACATCACTCAGCGGTCCCGTACTCTCCTTGATTGAACTCAAGGGTTACCGGTACTCACAAATATATCACACTAACATAGCTTACTGCTTCAACCATGTCGATATACCCCGCACAGTTCCCTCACAGTTTTATTGCTATTTACCTAAAAAGGTGCCCCAAATCCGGGTGTAGGATTTACAACAAACCCAAACAAGGAACCAAAAAGTAAAGTAATCAAGGCAATCAAAGCAAGAATGTAAAGGTGATCTAAACCCTAAGGTAACCCCACTTTTGAATCATATCCCCAGCAGAGTCTCCAGTTCTGTGACACGGTGGGAGAACTGACTGGAGTTTTGCGTTTGTATTTGCACTTGTTCGGTTTAGCAAGAGTCGCCAGCGACTTTTTATTTTATCCTAAGGAAAGGTTAAAAAGCACAGGAAAAACCTTTTGAGATGTTTCTTGGGTTCGGGGGGTAGATTATGAAAAGGGAAGGTATTAGCACCCTTTTCATCCATGGTTATCCATGGGCTCTTAGTTACTTGGTTTTAGATCACTTGCCTTTGATTTTCAAATTGCTTGAAATTATGGTGTGTGTGTGTGTGTTTTGAAAATGTTTTGAAATAGACGCCTTTGTTTCGGCAACCATTGTAATGACTCGTGTTTGAGTATATACGAAGGTGTGTATCTTTTCGAAAAGATGTTTCAAATGCTTTTGAGAGTTTGTTTTGAAAGTGTTTGTGGAGTGTGGTTTTAAAAGTAGGCAAGGGTTTTTGCAAGTTGATCAAGTAACTAAGAGTTTTGTCTACCCCTAAGTTTACTCAAAGGTTTTTCTCATGTTTTAACCCTTTTTAACAATTTTGTTCCACCATTGTATTTGGTGGACAATCTTGCGTTTAGGATGTTTAACGGGACAGGCGCGGGTCATCGTATGGACCATGAATGCAATGATGCCAAGTGTCTTTGGCAATTTTGCTTGAAGGGACTATGATACTTTTGCTAGGCAACTTTCGAAAGCGTCATCGAGGGACTTATGATCATTTGAATTGTTTTGCCAAAGAAAATCGACGTGCAAGCATGGCCCATTTTGGAAGGCAACATGTGGGATTACCCTAGGGGTGCAAGTGTGATTGTGTATTGATTTCATGTATTTGTCTTGTATTAGGTTATCTAGCGTTTGATTTTATGTACATACGAACCCTAGGTCTAACCATGGTATAATTCAAAAGCGATAAATTACGGGAATTTAAAGTCTACGCTATTACAAAATAGTATCCGGCAGTGGGGGTACAAGTATACACATGGGGGATGAGACTTATAGGAGGATAGTATCCAAATAATTACAACCAAATCGAATCGAACGCAAATGTAAAATATAATGTATAGCAATGTATAAGAATAGCAAATGTATATGCATCAATGTATTCGTGTATTGTGTATGTGCGAGTGTATGTGTACATGTAATTTATTTATAAGTTGAGAAAAATGTTAATTTAATAAGAAAATTAAGTGCTTTGTTTATTTAATTCTTTTTGGATATTTGTTAATATGTACAAACAAAGGTTTTAAGAAAGGAAAACAAATGTTTATGTATTTTATTGTCTTTATGTATTAATGTTAGTGTATTTGTATTTAGTATTTTTATGTACAAAAATATTTTAGTTTTAAAAAAAAGAATATTCCTCCTAAAATCTATTTTTTATGTATTTTTCATAAATGTTTTATACAAAGTTTATATTTAAATAAAAAGGGTTTTAACAAAAGAAAAGAAAAAAAAGTTTTAAGTTCTACTTATTAATGTATTTTAGTATTTATGTATAAAGTTTTAATTAAAAGAAAAAAGGAATAAAGGAAAGTTTATTTTCTTATGTAAACTTAAAAAGTCTTAATAAACTAAAAATGTTTAAACCTAAAAAAAAGAGTCTAATTCTTACTTTAAATGTGATAAACAAAATTTAGTAAGATTAATGTGTTATTTATATTTTAGTTAAAATATTATTAAAAAAAAGAGTTAGGTTATAAAAATAAATGAAAATTTAGAAAAGATTAAGAAGGTTTTATTAATAGAAAAAGAAAAGAGGTTATGTGTGCCTGAAAGGGTTTTGGCCCAAACTGAAAAAAACAAGTGAATCAGAAGGCAAGTGGAAATGGGGGTGTTAATTGAAACCCATTTGGGCTTAGGTACGTCAAAGGGGCAAGGCCCAACCAGTTTGAGACAAATTGTTCTTAGGGTTTTGAAAATATTTGTTCATTTGGAGAAAGGCTTAGAGTTACAGCGCCGTTCGTCCTCTTTGCTTCCTTTTCATCTTCTCATGCCCAGCTTCTGAATAATCGTCCGTCCAAGGCCAATAAGCGGCGTCGGTCGTCCTCTTCCCTCCATTGGTCACTCAGCGACGTTCATACAAAGGTAATGGCTTTGTTCGTTTTTTGACAGTCTTTTAGGTTTTCCAATTTTTATTGATTTCTATTCTTTGCATGTCCTGATTCTTTATGATTATTGATTTCTTGTGAGGTACTTTAAGGAAAAGAAAGGGTTTTTTATACCTTTTGGAGGAGATGGAGGAGGAATGAAGTTGGAGGCGCTCAGGCGGCCAAGGAGGATGCTTGGTGATGACGTGCTTTGCTTGGAAACTTTGGTATCTTGTATTCGTCTTTTAGGTATACTTACTTTCAATGATGTTTTACCTGAGATGCCCTGTATATCTCTCTTCCTCTTCTTTTCTGGTTGCCTCGCCTTTTGTATGTTCTGAGATGATTGATATGTTGCCTCTGAATATGCTTGTTATGAAATGCTTTCTATCCTATGATGATTCCAAACTGAGGATTTATATTGCCTGTGTGCTTGACCCTATTGGCTTCTTTATCCTCTTCTTCTTGTTGCCTTCTACTGCTGTATGCTTGGATATACTGTATTATTGGCCCAATGATGAAACCTTTCTGAGGGTGCGTGATGGTTGCCTTGAAATGCCTAGAAGACATGTTATGGGCGTGAGGGCCTTGAGGCTTGATGCAGGTCTGGATTTGGTTCTTGTTTTGACAGACTTTTAGGCTTGCTTGGAGCAAGTTTAAGGCTTGGAAGTATGGCTGTTGTGAGGTCTTTTTGTTTTACTGGTTTAGGCTTGTGTTATATGAGTTGTGTGCTTTGAAAGGGCTTTAGTGCAGGTCTGGTTTAAGGTCTTGACAGTTCAGGCAGGTTTAGGCCTTTTTGAATTGTTTTTACAGTTGAGCTTGAGGCTAAGAGCTTTTTTGATGCAAGTTTTAGACAAATGAAGGCTTTTAATGGTTTTTGGGATGCCGTTCTGATTTGTAATGAGCTTGGTTGTTTTGTTTGGTTTTAGCAGGGTGGAGACTTGGGAATTATTACAGCTTTGTGAGGTTCTCCCTTTTGTTTATGTTGTATCTGCCTTCTGTGTACTGTGTTATTACAGTTTTGTTTTATATCTTTTCTTGTCTAAAGCCTGAGCCTTGTAAGCCTCCTTCTTCTTTTCTTTCTTTTCTCTCTCTCTAGTACAGATTACAGCATTATTATATTGCTTATGTACTAATTTCTGAAAAAGCAATGGCCTTTGGAAAGTGATGTCATCAAAACTTTTCTTGCAATAGTTGTTTTATTCTGCACACTTTTATCTCTTTCTCCAGCTTTCCTGCATCTTGTTGACAGTATTTTGTACTTTGATATCTTGAGATATCTTTTGGGCAGCTTGGACAGTTTTTGACAGCTCTTGTACCTTTTTGGCAGCTTGTGGATAGTTTCAAATTGTAACTTTCAGTTTTCCTTTTGGGTTAGGCCTAGCTCAGTTGGCCTTTTGATTATGCAGTATGTTGACAAATTTGAATTTGTGCAATTAAAACTTTTGTGCATTTCAATACTTTTTGCAAGCATTTTTCATCCCTCTTTGTGAACCGGGAGAAATCTCGTGATTTGCAAAGAGGGCAATCTGATTCCGGCCTATTGCTTTTAATGATGAATCCATTTTTTTATCTGTCTGTCTTTTAATTCTTTTATCTGCTTTGACTTTTCTTTCTTTTCTTTGTTTTGCAGATAAACAATCAAATGGAGCAAAAGAGGAGGCATTGGATAGAAGATGAAGACTTAGGAATTAGGATGAAATTTTATTTCAATTTTTAATCATTGTAATCATTATTAGAATACTTTGTAAATAAATAATTGTAACGAATAATTAAAGATGAAATAAAATCCAATCTTGATCAGTTAATTCTTCTTTCAATTCAATGTTCATTTAATTATTTGAATTTCTTAAATTAAAATAACTGGAAGTATCCAATTATTCTGACTTTAGAAAAATAATTAATAAACACTGTGGCCTTATCATTGAATCAATAATAAACACGACGCTTCCAATTAAATAATGCACAGTTAATCAAACCAATATTACTTTATTGTTATTATATGAACAAATGGATCGCATGGCACAGTTGGTAGCGTGGTATTGGGAGTTAGCATGAGGACCTGGTTTCGATCCCCAGGTCCCAAACTTTGTTCATATTATTTTGTTTCAGGAGATCAGGTACACTGCAGCCTCCAGCGTCCACCATGGGTCATTGAAATTCCACCATCAGATCCACCAGCAAGTTGGATCCAACGCTCAGGGAGCAAGAGGCCCACCGTACGCCTCAAGTCAACAGCCATACTGAATCATGCAAAGTCAAACGGGCTTGGATCATTTAGGCCCAAAATTTCAACAAGCATACCCCCATAATTGCTAGCAGGCCCATCATTATTTTCTTATTTCTTTTATTTTATTTAATTCTTTTAACATTTATTTTATTTATTCTTAATTCATAAATTAACTATTTTCCATAAAATCATAAAATCAATAATTCACAAAAAAAATCGGATTAGTTTTTTTATTATTATCAAAATTAATTTAATTTAGTTTAACTTAGGAAAATTGTAATTTATTTTCATAAATAAAATCAAATAGAAATTAGGTTAAAACTCTTGATTTAACTTTATTTTCTCTTTTTTCTCAAATAAATAAAAAAAATAGCTTTTTAGATAAATTAATTTATTTTTCTTAATTTAAAATTAATTAGAACTCAGATTTTCTTTTTAATTTATTTGTTTCTTTATTTTCTTACATAACAAAAAAACTTTTTTAGTCAATCGTCAATAGGTTTAGTCAAGGGTCAAAACCCTAATCGTCTCGTATGTGATTCATCGCGCGTGTGGTATTTATTTTGCCAATATATTTGTAACTGTTCATGGTTTGTAATAATTTAATCTAGGGCTTTTTACTTATCGTTTTTTCCCGGGTTTTTGGCTATGTAATTAATCCCCCTCCCCAAAGCCTTGTAATTGCGTAGATTTATTTTCTCGCATTTTTAATTCTCGTAAATATTTGACTGTTTAGATGTATGCTAATAGGATTGTATGGCAAGAATGCATGACAAATTAATACAGTTAGAAAACCTTATGTGCAAAGACTAAATAACTGAAAACAGATCACTCGCACATATCACTCTTAGGGTATACTCTCACTTCGGTTTCCTTCGGTAAGCGATCATTAAGTATAGGGTGTCTTAGTGGTTTCCCTCCTGTCTAAAAATTTCAAATTTCTCACTCAAATGTTGCCTCGGAAATGTTTCCTCAGAAATATTGCCTCGAATATGATCTTAAGACTCTAGGGTTACTACTAAGGTGTCCTAACATTGCTTTAGTGATTGTACGTCCCTTTCGAATTGACCCTTACAATTCCAACGAAGGTGCTACCTATTTCTCAATAGTAGGATGGTGCTGTCTAAAGGAAACGAGAATAGAAACAATCTTTTTTCGAGTAGTTAGATGCTAGTAGGTACTTGCTCAAATCAAAGCTTTTCACACTTACACATTTGAAAACAATTTTCAAAACAACTCCGTCACACCTTTGAGGACATATACAAGGGTTATCACGAAGCAAAAAAATTTCAAAGCAAAGCACATACACAAGCAATTTTAAAAAAGATGAGCAAGTATCTAAGAGCCCATGGAAAACCATGGATAGAAAGGATTCTAACACCTTCCCTCTCTATAATCTACCCCCCGTACTAGAAACGTCTTGAAAAGGGATTTTTTTCTGTACTTTTTTCCTTTCCAATTGGATGAAATAAAATTCTTGGCAACTCTTGCTTACCGCGACATTTTGCGAGCGAAAAACGCAAATCGCAAACCAGCGTCAAAAATTCAGTTCTGCCACCGTATCACAGAACCCTTTGGAGTGAATGTGATAACTTTGGCATCAAGGAGTTCTTGGGCGTTGTTTTTTAGTGCCCTTCAATTCTCAATTGTGTGGCCTGTAGCCCCTGAATGGAATTCGCAATGAAAATAAATGTCATACCCCCGTGGGAGAGGATTTGGTGTTGGACCGAGTTCACACAATTGAACCAACTGATTGGAAAGCAATTGAGGGAGGTGTTAAGCACAAGACAAAGGTATTGCATCCACCATTCTTTCAATAACTTTCTTCCTCTTTCGTCCTCATTTCCCCTGTGGTTGTTGATTCAGCAGAAAAGGACCAGATCATACTTGTTAAACATACAATTATCTCTCTATGTACTTCTCTTGATGATGGATTGACTAATGCTGAGCCACCCAAGGTTGTTGATCCGAAATTGTTGCATATGCTCAAGAAACATATTGATTAGGATGAACAACCGATGTTTGACGGTGCATAGCTTGATCTTGATGACGGGTCGAGGTTTTCCCTTTTTCGATTGTAGTACTAGTCTCTCCTTATTTCTTCTTGAGAAGGCCAAAGAAAGGTTTCTTGTTACTTCCACTGATAGCGCTAGATGTACCCTAAATTTTTCTTGACTTGAGGCCATCTTCAATACATTCCCCAATGGTAACCAAGTCCAAAAAAAAAGTCGAAATACTACCAAGTATGTGTTTGAGATATGGGTCTTCTAAATTTCCCACAACAAATAAGTCAATTCAAGATACAAGAGAAGAGATTGAACCCTTGCAGCCAATTCACGCCAACTTTGGGTGTACTCTTTAAACGACTCTTCAGATTTCGATATCATCCCTTGAAGCTGAGTGCGACTAGGAGCCATGGCAGTATTATAATGGTAATGTTTTAAAAAGGTGTTAGCAAGTTCTCCCCAAGTACTGACATGAGTTCTTTCTAGTTGAATTCACACGTCCAATGGTGCCCCGGTCAAGCTATCCTGAAAGAAGTTCATGAGTAAAGGTTCATTTTCAGCATAAGCCGCCATTTTACGACAGTAGGAATGAAGATGAGTCTCTGGGCAGTAGGTGCCTTTGTATTTGTCAAAATCAGGAACCTTGAATTTGGGAGGGATACCTACCCCAAGCACGAGACACATTGCAACATTATTGAATCCCAAAGTCTTGATACCCTTTGTGGCTTTGAGACGCTCTTCAAGAGCACAATACATCTTTGCAGTTTAAGAAACTCCAGCAGAAAGATTCACTTGGGGTTCATCAAGATCAATGACATTGTGATGATTATCAACATCATTCTGAAGAGCTCCAGTAGGGGTCTCAACATTCGCATTATCATTCCTTCCATTTGCAAAAGTGGAGGGAGCAGTAGTAGCAAGCTTGGCAACACTTTGATGTAACTCTTCTTCACCATTGATAACAGCATGAAGGGTTTCCATAAGATAATCCATGCGAGTTCCCATGGTGCCTATATCTCGGCGGAGAGAATTTTGATTCTCTTCAAAAATATCCACAAGTCTTCGCTGGTTGCTTCTTGTACGGTAAGGATGTAGAGAAGTCGTCTTTGTTGTTCACTAAAGTTTTATGGAAAAGGGACCCTAAGTTTTTTTTGGTGTGAATAATGAACGCATGATAGTATGAATGAATGTTTCATTTCTGAGGAAATCCAAAGTCTCGCCTTCCCTTTTATTTTTTATTTATTTATTTTTTTCATTTTTGAAGAGATCGACCAATGAGACTTGTCTTTGGAATTCCTTATGAAATGTATATACATGATGGTATGATGTCATGGTAAGTTATGACATGAGATTTCAGCTCCACATATTCTGGATAACCACTGTGTAGTCCTTTGCATAAACTGAAGGTAATAGGATCAAAAGTCTGATGTCACAGGCATGGAGTCGAAGTAACCACCCATAAGGTATGTACTAGGAGTTCATCACCTGCCAGACAAGGTTCTAGGGAAACCTCAGAGTCTACGCTCTTCCTTTAGATATTACTGATGTCTCGATTACTCGGTAATCAGTAATATTCGCAAAAAAAACTCGTCCGAGTGTAGCATCGCGTGACAACTATTTCCAGATTACTCTGTTATAGTCTCCACACTAAACCTAAAAAGGACAGGATGGGTTGATGGTTCTACGACTCTCGGCTTCTCTGGTTCGTAGGTCGAAAGCAACAATGTATTCCCAATTACTCGGTAAACAATGCTACTTTCAAGGGGACCTCCACTGAGTGGGGGATTTTCATGCCTCCTTTTTCGGGATTACTCCCTCAAAGTTAGCATGACTATACCTCCCGTCCTAATCCTAGGTGTAACCCAAGTCCAGGTATATGACTTATCAAATGTAATTACCCAACCCCGTATTACAAAAGAAACAACATATCCAAAATATGTGAGTAGCAACAATATAATACAATATTTACAAAAGAATACAGTAAAACAATAAAGAAATAAAACCGAAAATCAAATAAAGCAAATAAATAAACACCCAAAGATACAAATAAACAAAACTAGGAGAGACTCACAAAATAAGTTCCCAGCAGAGTCTCCAGCTGAAGCTACCGGCAAAAAACACAGAGCCTCCACCGAACTTTATTTATCTCGAAGGAAGGGGAAATATCGAGAAAACCACAAGAGGATTGATAAGATGGTTCTGCAACCAAGAGAAAGGGTACGGAAGTCGGTTATGCAAGAGAAAGGTATTATCACCCCTCACATCCGTTATACTCAACGTGGTCCATTTTGTTTGTTTGCTTCTAAAGGTGTGTTTATCTATGACTATACTTACTAAGGGGAAAGAAAATGATTTTTTATTAGGGTGTTCGTGAGGGTCTCGCAAACCTTTGTCTATATATCTAGTGAAGGAATCAAAACACCGTAGTTCCTCTAGAAAATGTTGGTTTGTTGGTGTTTTTTAGTGGGCGATGTTAATGCATGCATTCTAGCAATAGGCATGGCTTGTATCGCGATTGAATGGAGATAACATGCCCTTTGGGGGAGTTTTGATTGGTTGAGTGTTTTGCAAGTTTTAAAATGAAATTTAATAATGATTAAATGTTTTTGGATTTTTGATTTGTGAATGAGAAGTTTTAATTACAAAAGAAGAAAAAGATTTAAGAGGGAGACTGGAAAAACCCTAATGTTGTCATGCATGGGTTCCAACCTAAGGTCTAATTAGTTTGCATCTTAAAGAAGAGGAAAATATCATCCTAAGGGAGCATGTTATAAGCACAAAGTAAAAGGAGAAAATGTTGGTGAAGAGTGATCATGCATGGTGGCCATGGAAAAAGTGACGACAAAATGAGTAGTATCTTGAAAGGCGTAAATGGAATGCTTGGTGTATGGCAATTGAATCAGGTTATGATTAACCAAGGGGTGCACTTGATTAATCTCGTGATAGTAGGTGGTCCTACCCTCGACCATGAGACCCTTTGTGCATGGAAACACTTGGTATATAAACCTAAGTGGTTGATTTGGGTTATGGTTAACCAAGGGCAAGACTTGAGTAACCTCGTGAGAATGGCCATGCCCAAATTCAACTATGAGACCCTTTAAGAATATTCTTTGTATGTAAACCAAGGGGAGAAAAGTTGCTTCAATGTACAAGATGAAAATCAAAAGCCCATACAAGGTGGCCATGTGCACGCTCCTAGAAAGTGGGACTAGCGTGGCACTAGTATTCTAAATGACCAATTAAAACAATCGATCAAATAGTTGTTACTGTAGAAAAGCCCATGACCAAACAATGAAATATGTGCAAGTGTGCATTTGTAAGTGGATACCTGCTCATTGATGATGTTCCCAAAAGGAGGCCATGTGTTCTAATTGAATGACATATGCATAATTAAGCAACAATTAAAACATAAAAAAAAGTAAACCCTAAGCTATTACAATCATATGGGGATGGGGTACAAGTTTATGAATAGGGATGAAAGCAATTGAAACCTAATTACTATTACCACCAAATCGAATAAAATTCTAAAAATCAAAGTTTTTGGAGTTTAGGATGACACGGGCCGTGTCCTATGACACAGGAACCCATGTCAGGCCCCTATAATAAATCTAGCCGTGTTTTTTCTGTCCCTAATGAGCTAATACGGGTCGTGTCCTATCACACGGGCACCCGTGTCAGCACTCTGTCCTCCATTTTTGTTAGGCTTTAAATCCCAGTAATACTGACACGGGTCGTGTCCTATGACACAGGCACCCGTGTCAGCACCATATCTTGCATTTTTGCAAGCTTCTTGTTCCAGTAGATCTGACACTAGTTGTGTCCTGTGACACAATCACTCGTTTCAGCACCCTGTCCTTAATTTTTGTTAGGTTTTCAAACAGCAAAGTTGACACGGGCCGTGTCATGTGACACGGGTACCCGTGTTATCCCCATGTCTTGTATTTTTTCACTAAGTTTGCTTCTTTTGATCTATCATTTGTTATATATTTTTTGAACATAAATAGTGAAATTCTGGCACAGCAAACTCAAATGTCCTACAAGGATGTCGAGACATCTGATCTGAGATAAACACACAAGCAAGATAAAACAGTACTAAAAAGATAAAGAACACACCAGAATTGTTTACCCAGTTCATTTTACAACAACACCTACTCTAGGGGAAACCAAGCCAGGAATGAAGTCCACTATCAGTAGTATCAATTTGCAGACCCTACAGCCAACACACCCATTGACGATCCACTCACATTATCACTACCCAATGACCCTTCTATCCAGGTCCTCCCTAGATATGGAATATCCCCATCCCACTTCCAATCATCACAATGATGTCTAGCATTCAACATCTCAGTCACTGCATAGACGGCCCTTCACAAAGATTCAGATCACACAGATAAACAGTTTGGAAGACATACTTCTATGACTACCTAGTTAAGTATCTAAGCCAAACTCCACTGTTTTTTAGCTTTTCTCCTAACACATCCTTGAGTTGATTTAGAGCTTCCTCCAGGAACAATGCATCTCTTACCTACAGGCTTCGAGATGAACATGGTAACGTTCCCACAACTCGGGAGTTTTACCTTGACAAAACCCTTAGAATTCTACATCTTGAGCCGTATATTTACTAGGTTACAAATCCTTCTAATTATAATATGTTACCCAACATGTTTTGGGCTTTCAATCATAGCATATCACCTGTAACAAACTACAGAAACTTATGCCCCAAGAGAGGTCTTCGATCTTTTCTTTCCAAAATAATCTCCTTATTTAGAAAGTCTTCATTCTCCTTGATTTCTGATTTAATTTTCTAGACCTTTAAATATGGGCCACATAGGATGCATAATATTCTCCTGAATATTCGGCTTATGTTAAGAACAAACTGAATCTCATTAATCCAGCTCAGCAGGCGTGATGTAAAGACATCTTCTTTGACATGTTGTTCCAGTTGTTGGAAAGGTTCAACAAAACATGTTCTGACATTATAATAGGACTTCCTGTTGTACCTGTTCTTCTTAACAAGTTTATACATCCTGTTCTACATTACATTATTGCTGCCATTATTTTTTTTACAAAATTAAGCCAATTCTAAAACAAGAGAACTAACAATCTCCCCCTTTGGCAAATTTTGGATAAAACAAATAATCTAAAAACAATTGTAATCTAGGTGATTACAACCATTCATAAGCTACTGCATACAACAATATATCTTCAGTTGAAAATGATGTCTCAACATCCTGTTAAACATCTACTTTGCAGCACCCTGAAGAACTCAATTGCATCAGCACCAACGAATATCAATTTCAGGATAAAAGGAAGGAAAGTCCTGAAGTTTGGTTGATGCACACGAGGAAGAAGATAGCAGAAGACTTATACTCCTCCTCAATGCTGGAACATCTTCTAAACATAGAAGACCAATGGTGGAATAAGAGAACTCTCAATAACTCCTTAAGATCAAATCAACCACCAACCCCGATTACTCAGAACACATGTCACAACTGTATTATAACTCAAATCACAAGTCACAAACATATGTCACAGAAATAATAACTACTTGACATCTTAATTTTACACCTGTGAACATTAATAGTAACCATTTTTAGGAAGCAGAAACAGCATATGAGCTGAGCTAATTCACCTTTCTCCCCCTTTATAGCCAAAACTTGGCAACGGAGACCTTCATAATACCAGACCCAAGCACAGCTTACCCAAACTCGAATAAAAGCCATAATAATTATGGAATCAAGAAGCTCACGAGGTTACAGAGATGTGGAGAACTCTCTATAAATAACTGGGAATTTTACTTGGAAAATAACGATCCTAGATTGTAGCACCAATCTTACTAAAAAGGAAAGGATATTTGAGGAGAAAACTTTAAGTATAATACGCACCGTCCATAATGACTTTGAATGCTAAAGCTACTTCCTGTACATACACATGCATAGTCAGACAAATTTTACTCCCTCTGTTTACAGCCACGTGTTTGAACACATAGGACACTCCATCCTATGTTGACCATGCAGGAACATGTCCTGTATAATTACCTAACACTTAGTCAGACATTGTCTTCTTATTTCAGTGATCAACACATCTTCTCCCACCAATCAGGGATGCTTCACCGGATTATCCACCAGTTCATACTGGATTCTAAGTGTTCTTCTTTCACTTAGACTTAGTGACATATACTAAGATATCAAAATATCACATTTGTGACACCTCTTCATAATATAGACCCTTAAGGAGTCTTTTTGAAATCTATAGAGAAAAATAAATTCTCCCATACTTCCCATTAAAATTTTAAGAGATATGTGAACTTCTGATCTTCACCAAGCTTCTCATAGAAACAACCATTTCTTATTAAGTTTATCCATGACTTCATAATGTCACAACATGTAGTTTCGACATCATTTCCTCATAGAACCTTTACAAAAATGAATAGTATTTTGGCTTGATAATACTTGTGTCATTGCAACAACAATTTACAGATATCCACATGACTCCGTTTGTCATGAGTAACTAATGCTCCAGCTGAAGATGAAGACTAGATGAGAAACTTCAGCACTTCTTGCATATTCTGAACATTGACTCCCTCAGTAGAGTCATAACAGAGTCAAATATTCTCATTCCTTGAGAATTCTTCCAGGAACCCTAACTTCTTCATAACACAAGGATACATTTGATCATTGTCTTATCATAACCACACTCTGTATCATGACCTTTTGAATAGGTAATATGTCATGCATACTAGTTGTGAAGTCACTCACGAACTCCAAAAACTCTTAGTTTCTCCACATCACCAACTTTTTTCTGAAGTGATTTGCAGCAAAAATACCCCTTAAGTATCTGTTAGCAGCCTTCTGCCTTTATATCCACTAGTAGTTGCTGATACTAGTGTAGTCTTTAACAAAATAGTCTTGCATTTATAAAGCATGCTATTGTAGACAAGATTAGACTCTCCATAGTCATAAATGCCATATCTCACAATAATGCTTAAGCATCCAACTTCACATGAACAACCTCAAGCATTAAACAAAACAACCATCAACAATCATGTTGTTAAGACATCATGTGGTACATCAAGTTCATAATACAAAACATAATCAAACTGGTTCTCAATCATTTAATGAACTCATTATGCATAGAAATCCTTTAAGAAGCTCCCATTAGAACATACAGCCGGTGCACAGGTTCCTGTATGTTTTACATTCTAGTTTGCAGTAATGGCTTTGCACACCTGATTATCAGTCACATCCAACACACAATAATTGTCTTCAGACCTGCCCAGATAACTATTGATGACAACAAGGGGAAATTCAACATAAACATTTTCCTATATCCCTTACTTCTATGATCATCACAAGACAACAAAAGAAATCATCTCCATAATCTCTTTGAACTCCAGTGCACCTGCTCCCTATTCTATTTCAAGGGAAATTCTTCTTTGAAACATATATTTCCACTTTTCAGCATTCCCAATAGAATGGAGGGAAATGTTGTCAACAGGAGCATCAGGCACCCTGACAGAAGGTTTTTTGCTTGCAGACTTCTTCAAAGAAGAGATGTCCTGGACATCATCCTCATCATCATATGAGGAGCTATCAGGTCTAACTTTTCTTTTGTTGAAGGGAGGAACTGCTTTACTCCAGGGCTCTGGGGGACTATACATAGTCTTCTTCTTGATACTCTTGGCATAGGATGTGACATCTCCTAACCATCAGCAGAATAGTCTTCTTGATCCCATTCACTGATGAGAGAAAGAAAAAATCTCGCATAACCAACACATCCTCTTGGAGAAGGATGGTATACTCTAGCAACATTTGGCTAGAGTCTTCAGAGACTCAAAAGGACATAAGAAACTACATCTTGCACCAACATGTCTCAGCATGTTATCCAACATCATCTTCATTGTATGACAATAACTTTATAAGACTGAACATCACAAGCTCCAAACAAACCAATTGGTCCACTGACTCCTCCTGTTATGGACAATCAAAACTTCATTATGGAGAAAACACAACATTAAACACCCACTAGTTCACTGGGAATAACCCTAAGTACAAGGACACATGATTCACGCCCTTGCACCTCCACACATATTGTCATGACTCTTTGGATGGATAAGATGTCATGCACCTATAGTATGAAATCAACTTCCAACCATTTCTTAGTGTGCTTAAAAGCGTTACTAAGATTCAGACTCTCCAACAGAAGGAATACTCCTTAACTGATGTGCTGATTAAATCATCCTTCTGCAAATTACTAGTATTTACTGACACTAGTAAGGTCTTCAAACCAATATAGTAGTTATACATTACTTGAGTATACTTCTCCTTCAATCAGAATCTCCTTATTCAACACCATAGACAGAACTGCCACTAATGCGTGTGGAATTTGAATATTGAGATTCATAGTTCCAAGTATCTTTAATAAACTATCATAAAAATGATGTTCCAACATCATTTGAGACATCAGCAACATTACCACGGAGCTTATCTGCTTTGGTTATAGAAACGTCATCCAAGGGACTTATTTCCATCCATTCCCTTTAACAAACTACCCATTCTCACAAGAGGATCTCACATGGTCTCATATTCAGATTAACCACACAACATAAATATTCTCTCACTATATATTATAGTAAGTTTCTCACACTAGGTAAAACTGGCAGCTTTCTTCTTCACACCTGTGATACTTCTTGAATCTTTGACAGGACATCCAATCATGGCAGCCAAAACATTCCAGGTTAGGTTAGTGACTTGACCTTAAGCTCAACCCTTGGAGAAAATTGAGTATACTAGCTTCTCCTAACTAGAACCACATAGACCCAACAGGGGCATAGACAGCTACACCTAGTAGCCACAGGTCACAACATGTTGCATGTAATCTTCACAAAATTGAATTACACACAAGTTCCATAAATACTACAACAATAACCATAGATAAGTTCTAAGCTCCCCCTATCATGGTCAAACAAGGCTTCTGCTAAGGATGAACGCTTGGACACCAAGAGACTTCACGCACTCACTGAAACATATCAATAACTCATCATGAATATGATATACCAACTCCAGGTCTTCAAACTTTTACAAGGTCATGTCCGATACATGGCCCTACATAACTATGCAAATATCTATACCTCTTTGGATAGCCAAGATATCGTGAACACATACTTGGACATCATACAAACACAAACCCTCAAATAGCTTATTTTAAACATACTTGCAACAGAGGAAAACCACCTTCTTCATATTCCTTTGCTGGTACTAGTGAAGTCTTCAACATAGTAGTTATCCAGTCACAAAGCATACTAATAAGGACAGGATCAGGATCTACATCTTCTAATCCACAAAGTTGGAACTCCTTCTTTTGACAACCATGTTGATCCTCAATCTTCCATAATCTTAATCCCAAACCTTCCTCTATAAAATGATGTTAAAACATCATTTAGGACATCAACCTTTCTTCACAGATCCCAATAATTTAGTTTTTTATTTACCAACCAAAGAGATTATTACGCTTGATAGTCTTTTTAGGAGAAGATCACAAAATATTACATCTTCTGTGACTCATTCAGGTTGATACATCCACCAGTTCACCATAGAGAGAAATAAACTCTCAACAATATCTGAATCATCAGTTCAGATAATAGATTTGCATCCATACCTCAGATAAGTACTCAACTCTCCATAATGTATTTGTCATCATAGGAAAAACTTCCTCACACAACTGCAAATGATACTCCTTTTCAATAGATATTATACCACTTGAACTAACATCCTTCATCATTCAACATACGAGGATCCTTTCAACATTCCATACTTGGTTAGAGACTGGTCTTTAGTTTTATGATGATCAAACATTCCAACTTTGAACTCCACAATACTCACCTTTTGATCTACACAACAACTTCCTTTTAGAGGGAACACACACCTAGAGATGATGTCCCGACATTAGATACGACATCATTCATTCTTACTGTGGTTTTTAGGGGTAACCTCCATAGTAACTTATAATCAGCTCTTGTGGGGGTTAACACAAGGAAACAAACCAACAGTAACTGGTCAATCTTCATGATTATACTATCAACATATGTAGGGGATTGCACGAGCCTCATCTCAATAAGCTTTTCTTTAGACCTCATATCTGACTTTGAGATGATGGATGCCATTGTCTTTACTTTTCAAAAGCATTTTGTCCCTTGGTTCTTCAAAAACAACGCCCTTAAGATTTTAACATCTTCAAATATATCATGACATTTTATCTGATATTATATCAACCCTTGACAAGGGGATCTTTTCCAACAACTTCTGAGGGTACACAAAGAGAATCACCAATTATCTTCCTTAAGGACAATTAAAGCAATACTCAGAAGCATCAAACATTGTGGTCGGATCATAAAACTCCTCTTCAAACATAATCTATTCTATGGCCACAAACAGGATTCCATGAGTCTAGTTCCTTTGATCATACAGATCTTCCAGATACTAGCTCATCTCATATACATAAAGGGTCTGGTGTAGATTCCTTTATGAGTTCTTCTCAAGAGTATGGAGCTCACATGTAGTAGATAGACTGTTGATTTTGTCCTAATCAACCTCCACAAACTAGATGCCTCCTCTTCCAGATCTGGAGTAGGTTCCAAACCAAAAAGTATTCATAACATTTTTGTTCAGCACCTAAAGCATCTGTTTTTCAACTGGTAGCTACATGCCTACTGAAATAATGTTCTAACATCCCATAGAACATTAGTTCCTTCTTCTTGGAACACACCATCCTTGACTGTCTTCAAGGTATATATGTAGATGTATATGAGCATCATTGGTCAAACAATATTATTGATAAATGTCTTTATGAGTGGACTCAAGTATCTTTGACACTTTTAAAATGATTGAAAATGTCAGCATATATTTTGTTGAGGGTGACAACCCTAGTATCCTTCCCATACTTTATGATTTATATCAGAAACCATGCAGCAGAATATAATGAACTCCTAAACAATATTCAAACACAATGCTTAAACCATTATCCAAGTACAAGCATGGAAACCTAGGATAAACTCTACATACAGCAGCTTCCCACTAAGCTGTAGGCCAGTCAGGAACAATACCTGTCACATATAACCAATGATCCTTGCCAAGCGATCATCCATACAGTAGTATGAATTGTCCAAGTTCATGCCTCTTTTCAGTAAATATTTTCTTCCTTGCCCATGACCAGAAAGTACCTTCCCAGGATCTCACCTAGAGCAGAATAGGATGCCAGCTCTAATACCAATTGAAATTCTGGCACAGCAGACTCAGATGTCATACAAGGATATCGAGACATCTGATATGACATAAACACACCGGAAAGATAAAACAGTACTAAAAATATAAATAACACACCAGAATTGTTTACCCAGTTCAGTGTACAACAACATCTACTCTAGGGGCAACCAAGACAGGAATGAAATCCACTATTAGTAGTATCAATTTGCAGACCCTACAACCAACACACCCATTGTCGATATACGCACTTAATCACTAACCAATGACCCTTCTACCTAGGTCCTCCCTAGATATGGAATATCCCCATCCCACTTCCAATCATCACAATGATGTATATCAGTCAACATCTCAGTCACTGCATAGACGAACCTTCACCAAGATTCTGATCACAAAGATAAAAAGTTTAGAAGACATACTTCCATGACTACCTAGCTAAGTCTCTAAGCAAAACTCTACAATTTTTTAGCTTTACTCCTAACACATCCTGGAGTTTCTTTAAAGCTTCTTCCAGGAACAATGCATCTCTTACCTACAGGATTCGAGATAAACATGGTAACCTTCCCATAACCTGAGAGGTTTACCTTGACAAAACCCTTAGTATTCTACATCTTGAGCCATATATTTTCTAGGTTACAAACCCTTATATTTATAATCTGTTACCCAACTGGTTTTGGGATTTCAATTACAGCAAATCAGCTGTAACATACTGCAGAAACTTCTGCCTCAAGAAAGGTCTTCAATCTTTTCTTTCCTAAATAATCTCCTTATTTAGAAAGGCTTCATTCTCCTTGATTATTCATTAAATTTGTTAGACCTTTAAATATGCTCCACATAGGATGCATAATATTCTCCTGAATATTATGCTTATGTTAAGAACAAACTGAATCTCATTAACCCAACTCATCAGGCACGATGTCAAGACATCTTCTTTGATATGTTGTTCCAGTTGTTGAAAAGGTTGAACACAACATGTTCTGACATTGTAATAAGACTTCTTGTTGTACTTGTTCTTCTTAGAAAGTTTATACATCCTATTCTACATTACATTATTGTTGCTATTATTTATTTTACAAAAATTAAGCCAATTCTATACAAGAGAACTAAAAAAAAGAAAATGATGTATGGATAAAGATATCATAGTTTTGAAAAAGTATACCTCTCAAAGTGAAAACTTTGAAACACGTACGAGTGTCTTTAGGCGCAAAGTGGTTATTGGCCAAGCTCCTTTGAACCTTCTTGAAGTTGCTCCAAACCTTTCTCTAGGCCACAAAGTTCCCGAACCGCTCCAACTCAGTCAAGTTGCAAAATACTGTTTTTGTTTGTGTTTGGAAGGTGATGATAATGGTATTACAAAAATTGTTCTTGTGTTTGAATAATCTCTATGTGTTGTATATGAAGTGTTTGTATATTTGGTTTAGGGTAATGCTTGTAAGGTTGAAAAATAGGTTGAGGGTTTTTCTGTTTCTCTGTTTTAGTTTGGTTGCTGCTGATTTTTATTTGTCGCTGCTAACAGTTCTATGGTTGTTGGTGTTTTATGGTTCCGAATAGTTTTATGGTTCAAAACAGTTTTATGGTTGCTATTGATTTTACTTCTCTCTTTCACACTATTTTTTATCTCCTTTCACACTATTTTTCTCTCTCTTTCTCTGTTGTTTTTCTCTCTTTCTTTTCACAAAAACCTCTCCCCTTTTTTCTGCTGTTTTTCTACTCTTTTATCAGATGAGAAGTGGAAATTGGGGGGAAATGTTGGTGAGATTTTAAAAACTTTTGACATGTTGTTTCACTACTTTTTCATTACAGATTTGGGTGACTTCTATTTTGTGTAATGTTTGGCATTTGTTGGCAGCATTTTGGACAGTTTTAGCAGGATATCTTTGTAGGTTTTTGGACTGTTATGCATGGACTATTTTTGTGTAGGAACAACAAGTTTTGGACTGATATGCTTGGACTGTTTTTGTGTAGGTTTTGGAGTTGAGTGGGCAAGTTTATGGACTGGTATGCAGCAGAATGGACAACAACTGTTTTGGAGAGTTTTGTGGGGCTGGTTGGTGAAAACTTTGGGCTTTATACATCATCAAACTTATGCAGGTTTTGATAGTTTGGACAGGTTTCTTGACATGTTATA
This sequence comes from Vicia faba, assembly GCA_948472305.1. Taxonomy (NCBI): domain Eukaryota; kingdom Viridiplantae; phylum Streptophyta; class Magnoliopsida; order Fabales; family Fabaceae; genus Vicia; species Vicia faba. The sequence continues at coordinate 1,218,101,336 of OX451741.1, read as the reverse complement.
TTTGGACAGTTTGGAGTGGTTTTGGGCCTGATATATTTGGACAGTTTGAATTTGTAATGAGAAATTCCTTTGTATGGTTTCAAATGGTCATGGCATAAATCCAAAAATAATTCCAAGATAATAAATAGTGAGTTGAATCTTGAACATAGTTACTTATGATGTAAGGAATTGGTGACTTATGAACCAAAGACATTGTATGAAATACCAATTTCCATTATTTCCAATTTGCAATCCAAATCCAAGTTTTCTTTCTCTTCCAATTTCTAATCTTCATGACAAATTCAAACCACTTTGAAAATGATAGATGCCATCTTAGTTCAAAATTTAGTCCCTCAAGAAACTCCTCAGAGAAAAGTTTAACTGGTATGAGAATAATTCCTTGGTTTCACCCCTTAAATCTCTTGATAAGAAACTGACTTGTAGAAGAGATAAAGCTCAATGTGAACTTGAAAAAAGAATCCTAGTTTCCTTAACATTCAAATGATGAACACTACAAGCTCAAACCAAAAACCCTAATCCACTAATCCTCAGCTTTAAGAACTAAAACCACTGCTCTTAAGGTAACTTGAGAAAACCTCCAAAATCCTAATTCACCACTTCAGTTCTTGAAAAACTAGAAGAACCAGAAAGAAATAGACTTTACTGAATATAAACACCTCAAAACACTGTGAAACTCTAATATTGCACAACCACTGAACTCTTGGACCTCAGGTGTCTTTATTCAATGAAATGCATTATATGCAAAGGAACTAGTGAAGATGGTGTAGATGAAATGCGAAATCTAAGCCAGACAAAAGTAAAAGGTAGGACAAATTTGGGGTATGACAAGATAGGAATGCAAAAATATGTGCAAAATGATGCATGATATGCAATGCATATAATTTATTGTGTTTATTTAAGGGACTCAAATAATTATAAACAATTGCAAATATTGAAGTATTAACACGTTTGGAAATAATGAAAAATCTCATTTTAATAATAACTTTGGAATGGACTACAACTTTTAGTACAAGTTTCAATAATCCTAAGTACAAGAGAATAAAGATAGAATTTAAAAATCCTAAGGAGCCAGAGATGGTGAAGATCTCTCAACACACTGACGCTTTCCCTTGAGTCTTGCAATATGACCCTTCAACTACTTGTTCTCTTCAGCATACTTGTCGACGACTTCTTTCCATCTACCAGAATCAAAAAATGGGTGATCAGGACCTGGCTGAGCTCTAGAGGAAAATAAACTCTCTTTCTTCTCCATCATCTCTAAAACATGACTCTGAAGAATCTCAATCAAGTCATCCTTCTCTTTTAATTCTGTTGAATAAGGCATCTCCAAAGTCTGGTACTTGTTTTTCCATGCTTTCTTCTCTTACTGCATCATAACCAAGGCAAGCTGATGTTCTTCCACATCATCTAAGAGATAAGGAGTAGTCATCATAAACATATAAGATATAGTTTCCTCACGATAATAAGGCATCTTCATCTAAATGACCCTTGCTTGTACCCACCAGAGATTAGGCTCTAAGGAAAAAACCCATCTTGGTCCCAAATCATAGGAAGGGTAGAAAAGATCATAATGGAATTAACATCCACAAATTTGTCAATGTTAGGAAACAAGAACAACCCATAAGCAAGCAAAGCAAATATAGCCTCAAAAGCAGTTGTACTCTTCATCTTGGCGAAGTAACGAGCTTTCTCCAATTGAAACTGAGCAGGTAAACCTCTTATTCCTCCTTTGGTAGTAATGTTAGCCTCAATCTCAGACTTCCTCAAGTGAGTTATGGTGGCAATCTCATGAGACTTGGGCTCTCCTTCTAAGTCAGTAAAAGTAACACAAATAGTAATAGGTAAAGCAAGTAAGTAAGTAAGAATACTCCTCCAATGTGGGCATCAGCTGATAATCAGGAAAAGTAAATCATAGGTATAACATATTATACAACTGTACAAATGTAGAAAGAATACCCTCTTTTATCTTGATCTTCATAAGAAGCACAATGGCTCCACACTTCTTTCGGAAACCAGTAGGACTCGCAATCTCAGGAATCAAACTCATCAGTTCCTCTATCTTAGGATCCTTGAAACTATACTTCCCAGTGTTTCTCCTTTCAAAATCCATGGTCAAAAAATTACCTGAGATATTTGTAAAAGTCAACCTTAAGTTACTTTAAAAACCATTTAAAGAATGCTCATGGGTGCATGAATGCATGATGATGAAACAATCACACACAAGATCACAAACATGGGGTTTATAGGTTCGACGTCATGAGCATGGAGTCAAAGGTACTACCCACAAGGTAAGGACTAAAGGTTTATCACCTACCGAACAAGGTTCTAAGGAAATCCTAGAGTCTAAATTCTTCCTTTGGATATTAATAACGTCTTAATTAGCTCGGTAATTAGAAATATTCTCAGGAAAAACTCGTCTGAGTGAAGCATCGCATGACAACTACTTCCGGATTGCTCCGTTATAGTCTTCACACTACTCCTAAAAGGCCAAGATGGGTTAAGGGTTCTACATCTTCTCAGCTTCGCGGGCTCCCAGGTCGAAAGCAGCACGTCTTCCCGGTTACTCGATAAACAAATACTACAGTCAAAGGGGCCTCCACTGAGTGGGGGATCTCATGTCTCCTTTTTCAGAATTACTCCCTCAAAGTTAACATAACTCCCGTCCTATCTTAAGTTTGCATAATTCCGAGTATAGCACTTATAAGAGATCACTAAGCACCCTGAAAACCAGAAAAATCCATACATACATATATACAACAAATAATATACAGCAAATAATAGCACATACACAGAAAAACAAAGAGAGGCTCAACCCACTTAGAGATGTACTCCCCAGTGAAGTTGCCAGTTTTCTGTAGTGGTAGAAATGTTTAGACTTAGCCATTGGATTGAATTAACTCGTACAAATCAAATAAAAATCATCATCGCGCTTTATTGTTTCCAAAGGAATTGGGAAAAGAGCGAATAAACCCAAAAAAATGGGGGAGAATCTAGGTATGGGGTTTGGTGATGCAAAGGGAAGGTATTATCACCCTAAACATTTATGGTACTCTGCGGGAACCTTTTTGAAAATATGTGTATTTTGACTATAAAAGGTGTATACAAAATAAGACGGTAGAGATGTGAAAAGAAATACTTTTAAAAAAATTTGCACCCACTGCGGTTGAGAACCTTTAATACCTATGTACCACCTTCTGTGTAATAGAGGATCATGGTACTCGTAGTTCACCTCAAAAAATTTAAAACACATGTGTGTTGGTTAATTTTAAGAGAAGAGACATCATCGTCATATCTGAGTGGAAAACATACTTACTACCCGCCATTATTAGAAAGAAGCATTTCCGTCATCTGAAATTGGAGGATGTAACTTGGATTTAAAATCCTTCACTCAACACCCAAGAGGAAAATAGCTCTCTTCACTACATATTATAGAAGTACAGTAGCTTGCGTCACTACAACAATTGACAAGAGTCTAATCTTTTGAGAAAATTTTTTAAGTAAAAAGCCAAAGTGGCAAAATGGTGTGAATGAGGTTAATTGACTTTTAGTCTTAAAAAATATGTCAAGTTATGGTTAAATTGATTAAAGTTTGATTTAAGAAAATATTTTGAAAATGCATGGACCTAAGTCCAAGTTTATTATGAAAGAAGTTCAAGTTAGAAAAAAAGAAGAGTAAAATCTAAGGAATACAAAGCTTCAAATGAATTACAAACCAAGCAAAGTCTTCATTGACAAAAAATTGGTCAGAGTAACAACTGGATACATAGGAATTCTCAATCACAGACAAAGCATGAAAATCAGAATAACCTGCACGCAAAAAAAATTTAAACCAATGCCTTGGAGTAAACCCCAAGGATATACAGAAGATCCCCATAAAAATATCAACCAAAGATCCCAGAGTTACAAGGTCTAAAGGCTTCTAATACTAAGTCTCAGGAATCTACGACTCCATAGTTCTAGGGATAGTAACCAGATAATCCAAGTAACCTTAAAGCTTTTAATGTTCAAGTTAATTATGAAGTGTCTTTAAAAGAAAAGAAAGCTCAAGTGAGAAAAGAAAAAATGACATAAAAATAAATGCCCAAGTGAGCAAAAGAAAGTTTTTATGAAATGTAAATGCTAAAAAATATATGGTACATAAAAGTAAAGGCACAAAATAAAGGCATAAAGTAAAATTAATTGTTAGTCAATTAGAAGTGAGAGGTCAAGTATAACAAAAAGTTAGTTGAATGACCATCTTGAAGCTTGATTTTGAAACCTCATTAGAAGATTGATAAAATCAAAGCCTCTCAACAACAAGTCTCATTTGCTTTTTGTCAAGTATATCATTGAATTCAAGTACTCAATGCAACCAATATGATCAACGATGTTCAAATGATTCACTTAGACCAAATTTCGTGAAGTTCATTAGAGGGTTGATAGAATCCAAGCCTCCTAACAATGAACTTCAAAGTTATTGGATCCAAGGTTTCTAATTAAACATACTTGAGCTTGCAAACATAGGTTTGGGCCACGAATGATCATTTTTGGAATCGGGACAAATTTAGTGCTATGTTAAGCAATCGTAAGTGGACTTATTTAGAAGCCACACCTATTTTGAGGCCGGTCAATAGCAATCCATGTACCACACATTTTAGAGAAATGATATGTAAATCATTCTCCAAAAACATGTAACACAAGTAAAAAAACAAGAAAGGGATAAGATGAAGAGGGAGGGGAATTATAGTGTATCCAATGTATCAAATGAAACTAGGGTTTCAAATATCATCAGCATCATTCATCTATTTTAGTGGATTTGGTTTTTCAACCTATCAACACCTAAGATCCAATGAGGTTGAGGAACTTGTCTCAAAATAACACACAAGTATCTCCAAATCAGGACCAATCAAAAAAATAATAAAATGTATTTAATATAAAACAAAATTTAAATGATCTAAAAAGGAAATAATTGGTAAAACACACAACATGTATTAAAACACCAAATACAACTCCTATAAAATATCAGAGATTAAACATGAGTCAACAAGTGTTGACAAATTTTTTTAGAATTTTTTAAAGTCTGAAACTATCTTTAAAATATAAAGAAATAAGAAAAATAAGCTAAAATTTGTGAAAAATAGTAAAATAAAAATAAAATTCAGTCACAAATATTTGTCAAGAGGTCATTGGATCCTTTCATAATTTTTCCAGAATTTAAAATGACCAAAAAATAATTTTAAACAATTAAAACAAGTCAAATAAAATTAAAAATCATAAAAAGTACCAAATCAAAAAATAAAATTTTGAAAAAATAAAAATCAGAAAGAGGAAAACCAAAAGTATTTTTAAAATTTTTTTCACGATTTTAGAAGTTGAAATGAATTTTTTATGAATTTTTGAAGTTTAAAAAAATTAAATAGAAAAATCAGAAAATAAAAATAGAGCTAAAAAATGTAGACCACTAGATCAATGTCAAAATACGTTAGTAATCAAATCCAAGGGATCTGGAGCGTTGTGCATGATATGAACATTAGAGAATAGAACACTAGAACATTAATTTAAAACATATTTTGAAAAAATAGTGTGACATCATGTCATTGGTTGAGAGATGACACGCTAGTCATCCTCAACCTCCAGCCACACGCGAGTTGTAGGTTCTACAAATGATAAAATTGGAAGCTCAGACGGGTGGCATTCGCTTCGTCTCATCAAGATGAAGACAACCATGCCTTCGCGAAAATTTTTTATAACATGTAGCTCACTCAATTTAGAAAAAAACCAGAAGAAAGAGTGAAAACAAGTTTTGAAATTAAATGATCAATTTTCCATGAAAATGGAAACCATAAGAAGCATGAGCTTCAGAGAAGAAGAGACTAGATCTTAGAAATTTATTTGAAGTGAAATGGTGAAGAATTCTACTTGATTAAAGTTTAAGAATTTTGCTCTGAAACCTGACTTGGCTAGCACGATTTAGAGAACTTCAAAGCTTGGTTCTTCTTATGTTAGCTTCAGTGAATTTCAAGGATGAATAATCAATTAAGAAATAAGAGCTGGAAGTGAAGGAAATGAGAAATCAAAAACTCAAAAATATGAGTTATGGAGATAGTTTGGAAGGGTTTTTTTGGCTATCCAAGCTTATGGAAAAGAGTGTGAAATGATCCTCTATTTATAGGGAAATGAATGGTGAAAAGAAATGGAAGAAATAGTTAGGTTTGGAAGGAAATTGTGTGAAGCCCGAAAATGAGAAAAGTGTAACTTGAACTTGCTCAAATCTCAGCTAATTCTCGTGTTTCAATGCTCTAATCATACTTTGCAACTTGGTTAAACATGTTTAAGTTAAAAACACCCAACAATTTGATCATTAGAAGCCACATTATGAAAATAAAATTTTGACTTCAAGCAAAAACTCAGTTTCATGGAAGCAACTTCAAGAGCATGGGGCACACAATGTATGAGGCTTTATGATCTCATTCTTTTTGCAATGGAAAGATATCACAACAAACTTCACAATGTGCCAAGAAAGGTAGCATTTGGATTCTTTAGCAAAAACTTATTCAAGTTTGAAATAAGGAAAAACACACGGGTATTTGATACTTAAAAAAATTCTAAGTATGGAGCCCCAAAAAATACCTATAATGTTCTTCAAAGTTACATGTCTTTCCACTTAAAATTATCTCATTATTCTTGAAGATTAAATGAAGTAGATCTCTTGAATGGAATTGTTCAATTGGAATCATTCAAAAATCATAAAAATTGAAAGAGTTGTAGTCTTTGGAAGCTAATGAACAAATTTGAAGAAATCCACAAATGACCTATAATCTTTTCAATTCTTAAACAAACTTCCAACCATTTTCAATCCTAGCACCTTAAAACAAAATTTTAGTATACATCCCAAATATTATTGTAGAAAAATAACGATCTCAAGGAGATAAAATATTATCAAGTTATGATCCTTTGAAATCACACAAGAGGATTTGATAGCCTTTTCAAATGACTTGTAATCTTCTTCAACCATTAGTGATCTTCCATTCAAAATTAGCTTTAGATCCTTGAAGAGAAATTATTAAGGACTCTTCAAAGATAGAATGGCTTTGGAATCAATCAAAAATCTCAAAAAATGAGCAAGATATGGACCTTGGAAGTCAGTAAACCCTAGCTCAAAGAGTGTGAAAATGACTTGCAACCCCTTTCAACTTTTGATGATTTTCCTTGCACAATTGGATCTTGTCATGTGAAGAGAAGTTGTTGTAGATGATGGTAAGAACCCATATAAAAAATAACCAACTCAAAATATTAAAAATTGAGAAAGTTATACACTTTTGATCACTAAATCAAGTACTTGCTCAATTAGGTCAAACTTGGTGAATCAACCTTGAATATTTTGAACTTTCTTGGCAAAATAAAACATGATAGATCATATTTGGACTTGAAATGATGTTATCTTGAAGCACACTCAAAGATGGAACTTGATTATCAGTGAAATTTGTTGAAGAAGGCGTGGAAATAACCACATGAACCTATGAATCATCTTGATGAATACCACCACCAACATTTAGGAAAACTTGACCTAAATAAAGTGAGAGAACTCTTTGAATTAAAAAAAATTGATATCATAGACATAGCCTTAAATCTTAAGCTCTTGCAATCCATTGAAGAACAATTTGACTGAGGACTATCCCTCAAAATGCTAGGTTAGATGATGAGATGGATGCAGTTATGTCATAACCTACAATATGAACATTCAAAGAAACATATATACATATTTTGATGTTTGTTAAAGGTTAATCCAACTAAAAAAACACATGTACAAGATACACAATTCAAGGTGCTTGGTGATCCCTCGAGAGCAAACTTAAATATAGGATGAAGTAGAAAGGGATAAACAACCGTAATGTGTGATCTTCATATATTGATAATATGAGATGATGAGAGATCTTAGGGACAAAAATTGGGGTATAACACTATGGTCTTGGAATAGTCATCGACTTAAGGATATTTTTTGGATCACCGCCAAAGAGTAACAAAGTAATGCACATGAAAGAAATTGAAAATTATTTTGGACTGGCCTAATGACTGGAATTGGCCCAATCCGCTTCCACCTTTTGAATGGCCCAACAACGTTGGCCCATTAGCTTCGGACCTCCTATCAGGCATCCCTAGTCGACCACGCCCCTTGAGCGGACAAGCAAACGATGTCCAAGCCACACTCCTGCCCATACGAGAAGCTACCTCCCAGTCCTCTCGACACACGTAGAGCAAATAACCAGGAAAATGCTCAGGACGCATCTGCCTATAATCTCTTCCTTGCGTGGAGCAATGGCTAGTTAGCAGCATAACTGCCCATTTTGACATAGTCCTGACAGTTACCTATTTTTGAGGAACTTAGTATGTAGGTCCACTTGTGAGGGCCAGGTATCGAATATTCACTTTTAAAACCCTAAGATCTTTCTTGTATCTCTTTGCACCCATTATCACTTGATCGTCAGAGTGCCTTGTAAGTACACCCCATTCTCTCCATAAATTTCAAGCCAAGTAGACGTCATCTCTTTGCCCCACCTCTGGTTATGATCAACCGGTAAGATCAGTGGCACCATCTGTAGGAATCGATCTTCCCCGTCTTTCTTTTCCTTAAAACCGGAGACCAAAGTTACTTTCACTACTTTTTTCATGGCCGACCATGATGACCACCACCTTTATGGAAAGAGTGTACTCTCCCCCATTCACAAGACAAACGGAAGCCAAGAGTACCTGTTGTACCCCAATTTTCGCCCCTAAGTTCCCTTCATCATACCATATTAATTCAATCACAACAAGGTCACATTAGGGCTCTTGGTTCTCCTCCCTATCTTTATCTTTGCTCTTTAAGGAATCACCAAGCACCTTGACTTGCTTTTCTTTTGTGATCATTCATGTTTTGTTTTGACTTTCCTTTTAACTAATAAAATGCAATGTTGGTTTGTCTTACTTGTTAATAATGTAGGTAAAGGCAATGTGGCTTGGCAAGTTGATCCATGGGTTCATGAGTTTATTTCCATGCCCTAGTCAATAAAGCTTGAGAAGTTCAAACCTCACCATTGAAGTTATGTGGGAATAAATGGCATGGCAAGGTTTATCTTGGTTCACCATATTTCAAAGTTATCAAGATTGATTCAAAGGTACAAGGGGTTGATAGAAGAAGTTGTCATGTTTGGACAAGGCTTTGTTCCCATTGGTCACAAGTGCATATTTCTCTCAATTATAAAGATATGGAAGTGGTTTTGGTGGCTATGAGTTCTCATTATCATTCTCAACGACTTCTATTTACAAAGCAAAAGTGTTGGTACAAGAAGGTTGTTCAAAATTGTCCAAGTTCCTCAAAGCATTTTTTTGATCTAGGAGCTAGGGTTTTAAACTTCAAAGAAGTATATCTTGCTCATATTTTGGTATTTTTGAGTGATTCTAAATACATCCTTCTCTTAAAGGGTTATTAACAAATCACTTCAAAAGTTTCAAGGAACTTTTATGTGGAAGAAGCTTGATGATTAAGAAAGATTACAAGTCCTCTAGATGAACACCCAATTTCTCATGTGTGACTTCAAATGATAATAACTTGGTTAACTTTCATCACCTTGAGCCCACTATTTTTCCATAATGATCTTGAGGATGTGAACTTTATTCCTTCTTTTATGTGCAAAGTGAGAAAATGGATGGAAGATGCCCTAAGGATACAAAAGATTATATGTCATTTCATGATTTTTTGCCAAATTAAACAACTCATAACTCTCTCAATTTTTGGATATTTTTAATGGTTCAAGTTTTAAAAATGTCATTCAAGAGTTCTATTTCATAGCATCTTTTTTGGTCAAGAGCAAATTCCAAGAGGAAGGTCGTGTTTGGATGCAAAACATTATAGGTCACTTTTGAAGAAAAACTTGAAATATTTCAAAGTATGGAAAGTCAACCCTTTTCTGCCAACTTTGACTCGACACAACTTCTTGCTCAAACATCCAATTGATCTCAATCCTTGCACATTTTAAAGCTTGTGACTTCATCTTTCAAATGCTTCAAAAATCACATCATATGGTGCCCTACATTGTTGGAACCATGGTTATGAAAGTAGCATCATAAAATGGAAATTCCAAGTTCAGTCGGATTTGAAAATTGGTTTAAAACCAATTAAAAGCCTGTTTAAAGATCAATTTTGTGTCTAATCATTAGGAACTTGCCATAACAAGAAACGACCCTTAAACCATTCATTTTTCTTTGTTTTGAGCCATGTGAAGTCACAATTTTCCCACTTAGCAGGTCCACACGATTTCACGGATTTTGCTTCTAATTCACACGCTTGAGCCTTGCATCATGATCAGCTATAAATTAGGATCATCCCTCACTCATTTGGGAAAGCTTTTGATAGCCAATTGACCCCTATTCAGATCCCACGCGAACTCTAAATTTGAAAGTCTGATTTCTTACATTCTCACCTTCAAACACCAAAAGCTCCATTCAGTTAGCTTCATTGAACTTCTCTGAAGCTAAACATATGGTTACTTTCAAGAATTGTGACCTATATTGATCTGTAGAAGTCCAGTTTCAGAGCAACTTCTCACTACTTCGTTCAAGTAGATTTCTTGGCCAAATTGATTCAAATAAAAGACTAACCCACTCCTTGTATTCTTCTGATCCTCGTGCTCTTTATGGTTTGCAATTTCATTGAGAATTGAGTGAGATATCCCATATTTTCGTGCTCGCAATTTTTTATGGTTTTCTTCAAACATAGCCTTGCACAATTAATATAAATTTCCACGATGTTACCATTAGAATCGTCTTGAACAGAAGAATCTAATGGTACTGGTCTGGTTTTCTAATTTTACAGTTTGAAGGATTCAATTTGGGGATGGCTGGAGGTTAAAGACGATGACATGTTCGTCTTCAACCAATGACATGAAGCCACGTTATTTTATTGAAATGGATACAATATGCTTGCCTTACCATGCGCGTGCCTCAGGAGCCTTTGGATATGATTACTTTTGTGAGTCAGACTCCATCCAACGCGCCACATTTTAAGTTGTTTTATTTTAAAAATATTGGATCTGGTGTGATATTTAGTAATGACCATGATATGTACAGCGCGCCAAATCCCTTGGATTTGATTACTAACGCGTTTTGACTCTCATCCAGTGGTCCACATCTTTTTGGTTTTTATTTTCTTTTCTAATTTTTATATTTAATTGTTTTAAATTTAAAAAAAAATCATAGAAAATTCATTTTAAGTCCAAAAAGTCTGAAAAAATTATGAAAAATATTTTTGATTTTTCTCTTTCTGATTTCTATTTTTTCACAATTTTATTGTGTTTTTATATTTTTTTATAAATTTTCACTTTATTTAATTTGTTTTAAATGTTTAAAAATACTTTTTATGCATTTTTAAATTCTAAAAAAATCATGGAATGATTCAATGATATTGTGACAAATATTGGTGACCTCATTTATTTTTTATTCCTGGCTTTGTTATTTTTTATAATTTTTGGTTTTTTTTACTCATTTCTTTTAATTTTTAAAATAGTTTCTGAATTTAAAAAATTACCAAAATTTTTATAAAAATATTTAAGTTCATTTTTTATTTTCCTATGGTCTTACTTAATATTTCTTGATTAGTTTGAACATAGTTGATATTTTTCTTTCTTATTTCTATTTTAAAATCATTTTTAAAACCTTTTTAATATATATATTAAATGAAATATTATTTTGTGATTATTTTCTGGCTGATCTTGGGTCTAATTTTTTATCATGAACTTTATTAACATCATCGAATCCATGGTGTTGAGTCTAACTCCATAAAAATGGATGACTGATTTTAATAATAGTTTGATTAAATTTTAATTTAAATGTGGATTGTATATTCTTCCCCACCCTTCTTCATCATATCCCTTTATTATTGCACTAAGTGTTATTGGAGCATGATCTTTATATCATGTCTCAAAACAAATGGTGCATAGATTGCTATTGACCGGCCTCAAAATATGTACGACTTCTATATAAGTCCACTTACGATTTCTTAACATAGTGCTAAATTTTGTTCTGATTCGAATAAATGATCATTTATGGCCCAAACTTATATTTGCAAGCCCAAGTGTGTTAATTTGATCTCTTTCTTCTAATAACCTTGAGATTCGTTGTGTGGAGGCTTTGGTTCTACCAATCCTCTAATGGATCTACATCACTTTTGGTCAACGTGGATCACTTAAACATCGTTGATCATTAAATGGTACTTTTGAGGATTCCAAATGGATGATATACTTGACAAAAAGTAAATGCTACTTGTTGTGTGGAGGCTTTGGTTCTACCGATCCTCTAATGAGTTCTAAATGCAAGTTTCGAGATGGTCATCCAACTAACCACTAATTATTAAATTGTTTTTACTTTTTGCTTTTATTTTTATGCTTTATGTACCATTTATTTTAAGCATTACATTTCATGCCATTTTTATTTTTCTCACTTGAGCATTTATATTCTTGTTGTTTTTATTTTGCTCACTTGAGCTCTTATTTTCTCTTTTAAGACACCTAATAATCATCATGAACCATACAATGCTTTAATGATACTTGGACAGTTTGGTTATTATCATTGGCTTTGTGGAGTATTGGACTTCTTGGACTTAGGATTAGAAAATTGGACCTATGTTGGGGACCTTGTGATCTTAATTGATATTTTGTCTAGAGTTATTGAGGTTTGCCTTAAGACATTGGGTTGTTTGTTTGTTTTGTGTGCAGGTTATTATGATTATATTCTTTGTCTGTAATCTGGAATTCACCCGTATACAGCCGTTACTCTGCCCAATTTTTGTGAAGACTTAATACACTTGAAGTTTGGTTCTCTCAAGAAGTCTAGTATCTTTGCTTGTTTGGTTTGAATCCAAGGAATGGGAATTCTATCTTGACTCATAATGTCAAGTATTGGCTTCTTGTTGGTTAGATGGTTCTTATCCCTAGCTTTTACCTTATTCCTTAGGATAGTCTCTTCTTCTCCTCCCATCTTCTTTAATTTCAAAAATCTCCTCCCTCCTTTTGAAAACCCTTCTTGTTTCTAAACTTGAACCATTTTCATAATAAACTTGGATTTAGGTCCATGTATTTTAAAAACCTTTTCATAAATAAACTTCAATCAATTTAATAATACCTTGACATCCCATTTTTTGTGAGAAGACTAAAAGTCAATCAATCTCATTTCAAACCATTTTGCCACTTGGGCTTTCTATTTTAAAACCTTTCTCAAAAGACTAGATTCTTGTCAATCCTTGTAGTGATGCAAACAACTATACTTCTATAATATGTAGTGAAGAGAGATATTTTCCACTTGGGTGTTGAGTGAGGCATTGTTGATTTTAAAATCTAAGCCATATCCTCCACTTTGAGATGATGCAAATTCTCCTTTATCATGATTGTGGGTAGTAAGTATGATTTCCACACGGACAATGACGATGATATCTTATCTCATAAAATTAACCAACACACTTGTATTTTTAAATTTTTAAAGAGGAACTACGTGTACCCTGATCCCCTATTGCACGAAAGGTGATACGTAGGAACTAAAGGTTCGCAACTGCGGCGGGTACAAAAATCATAAAAATACTTATTTTCTCACCTAAACCATCTATTTTTATACAACATTTTATAGCCAAAATACACAGATTTTTCAAAAAGGTTCATGCGGAGTACTGTAGATGTTAAGGGTGATAATACCTTCCCTTTGCACAACCAACCCCCTTACCTAGAATCTGTCCCCCCTCTTTTGGGTTACTCGCTCTTTTCCCATTCCTTTGGAAACAATAAAGCGCGGTGGTGATTTTTATTTTGATCTGTATAAGTTTAGGCAAATCTAATGGCTTACTCTTAAACATTTCTACCCCTACAGAAAAAAATGGCCACTTCACTGGGGACAGATTGACCTCTTACTGGTTCATCCCTATGTGGGTTAAACCAATCTTTGTTTATATTTGTATATGTGTTATTGTTGTTTATGTGTTATATGTTGTATATATGGTTGCCTGGATTTTCCTGGTTTTCAGGGTGCTTGGTGATTACTTATAAGTCCTATACCCGGACTTGGGAAAACTTTAAGATAGGATAGGCGGTAAAGTCATGTTAACTTTGAGGGAGTAATCCCAAAAAAATAAGGTATGAGATCCCCCACTCAGTGGAGGCCCCTTTGATTGTAGTGTCATTTACCGAGCAATCGCGAAGACGTGTTGCTTTCGACCTGGGAGCCTGCTAAAGCTGAGGACCGTAGAATACCTAACCCATCTTGGCCTTTTAGGTGTAGTGCGGAAGCTATAACGGAGTAATCCTAAAATAGTTGTCACGTGATACTATGCTCGGACGAGTTTTTCTTGAGAGTGTTACTAATTACCGAGTTAATCGGGAAGTTGGTAATATCCGAAAGAAGGACGTAGACTCTGGGAACCTCTAGAACCTTGTTTGGCAGGTGATAACTTTTAAACCATACCTTATGGGTAGTACCTTTGACCTCATGCTCGTGACGTTGAACCTATGAACCCTATGTTTGTGATCTTCTGTGTGATTGTTGCATCATGCATCCATGCACTCATAAGCATCTTTTGAAGAAATTTCATTTCAAGGGACTTGAAAGTTGACCGTTTGTGAATATCTCAGGTAGCTTTTGACCATGGATTCTGGAAAAAGAAAGACTGTAAGATACAGTTTCAAAGATCCCAAGATAGATGAGTTGATCAGTCTAATTCCCGAGATTGAGTGTTTTGCAGATTTTCGGAAGAAGTATGGATCCATCATCCCTCTCATGAAGCTTAGGATGAAGGAGGGTATTCTCTCGACCTTGGTCCAGTTTTATGATGTGATGTATCATTTCTTTACTTTCCCCGTCTATCAGTTGATTCCTACACTAGAGGAGTATTCTTATCTGTTATATTTACCTATTACCGATCGTGTTCCTTTTACTGGATTGGAGGGTGAGCCAAAACCACACGAGATTGCTGCTTTGATCCATCTGGGGAAGTCTGAGGTTGAAGCCAATTTGACTATTAAGGGAGGGATTAGAGGATTACTAGCTCAGTTCTTATTGGAGAAAGCTCGTTACTTTTCCAGGATGAAGAGTACAGTCACTTTTGAGGCCACCTTTTCTCTACTTGCTTACGGGTTGTTTTTATTTCCTAATGTAGACAAGTTTTTTGACATTAATGCTATCAGGATCTTTATGATTGGAAACCCAGTACCTACATTGTTGGTGATGCTTATTACTCTATTCATCTTCAGAATTCTTATCATGGTGGGATGATTATCTGTTGCACGCCTCTGTTGTAACTGTGGTTTATTTCTCATATGCCTCAGTATGATGCTTTTTGGGATGTCAGGAAGGAAACCCGTTGGCCTCCTAAGATCATGGCACTTACTCACTTGGATATTGATTAGTATCATCGAGCTTACCAGGATGCAGAGATTGTTGATAGTTGTGGTAGTTTCCCTAATGTACCTCTTCTTGGTTTAAAGGGAGGAATTAACTATTACCCTGTTCTTGCACGACGACAGCTTGGTTATCTGATGAGGGATAAACTAAATAGTATTCATTTGAGTAGTTTCTTTCTGTAGGAGGGAGAAGACCATAAGGAAGCTACGGAACAGATTGTGAAGGCCTTGCGTCACATTCATAGGAAGAATAGGAAAGACTTGGGACCTAGATGGGTTGTTTCTTTTGAGCCATATCTTCAGTGGGTCCAAATGAGAGCTATTCAGTTGAAGATGTCGTATTCCTGGGAAGCACCTATGTCTGATTTATTTTTGAAGACCACCACTCCCTTATTGGACAATGTGGAAGAGCTACAGCTTGCTTTGGTCAAGATGCAGCAGGAAAAGGATGCTTGGAAGAATAAGTGCCAAACTTTAGAGATTTCCTATAGAGCAGACTTGAAGGAGAAAGACGAATTGATTGAGATTCTTGAGAGTCGAGCGGTAGAGACCTTGGAGAGGCAAGGGGATTTATTTTCTCCTAAGCCTCAGTCAGATGCTAGTTGCTCACTTCATGATTCAAGTGATTGGAAGAATATTTCCACCAGATATGTGGAAAAAAACTAGAGGTTGAAGGCTCAGATTACCAGGCTTACAGGGAAGCGCCAGCGTATAGAGTGATCTCCATCAGTATTACTTATTAGGGTTTTAGACTTTAATTTCATCTTGTGCTTGGGATTATTGAAACTTGTAATCCATTTTGAAGTTATTATAATAAAAAATTTCACTATTTAAAATGTGTTATTACTTTGATATTTGCAATGTGTCTATAAATCTTTATGTCCCTTGAAATATTAACAAAATAAATCATGTGCATTGCATATCATGCATCATATTGCACACATTTCTTGCACTTTGTTATGCATATCCAGGTGTCTTACCAAGCTTCTTTACTTCGTTCAGCAAGTTGTCTCACCACTATAACACTCGAGCTAATTTCAGAAAGAAGATGGACAACTTAAAACAAGAGAATCTCGAGCTGCGCGAGGAAGTTTCTGCTCTGAATGTCGGCATGGCCAATCTCACTGCTCTGATGGAATCTCTAGTGGATGCTCAGAATCAGCCACTGAGTGTTCAACCTCAACCAACAAGGGTTAATACTGAAGCTCCGACTATTCATGTGCCTGCTACTCCAGTTATTGTTCAAAATTGCATGCCTCAAGGTTGTCCATGGGGAATGCCAGATAATTTTTTGCCTGAAGGTTTCAATCTTGGTCCTCAAGATACTCCAGTTGTTCAGACTATTGTTACTCCTGCACCTCCTGTGGTGCATACTGCTCCTGCTGCACCTCCTTCGGTGAATATGGTTCCATTTGCTAATGAT
Organism: Vicia faba; assembly: GCA_948472305.1. Lineage (NCBI taxonomy): Eukaryota > Viridiplantae > Streptophyta > Magnoliopsida > Fabales > Fabaceae > Vicia > Vicia faba. Next base: position 1,218,084,518 of record OX451741.1, on the reverse strand, counting down.
GATATGTGTCGTCCTTTTCCTCCACGAAGTGAAGACTTGGGTCTCTATGATAGAATGGATGATTTTCAAGAGTAGTTTGACAAGATGTAGAGGGAGATGAAGGCCCTCGGGGGAAAGGAATTGTTCGGGCAAAATGTGAATGATTTATGCTTGGTCCCGAATGTCAAGATACCTGCGAAGTTTAAAGTCCCGGAGTTTGAGAAGTACAAGGGCAACACTTGTCCTCGTGCTCATCTTGTGATGTATGTAAGAAGAATGTCTACCCATACTGATGATCAGCGTCTACTGATTCACTTTTTCAGGATAGTTTGACTGGTGTTGCGCTAAAGTGGTATATGAATTTGGACAGCATCAATATCCATACTTTCAATGACTTGGGAGAAGCATTTATCTGAAAATACAAATACAACGTTGACATGGCGCCTGACCGTGACCATTTCAGGGCCATGGTCCAGAAGGACATGGAATCGTTCAAAGAATATGCATAGAGATGGCGTGAGGTAGCCGCCCAAGTGATTCATCCCATGGAAGAGAAGGAGAAGACTAAGATTTTATTGAAAACTCTGGGTGCTTTCTACTATGAAAGGATGGTAGCGAGTGTGCCAAGTGACTTTACTGAAATGGTGGGCATGGGTATCCGCTTAGAAGAGGTTGTAAGAGAGGGTCATCTAACACGAAGTGAATGTTCTGGAAGTATAAAGAATCCATCTTATGGGTTTGCCAAATAGAAGGGAGGAGATACAAACACTGTCATGCAAGAAAAAAGGGTTAATCCTCCTAGAAGAAATTATCAATGTCATCAGCAAGTCGCCTCAGTTACTCCAGTTGTTGGTGTAGCTCCAACCATGGTTGCTTATCAGAGACCATCGCATTAGGGGAATCAAGGGTATAATCATATAAGGAAGAGTTATGACCCTATTCTTATGTGTTATACAGAATTACTCCTGGAGTTAATTTAAAATAAGTTGGTTCAGACCCGACCACCTCCCGATGTACCATCACCGTTACCTTGGTATTACAAGGCAGACCAAACATGTGATTTTCATCAAGGAGCACCAGGACACAATGTTGAGAACTACTATCCTTTGAAAATTGAAGTACAGAAATTGGTGAATTGTGGTATCTTATCTTTCAAGGATGTGGGCCCTAATGTGAAAGATAATCCTCTGCCCAAGCATGGAGGAGAAAATGTTGTGAACATGGTGGCCGGTTATCCAGGCGACTTCTGGATTTTTGATGTTCATTTGGTTAGAGGAGACATGGTGAAAATTCATGCAGACCTCTGTGAATTTAGCTATTATACGCATGACCATGCTGGTTGTGCTATTTGTAGTACGAATATACAGGGTTGCGACAAGATAAAGGCTTATTTGCAAGAGATGATGGATGAGGGCCTCATCAACATAATCTGCCTGGGGCAGAGTATGAAGAGGAAGTAAACATGGTTTCTAGATATCCTGGAGAGTTCAGAATCTTTAATGTGGAGTATATGAATGAGGATCTTGTACAATTGCATGCTGCTTTCTGCCACATGGCTGGTCAGGTAGAACATCAGTATGGATCTTGCCGAGTTTGCTGCTGGGACTCTCGAGGATGTTCAATTGTAAGTAAAGGTATTCAGTTGTTGGATAAGGTAACTGTTGTACCCCAAAATTTGCCCTCCCATATTCTTCAAGAATTGCAAAGAGCATGCTTCAAAATCTCCCCAAGGGTTGCACAGTTCAAGGGCCTCCTAACAGTCAGAAACTAGGGTTTTGGTTCTGGAAAAGAAGTTGAAGTTTCCAAGGGTCCAATCAAGTCCCACATGCCTACAAATATGGTCAAGCATCCACATGCCAAGTTTCAAGGCTTACAGCACAAAATTGCACAATCAAAAACCCTAATTGCTCAACAGTCAACTGCAGGGGCAAAATGGTCATTTGACAGTCAAAAGTTCAAATTTTTGGTCAACATCTCATTTTGAAGCCATAAACATCATTTGATCAAATCTTGATCATGATTTTCAAGGCATGGCTCAAAAAGTCTCAAGATGCAAAAGTTTCCATATTTGGACAGTTGAAAAAGGCAACTGTAACTTGACCAAGGCATAACTTCCACATGGTTTATCAGAAAAATTCCATCCAAAGCTCATTTTGAAGAGAACGACATTTACTACAACTCCTCTTCACACTTCAAGTCCAAACAATGCTCTCACAAAAAGTTATCAATTTCAACATTATAGGTCATTTTCAAAAGTCAACAAAAAGGGACTTTAAGTCAAAGACCATAACTTGAGATTGGTAAATCAAAATGACATGGGACCAAAGGCATTGGTTAGAGGACTTCAAGACCTTTCCAAAATGTCCAAGAACATGATCAAAGCTTAAAAACAGAGCAAGATATGCCTTGTGGAAGTTGGGAAATTTTTGGGAATTTTGAAAAGTCAACTTTACTTCAAATGCCTCAAAATTGCTAATGGGCCACATTTTCTTCCAAGATTCATCATCCAAAGGCTATGCACGACCATTTGGCCCAAGGGGAGTTATTTTATCATTTTTTATTATTTATTTGAATTTTTAATTACCATTAATTCATTTAATTAAATAAAATATGAAAAAAATACTCATCCATGCTTTTTAAATCTTTTTGTGCATAAAATACCTTCAAGATTTCGTGCACTATCTAATATGGAAAGAATCAAAGTGAGTTGATCATGATTGGCACCAAAAGCACATGAAAAGATTGAAAAAAATATGCCATGAAAATCAAATATTTCTTTCATCAATGCAAGGATCTCTTGACTCAAATCTCAACCCTAATCCATCCCATACATATACTGATGCAAACCCTAAAGCTCAAGACCCTGGAAAACTGCGCTCAAGCCATAAACAAACTTTGTATTTTTGAAGAAAATTTCAAAACTGTTCTCCTATTTTCAGTAGGTTTCAAGGCAAAGCAACAATTCCATTGCACTCCTGACACCTCCAAGAATCTTCCTGAATCAAAATCATAACCTCTAACATCAAGAAACGGTAGAACCATGTCACACTTTTCATGAAAATATGCATAATCGTGTTTAAGTTTCTGGGCATCTTTCATACATTTTAATTGTTGTTTTATACTAATATGATCCTTCTAAAGCTAACCATACTGTTTAATTGAGTTTTTATCGCCTATATGCCAAATTACCATTGAAGCTTTCTAGGGTTTCAGAGTTGCAAAATTAGGGGTTTCCTTGTCCAGAAAAATTAGACCACGAGACCAAGGCTATTGGATTCAGAAGCTTCACGTGAATCGTTCCCATAGCTCGCGATCAATTTATGATCAACAGGGTGCTAATCGCTATTTTTATGCTTGCCATTTAGTGGGGGTTTAAAACCCCCGCTATCTCTTTTTATTTTACAGGAAATGGAAGAAGAAGACAGACGTGTCCATGGCTTACAGGCTCATTCGAATTTCGCGCGAAAATTACCCACTAATTCTTGTTTTGCATTATGTTATTTGTTTTCTATATTATATCCAAAGCGTGTGAATGGCTCAGTGGCAAGGCATTTGGTTTGGTACACTCTGGGACCTCGGTTCGATTCCCAGGTCCCCTCCCTTTCTCTATATTATTTTTCTAACCATGTTCCTATGTAGCTCGCTTCCAGAGGTTCAACGTACACTCAATATCCAAGCTTGCCACATGGCCAATAACCTCCATCCAAGGGCCCTGATCTGATGAATTCCATACACCCTGGTCAAACGTTCTACACGCTTCCATGAAAAGTCAAAAAGGCCTCCAATGATGGGCCAGAATTGCTGGACAATACCTCCTGATTGGGGTAGAACCCCCCTAGTGTATTGTATTTCTTTCTCTTTTCTTTCTTCTATTTTCTTTATTATTTGTTTTAATTCAATTGTTTTCTTTTAATTCATTAAAAATTAATTTCACAAAAATACAAAAAAATCAGAAAGTCACAAAATAAAATATATTTTATTTAAATGTTATTTTGTAAATAAATGTTATCAATTAATTTAGTTTTTAAATTCTAGGATTAATTTTAACATTTTCTTAATAAACTTAAAAAATTGTAGAATTAGGGTTTTAAACACTTTTATATTTTTATCTTTTTTTTTTCTTTTTCACCATATTAATTATTTATTTTATTTTATTTTTTGCAAATAAAATTGTATTAATTAATTAGGTTAATTTTAGATTCAATTTTAACATATTTTTCTTAATAATATTAAAGATAATTAGAATTAGGTTTAAATTCCATTAAAAGTCCATAAATACAAAAAACTCCAAAAAATATTTTCTTATTATTTTAACTTAATTAATTTGTTAATTATAATTTAATTTCCTAAAAAGGGTCCAACGCCCTCGCATCCTTAATTTTACTTATTCTCGCATTTTTATTTTATTTCTTTTTTTTTATGTAATTCTCCCAAAGCCATGTAAATCAGACATTTATCTTTTCCGCATTCTTTATTTTATTTCAAATCGGGTCTTGGATTAAATTTGGCGATGTGGACCCGCGCCTTTGTAATAGCGTAGGACCTTTATATTTCTCGCAACTTTTAAACTGTTAATTAAACTGCATGAAAGAATGAATGTCAAAAATAAAAGCAACGCGTAGATCACCAATACATGACAAGACAAAATATCTGAAAACGACACACGAATCACACACCACCCCTAGGGTACGCCTCATTGTTGCCTTGCCCCTCGAAAGGTGATCGTCGAGTAGAGGACGTTTTAGTAAGTCCTCATGATCCAGGAACCTGGCATGAGGGTAGCTTCTAAGGTGTCTTCCTATTGCTCCGGTGATCACCATGTCCCGAACCCTCGAATTGACCCGAACACCTCCAATGGTGGTGCTACCTACCTCTCAATGGTGGGATGACACTACTTTAAGGACATTTACACAGACGAATTCCTTAGGGTAGGCAGACGACTCTAAATACTTGCTCTAATTTCAAAAACAAATCAAAAATACTTTTCACACCGACACCTTTTGAAAAAGCTCTCGAAAGCAAATTTTCAAAGAAACTTTTTAAAACCACAGTTGAAAAGAAAACAAACCATTTTTGAAAACACAATGAGCAAGTATCTAAGAGCCCATGGATAACCATGGATAGAAAGGGTGCTAACACCTTCCCTTTCTATAATCTACCTCCCGAACCGAGAGCAATCTCTATAAGGAATTTTTCTGTGCTTTTGTCCTTTCCATTTGGAGAAAATAAAAGACGGTGGCAACTCTTGCTTCCGCGACATTTCGCGAACCAGCGTTAAACAGTCAGTTCCAGATCCACCGATCACAGAACTGGCAACTTTGATGGGGAATTAAACTTAAAGTGAGGTGTACCTTAGGATAGTTCATAACTGTGTTTTCAATTGTATTGACTTGCTTGCTTTATTATTGTGGGATTGTCTTGGGAGTTCTATAGATCCTAACCCGGATCTGGGGATACCTTCTTAGAAAGTAGCAACAAGGCTGTGAGGGAACTGTGCGGGGTATACCGACATGGTTGAAACAGTCTGCTACGTTGATGTGGCACTTTGGTGTGTACCGGTAACCCTTGAGTTCAGTCAAGGAGAGTACAGGGCCTCCGCGTGGTGTCGTGAAGCATCAACAGACCTTAGGAACCTTAATTGAACTATCTTGGCCTCTTTAGGGTAGTGAGATAACTGACTTTGGTGCAGTCCGAGGTTGGTTGATACTCGATACTACACTCAATTGAGAGTTGCTTTCCTGGAATATTTCGGTCGCCAGTTCAGTGGCTAAATCGAAACGATGAACAATGAAAGCAATCCGGTGATATTGGGACCCTTAGAACCCGGTTACTTCTAATAGGACAGGTTGAGCCCACCAACTTCAAGAGGGTAATACCCAGACCCCATGCTGGCCTTAAACTCTAAGGGCTTGTCTTGTGTGACTTGTGTGCCTTACATGTTTGCCTTTGTAAATATCTGTGGTGTGTTTAATCATAGCATCATGACATCATCCAGCATCATATGCATTGACTAACCATTTCAGGGGTTCGAATTTTCATCTTTGTTCTTGTTTTGTAGGACATGGAAAATGTTCGCAGAAAGACAATTCAAATCAGCCTTGTAAGGATCCCTCCTCAGCTTAAGGAGCTTATATCCAGGATTCCTGAGAGCTCTTCATTCAGTGAAAGACATGGAAGACTCATCAGCTTTGTCAATACCAACATTGAGGAAGATATGATAAAGGTCCTGTTCCAGTTCTTTGACCCTCTGCATCACTGTTTCACTTTCCTGGATTATCAGCTGGTACCTACATTGGAGGAGTTCTCTCGGCTCCTGAAGATCCCTATCCTTGAGCAACTACCCTACAACGGTACGGAAAAGGAACCCAAACTTGAAGAGATTGCTAAATCCTCACACCTACAATCATCTGGCCTCAAGGGACATTGGGAAGTTAGAAGTGGTATCAAAGGGTTCTTAGCCAAGTTTCTGTTTGAAAAGGCCCATGAATGTTGGAACACCCTTGATTTACAAGCTTTTGAAGAAGTTGTGGCCCTCCTTGTCTATGGTTTGGTGTTGTTCCCTAACCCAGATCAGCTTATAGATATTAGTGCTGTCCAGATCTTCATGTCCAGGAATCCCATACCTACGTTGCTGGGGGACATCCTTCACTCATGCTACACTCGAACCATGAGAAAAAGAGGTGTCCTTATGTGTTGCACTCCTCTCCTGGGAAGGTGGTTTATTTCGCACCTTCCACAATCAGTTTTGAAGAACGAGCGGGGTTTGAGATGGTCACAACGGTTGATGACTCTTACACATGCAGATATACATTGGTGCCCTCGGTCCAGAGAGAATGTCACTATCATTGATCGTTGCGGGGAGTACCCTAATGTTCCTTTACTTGGAATCAGAGGAGGTATTACTTATAACCCATGCCTAGCTTGGAGACAGTTCGGTTATGCTCGGAGGGATGGCCCTCATGACATGTTAATTCCTGACATAGTTTTTGACTTCGACAATGATGCACAAGGACTTCGCCAGAGATTTATCAGAGCTTGGAGGATGCCAAGTAGGATAGACAACAAGACACTGGGGCACAGGAACTCCATCCCGTTGGAACCTTATCTCAAGTGGGTATGCGCCCGCTCCCAGAAGTTGGTAATGCCTTATCCTCATATGCTCCCTGTAATCAAAGAGCCAGTCTTGGAAGGAGAGGTGTCCTACACCATTCAGCATCCTGACATGCCTACGTCCTGGGAAGAGATGCAGAAGAGCTGGATCCAGCTTAAGGAAGAACGGAATTCTCTTGAGACCAGTCTACATGCTAGTGAAAAGAAGGTCTTGGAGCTCACCCGCCTATTGCATGAGGAGAGGAATCTCAACACCTACATAGCTCCAAAGAGGATGCGTAGTGTCTTTTGGGATTGATTTGCTTTGTAATTTGTGCCCATGAGGCTTCGATGTACTGAACAATTATTTCCTTAATGATAACGTGTGTTCCATTTTGTCTACAACAAATTTGAACTTTCGAACCCTTGAATGCATTGCATAAACACATATCATTCATCATGTGCATAGCTGGTTTTCTTCTTTTCAGGTTGCTTACTGTTCTTCGCTGTTTATTTCAGCATCATGAATCCTGACTCATCATCAACCGAGATGTCCATCAAGGCTCTTCAGGCGCAGAATGAGCAATTTCAGGAACTAATCATGGGTTTGGCTCAGGGCCAAGAAGAGCTGAAGGCTCTGCTCCTGAAGAAGGAGAAGAAGAAGAAGAAGAGAACTGTTCTTTTCAACTCGGGCCGAAGGTTTGGTAACACTCTGCAGAATGAAGAGGCTGGTTCTTCTATAGGCAAGAGCAGTCCCCAAGGGGGAAAAGGTCCTAGTCTAGTAGTCTCTGACAACGAGACTGACTTTAATGAGGAACAGTATCCTCCGGCTGAAGACCAGTATAAGCAGTTGGAGGACAGACTGAATGCTATGGAGATCCAACAAGTGCCTGGGCTGGATTTTGGAGACTTGGGCTTATCTACTGGTGTGATTATTCCTCACAAGTTCAAAGCACCATCCTTTACCAAGTATGACGGGGCGTCTTGTCCCAAGCTACACCTCAGGTCTTATGTGCGGAAGATTCAGCCGTACTCAGTGGACAAGAATTTGTGGATCCACTTCTTCCAGGAGAGTCTTTCAGGGACTCATCTCGAATGGTTCTATCAGCTGGATGGGACCAAGGTTCGTAACTGGGAGGAGTTGGCTACTACTTTTTACAAGCAGTATCAATATAATGCCGACCTTGCCCCTACACGTACCCAACTCCAGGGTATGTCGCTAGGGTCAAGTGAAGGTTTCAAAGAGTACGCACAGAAGTGGAGGGATCTGGCTGGCAGGGTGCAGCCTCCGTTGACTGACTGGGAGTTGGTAGACATGTTCTTGGGGACCCTATCTGGGCCATTTTTCAATCATCTTATCGGTAACTCATCTGCGGGGTTTACTGATCTTATTCTGACTGGAGAAAGAATAGAAGCTGGGATGAAGTCTGGCAAAATTCAGAAGGGAGCATCTGCAAGTTCGGAAAAGAAGCTCTTTAAGAAGGAGGCCAGTGCTGTATATGGGTCTAGAAGACAAGAGAAACCCGAGCGCCGCCAATCTGTCAACGCGGTAATGATTGCTAAACCTGCTGCCGCCCCTCGGCAAACCAATCCTCAAAGGGCTGAAAGACCCAGAAGAGAGTTTACCCGTTTGAGTATGACTCTATCACAAATCTTGCCGCAGTTGCTGTCCACCAACTTAGTGACTGTCAGGGAGGCCCCGAAAGTGGTGAATACTGCCTCTCCAAAATACAATCCAAATTCCCGCTGTGCTTATCACTCCGATAGCCCGGGGCATTCCACTGATGACTGTTGGGCCTTAAGGAATAAGGTGCAAGACCTTATCGATGCAAAAGAGATACAGTTTGAAGCGCCTGAGAGGCCGAATGTAGTGACTGCTCCTATGCCCCAGCATGGAGTAAATGTCGTTGATGAAGATGTATACGCCGTTTCTGTGAATGATGTAGCTACTCCTCTGATGACCGTCAAGAGGAACCTACTGCTGGCCGGTTTATTTCCGGGTTGTAGTGAAGGTTGCCTTTTCTGTGCTGTTTCCCTATCTGGTTGTCCTTTGCTGAAGTTGGGCATCCAAAGCCTAATGGACAGCAAAGAGATTCTGTTTAAGAAGACTGCTGTTCAGTTTGTTCCGGTGGAAGAAGTTTTTGTTGTTACAATCTTTAATAATCCGATCAAGGCTATCCCAAGGAAGCCGGTTAAAATCATGACTGTCGCGCCTGTTGTTATTACTGTTCCGGGGCCTCTCCCCTACGAATCTGATAAAGCTGTCCCCTGGCACTATGGGGCAAACGTGTATGTACATGGAATCAAGCAAGAGTTCAACACTGGCACCAGCATCAGTAATATCACTGGTCCAACAAAAGTAACCCGCAGTGGCAGGCTCTTCTCGCCTGACATTGCACCACCAGCTATTCGAAGACCCCTCACTATAACACCTGCAAGTGTACCTGTTCCCAGTTCTGATCAAGTTGTTTCCCCTGCTGCCGAGTCATCTAATGCTCGGGGCAAAGGGATTGAAGATGAGCCTGCTCGGATGGAGGCGCCAAAATCTGTGACTGCTGAGGCCTCCCAACAGAGATGGAGGAAATCCTGAAAATAATCAAGAAGAGTGACTTTAATGTTGTCGAGCAACTGGGGCATACCCCCTCCAAGATCTCAATGCTCTCCTTATTACTGTGCTTCGAGGCCCATGCTAAGGCCTTGATTTCATTCCTCAAGACGGCCCATGTGCCACAGGAGACATCTGATGTCCAATTCACTGATTACGTAGCCAATTTGACAGCCGACAATGGTTTGGGTTTCTCGGATGCTGACCTTACGGCTAAGGGAAAGGACCACAATGACGCCCTGCATGTCTCTATTGAATGCAAGGGCACTACTCTTGCGCACGTGCTGGTGGACACTGGTTCTTCCCTAAATGTGCTACCCAAGAAGGCCTTAGACCGGTTGGATTGTGAAGGCCTGGAGCTGAAACCTAGCAACATCATCGTCAGAGCCTTTGACGGTTCTAAGAGGATGGTTCATGGAGAGGTAGACATTCCTATTCGTGTGGGTTCTCAAGTATTCGACTCTACTTTCTATGTGATGGATATCCGTCCATCGTACTCTTGTCTACTGGGTCGACCTTGGATCCACAAAGCTGGGGCAGTGACCTCTACCTTGCACCAGAAGCTCAAGTACCCCGTCAGAGGGAAGATTGTCACTGTGCAGGGAGAGGAGGAGTATATGGTGAGCCATTTGAATTCCTTCAGGTATATTGAGATGGACGGGGAGTTTATTGAAACCCCCTTTCAGCATTTCGAGGAGGTACCTCCAACATTGGCAGCAGCGGAAACAGTGGTCGAAGAGGAGGTTCCTTTGAAGATGGCTTCCTTGAAGGATGCCTGGGCTGTGATCAAGAAAGGTGAATGTGCTAACTGGGGCAGGCTCCCTAACTTTACACAAAAAACTGACAAGTTTGGACTGGGTTTTACTGCAGAGGGTCAGAAGGCAATGCGCAAGGCAAAGACCAGAAGACCTCATGTACTCATTACCAATCCAGGAGTGAATGTTGTTGGGGACGAAGATGAAGTGGAAGAGTCAGAGTTTGAAAGCTGGATCTACCCGACGACTGATGGTGGATTGACCAATTGGACTGCTAAGGATCATACTCCTGTTACTTTTGTTACGCAGTAATAAACTTCTTTGTTTTGTTATTTGTAATAAACAATTAAAACTCTATGGCCCGGTGTCTTACCCGGGGCACCGTGGCTTCATTTGTGAGGGCATATAAATTGTCATTTCATATATCATGAATAAAGATCTTGGACGTTTTCTCGCATTTCAAATCTTATGCTCTTTTCCTTTCTTTCCTTTCTTTCTTTATTACAAAACAATTGTATTTACACACACTCACTCATACAGGTTCCAATCCACTCTGGATCTCACTGGTAACGACTCTGCTACTGCCAGTTATGACTTCGAAAATCCGATCAACTTAGCTGAAGACGAAGGTGAAGATGATTGCGAAGTGCCTGGCGAGCTTGCAAGACTGTTACTTCAGGAAGAGAGGGCAATTCAACCACATGAAGAGCCGGTGGAGACAATAAATCTGGGTACCGATACGGACAGAAAGGAAGTAAAGATTGGTGCCAACCTAGAGCTCAGCGTGAAGCAACGGTTGACTCAGATGCTACATGATTATGTGGAGATATTTTCCTGGTCCTACGAAGACATGCCCGGGTTGGATACCGACATTATGGACCATCATTTGCCTACCAAGGAAGACTGCCCTCCGGTCAAGCAAAAGGTCTGCCGTATGCGTCCAAAGATGTCCGAGAAGATCAAAGCCGAGGTTATGAAACAGTTTGATGCTGGGTTTCTTGCAGTGACTTCTTATCCTCAGTGGGTTGCTAATGTGGTGCCGGTACCAAAGAAAGACGGAAAGGTCAGAATGTGTGTTGACTACAGGGATCTGAACAGGGCCAGCCCCAAAGATGACTTCCCTCTACCTCACATTGATGTCCTTGTTGACAATACAGCTCAGCATAAGGTGTTCTCTTTCATGGATGGTTTTTCAGGGTAAAATCAGATCAAGATGGCTCCTGAAGACATGGAAAAAACTACTTTTGTTACTCAGTGGGGCACCTTCTGCTACAAGGTCATGCCTTTTGGACTGAAAAATGTTGGGGCAACCTACCAACGTGCCATGGTTGCTTTATTTCATGACATGATCCATCATGAGATAGAAGTGTATGTTGACGACATGATCGCAAGGTCCCAGACTGAGGAGGAACACCTAGATCATCTGCAGAAATTGTTTGACCGTCTGAAACTGTACAAGCTTTGAACCCGAACAAGTGCACCTTCGAGGTCAGATCTGGGAAGTTGCTAGGCTTCGTGGTAAGCGACAAGGGTATTCAAGTGGACCCTGCCAAGGTTAAAGCTATTCAAGAGATGCCAGTTCCTAAGACAGAGAAAGAGGTCAGAGGCTTTCTAGGACGCCTGAATTACATTGCTCGATTCATCTCGCATCTGACTGCTACTTTTGAGCCAATCTTCAAGCTGCTGAAGAAAGATCAGGTAGTACGTTGGAATGATGAATGTCAGGCTGCTTTTGACAAAATCAAAGAGTATCTCCAAGAACCACCCATCCTTATGCCACCGGTTGAGGGGAGACCTCTGATACTATACCTGACAGTACTTGACAACTCAATGGGGTGCGTGCTGGAGCAGCATGACGAGTCTGGCCGAAAAGAGCATGCCATTTATTACCTTAGCAAAAAGTTTACCGACTGTGAGACCCGATACTCACTGCTTGAGAAAACTTGTTGCGCTTTGGTATGGGCTGCTCGCCGGCTGAGACAGTATATGCTGACTCACACTACTTTGTTGATCTCAAAGATGGATCCTATAAAGTACATATTTGAAAAGCCTGCTCTGTCTGGGAGAATAGCAAGATGGCAGATGATCTTGACAGAATACGACATTCAGTACACAACCCAGAAAGCCATCAAGGGAAGTGTATTGGCAGACCACTTGGCACATCAGGCAGTAGATGACTATCAGTCAATGAACTTTGAATTTCCTGACGAGAGTATCATGATTGTGACTGATTATGAAGTACCTGGACCGGATGAAGGACCCGAGGAAGGATCCCGATGGTCTATGCACTTTGACGGAGCCTCCAACGCTTTGGGTAATGGCATTGGCGCTGTGATCATATCCCCCCAAGGCACTCATACTCCACTGACTGCCCGGCTATGTTTCAACTGTACCAACAACATGGCGGAGTATGAGGCATGCATCATGGGTCTCCAAGCTGCGATCGACTTAAGGATCAAGTTTCTGAGTGTCTTCGAAGATTCCGCTCTCGTGATCAATCAGATCAAAGGAGAGTGGGATACGAAACATCCGAATCTTATTCCTTACAGAGAATGTGTGTTGACATTGATCCCTCACTTCACAGAGGTAACCTTTGAACACTTTCCGAGAGAGGAGAATCAGTTGGCGGACGCGTTAGCTACGATGTCTTCTATGTTCAAGGTCAAATGAGGCTCCCCGGATCATTATCTGGAAACTGGACAAACCGGCATACTGTTGTGATCTCGAGACTGAATTGGTGACTGAGAAGCCTTGGTACCATGAGGTGAAGAGATATTTGGAAGCTCAAGAATACCCTGAAGGTGCATCTGTCAACGATAAGAAGTTTCTGAGAAGGTTCGCAGCGAAGTTCTTCCTTAGCAACGACATTCTGTATAAGCGAAACCATGATTCGACCTTACTGCGTTGTGTGGACAAGACAGAAGCAGAAAGGATCATGGAAGAGCTGCACGAAGGGACCTTCGGAACACATTCCAGTGGGCACACTATGGCAAAGAAGATCCTTCGGGCAGGGTATTTCTGGTCCATAATGGAAGCTGACTGCTACCAACATTCTCGGACATGTCATAAATGCCAGATATATGCAGACAAGGTGCACGTTCCTCCAGTTCCTCTAAATGTTCTGACTGCACCTTGGCATTTTACAATGTAGGGCATATATATGATCGGTGAGATTAAACCTACGGCATCCAATGGGCATCGCTTCATCCTGGTAGCAATTGATTACTTCACGAAGTGGGTTGAAGCAGCATCCTACGCTACGGTAACCAAGACTGTTGTGGCACGGTTCATTCGGCATAATCTGATCTGTCGATACGGCGTCCAAGAAAGGATCATTACAGACAACGGTACCAATCTTAATAACAAAATGATCACTGAGCTCTGCGAGCAGTTTAAGATACAGCACCACAACTCTTCTCCGTACAGACCAAAGATGAATGGGGCTGTAGAAGCAGCAAATAAAAATATCAAGAAAATCGTGCAGAACATGACAGTGACTTATAAAGATTGGCACGACATGTTACCGTTCGCTCTACATGGGTACCGTACCTCAGCCAGGACGTCAACCGGGGCAACTCCTTTCTCCTTGGTCTACGGTATGGAAGCAGTCTTACCGATCGAAGTGAAAATACCCTCTCTCCGGATAATGAAGGATGCAGATCTGAGCAAAGATGATTGGATCCAGACACGACTTGATCAGTTAAACCTTATTGACGAAAAGAGACTTGCTGCTATTTGTCATGGTCAAACGTACCAAAAACGGATGATCAGAGGATTTAACAAAAAGGTCAGACCGCAAGAATATCAAGTTGGGGATCTGGTAATCAAGCGAATCATCCTTCCTCAGAGTGATCCAAGGGGCAAATGGACCCCTACGTATGAAGGGCCATTTGTGGTTAAACATGTGTTCTCAGGAGGAGCCATGATTCTAACCAACATGGATGGTGACGACCTTTCTCACCCCGCCAATGCAGACATAGTAAAAAGATACTACGCATGAAAAAGACCCGCTAGGCTGACATGCCTAGGCAAAAATTAGGGCTTCCCGGCAAACCAAAAGGGTTCGGGAAAAATGAAGGGATGAAATAAAAAAATCTGTACACCCGGCAAGTCGAAAACCTGAAAAGGCGGCTTGGGCAAAAATGGGTATCCCGGTGGACTGAAAACCCGAAAGGGCGGTCCAGGCAAAAGTTAGGGATGAAAGCGTAATACTATGTCTCATCGGATCACCTTGCATCCAGAATCTGGTATCTACATCAATTTCAGACGGCATCGATCAGTCAGCTTCATCTTCAGCTAGGTCATCAAGTGATGAGACACTCGAAGATATAAAGGCGATAGCAGAGTTGGAACCCAGTGGGATCATTCATTTCACACAGCTGTTTTATTTTCTCTTGTACAAACATGTATAAATTCTTTGTTCGGCGGCGTTCTCTTACTAGGACGTCAGCCTCTTGTACATAAAACGCCTATTTACAGGCAAACTCAAAAATCAATATAAATACACTTTTCAGTTAAAATTGCCAATTGTTTTCCCTTTTCTGTTTTGTTTTGCGAAGAACGTCCAAGGTTCAATTGGTGATATATGCATTGACAATAATTTGCTAACTCATGAATATTTGCATACGAAACAAAGGATTAATTACAAGTAACATTAGAAACAGGGGAAATAAAGAGTGGTCTAAGCGATCTAATTGTTCCGTCCTCCAAGGTACCAAGGTGGGTTCAGCTGAAGAACATAACCAGTACACCTTAATTCCCCAGAGAGTGAGCCAGCAAATCAATGCACTCTCCCCGAGCAAGGCTATTATCAGCCTTAAGGAAGTTGGGTGTCCTCCAGCAGATCTCAACATTCCCCAGCAATATACATGCATTCTTACAAGCATCCCCGACAGTCTTGACTTAAAGATTGTTCCCCAGCGGTATATCAAACATTCAGTGGAATTACTTCCAATACATCTCAAAACTACCCCAGGAGAGTCCAATCCAGTTTCCCCAGGAAAGTTGGAATCCATCTCCCCAAGCAGTAAGCTTATCCCCAGTAGATTCTGGAAGCTTATCCTCGCAGAGCACGAACGCGTCTCCCAGCTTTATTCAAAGAGTTATTTCCCTATCAGGATATAACTGGGTTATCCTCAGCCAAAAGCTACGAGAAGATCGTCCTCGGCGAAGTCTTCTTATCCCCAGCGAAGTCTATTAGCACTTTCAACACAACAATGGTATCCCCAGCGAAGTTACCATCAACATTTCAGCAAAATACCTCTCTCCCCACAGAGTATTGCTTCCCAGCAAGATTGTTAGGGTACTTTTCTCCCCGCAGAGTAATTCTGTTCGCCAAGTTTATTCCCCAACGGAGTTATCTTCTCCTATCGATATTCTTGCAACTATCATCCCCAGCGAAAGCAAAGATCTATTCTTCAACATCAGCCCAGGATGTGACTTCCCGGCACCCGTCAAGGATTTACTTTCCTAGACGACAAACATACATTCATAAACATCGCACTTCCATACATTACAGCATGCATATATGCATCATATCTTACAAATCTCATTTATGTGGAGAACATCATTGCTTGATCCATATCATGCATCGCATATGACTGACCTTTACCTTTCAGGAAGGATCCAGTTAGATTCTCAACTATGTTTCAAGACCTAGTCTGGTTCAGTTAAATCGACCCTAAGATTTTCCTGTTTCTTATCCAGTCAAAGGCCTTCTCTGGTTCAGTCAGATCGACCCTAAGATCTCCCTGATTCTTATCCAGTTGAAGATTTCAAGACCTAGTCTGGTTCAGTTAAATCGACCCTAAGATTTTCCTGTTTCTTATCCAGTCAAAGGCCTTCTCTGGTTCAGTCAGATCGACCCTAAGATCTCCCTGATTCTTATCCAGTTGAAGATTTCAAGACCTAGTCTGGTTCAGTTAAATCGACCCTAAGATTTTCCTGTTTCTTATCCAGTCAAAGGCCTTCTCTGGTTCAGTCAGATCGACCCTAAGATCTCCCTGATTCTTATCCAGTTGAAGATTTCAAGACCTAGTCTGGTTCAGTTAAATCGACCCTAAGATTTTCCTGTTTCTTATCCAGTCAAAGGCCTTCTCTGGTTCAGTCAGATCGACCCTAAGATCTCCCTGTTTCTTATCCAGTTGAAGATTTCAAGACCTAGACCGGTTCAGTTAAATCGACCCTAAGATTTTCCTGTTTCTTATCCAGTCAAAGGCCTTCTCTAGTCCAGTTAAGTCGACCCCTAAAAAGATTTTTCTGATGAAGACTCAGTAGAAGACATCCAAGATTCTCTCAGCGTTCCTGTTGAGGTAGTAATCGCCCAAGATTCTCTCAGCGTTACTGTTGAGGTTGAAGTCGCCCAAGATTCTCTCCGCGTTACTGTTGAGGTTGAAGTCGCCCAAGATTCTCTCAACTTTACTGTTGAGGTTGAAGTCGCCCAAGGTTCTCTCAGCGTTCCTGTTGAGGTAGTAATCGTCCAAGGTTCTCTCAGCATTCCTGTTGAGGTAGTAATCGTCCAAGGTTCTCTCGGCGTTCCTGTTGAGGTAGTAATCATCCAAGGTTCTCTCACCATTCTTGTTGAGGTAGTAACCATCCCTGGTTCATTCATCACCGTTTGAAGCTCCAGATTCAATTCCTGTAACCAGTCAGGGTGCATCTATACAAAGAGTTTGAAGACCAGCTCCTGTAACAGGCCATGTAATCATTTTCTTTTGCAGGTACGCAAGTTCTCGCTAAGGAATCCCTTGCGCGATCGACACCCAGATGGCATCTATAAGCCCATCCACCTATCCATCACCTCTCAGCATGGCAGCTATAAGCCCATCATCCTATCTCCAAATGGCATCTATAAGCCCATTCCCACCATCACACTACTATGTGAGCGCAAATTTCTGGGCACTCTAGTGTTCAATCATCTTCCACCTTCGGATTACGAAAGGCACGTCAGCCAATCTGCATCCTCAGGTCTAAGAAGATTGAACAGGGGCAACTGTTGTACCCCAAAATTTTCCCTCCCATATTCTTCAAGAATTGCAAAGAGCATGCTTCAAAATCTCCCCAAGGGTTGCACAGTTCAAGGGCCTCCTAACAGTCAGAAACTAGGGTTTTGGTTCTGGCAAAGAAGTTAAAGTTTCCAAGGGTCCAATCAAGTCCCACATGCCTACAAATATGGTCAAGCATCCACATGCCAAGTTTCAAGGCTTACAGCACAAAATTGCACAGTCAAAAACCCTAATTGCGCAACAGTCAACTGCAGGGGCAAAATGGTCATTTGACAGTCAAAAGTTCAAATTTTTGGTCAACATCTCATTTTGAAGCCATAAACATCATTTGATCAAATCTTGATCATGATTTTCAAGGCATGGCTCAAAAAGTCTCAAGATGCAAAAGTTTCCATATTTGGACAGTTGAAAAAGTCAACTGTAACTTGACCAAGGCATAACTTCCACATGGTTTATCAGAAAAATTCCATCCAAAGCTCATTTTGAAGAGAAAGACATTTCCTACAACTCCTCTTCACACTTCAAGTCCAAAAAATGCTCTCACAAAAAGTTATCAATTTCAACATTATAGGTCATTTTCAAAAGTCAACAAAAAGGGACTTTAAGTCAAAGACCATAACTTGAGATTGGTAAATCAAAATGACATGGGACCAAAGGAATTGGTTAGAGGACTTCAAGACCTTTCCAAAATGTCCAAGAACATGATCAAAGCTTAAAAACAGAGCAAGATATGCCTTGTGGAAGTTGGGAAATTTTTGGGAATTTTGAAAAGTCAACTTTACTTCAAATGCCTCAAAATTGCTAATGGGCCACATTTTCTTCCAAGATTCATCATCCAAAGGCTATGCACGACCATTTGGCCCAAGGGGAGTTATTTTATCATTTTTTATTATTTATTTGAATTTTTAATTACCATTAATTCATTTAATTAAATAAAATATGAAAAAAATACTCATCCATGCTTTTTAAATCTTTTTGTGCATAGAATACCTTCAAGATTTCGTGCACTATCTAATATGGAAAGAATCAAGGTGATTTGATCATGATTGGCACCAAAAGCACATGAAAAGATTGAAAAAAATATGCCATGAAAATCAAATATTTCTTTCATCAATGCAAGGATCTCTTGACTCAAATCTCAACCCTAATCCATCCCATACATATACTGATGCAAACCCTAAAGCTCAAGACCCTGGAAAACTGCGCTCAAGCCATAAACAAACTTTGTATTTTTGAAGAAAATTTCAAAACTGTTCTCCTATTTTCAGTAGGTTTCAAGGCAAAGCAACAATTCCATTGCACTCCTGACACCTCCAGGAATCTTCCTGAATCAAAATCATAACCTCTAACATCAAGAAACGGTAGAACCATGTCACACTTTTCATGAAAATATGCATAATCGTGTTTAAGTTTCTGGGCATCTTTCATACATTTTAATTGTTGTTTTATGCTAATATGATCCTTCTAAAGCTAACCATACTGTTTAATTGAGTTTTTATCGCCTATATGCCAAATTACCATTGAAGCTTTCTAGGGTTTCAAAGTTGCAAAATTAGGGGTTTCCTTGTCCATAAAAATTAGACCACGAGACCAAGGCTATTGGATTCAGAAGCTTCACGTGAATCGTTCCCATAGCTCGCGATCAATTTATGATCAACAGGGTGCTAATCGCTATTTTTATGCTTGCCATTTAGTGGGTGTTTAAAACCCCCGCTATCTCTTTTTATTTTACAGGCAATGGAAGAAGAAGACAGACGTGTCCATGGCTTACAGGCTCATTCGAATTTCGCGCGAAAATTACCCACTAATTCTTGTTTTGCATTATGTTATTTGTTTTCTATATTATATCCAAAGCGTGTGAATGGCTCAGTGGCAAGGCATTTGGTTTGGTACACTCTGGGACCTGGGTTCGATTCCCAGGTCCCCTCCCTTTCTCTATATTATTTTTCTAACCATGTTCCTATGTAGCTCGCTTCCAGAGGTTCAACGTACACTTAATATCCAAGCTTTCCACATGGCCAATAACCTCCATCCAAGGGCCCTGATCTGATGAATTCCATACACCCTGGTCAAACGTTCGACACGCTTCCATGAAAAGTCAAAAAGGCCTCCAATGATGGGCCAGAATTGCTGGACAATACCTTCTGATTGGGGCAGAACCCCCTAGTGTATTGTATTTCTTTCTCTTTTCTTTCTTCTATTTTCTTTATTATTTGTTTTAATTCAATTGTTTTCTTTTAATTCATTAAAAATTAATTTCACAAAAATACAAAAAAACCAGAAAGTCACAAAATAAAATATATTTTATTTAAATGTTATTTTGTAAATAAATGTTATCAATTAATTTAGTTTTTAAATTCTAGGATTAATTTTAACATTTTCTTAATAAACTTAAAAAATTGTAGAATTAGGGTTTTAAACACTTTTATATTTTTATCTTTTTTTTTCTTTTTCACCATATTAATTATTAATTATTATTTTTTATTTTTTGCAAATAAAATTGTATTAATTAATTAGGTTAATTTTAGATTCAATTTTAACATATTTTTCTTAATAATATTAAAGATAATTAGAATTAGGTTTAAATTCCATTAAAAGTCCATAAATACAAAAAAATCCAAAAAATCTTTTCTTATTATTTTAACTTAATTAATTTGTTAATTATAATTTAATTTCCTAAAAAGGGTCCAACGCCCTCGCATCCCCGATTTTACTTATTCTCGCATTTTTATTTTATTTCTTTTTTTTATGTAATTCTCCCAAAGCCATGTAAATCAGACATTTATCTTTTCTGCATTCTTTATTTTATTTCAAATCGGGTCTTGGATTAAATTTGGCGATGTGGACCTGCGCCTTTGTAATAGCGTAGGACCTTTATATTTCTCGCAACTTTTAAACTGTTAATTAAACTGCATGAAAGAATGAATGTCAAAAATAAAAGCAACGCGTAGATCACCAATACATGACAAGACAAAATATCTGAAAACGACACACGAATCACACACCACCCCTAGGGTACGCCTCATTGTTGCCTTGCCCCTCGAAAGGTGATCGTCGAGTAGAGGACGTTTTAGTAAGTCCTCATGATCCAGGAACCTGGCATGAGGGTACCTTCTAAGGTGTCTTCCTATTGCTCCGGTGATCACCATGTCCCGAACCCTCGAATTGACCCAAACACCTCCAATGGTGGTGCTACCTACCTCTCAATGGTGGGATGGCACTACTTTAAGGACATTTACACAGACGAATTCCTTAGGGTAGGCAGACGACTCTAGATACTTGCTCTAATTTCAAAAACAAATCAAAAATACTTTTCACACCGACACCTTTTCAAAAAGCTCTCGAAAGCAACTTTTCAAACACTCTTGAGGACCGATACAAGAGTCGAACTGAAATTTTCAAAGAAACTTTTTAAAACCACAGTTGAAAAGCAAACAAACCATTTTTGAAAACACAATGAGCAAGTATCTAAGAGCCCATGGATAACCATGGATAGAAAGGGTGCTAACACCTTCCCTTTCTATAATCTACCTCCCGAACCGAGAGCAATCTCTATAAGGAATTTTTCTGTGCTTTTGTCCTTTCCATTTGGAGAAAATAAAAGACGGTGGCAACTCTTGCTTCCGCGACATTTCGCGAACCAGCGTTAAACAATCAGTTCCAGATCCACCGATCACAGTAACTATTAAGGTTACAATTCAAAGGGATGATTACCATGAAGTTGATGTGATTGAGGTTTGTTTAGCTGAAGAAGAGTAAGATGATGAGTATGCCTCCGCAGATGAGTTCTTCTCCTCGAATGAAGATTTATTTTCCCGGGATGACTCTGTAATGACTGAATGTGTTGAAGTGGGAGTAAATGTTATTGTGCCTTGTTTTGGTACGCCTACCCATTATGAAGTTGAATATCATAGCAATCCAGCTATTTCTCCATTGGTGATTAGTTTTCTGGGTCCTGTCCCCTACAAGTCAGACAAGGAGGTACCCTACAAATATAATTCTACAATCTTAGAGGATGGTGTGGAAGTTCCCATCCAGCCAATGCCTAATGTTGGAAATATTGCTGAGATTAGCTGGGTGACCCGCAGTGGTCATTTATTTGCACCAGTTGTTCGTGGAGATGTTAGTACTGGAAAGAAAGTTGTGGAAAATGTTGAACCCAAGAAGGAAGTGGGTGAATCTAGTGGAGCTACGCTAGAAAAAGAGGTGGATGATATTTTGAAGATAATCAAGATGAGCGACTACAGAATTATAGATCAGCTACTGCAGACTCCTTCAAAAATATCTATCTTGGCTTTATTGATGAACTCTTCCGCTCACAGAGAATATTTGATGAGGGTATTGGACCAAGCTTTTGTGGAAAGCGATATGCCTGTAGACCAATTCAGCAGTGTAGTATGGAACATTACCTCATGTAATAACGTGATTTTCTGCGATGATGAACTGCCTGATGAAGGAAGAAATCACAAACTGGCCCTCTACATCTCAATGAACTGCAAGAATGATTCACTATCCAATATGTTGATTGATAATGGATCTGCATTGAACATTATCCCAAGGAGCACACTTATGAAGTTGAAATATCAAGGAACGCCCATGCGCCCAAGTGGCATTATTGTGAAAGTGTTTGATGGATCAAGGAAATCTGTTATTGGTGAAGTGAACTTTCCTATTCATATAGGCCCACATTTGTTTCAGATTACTTTCCAGGTCATGGATATTGTACCCACTTATAGATGCTTGCTGGGACGGAGGTGGATATATGAGGCAGGGGCTGTCACTTCGACTTTACAACAGAAGTTGAAGTTTGTACGAGAAGGAAAACTGGTAATTATAAATGGAGAACAGGCATTATTGATATCTCATTTGTCCTCTTTCAGCATTGTGGAGGCGAATGAAGCTGTTGTTGGAACCCAGTTCCAAGCTTTATCTATTGATAATGTAAAAGGAAATGAGAACTCCATGGCTTCGTTTTAGGATGCACAACAAGTTGTGCGTAATGTCCATAGTAAACAATGGGGACAGATCGTTGATCCACCTGTAAATAAGAATAGAGTTGGCTTGGGGTTCTCTGTGAAGAATGATAAAGGTAAGAGCATGAATCCGAAGACTACTTCAGGAAAGTATCAAGACATCTTTCATAGCGGGGGTTATCTTCATCCAACTATTTCCGGTATTAATGCCATTGTGGAAGATGAAGTCGAGCCAGAGATTATCTTCATCCAACTGTTTCCGAGATTAATGCCATTAGGGTTCAAAACTGTATCACCATTGATGTTCCCTCTTGCATACATGTTTCAAAGTAATTTGTTGTTGTTAATCTTTTTGAAAATCTTTCACTCTGCCCAAGGTGAAAGTATTAATATTGTATGGGCTTATCTGTTTGCTGTAACTTTTAAAATCAATAATAAAAGTTGTCTTTGTTTCCCAAATTGTGTCTTTATATTATGCTTTTTGTTGGAAAATGGTAATCATAAAAAACCTTTCAAAATAAATAATAACTGAAATCCAATCTTCATGATCACTTGTTATATGTGTCAGTCTCTAAAAGCAATCATAAATAATATATGCAGATTAATTAAAAAACCCGTTGAATACAATGACCCTGCACTCTCTCCCAACTTTGAATGTCCCGTGTATGGGGCCGAAGAAGAAGACTATGATGAGATTCTAGAAGAAGTCTCACGGTTGCTTGAGCGCGAGGATAATGCCATTCAGCCATATAAAGAGCCATTAGAAGTAATCAATTTGGGTTCTGAAGAAGATCCAAAGAAAGTCAAGATTAGAGCATTTCAGCATCCCGATGTAAAGAGCAGGTTGATTGAGATGTTGATAGAATATTTGGATATTTTTGCTTGGTCTTACCAAGATATGCCTGGTTTAGATACATATATTGTAGAGCACTATTTGCCGCTGAAGCCAGAGTGTCCACCAATCAAACAGAAGTTGCAAAGAACTCACCCAGATATGCCAATTTGCTTGTGACATCAATGTAACCTCAGTGGATTGCCAATATTGTCCCAGTACCTAAGAAAGATGAAAAAGTTCGCATGTGTGTAGATTATAGATATCTAAATAAAGTTAGTCCATAAGATGATTTTCCATTGCCACACATTGATATGTTAGTGGATAGCACAACAAAATTCAAAGTTTTCTCGTTCATGGATGGATTTTCTTGGTATAATCAAATAAGGATGGCTCTTGAGGACATGTAAAAAACAACGTTTATCACACCATGGGGAACATTCTGTTACAGAGTGATGCCCTTTGGGTTGAAGAACGCTGGTGCAACGTACCAGAGGGCTATGACAACCCTATTCCATTTTCTTATGCACAAGGAAATTGAGGTATATGTCAATGATATGATTGCTAAATCCCATACTGAAGAAGGGCATGTAGAATATTTGTTGAAGTTATTTTAGCGTTTGAGGAAGTGTCGTCTCCGCTTAAATCCAAATAAATGTACCTTCGGTGTTTGATCAGGGAAATTGTTGGGTTTCATTGTTAGCCAGAGAAGGATTGAGCTTGACCATGATAAAGTCAAAGCAATTCAAGAAATTCCAGCACCGAGAACTGAAAAGCAAGTCAGAGGGTTCCTCGGGCGTTTGAATTATATTTCCAAATTCATTTCCCACATGATTTCAACGTGTGAACCGATCTTTAAGTTGTTAAAGAAAGATCAAAGTTGTGTATGGACAGATGATTTCCAAAGGGTATTTAAAAGTATTAAATAATATTTGCTTGAACCTCCTATCTTTCTCCCTCCTGTTGAAGGAAGACCATTGATTATATATCTGACAGTGTTAGATAATTCCATGGGCTGTATTTTGGGACAACAAGATGAAACACGGAAGAAAGAGTATTCCATTTATTATCTCCTTAAAAAGTTTATTGATTGTGAGTCACGGTATTCCATGTTGGAAAAGACATGTTGTGCTCTAGCCTGAGCAAAAAATGTTTGTGGTAGTATATGTTGAATCACACTACTTGGTTGATCTCCAAAATGGATCCAATCAAGTACATTTTTTAAAAGCCTGCTCTTACTGGGAGAATTGCCCGCTGGCAGATGCTGTTATTTGAATATGACATCAAATACTGCACTCAAAAAGCTATTAAAAGTAGCGTGTTGGCAGATTATCTTGCTCACCAACCAGTTGATGATTATCAGTCTGTGAAGTATTATTTCCTTGATGAGGATGTGATGTTTCTGAAAGTGAAATATTGTGATGAACCATTGCCTGAGTAAGGTCCTGATCCTAAATCTCGCTGGAGTATGATATTTGATGGAGCTGTGAATGCTTATGGTAAAGGAATTGGTGTTGTGATTGTCACTCCACATTGATCACACATTCCTTTCACTGCAAAGTTGACAATTAATTGTACTAATAATATGGTAGAATATGAGGCTTGCATCATGGGTCTCGAGGAAGCTATTGATCTCTGAATTAAAATTCTTGATGTGTATGGCGATTCAACTTTGGTCACCCTGGCTTGATCCCTTACAAAGATTATGCTAGAAGATTGTTACCCTTCTTTAATAAAGTTGAACTCCATTACATCCCTAGAGATGAAAATTAAATGGCGGATGCTCTGGCAACTCTGCCTTCTATGTATCAAGTGAATACTTGGAATGATATACCTCGAATTATAGTTCGGCTACTGGATAAGCCTGCTCATGTGTTTACAATAGAAGAGGTGGCAGATGAGAAACCTTGGTATTATGATATCAAGCATTTCCTTCAGACTCAGGAATACCTGATCGACACATCGAATAAAGATAGAAATACATTGAAAAGATTGGTTGGTCGTTTCTTCCTCAATGAAAATGTGTTGTACAAGAGAAATTATGACATGGTCTTGCTCAGATGCATGGATAGACACGAAGCAGACATGTTGATGCATGAGATTCATGAAGGTTCATTTGGCACTCATGCCAATGGACATTCGATGGCTAAAAAGATGCTAAGGGCAGGTAACTATTTGCTGACAATGGAATCTGACTGTTACAAATTTGCAAAGAAGTGCCATAAATGCCAGATTTATGCGGACAAGATTCATGTACCTCTGACACTTCTCAATGTTATTTCTTCCCTGTGGCCTTTCTCTATGTGGGGTATTGACATGATTGAGATGATAGAACCCAAGGCTTTGAATGGACACCGTTTTATCTTGGTAGCAATTGATTACTTCACCAAATGGGTGGAAGCTGCTTCATATGCTAATGTTACTAAGCAGGTGGTAGTGCACTTCATTAAGAATAATCTCATATGTCGGTATGGTGTGCCGAGAAGAATTATCACCAACAATGGCTTGAATCTGAACAACAAGATAATGACAAAACTTTATGAATAATTCAATATTGTCCATCATAGTTCATCTCCGTACAGGCCAAAGATGAATGGGGTTGTTGAAGCTGCTAAGAAGAATATCAAGAAGATCATCCAGAAGATGGTTGTTACTTATAAAGATTGGCATGAAATGCTCCCTTTTGCTTTACATGGATATCGAACATTTGTCCGCACTTCAACAGGAGCAACCCCGTTCTCCCTTGTGTATGGAATGGAAGCGGTGCTCCCAATAGACGTTGAAATTCCCTCTTTGTGTGTGATAATGGAAACCAAGTTTTCTGAGGATGAATGGGTCCATAATAGGTTTGACCAATTGAATTTGATCGAAGAGAAGAGAATGACAGCTTTGTGTCATGGGCAGGTATATCAGAAGAGAATGAAGAAAGCTTTTGATAAGAAGTTAAAAACTCATGAATTCAGAGAAGGCGACCTCGTACTGAGGAAGATCATGTCTTTTAACGCTGATTCTAGGGGCAAGTGGAATCCCATTTTTGAAGGCCCATATGTTGTCAAGAAAGCCAACTATGGAGGTGCATTGATTCTTGAAATTATGGATGGCGAGGAGTTCCCACGTCCCATGAATGTTGATGCAATCAAGAAATACTTCGCCTAAAGAAATAAAAGAACAACTCGCTAAGTTGAAAACCTGAAAGGGCGGCTTAGGAAAAAAGGAACGTCTCGGTAGGCCGAAAACCCGAAAGGGCGGTCTAGGAAAAAATTAGAGACATAAACAGAATAAAATTTCCCGTTAAGTTGAAAACCCGCAATGGCAGCTTAGGAAAAAGTTAGGGACTTTCTTGGCAAGTAACAGCATCAGACAAGACTTGATCATTGAAGCAACAATCTTCTTGGATCCTCACCATACTTCAACAGGAGCTACTGCTCAGAATTTCAAAGTTGTTAGAGGGAATAGTGGTCATTGTATTTCAATGTATCTTTTCCATTATATATTACCTTTTTCCAAACTTTGTAATTATCCATGGAGTCTCACCATTCGCTGACTACCATTCTATCAATGAAATTTGATCTTTTACCGAATTCATTATAGTTCTTATTTTTATTCAGCTTATAAAGACTCCATTTATTATTGATGATAATTTTCAAAGCAAAAAGGATTAAATAACAAAATTGTTTTTCAAAAAGAATTTACAACTTACTTTTACTTTAAGGATTTGCGATTTAAGAGGAAAATAAAGATGGTGATCCCAGGAATGGATGAACTCCCGTAATTTTGAGAAGTTTTGTTTTCCCTGGGAAGGTTTTCTCAGGTTGTTTTCGCTGGTATGCGCGTGTTTATCGTATATTGAAGATGATACCAATTTGTGTAAGGTGTAGTATCGTGTTTGTGGTCCCAGTGTCCCCAGTCATGTGTTTGTTTCATTTTCTAATTTTTGGGTTTGCTTGGTCTGAGGTCTCTATTCCGGATTCCCCAGCGAAGTCTTCTCTCATATGACGAAAGGTCTTGTTCCCTTGGTGTGCTTAGATGGAATTATTTGCAGAATGTTGCTCTTTTTTGCGGTGTTGGAATTATTATTGGTATTTATTTCCCAGGTAATTGGACCCGGGCAATATATTTTCTAAGAAGTGTTGTGACCGTTGTCAACCCTTTGGGTTTTCACCCGCCAAGTGCTGAGTTTGATTTAAAATTCCTATGAGTTTGACCTCTTTCGATATGTTGACTTCTTAATTTCCCAGTGAAGGCCTCGCTTATTTGATAGAAGTCTTTTCTCCTCGTGCATGTTGAGATTTGACTCATTTGTGAAGCATCTCCTTTCAGCGGTACTTGCATTTTGTTTGATCGCCCGATAATCAGGCAAGGGCAGTGTTTTATTTAAGAAGTGTTGAAATGGTTATCAACTTTTTGGGTTTTCACTCGCCAAGTGTTGGGTTTGATTTAAAATCTCCATAATATTGATATCTTGCTATAATGTTTGACTTCTTAACTCTCCAAGTTGTTGTCCCCGTGAGGTTTCATACTTTCTTCCCTAGAGAAGTTGGCGCAATACTTACTCTCATTATTTTAGAATGTATCTCTGTTTTTCTCAATGAAGAACGTATCTTGGTTTCCTGTCTTCGGTATGGTGTTGACCTCCCCAATGGAGTCAGCACGAAGTCCCCAGGTAATGTCTTGATGACAAGGCGCTATCTCCCCTAAGTGAAGTCTGTATGTTATTTCCCCAATGAAGTCAGCTCAAAATTCTTAGTTGATGTTTCGCCGATTTGGTTTCCATCTGCCTTATTTTAAATTAGTATTGCAATCCCCAGTAAAAGTGCAGACCGTGAAAACTTTTGTTTCCCCATTGAAGTCTGAGCGCTATTCCCCTGTGAAACCTGGAGAAGGATGTTATATTCATGTACTTGTACTATTTTTTCGCTATCATTTGTTTACTTCCAGATTATGTTCCTTCCCAGTGAAGTTAAGCCACGAAATAGGATTATGTTCCTCGTTTGGTGCTTCATTTCTTATGGAATGTTCATCTTGGATGTGATTTAGCCGAGAGTTGATTGTGCCCGAGTTGGTTTTTCCTGGTTACTCCCATTGTTATATGTCTGTTTTGTCAGCATATACATGATAACAAGCATACATTCATACATACATCACGCATAGTTAAATTTAGCAAATCATTGCTCATTCACATTCATTAATATTTGGTTGACATATTACCCTGCTTTGCAAAGTTGTGTTGTCCTCTCTCCAATAGAGAGTTAGCCTTAAGCAGAAAGTGTATATTCTTTCAATTTCCCTAATGAGTTATCCCTCGTGGAAGATTTTTGCTTTAGCCTTCCTGTACAGTTTCTTGTCTGGAAGGATTTGGTTTTCCCTCTTGAGTTTATTTCTCAAAGGATGTATTTTGGTTGACTGTTTCATTCAAGTTTATTTCTGGTTTGAATATTTGTGTCCCGACAATATTATTACTTTGGATTTCTGAAAGCTTCGAGCTTTTGTTTGAAAATGTGCATTTATTTTGCACGAGAAGACTTTATCTCCTCAGCAGGAATATATTGGAATTTCCCCAGAAAGTCATGATTTATTCCCCAGGAGGTCATATTTCATTCCCCAGGAAGTAATATTGTTTTCCCCGAAAATCATTTTTACAATCCTTCCCATAACAACAAGTAGTAGGTCTCTTTAGTTTAGAAACTTGTACTTCCTCATAAAAGTCGGCGTTACCTTTTTTCTATCTTCTCTATGAATGGATACTTTGTAGTTCGTTGTCAAATTACTCCAGTGGATGGCAAGTCTTTCAATATGACAGAGACAGTTCATTTTGAAAAGTTAGCAAGTGGTAGTCTCTTTATTTGAGACAACTTATATATTACCCTTTCCAGACGGAATTATTTGGTTAAAGAAGAAGTTGAGACCCTTTCTAGGTGAAACACCGGAATTTTGGGAAAACTTATTATCTTTTTGCTACCTTTAGTGAATGTTGGTAGTTCATCTTCAGTGAACGACAGTGATATGATTTTTTCTCTCTACCTTTAGTGAAAGTTGGTAGATCACCATCAGTGAAAGTTGGTGATTGTTATCTTTTTGCTACCCTCAATGAACGTTGGCAGTTCACCTCAGTGAACATCGGTGATGTGATATTCTCTTACTACCTTCAGTTAAATTTGTTAGTTCTTCTCCAGTCATCATCGATGATTGTTATATTTTTGCTACCTTCAGTGAACGTTGGTAGTTCACTGTCAGTGAACGGCATTGCTATGATATTCTTTTCTCTTTACCTTCAGTGAAAGTTGGTAGATCACCATCAGTGAAAGTTGGTGATTGTTATCTTTTTGCTACCTTCAGTGAATGTTGGTAGTTCACTATCATTGAATGACAGTGCTATGATATTCTTTTCTCTCTACCTTCAGGGAAAGTTGGTGATTGGTATCTTTTTGCTACCTATAGTTAACATTGGTAGTTCACTGTCAATGAACGACAATGCTATGATATTCCTTCCTCTTACTACCTTCAGTGAAAGTTAGTAGTTCATCATCACTGAACGTCGATAATTGTTATCTTTTTTCTACCTTCAGTGAACGTCGGTGCTATGATATTTCTTTTCTCTCTACCTTTAGTGGAAGTTGGTAGTTCATCGTTATTGAACGTCGATGATTGTTATCCTTTTCCTCTACCTTCAATGAATGTTGGTAGCTCACCATCAGTAAACTTTGGTGTTGTTATTCTTTTCTCTTTCTACCTTCAGTGAACATTGGTAGTTTCGCCTTCAGCAAAAGTTGGTGTATCCTTTGACTTTTTACCATCCTCGATGAGTCGGGTCTTTTGATTCACCAGTGATTTATTTTCCTGGTTGCCTTTCTATTTTGATCCTTATTTCCTTTGCTACATCCCTAGTTCTTTTTTGCATTCCTTTGAGTTTTTCATATGCATTCATACTCATGAGCATTGCATGGCATCTTAGGGCCAATAATAGGTTTTTTTTATATTTAAGTATATTCGATCACGTCGACATGAAGATTTTTAACCTTCGCATCTCCGGATAGAAGAAACTTAAATAAGGGCATCTTTTGTACCCCAATTTTTGCTGCTAAGATCCCTTCATCATACCATATTGATTCAATCACAACAAGGTAACATTAGGGCTCTTTGGTTCTCCTTCCTATCTTTAGCTTTTCTCTTTGAGGAATCACCAAGCACCTTGACTTGCTTTTCTTTTTTGATCATTCATGTTTTATTTTGACATTCCTTTTAACTAATAAAATGCAATGTTGGTTTGTCTTACTTGTTAATAATGTAGGTAAAGGCAATGTGGCTTGGTAAGTTGATCCATGGGTTCATGAGTTTATTTTCATGCCTTAGTCAATAAAGCTTGAGAAGTTTAAACCTCACCATTGAACTTATGTTGGAAGAAATGGAATGGCAAGGTTTATCTTGGTTCACCATATTTCAAAGTTACCAAGATTGATTCAAAGGTACAAGGGGTTGATTGAAGAAGTTGATATGTTTGGACAAGGCTTTGTTCCCATTGGTTACAAGTGCATATTTCTATCAATTCCCAAGATATGGAAGTGATTTTGGTGGCTATGATTTCTAATTATCATCCTAAACAACTTCTATTTACAAATAAAAAGTGATGGTACAAGAATTTTGTTCAAAATTGTCAAATTTCCTCAAATTTCTTGATCTAGGAGCTAGGGTTTTGAACTTCAAAGAAGTATATCTTGCTCATATTTTGTTATATTTGAGTGATTACAAATACATACTTCTCTTCAAAGGTTTATTAACAAATAACTTAAAAAGTTTCAAGGAGCTTTCACGTGGAAGAAGCTTGATGATGAAGAAAGATTACAAGTCCTCCAGATGAACCCCCAATTTCTCATGTGTGACTTAAAATGATCATAACTTGGTAAATTTTTATTACCTTGAGCCCACTCTTTTTACACAATAATCTTTAGTGTGTGAACTTTATTCCTTCTTTTATGTGAAAAGTTAGAAAATGGATAGAAGATTCCCTAAGGATACAAAAGATTATAGGTCATTTTATGATTTTTTGCCAACTTCAACAACTCATAACTCTCTCAATTTTTGGAGATTTTGAATGGTTAAAGTTTCAAAATTTCATTCAAGAGGTCTATTTCATTCCATAGTTTTTGGTCAAGAGAAAATTCCAAGAGGAAGGCCATGTTTGGATGCAAAACATATAGGTCACTTTTGAAGAAAAACTTGAAATATTTCTAAGTATGGAAAGTCAACCCTTTTCTTCCAACTTTGACTCAACACAATTTCTTGCTAAAACATCCAATTGATCTCACTCCTTGCACATTGTAAAGCTTGTGACTTCATCTTTCAAATGCTTCAAAAATCATCATATGGTGCCCTACATTGTTGGCACCATGGTTAGGAAAATAGCATCATAAAATGGAAATTCCAAGTTCGGTCAGATTTGAAAATTGGTTTAAATCCAATTACAAGCCTGTTTAAAGACCAATTTTGTGTCTAATCATGTTAAGGAACTTTCCATAACAAGAAACGACCCTTAAACAATTCATTTTTCTGCATTTTATGCCATGTGAAGTCACACTTTTCCCACTTAGCAGGTCTACACGATTTCACTGATTTTGCCTCCAATTCACACGCTTGTGCCTTGCATCATGATCAGCTATAAATAAGGATCACCCCTCACTCATTTGGGAAAGCTTTATGATAGCCAATTGACCCCTGTTCAGATCCCACACGATCTCTGAATTTGAAATTCTGATTTCTTACACTCTCAGCTTCAAACAGCAAAAGCTCCATCCAGTCAGCTTCATTGAACTTCTCTGAAGCTAACCATACAGTTACTTACAAGAATTGTGACCTATATTAATCTGTAGAAGATCAGTTTTATAGCAACTTGTCACTACTTCATTCAGGTAGATTTCTTGTCCAAATTGATTCAAATAAAAGACTAATCCACACCTTGTATTCTTATGATCCTCGTGCTCTTTATGGTTTGCAATTTCATTGAAAATTGAGTGAGATATCCCAAATTTTCGTGCTCGCTATTTTTTCTTGATTTCTTCAAACACAATCTTGCACAATTTATATAAATTTGTCGCGATGGTACCATTAGGAGTAATTGAGAATTGCATTTGATTTGGATCCATTCAGATGGTCACTTTATGCCATGGATTCAATGAGATCAAAATTCTTAAGAGGCAAACATGATTAAGAAGGAAAGTTCGTGACTTTAAGATCATATGGATTTGAGTTACAAAAGTTGTGTCGACGCTTCAAATATTCAAAACTTGCTCAAGACTTTATTCGAAAGGTCAAAGGCATCATCATTCCTTCAAATGTTTGTCAGTTTTCATACAATGGTGAATTGAATTAGAGGATCGTAAAAGATATGAGTAATTCTTTCATGTGTCGTTTTGGATTGCAATACAAGTGGACTTGTAATCAAAGAAGGGTTCTCATTGAAGAATTCACTCAAAGTGATTCTAAATTAAATCATTGTTCATAAATCAAAAGGTTTTATACAAATCATCATTCAAAGTTATTTCAAGTTCATCAAAAAGGTTTCATAATCATTAAAATCCCGTCCATGTTTCTCTTTAGAATTACAAATTGCAAGTCGTATTCCCATTACAATTTGAGAAATTACAAATAAAGGGTTATATATCCATCATAAGCCTAAGTGTTCCTTAAGATGTTATAGCTTATCAAGAGACCGGATGCCAAAGCCCATTCAAGCCTGTTCCAAACCTCTAGCCAATTCTAAGAAAATATTGCTCTTCCTTCTCGCGTGATCCGACCTGCTATGGTGACAAAGCCCCTACAATTTCCAGGAATAAATTCAATACCAAACAGACATTAGCTTGAATGTTTTCACATAACATGCTGTAATTTGTCAAAACTATGGCACTTCTATTAATATACAACAGAAATCTAATTACCTATCTTTCATGACAAATTTCAAACTCTCCAAAGTTGTAGTGTCCTCACCCTCCATCTTATATCTAACTTCACAAATGTCCAACAACTTGAATCACTTCATCCGTAACAGCTTCTCGTCATTCTCCATGCACCTCTTCATTCTCCATTCATTCATCGCTATCGCCATCTCATGAAACAAGGAAGAAAAAAGGTGGTTAGCAAGTAAAGTTTGAGTATAAGCAAGATAGTTTCAAAGAACTTTTCCAGTCTCATCTTTAGGGTTTGAACGAAGGAATCATCTTGTGGATTAAGGAATTCTCTTTCAAATTATATTCACAAAGCAAACAATAAAGCCTCATATCCATTAGTTTCATAACAAAAAAGTCAGATGCAAGTTCAATCATTGGCTTAATTCCATCCTACTGCAAATCTCAAACAATTGCAAAAAGAATATTTGGTTCACAATGGGAAAAACTCAAGAAGAGACAAATTGTTACACGCAAACTCAGTCGAGACCCATCAAATATCACAGTGCACAGCAATAGCAAACAGGACAACATAAATTTCGCATCCCAGCTAAGTAAAGCCACTGCAGTTACGAATTCTCGCAGGAAATCAACAAGTGCAAACAAATCATGAATTCAAGCTCAATAAACAGAAGTATAACCAACATCACAAAATATCACAGAAAAAGAAGCTATCAAGCATATGAAATTCTAACAGGTCATCATCATTTTCTTGACAAATCTATAGCCTTTATTTCATCCAGCATCAACAGGCCATGTCTGTCTAAAAAAAAGTGGTCCATGCTTACTACATAACCGGAATAATCACTGCATCAACTAGCATGATCAAACGTCAAAGCTAAGTCTAGTGATGGTTCAATACAGTATTAGATCAACAAAATTCAGCTCAGCACGAGGAGTGTATATGTTCATCATCGCCAGTTCGTACCAAAGACAAGACTATTCACCAGTCCAATCATCATAAGAGGGAAAAAGGGGGAAACCGTGAGATAACATCTTTGTAGCTTTGCTATAACAATATCCTGCATAACCAAAACTAGATCAGCTCGCGAGATAGAAGAAACTATGACATATTAGTCCAGTTCAGCATAAATAAAAATTAAAATATTTTTAGAACCATTTAGCTTCTAACCAATTTCCCAGACTAATCTCCTAATTATCAATTGGCCCTAATCCCCACAACAGACCTCTAACCATTTCTAACTGACTCTAACAACTCTAATCGTTTTCTAACTGACTCTAACAACTCTAACTGTTTCCTAACTCATTTCTAAAAGTTAATAACAGAATTCCAAAGGGATAGCTATTTCACCCTTGTTTCCTTAACCAACTTTCCGGATTCAATGGCCATGATTTCTCCAAGTTGTTATTCCATCTCTATATAACTTCACCTCAGCTCTAATCTCAGGGGAGGATCGGTTTTTGAATCATTCATTAAAATTCCTAAAATCAACACCTTCATCTTCTCATTCCACCTTCATCTTCTCTCTCTAAATTCATCATCTTCTCTCATCAAACTCCAACCTCAACCTTCATCTCTGAACCTTCTCTCAACTATAACAACCATATCTCAACCTTCGCAGCACATCAACCCACTCTAATCACACATCAGTGCTTCATACCAAAACCATCGCGCATTCTCCTTAATATTGGTATCTCAGGGTTTTGTTGTTCAATATTATCATAACACGAGAGGTCAAGAGGGAGGAGCAAAAGGAAAAATCGAATTGGAAGAAGAAGATCGAGAAAGAATCGAAGAAAGGAATCGAGTATAGTGTGCATACATGTGTTTCTGAAGTTTATCCTCTGGGTTTCTTATCGCTTTCTCTGCATATGAACACCACTGGAGTGTCCCCGACAAGTAAGGCTCGATCTCCTCTGTTTCTTCATCATTTTTCTATTTCTTGATACTGCTGGGAAGTTTTATACATGCTGAATGATTACCCTATCGCTATTGCTTCGAGTTCAACACAACTTTCAGTTAATCTGGACTTTGTTCATCTTCTATGGTTTTGAATAGTTACAATGAATTGTTGATTTTAGCAAAGAGATAAGAATGAGTAAAGCTAGGTTTGTGTTCCAAGATAAGGGAGAAGTAGAGAGACATTAGTTTTGTTCTTATCACGGAAAAACGTTGCTGGTGGTAATTTAAGGCGGTGGTTTGGGTAACTCGGGATTAGGGTGTGAGAGTGGAAGACGAAAGTAGATCACATAAGAATCCTCATCCATTGGGCTTGGCGTCTCCTTCCGAATCCTAGATCCAATAGTAGGATGTTAAAATTTAAGCCCATGTAGTTTTTTATTATTTGATTTTAACATGTTAAGCCTTTTAGGTCCCAGAATAAAAAGATCTTTAGGGCTTTAGTAGCTGGGCCTTGGTGCTTGGTTATGAAATGATACCCCGGAATTTAGATGGCTACCCCATATTCTTTAGTTTTTATGACTTCTACTTTAGTTTAATTCTTCTTTTTTTAATAAAAATATGTAAATAGTGTGTTGTACCCCAATTTTTGCCCCTAAGATTCCTCTATCATATCATATCAACTCAATCATGACAAGATCACATTAGGGTTGGTTCTTCCTCTTTTTCTATCCCCTATCTTTAAGTTGGCTCTTGAGGAATCTCCAAGCACCTTGATTGTGTATTTTGTATATGTGTTGTTGACTAACCTCTAACCAAAATACAAAAAATATTTGTCTTTGTCTTTGCAATTTGTGTTTTGTAGGTACCAAGTCGAAGCATCCAACAAATAAGGTCATGCAAAGTTGATTGATCCTATTGTGGCAAAAAAATCCAGCATGCATCGACCCATAAAGGTATGCATCGAATCATTTTGTTGTTTATAGCTAGCATGTGTCGAGACATGCATGTATGTATCGACTCATCCTGTTTGTTTAACTAGTATGTATCGACACATACGTGTTATGTATCGACTCATGCAGTTTGTGTGATTATGTAATATGTTGAAATAACAGTATGTATCGACACATAGAGGCATGTATCGACACATGCTGTGTTATACAGCTAGGATGTATTGACACATACCACCTATGTATCGACTTATAATAGCAAAATGCACGTGCTTTTTTGAAAAAAGCCAGCAAATTCAAATTGTTATCATTTTGGCTCCAATTTTTTCTGCATAATTTGAAATTATATCATTAATTCAAATTTGGCTCCAAGAATCAATTACCAAATTACACTAATCTCATTCCTAAAACTCTATAAATAGAGACCTCATTTCATTCAAATCACAAGCTTTTGATAGCCAAACTCATCTTGCTAAAAAATCTCTCAATTCTCTCCATCTACCAAATTCACTCAAAGCTCCATTTTCAAAAAAAATGATAGTAAGCTTTGCATTGAAGCTTACTAATCTTTGTGCTAAACCTTCATCCAAACACTTTTTCTCCATCAATTCCCTAAATCCAAGCTTTGGTAATTGATTCTTTGGTTGAGTTGAGGCAAATTTTGGAAGTTGTTTGATAATTC
Organism: Vicia faba; assembly: GCA_948472305.1. Taxonomy (NCBI): domain Eukaryota; kingdom Viridiplantae; phylum Streptophyta; class Magnoliopsida; order Fabales; family Fabaceae; genus Vicia; species Vicia faba. Next base: position 1,218,047,853 of record OX451741.1, on the reverse strand, counting down.
TCTAATTCTACCTTTGGTAAGTTGGATCATCATCTTTAACAATGTGATCTCTTGTGGATTTCTGGTTTTGATTCATTGAGCATTGTTTTATAACTCCATTAATGATATTTTCTCATAATTTGCTGGAATTTTCATGCTCAATTGGATCCATGATCATAAGGTGTTTGATGAAAAGTTGGAACAAGAATTTGATCTTTAAAATGCTATTTTCTACTGATTTTTAATAGGTTGCAATCAATTGTTGTAACATTGCAATTGATTGTCACAGAAAATTGATTTGATAAAAAAACTGCACTGATGCAATAAGTTGTTTTCTAAGCAATTGATTATAACAGTGCCAAAAATATTGTTTCTGCCTTATTTTGGGGCTGTTTTGACTCAAATATTTTTTCTGCTCACTCTCTTTGATGGATAATTTGGATTGCAATTTTAAATGTTCAATTTGTCTTTAAACTCAATGGACTTTGATATGTAGATGAAGTTGGATAAATGTTCATCAATTCAAATCTACTTAAGAATGAATTATTTAATTCATTTTTGGTGCTTTGGATTAATGATATGTTTAGTGCTTTAATCTATCTAGAGGAGTGGTTGAACTTAAAGATGAAAGAATTTTGAAATGGTGATCCAAATTAGCATATCATTCCCCTCCCTCTTCATCTTATACCTTTCTTTTTTAATTGTGCTACATGTTAAGGGATGATGATCTCTATATCATTTATCCAAACATAAAGTACATAGATTGCTATTGACCGGCCTCAAAATAGGTGCAACTTCTACATAAGTCCACTTACGATTGCTTAACATAGCGCTAAATTTTGTTCCGATTCGAATAAATGATCATTCGTAGCCCAAACTTATGATTGCAAGCCCAAGTATGTTAATTTGATCCCTTTGATCCAATAACCTTGAGATTCATTGTGTGGAGGCTTTGGTTCTACCAATCCTCTAATGGATCTACAACACCTTTGGTCAACGCGGATCACTTAAACATCGTTGATCATTAAATGTTACTTGTGAGAATTTCAAAATGGATGATATACTTGACAAAAAGCAAATGCAACTTGTTGTGTGGAGGCTTTGGTTCTACCAATCCTCTAATGAGTTCCAAATGCAATTTTCAAGATGGTTATCCAACTAACCGCTAATTACTAATAATTGACTTTACTTTATGCTTTATTATTTTTTATGCTTCATGTACCATTTAATTTAAGCATTTTCATTTCATGCCGTTTTTATTTTTTGCTCACTTGAGCATTTATTTTTATGTCATTTTTATTTTTCTCACTTGAGCTTTTCTTTTCCTTTTAAAGACACCTAATAATCAACATGAACCATAAAAATCTTTAATAATACTTGGACTATTTGGTTACGATCCTTGGTATTATGGAGCATTGGACTTCTTGGACTTAGGATTAGAGACCTTGGCCTATCTTGGAGACTTTGTGCTTTTATTTGATATTTTGTCTGGAGTTATTGAGGTTTACCTCGAGACATTGGGTTGTTTGTTTGCTTGTGTGCAGGTTATTGTGATTGCACACTTTGTTTGTAATTTGGAATTCACCCGTATACAGCCGTTACTCTGCCTAATTTTTGCGAAGACTTAATACACTTGAAGTTTGGTTCTCTCAAGAGGTCTATCATCTTTGCTTGCTTGGTTTCAATCTGAAGAATGGGAATTCTATATTGACTCATAATGTCAAGTATTGGCTTCTTGTTGGTTAGATGGTCCATATCCCTAGCTTTTACCTTATGCTTTAGGATAACCTCTTCTTCTCCTCCCATTTTCTTAAATTTAAAAAATCTTCTCCCTCCTTTTAAAAACTCTTCTTATTTCTAAACTTGAAACACTTTCATAATAAACTTGGACTTAGGTCCATGCATTTTCAAAACATTTTCGTATATAAATTTCAATCAATTTAATAATACCTTGACATTTTGTGAGAAGACTAAAAGTCAATCAATCTCATTTCAAATCATTTTTGCCACTTTGGATTTTTATTTTAAAATCTTTCTCAAAAGATTAGGCTCTTGGCAATCCTTGTAGTGATGCAAACAACTATACTTCTACAATATGTAGTAAAGAGAGATATTTTCCACTTGGGTGATGAGTGAGGCATTGTTGATTTTAAAATCCAAGCCATATCCTCCACTTTGAGATGATGCAAATTCTCCTTTCTCATGATTGTGGGTAGTAAGTATGTTTTCCACACGGACAATGATGATGATGTCTTATCTCATAAAATTAACCAACACACTTGTGTTTCAAATTTTTAAAAGAGGAACTACGTGTACCCTGATCCCCTATTGCATGAAAGGTGATACATAGGCACTAAAGGTTTGCAACCGCAGTGGGTGCAAAAATCATAAAAATGTTTCTTTTCTCACCTCCACCATCCATTTTTCATATAACACATTTTTATAACCAAAATATACATATTTTTTTCAAAGAGGTTCCTGCGGAGTACCGTAGATGTTTAGGGTGCTAATACCTTCCCTTTGCATAACCAACCCCCTTACCTTGAATGTTTCCCCCTTTTTGGGTTATTCGCTCTTTTCCCATTCCTTTGGAAACAATAAAGCGCGGTGACGATTTTTATTTTGATTTGTATAAAGTCTAGTCAATCCAATGGCTTAGTCTTGAACATTTCTACCGCTACATAGTGTAGTGAAAACATGATAATAAAAAATAGATAGTAAAATTAGGGGTTTAAATAGGAATCTATTTTACTAAATTTTCTTTAGGTGATATTCCTCATTAGTCATATTCATTTTTTTATCGCGCGTTTACTTGCAATTTTTTGGTTTTGTCTTGGTATGAATTATGGATAATGTTTTGCGTGCTCACGATATTTCCTTTAGTATTTTTGGTTGTAAACCATAAATCAAGATCGTGGTTAGAATTTCCCTTCAAAACTCAACTTTATGACCACCATTGTATGATAACATTAGAGGTAGATTTAGGTTAGTCTCCCCTTAGACTTTTCTTTCCCCTTTTGCATTGGCATTTAAAATAAAAACTTCTTTTTCTTGCAAACTTCAAAACACTTAAAAATTACTTATGAGAATCGTATCTTTGTTGAGCATGGGAAATGATAAGCGGGTTTCTTCTCAATCTTATCGTTCTTCCATTCTAAGCCTTGGTGTGGTTCAAGTCTCAAAGACTTATTTCATGAATAAGTAGAGAAATGACTAAAATCTCTCTCTTGAGATTAACTAGCCATTATCTACAAGCAAAAACACCATTAAATACAAACTTATTTTGCCTTTGGGCTTTTCTTTCAAACTCTTTTCAAAAGAATATGTTAATTAACTTCTGTGCTGACGCGTAAGTCTCCAAAGGTCGAGTTGCGGAAGAAGACGAAATTAATACTGTTCATAAAAAAATACAAACCAACAAAAACTTTTGAAGCCGAACTACGGCTGCTCTGATTCCTTAAAAGGGATACGTAGGCATTGGAGTAGGGCTCGAGCGAGCACAACTTTTATTTTCCCTACATTGTTTTCTCTTTTCTTTTTCATGCATTCCCTGTATAGATATAGATTTGAAACACACCATTAGATTAGATCAACATGTGTGGATAACATAGAGTACTACGGCCGTGTGGGGAGATAATAACTTCCCCTTGCGTAACAGACTCCCTTACTCGTATCTCTTGATCGTTCGACCTTGATTTCACCCTTCTCAGGTTTACTCGATGTTTACCTTTCCCCTCTTGTGGGATAAAAAATGTTCAATGGCGACTTCATTGATTTCATTATCAGTTGATTGTTCAGCCAGCTGTTTCAGCTGGAGACTTCATTGGGGAAGTAGATTGACCTATCGCTGGTCCATCTCGAAGTCGATCCTAGCTCTTGTTTGTTTTCTTTCTTTCCTTGGGTGTTTACGTATCTATTTGTCTATATGCTTTGATTATATGCTTTCATACATTGCCTTTCATTATTTCTTACATTCTGGATAGTGTTGTTATGATGTCTCCTCATGGGATGGGGATGATACTTCTTGAGGTAAAAGGCCCAATACCCAGGCCAGAGTGCACTAAGACACAAGGAATAGAGTGGGGGCATGATGGCTATAGGACGTGGTCCGATTAGTGCATTCATGTCATATACCATGCTCGGATGAGGTTCAAATGACGGTATCTTCATCATGCACGTCTGTGTTGTGATGATTATACTTTCAGGTGGATCAATGATTTCCAGGTTAACCTTGCTTTACCCTAAATTATCCTTCACCCGTGAGTGGGGAGGGATTTGATTATTGCAGGTACCGATGGTGACTATGTTCTGATGGTAACCACTTCATTTTGTTGATCGCTCTAGTGAATTTGGTTCTGATTTTAACTTGGTTCTATTGGCCGCCCTCTTTCTGCTAATACTTTGGTTAATGACTACTAATGATGACTATTTCAAATCTTCAACCTATGATTCTATACAAAAATACAGCAGCATCCAGTATTGTGGAAATCCTGATCCCCTCATGACTACATCATAGCATATTTACTCGTTAATGAAAAAATATATATGTCGATAATTAATCTGCATGTGCATTATCATTTCCAGGATTTTCCAAGAATTTGTTTCTCCTCTAAGGAATGGAAAACAACACTGATATTGACATAAAGACCAAAAAGGATAATGTCAGCTATCAGTTTCGTCCTAGTATTTGGCCCTTCCTCGAAGAACTCAAAGATCTCATGAATTGTCAACAAATGGGTGTTTTTGGTGAAAGATATGGGAATCTCATATCTTTGTTGGATGCTCGAGTTGATGACAAAGTTGTTCAAACTTTTCTACAGTTTTATGATCCAGAGTTACGTTGTTTCACGTTTCAGGATTACCAATTAGCATTTACTCTTGAGGAGTATGCTCATCTTCTTCATATCAAGATTATTGGTCATACTCCATTCATTCAGGTCCCTGTTGAGCCCGACTATGAAGCCATTGCTAAGATTCTTTATTTGAGCCTTAACGATGTAAAGGGAAAGTGGAGACGTAATAAAGTTACTTGTGGTCTTCCAGTAGATTTCTTGGTAAATAACGCTAAAGAAAAAGCAAAAATAGGACATTAGGGTGCTTATTATGCTTTGTTGGCTGCTACTATTTACGGGGTCATCCATTTCCCAGAGATTAAGGCAATAGTGGACTTGGCTGCCCTGTGTGTTTTCATGAATAAAAATCTGATACCTACACTATTAGCCGACACGTACCACGCCATCCACTCTAGGCATGGAAAGAAAGGAGTAGTGGTATGCTGCATGCCAATGCTTTACAAATGGTTCATGGCACAGTTACCCACCAAGGGGCCATTCAAAGAAGATCCTCGTTCATGGGCATCCAGAGTAATGACACTCACCTCTTTCGATATCAAATGGTACAAACTTAAGGTTGAGAGCATCGAGGTCATCTCCAGCTGTGCAAGTTTCTTTAATGTTCCACTCATAGGAACAAAAGGGATTATCAACTACAACCTGGTACTCGCTCTTTCCCAATTAGGATATGCCATGAGGAGTACACCCATGGTTAAAGAGGTCGAACCTGTGTATTGCAAAAAGGGAGAAGATCTGGAATTATTGAAGAAAGCCGAAATTTCTTGGGCACATGTTGGTAGGAAAGGAAAAGAATTCTTCGGGTTAAAAGAAGTATTAGCTTTCAATCCTTACGTGGATTGGTTAAAAGAAAGACACAAATCTCTTATGTTTCCTTTTGAAAAAGAAATTTCATTGTAACCTCAACCCACTGAGTTGCTGCACGATGTGCCTAAGGAACGTTTCTACCAAGTACAGTTGGAAAACAGAGACCTTCGTCCAAATCTAGAAGACAAAAAAATGGAAATATATTTCTTAACAGAAAAGAAGAGGGAATTGGCCCATCAACTAAAAGAATATGAAGGAGAAGGTAGCTCAAAAAAGCGACCCAGAACAGAAGACTCCTTTGTATCTACAGAAGAGTACCAAATGGTCCCCGTAGATGCAGAAAAGAACCGTCGAGAAACCTTGAAGTTCCAAATGGTTAATAATAGAAACAAAGCAAAAGCTAAAGAGTTGGGAAACCAATTTAAGACTGCTAGGATGGAGTTCGAAGAAAAGTAAGATCAAATGACTGAAGTAATGAAAGAGAATGCAAGACTCCGAGACAAAATAAAAGAGATGGAAGAAGCGCCTGTACCTATATCTTTGCCAGAATGTAAAGAATCTGAGTGTTTCCTGGAGAAATGCGTGTACTTGGAGGGATAACTATTTTGGAAAGATGTGGTAATTGATAGCTTCACTCATGGACGAGATCGTGAAAAGACAAAGAAATTATTCAAAGAAACCAAGGAATGGGGTGAAGAGTACTTCCGGAAGGGAGGACCGTTGTACTACACAGAGATTAGATATCCACCACTTTGATTGTCTCTTATCTATTTTCTTTCTTTTTATCATAATATTTCTAGATGACCATCAGTCTTGTTGGATGTGATTGTTTATATGTCATTACGTATTTTTGAGTCATGCTTGTAAGAAGTTACTATTTGATCATGTGGATGATATTTTTAAATAAAAACCAATTATTATCAAATGTGTCTCTCGCTGATTATCTCTCTTATCATGTTGTTTAAAATTCCTAGGGGTGACAAAACTTTTAGGTGTCCTGGAAATGGTAAAACATTTCATGCATGACCACGCATTCACGCATGTCATATTGTGATAGGTGATTATGACAGGTTTTCATATATTTGATTTGGGCTTTTCATTACAGAGGATAGCCACTACGAATTCTCATTGTTATAACACTCAGAGCACTTCCAAGAGGCATATGGAACATATTCAAGCAGACGTTGTGGCTATAGGAACTAGGATGGATACTCGAGGTTTTCAATTGATGGAGATTATTCTGAATATGGCTCATCAACAAGAGGAAATGAGAGCCATGATTATGAGGCCTACCGACTCTTTGAGTAATGGTAGTGAGACGTTGAATGAAAATCCGCCAGGGGTCGTCATCTACAATCCTAATGGTGTTCTGGGTGCTCAGAATATGGTGGAGAATCCGGGAGGTACTCGGAATGTGAATCTGGATTTGAATGACGGTTTGAATATTCAGAACGGTCAACCTGTAAATCTCAGCAATCTTACAAGTAACCAAGGCATCCCTGGGATTAAAGTTGTGGGAAACCCTCCCCCACCTACTCCTGTTTATCAGAATAATGAACAACCTGTTATACTACTAAGCCCTGTTTGCATTCCTGTTAGGCCAGTCGAGGAAGATAATTGGGAAGACAAGGTGACCAATATGGAGGAACCAACTGAATCTAACAAGAATTTGCATATGCTCGAAGAACGAATGCACAGGTTTGAAAGTCAAGGTGCAGTAGGCTTTGACATGTCTGATTTAGGCTTAGTGCTTAGAGTAAGGATTCCCCCAAAATTCAAGGTGCCTGATTTTGTAAAGTACAAAGGCACTTCTTGTCCAAAGACCCATGTTAAGTCCTTCTATTGGAAGATGTCTGCATATTCTAATGATGAGAAGCTATTGATGCACTTCTTTCAAGATAGTTTGACAAGTGTACCACTCGAATGGTACATGAAATTGGAGAGTAGTCGCATCCGTACGTGGAGAGAATTGGTTGAGGCTTTTGTTGTGCACTATCAGTATAACACTGACATGGCCCCTACAAGAACCCAGATACATAACTTATCCCAGAAACGAGATAAATCTTTTAAAGAGTACGGCCAGAGGTGGTGAGAGATGGCTGAAAAATTTCAACCGCCCATGTTGGAGCGAGAAATGGTGGAAATGTTTAGTAGTATGTTGCAAGGACAGTATTACACAACTTGCAGTATATCAGGCACTTTTGCTGAGATGGTAATACATGGAGAGCAAATTGAGATCAGAATTAAATTGGGGAAAATCCAAGACGTCGGAGTGGGAAGTAATGCTTGTAATAATAAAAAGTCTTTCAGGAGTCACCAAAAGAAAAAGGAGGGGGAATCTAGCGCGGTCTATCCTCAGAAGCGGAAAGTCAGGTATCAGGATTACAACCATCTGATTACTGTTGTAACAATTGTAATAGCTCCACCTCAACGTCCAGCATATACACCCTGACATAAAAATCAACAAAAACCAAGAATACCCCCTAGGAAGTTTGATACGCTTCCTATGACATACGCCGAGTTGTTTCCTCAGTTGCTTGAGCTGAAGTTAATTGAGTTGCGTACATTGAAAATTGACCTTGAAAAGTTGCTGACTCACTTTAATGCTAATGCCCGATGTGATTTCCACTCTGGTGGGAATGAGAACACTATCTAGAATTGCTATGCTTTCAAGCACAAAGTTCAAGACCTATTAGACTCCCAAGCTATTAATTTCGGACCAGCACCTAATATTACAAGTCAACATCTGCCGCCTCACAGACGTGCCACTGTCAGTACCATCATTAAAAATGAAAACTTGGATCCGGTTATGGATGTTGACAAGTTGAATACACCTCTATTATTCGTAAAAGAACAATCGGCGGGCAAAGGTATATTTTTAGGCTATGGGATGGATTGTGTTGCTTTTTTGAAACAGCCAGAGGGTTGTCAATTATTGAAAGATGTGATTCAGGGTCTGATTACAGAGGGATTTCTTCAATTTGAATGCAAGATCGTTAAGCCTGAGACCGATAATGATGAAGTCGATGTGATAACTATTCCGGTTAAGCCGGAGAATATTCGTGTGCCCGTGACGATTCCAGTGCCTGCTATGAAATCTCCACTACTTATCACTGTGCCCGGTCCAGTGTCGTACGTTAGCGACAAGGAGGTGCCTTGGAGTACGGTGATTAATTCTACTATCACGAGAAGAAGGTTGCAACTTAAAAGTATGAGGGAAACAAGTGTGAAGAAGAGAAGCCCGCGATACACGACATTTTCAGCGAAAGTCGAATCACTCATAGTGGACGAGTCTTTTCCCCACCTGAAAATCCTGAGAGTAGTACAGACGCCACAACTAAGGTCAAAGGCAAGCAGATTATGGTCAATAGCGATAAACCAGGGCAAAACTCCTTTGTTCCTATCTCCGATGATGAAACGGCTAAAGATGTGGCCGAGTTGATGAGGTACATCAAGAAGAGTGACTACAAAATCATTGACCAGCTAAGTTAGACACCCTCAAATATATCCATCCTCGCTCTACTTAGAGACTCGGAATCCCATAGAAATGCACTGATGAAGCTGTTGGGGACCTCTTTTGTTCCTCATGAAATCTCTGTAAATCAATTTGAGGGAATTGTGAACAGCATTTCTGCAAATAATGGGCTGGGTTTTATCGATTTTGATCTACCCCCAGAGGGGAGGAAATACAACAAAGAACTACACATCTCTATGGAGATTGCAAAAACTACCTTGTCTCGTGTGCTGGTTGATATGGGTTCCTCCCTCAACGTATTACCCAAATCTTCTCTTTTGAAGTTGGATTATGAGGGGCTTTTGTTAAGGCCAAGTGATTTAATTGTTAAGGCTTTCGATGGGTCCAAGAGGGCAGTGTTCGGGGAAGTCGACTTTCTAATCAAAATAGGGCCTCAGGTGTTCGAAGCTACCTTCTTTATCATGGACATTAACGCTTCATATTGTTGTTTGTTGGGCCGCCTGTGGATCCACGGGGCTGGAGCTGTCACATCCACTCTGCACCAAAAGCTGAAGTTTTTACTGAATGGAAAGGTAGTCACCATTTGCAGCGAAGAACATTAAATTGTCAGTCACCTGAGTTCCTTCTATTATGTTGAAGTGGAGGGAGAAATCCATGAGATGTCGTGTCAAGCCTTTGAGATTGTACAAGTTGTTAGAGCTCCTCGTCAAGAGGATAGAAAGGCAGAGGTCCCCATGTCATCCTATCGTCAGGCACAAGTGATTGTTCAGTTCGGTCCACCAGAAGGTTGGGGAGAGTGTTGCATCTCCCTACTCAGACAAACAAGAAAGGTTTAGGCTTCGTTGCTAGTCGAAGCAGGTCGATCGTTACTCCTATCAAGGGTCAAGGTATTACTCCACCAATTCGATTTGTCAGCGGTGGGGCTATCCAAGAAGAGGCTCATGCTGTGAGGGAGGGAGGTGACACTGATTGTGAGATTGATAAGTGGGTTCGTCCTACCGTGCCGAGTGAGAAGCTTGCAAACTCGTTTTCTAAGGACGTCATTGAAGTCAACCATTATAAAGAGTAAACTTTCTTTTTTAGTTATCATGCAATAATCCCTATGTCCTACCTAAGACATAGTGGACATGCTGTAAGGCCACGATGTTTTCATTACAAGTTTATCATTAATAAAGAACGTACTTTGTTTTCAAATATTTCTCTCTTTGTATTTCCTTTAAAAAATTTAGCAGGACGCGAGGCTTTATTTCCTTTTTTCTAAGACTAAAATAAAAATAATCATGCAGATTGTGTCCCTCGTTAATCCCGGAAAATGTCGAGAATGATTCTGCTATGATTCCCTGTGACTTTGAAAATCCAATCTATCAAGCAGAAGAAGAAGTTGAGGGAGACTACGAACTTCCTAAAGAGTTGGCTAGATTATTAAGGCAAGGAGAGAAGGTCGTTCAACCACACCAAGAGACCACTGAGTTGATCAACTTAGGTACCGAAGAGGTCCGAAGAGAAGTTAAGGTTGGGGCTGCATTAGAAGACGGTATCATGCAAAGATTGATCGCAATGCTATGTGAATATGCAGATATCTTCGCTTGGTCTTATGAAGACATTCCTGGGCTAGACACGGACATTGTGGTACACAAGCTACCTCTTAGAGAAGAGTGTCCTCCCTTTAAGAAAAAGCTTCGGAGAACTCATCCTGAGATGTCTAAGAAGATCAAAGAGGAGGTTCAGAAACAGTTTGATGCCGATTTTTTGAAAGTAACTTCTTACCCACCGTGGATCGTAAATATTGTCTCAGTACCTAAGAAGGATAGAAAAGTCAGAATGTGTGTGGACTATAGGGACTTGAACAGAGCAAGCCCTAAAGATGATTTCCCATTGCCACACATTGATGTTCTAGTTGACAATACTGCTCAAGCCAAAGTTTTTTCCTTCATGGATAGTTTTTCTGGCTATAATCAGATCAAGATGGCACCAGAAGACATGGAGAAGACTACTTTTATTAATCCTTGGGAGACATTTTTCTACAAAGTGATGCCCTTTGGTTTGAAAAATGCGGGGGCAACTTATCAACATGCAATGGTCACCCTCTTTCATGACATGATGCATAAAGAAATTGAAGTATATGTCGATGATATGATCGCTAAGTCGCAGACAGAAGAGGAACATCTCACTCATTTGTTGAAATTGTTTGAAAGATTGAGGAAGTTCGGACTAAGGTTGAATCCAAACAAGTGCACTTTCGTGATGATATCAGGGAAACTGTTAGGGTTCACCATAAGCGAAAATGGAATTGAATTTGACCCTGACAAGATAAGAGCTATACAAAAAATGTTTGTGCCAATAATAGAAAAAGAGGTATGTTGTTTTCTCGGGAGGTTAAACTACATCGCTAGATTCATCTCTCACCTTACAGCCACTTGTGAACCAATTTTTAGATTGTTAAGGAAAAGTTAGACGGACAGGTGGAATAACGATTGCCAAGCGGCATTCGATAGAATCAAGGAATATTTGTTGGATCCTCCAATTCTCTCGCCTCTGGGAGAAGGAAGACCCTTGATAATGAATCTAACGGTGTTAGAGAACTCAATGGGGTGTCTATTGGGGTAGCATGACGAGTCTGTTCGAAAAGAGTATGCAATATACTACCTTAGCAAAAAGTTTACCGACTGTGAAACAAGATACTCACTGCTCAATAAAACTTGTTGCGCTTTGGTATGGGCTGCTCGCCGACTAAGATAGTAAGTGTCAACTCATACCACCTTATTGATCTCTAAGATGGACCCAATCAAGTACATCTTTGAAAAGCCATCCCTCACGAGAAGAATAGTCTGTTGGAAAATGATTTTAACTAAATATGATATCCAGTATACTACCCAAAAAGCTATCAAAGGTAGTGTATTGGCGGACCATCTTGCTCATTAGCCCGTGGAAGATGACTATCAGCCGATGAAGTTTGAATTTCCTGGTGAAGACATCATGTATATACGAGATTGTAACATCCCAGGCCCAAAAGAAGGACCCGAACCAGGATCTCGATGGAGGATGGTGTTCGATGGTGCCTCCAATGCGTTGGGTAATGGTGTCGGTGCTGTGATTACTTCTCCTGAAGGTTTTCATACTCCTCTTACCGCAAGGATTTGCTTTGATTGTACGAATAATATGGCTGAGTATGAAGCTTGCATTTTGGGTTTGAAGCTGCCATTGATTTACGAATCAAAATCTTTGAAGTATTTGGGGATTTTGCTCTTATGATTAGCCAAATCAACGGAGACTAGGAGACTCTCCACCCAAATTTGATTACGTATCGCGAGCATGTGTTGAAGCTGACCCCTTATTTTGATGAGATTACTTTTAATCATATTCCAAGGGAAGAGAATAACTTGGAAGATGCTTTGGCTACCCTGTCATCCATGTTTAAGGTTAGGTGGGAAAATGAGGCTCCCTCTATCACTATTTTGAGGTTGGATGAGCCAACATTTTGCTATGAAATAGAAGAGGAGGCTAATGATGAGAAATTGTTGTTTTATGATATCAAGAGGTATCTTAAGACACAAGAATACCCAGAAGGTGCTTCTGTCACAGATAAGAAGACCCTGCGGAAGTTTGCAACCAAGTTTTTCCTCGACGGGGATGTTCTGTACAAGAGGAACTATGATTCCGTTCTGCTCAGATATGTGGATAGGCACGAATCGAATAGGATGATAGAAGAAGTGCACGAAGGTTCTTTTGGAACGCATTCTAGTGGGCATATGATCGCAAAAAAAATCTTGAGAGCAGGTTATTATTGGTCAACAATGGAAAACGATTATTATAATCATTCCAGGATCTGTTACAAGTGTCAGATCTATGATGATAAGATGCACATGCCACCCAATCCCCTAAATGTCTTAACTTCACCTTGGCCCTTCGCGATGTGGGGTATAGATATGATTGGCCGAATTGAACCGACCACTTCTAACGGACACCGTTTCATTCTGGTGGCCATTGAGTACTTCACTAAGTGGGTTAAAGTCGCATCATATGCCAACGTCACTAAACAAGTGGTCGCTCGTTTCATCAAACATAACACCATTTGTCGATATGGGGTTCCTGAGAAGATTATCATCGAAAATGGGCCGAATCTCAATAATAAGATGATGAAAGAGTTGTGTGAAAGCTTTAAGATAAAGCATCACAATTCTTCGCCTTACCGTCCTAAGATGAATGGCGCGGTCGAAGCGGAAAATAAGAATATTAAGAAGATTATGCAGAAGATGTGCGTCACCTAGGCACGAGATGCTGCCATTTGCTTTACATGGTTATGGTACCACTATGCGTACTTCGATTGGGGAAACCCCCTTTTCGCTTGTTTATGGCATGGAAGCAGTCTTACCGGTGGAAGTATAAATCCCTTCTTTAAGGATAATGACAGATACACGGTTGGATGAGGCTGAATGGGTTCAGAATAGATTTGACCAACTGAATCTCATCGACGAGAAGAGAATGACAGCTATTTTCTATGGACAGCTATACAAGAGGAGGATGAAGAAAGCTTTCGACAAGAAGGTACGTCCGTGGAATTTTCAAGCTGGTGATCTTGTGTTGAAGAGGATTTTGCCTCCCAACAATACAGACGCTAGAGGTAAATGGGCTCCTAATTATGAGGGACCCTTTGTGGTTAAGAAAGTATTCTCATGAGGATCTATGATGCTCACAACCATTGATGGAGGGGATTTCCCTCACCCTGCCAACGCAGATGTAGTGCAGAAGTACTTCGCGTAAAAAGACCGTTGGGTTGATCGGCTCAGGATGAAGCGGTAGGCTAATCAGTCATTCAGAAAGCAAGTATTTGAAGGAATTATAGCAGAGTTCTGCTCGATAAATCCGCACTCACATTGCCGTTTTTTGTCCACTCTATGTATTTCGTATGCAATCGCTTCTTGACAAGAATTGCTTCCTGATGTAAATGCCTATTTACAGGCCAGACATTCAATAAAAGTGTTTTTTTTTCAAATTGTGCCAATTTGTTTTTAGGCTCCCATTTTTTATAACAAAAGGCGTTCAACATTTTCGATGAACATTGCATTTATAACATTAAAATATTTACAGCACATGACATCAATAACTGAAATTTCTTGAAGTATCGGGCGTTCGGAGTAATGGCTAGGGAACCATCCCAGGCTCGAGGCATGTTGTTGTAATTTTCACCTTCTACATGTATCGTTGATCTCTGATAACAAGAGGCCCAGGCACGACCAGCATGAGTTTCCTTTCGGAGTAGAATCACATACTCGTGACCTAAAGATATTCTTAATGAGAGCATGATGGGTATTTTTGAGCGTAAATCACTCAAAGTTGAAGTGTGAAATTACCAAGCATCTTCTGAAGCAATAAGTCAATAGGGAGACTAGTCTCCTCAACATGGCAAATTCAAATTACATTTTCATTCTCATTTGTAATCTCTCTTGTTTGGTTCAGTACTTTCTTGTATGTAAAACTTGCTTATTTTTGAATACTAATGATGATGCATTGAGTACGTTTGTCTTGAATAAATCCATTCCTATTCACTCATTAATGTTTTTATTTGCTTTTTGATACTTAACTCTTGTTAAATAAAGCAAAATACCTCTGGAGGGAGGATAATGAGTAATATACCAAAATTTCAAAAAGTGTGCTTTTGAATAAAAACCTTGCTGACGATGTACAAGCATTGTTTCAAATTCCCAAACATCAGAGATATAAGGGAGTGAAACCCTCGTTAATCCCTTTGAGCCTTTAAGTAGGAGTTTCTTTTCTTGTCAGAAAAAACCTCACATTTAACCCAGGGCAGGGTAGATTTCAGTTAATCTAATTGAGCATTCAAAACTCATTAGGAGTGTGCATCAAAGGATACAACAATGGTTATCCTTCAAAAGATTGAGGAAGAACAAAACCGCAATAGCTAAACCTCATATCAACAGTATTTATTAAAGATATCTATATCCCAATGAGTATATCTCGCACATCAAGAGGTCAAAAGACGACGATAACACAACGGTCATTCCTTGTCAACCAAATAGAAAGGCAGTTACACCTTTTCAGCAAGTCAAAGAACGACTCGAAGTCCCATGATTAGTTCAAACAAAATGAAATAATGAAAGAAAGAGAAAAAAAAGCCCCGCTAAGTCGGAACTTGAAAAACAAGTCGCTTAGGAAAAAGTCAGGGCATCCCGCTGGACTTAAGTCAAATTCAAAAAGAATTTGTCCAGGCAAAATTTAAGGAAAGCAGAAAGCACGAAAAGAGAAAAGGGATTACAAAAACAATCCTCTGCAAATGACAAAGTCGTGTGTCCAGAAGCACTAAGAACGAAAGAGGTTAGTGACTGCTATGTCCAAAAAACCTCGCTTGACTCCTCAACCATTGTAAACTCTTCTTGAGAGATGAGTGCTCGTATTGGTTTAACTGAATTTAGGACTGGAGAACATCACGGAGAATGGGTGGGCACCAAATATTTTGAGCCTTAAATCCTTTTTCTAAAACCGTGAACCAGGCCACGTTATAACCCTTAAAAGTCCTAACTGAAGCATGGGTTAATTCGAAAGGGATACCGTAATGAGAGTATGGTAACCCGATACCTAGGAGGTTTGCTAATTTTTTGAGTTGGTATCACTCCATCCTTTTACTATCTTTTGTACAAAGATTTTCAGTGTTTCAACATGATTTGAATAAAAGTTTTAAACTTCAAGACAAACATGAGCTTTGTATTATAATTATCATTCTTAGAACAAACATTCTTTGCATATGAATAAGTGCTTAAGCATCAAGTAAGTTTGCCTAGTGAGTATCAGATGAAAGTTCGATTATCTCGAGGGACAAATTGCTTCAGAATACCGTTGAAGGGTAAATCATTTTGAAAAGTGATCTTAAGCTAGGGAAAACTTTCTATTGACTCCTTTGAGTAAAATAATACCAGTTTGAGAAATGGTCTGACAGATTACAAAAGTTGATTGCCTAGAGTCTCTGTCGAGCAGTGGTGCATTACTTTCAGTTGGTCCCAAGGGACATACTGCTTCAAGTATCTGATTAGAGATTGAAGCAGTTTAAGTTGAAAAGTATGGTTGTGAAGTAGCCTACTTTCAGGACGTAAGCCAATCACCCTAAGCTTGTGTTGTCTTCGAAAATTTGCGAGCTTATCATTTCTCCCCGAGCATGATACGAAGAAAAGGTTTGTCAAGACTCTGTTGAGCAGGGGCAAGCATGTCGAATACTCCGTCGAGTAGGTATTCAGCAAATCTAAGGCATTCAAGTCAGGATTTTATCCCTCAAAGTGCAGTCAAACTGGGACAATTATGTCGAGATTTGACAAATCTCTCTGAGAATTTGTTGATTAGAGGAGAATCTTTTCAGAATTTACAGATGCATGGTCATTCACTCAAGCATGGTTGAAACCACTTCCAACACTAGTCAGTCAGGGCTAGTGTTCTGAAGTTCATAACACTGGGGCAAATTATCTTGTTGGTACAGATATCAGAAAGTCCTCTCGAGGCAATTTTCTTCAAAAGTCTTACAGACCTGGGCATGAATTTATGCAGGGGCATTTTCTCCTCTTCAAGGGTTGATCAGATCAAGTCCGTATGCAGGCTAAATGACTCGTGACTTTGAAAATCATGTCGAGAAGTCAGGATTGTTATCCTCGACTCATTAGAGACTAAAGTCCATTTACTGGTGTCCCTTCAATCAGAAGTCAGGATCGTTATCTCCAGTGGAAGTGTGGATCGTCATCCTCAGCACGATACAAGCAATAACGCAAAGATCATTCAGGGTTGTTACCCATACGAGGTTCATGATGGAAACATTATTTGACAAAAGTCTGTCTGCTAAGGGGTTTCTCTTCAGAGATTCTTATTCCCCGGCAAAGCATTCCTCATTTCTCTGCAGGAGGAGAATGAATTTTATCCCCCGAAATTTAGAAATTGTTTGAAGTCAAGGTGATTTCTTTTTAGTGGACTGCAATTTATTTTCGCAGCGTATTCTCCAAAGTCCACTTCTTAATGGCATTTCTCCTCGGAGTTGACATGTTGGAGTTGTAATCTTGCATCGTGGTTTTTACCCAGTTGTGGGTAGTCCAAACTGTTTATTCTTCAGTGAAGGTCGCCATTCCATGCATAGGGCATATTGTCGCGATTTATCTTTTTGCAAGTATTGTTGGTATTTTATGACAAGAATTATACCAGCAAATGAATCAAGAAAGGTCTGTATGAGACCAACATGAAGATTTTTGTAGAATAGGATCCAATTTCCCCAGTGAATGCTCACTTTTGCTCAAAACAGAATTATTCATCTTCATTAAAGGCGTACTTTCGCCTAGACGGAATTCTTCATCTCCAGTGAAAGTATACCCATGTGTAATCCCCACTGAAGCCAGCATTCTTGATAAGAGTTTGTCTCTTCCATAGGAATGATCTCCTAAGAAGTGCATTTCAACATGATTCTGTACAGTCTTCTTCTTCAACGTAGGTATTTGGACTGGATACCTTTGTTATATCCTCTTGAAATTGATACCTTGTATCTTTGTGGTAGGTATTTATCTCCCTAGGGGGGTTGTCGTTCATCGTCTCCATGAAGTTCGTATCTTTTCTACCCTAGGGAAGTTTTGCCCAAGTCAGGTTTTCTTGAAAAGATGTTTGATTAACATGTTTATTATGCCCAATGGAGCAGGTCTCCTATTTTTTCTGGGGCAGAGTGCATGGATGAATACCATTTAGAATTATTTTATCCCCAGTGATGGAGTATTGCTGAAATATTTCCTCGGCGAAGTTCTGAACCTCAAAGCCTATGTTTCAAAGATGCTTTCCTCTTATCAAGTGAAGATTGTTACCCTCGACGGTGGTATTCCATGTGTGGCCTGGGTGGAATTCTTTTATTCAGGAATTTCTGTGATCCCCCAATCGAAGTCATTTTTATTGAGGATTTATATCAGAGGATTCCAGTTCCCAGCAAGATCCTCTTTATCATTGGAAAGAAATGTTGGATCTTCTACCCCAGGGAAGTTGGGAATTGAATCAGAGTTCAAATTTCCTCTGAACTGCAATTTATTTTTGCAATATTTTCCCCAGTAAAAGCATACTCTCGCCCGAGTATTCCTTCTTCTCAGTGCAGTTTGTTTCTTTCTAGGTTTTTCTCAGAAGAAATGTTTTATTCACCATCCGAAGAGTTTTGATATACTCCCCTTGAAGTCGACCTTCTATGGTATCCCCAGTGAGGTTTTCACTCATCCTCCCCATAAAGTATGCATGCTCCTCCCTAGTAAGGGGGGCACCCTCTCTCTCCAATGAGGCTTGCCTATATTAGAGTTCTTAAAGAGACTCATGTTTGCCTATGGAAGATTCTAATTTGATATTCTCGTGAGGACGACCATCATCCGCAATGAAGTGATTTCTGCTCACCAGTACAAAATTCTTGTCGGCTTGAATCTTGCGGAGATGGCTATACCCAGTGCAATGAATATTATTGTTGTTACCATCTAAGACTTTTGGCCCACCAGTGTAAGAGGTAGTCTTTATCCCCAATCGAAGCCGAATTTCGAGGACCTACCGAAGCAAGGTACCTATTATTCCCCAGTGGAGCTATTCTTCTTTCCCTAGTGGAGCAAGTGTCTTGTCTCCCCAGTATGGTATGCATATGAGTGCCAGTCATAACTCGTCTCCCATTGATAGAAGATTTCATTGAGATATCTCCAGTGGAGTTTCTATCCCGAGATGTTTGTTTCTTCCCCAAGTGAAGATCTTTTACCCCCCAATGATGTTATCCCCGGTCTGGTCTGAGTAAAATTCCTTTTGTTTAAGAATTTCCATACTCCCCAGTAGAACTTATCTTCGACAAGAAGTTCTACGTGAGAAATTTTCCATCCCCAGCAAAGCTCTCTTCTTTCTAACATAAGATAAAGAATTTGTTCCCCAGGAAGTTGGGATTCTGATCAGAATTCAAGATTTTCACTGAGCTGTAATTTATTTTTGCAGTATTCTTTCCAGGAGGTTACTTCCTCAATATTATCAATATTTTGAGGTTGATGGTTTTGAATCTCGGTTCCCCATTGAAGTTCGGATTATGGTTTCTCTACAGAGATGTGTAAATAATAATCATTCGGAAGTTCATTGTCTTCCCAGCATCCGATTATTGATGTGATCTCCCTAGTGTATTACTAAACATGCATCATTACATTGCATCTACCAAAATGCGTAGCATTTCCACTGTATGGGGCATTTTGCTATAAAAACAAATTCAAACATGCATGAGTATAAGCCAATTATGTTTACCTGTGGTGGCTAAATTATTTCCCTCAAATTTGATTTATCTCCATAGAAAGCTTTGGGTGATCCTACTCTGTTTTCCCAACAGAGACTGTCGGGTCATTGGTATCTTCCATTTCCCCAGTAAGTCATGGTTTTCTCTTGCCCTTGCAAGCCTTTTGTTATTTTACCCGTGGTCGCTTTGCCGTCAGAGTGTGGGTAAGAGTCGGTGTATAGCCTTTTTGTTAGTTAAAGTTCTCCTTCAATCGGGGTTCATTCTCTAGAAGTCTATCTGTGTTTAGCTTTCCTTATATATGATCTTTACTCCGGACATATTTTTGTAATATCCATGGTTATATGTCCTTTCCTCCGGACGTATATTCTTAATATCTTTGGTTAAAGTCCTTTCCTCCGGCCTCTTTCCTTATATATGTCCTTTCCTCCAGACATATTTTTGTAATATCCTTGGTTAAATGTCCTTTCCTCCAAGCGTATATTCCTAATATCCTTGGTTAGAGTCCTTTCCTCCGACCTCTTTCCTTATATATGTCCTTTCCTCCAGACATATTTTCGTAATATCCTTATATATGTCCTTTCTTTCGGGCGTATATTCTAAATATCCTTGGTTAGAGTCCTTTCCTCCGGCCTCTTTCCTTATATATCTCCTTTCCTCCGAACGTATATTCTTAATATCTTTGGTTAGACTCCTTCCCTCCGGCCTCTTTCCTTATATATGTCTTTTCCTCTCGACATATTTTCGTAATATCCATGGTTATATGTCCTTTCCTCCGGGCGTATATTCCTAATATCCTTGGTTAGAGTCCTTTCCTCTGGCCTCTTTCCTTATATATGTCCTTTCCTCCATACATATTTTAGTAATATCCTTATATATGTCCTTTTCTCTTGGCGTATATTCTTAATATCCTTGGTTAGAGTCCTTTCCTCCGTCCTCCTTCCTTATATATATCCTTTCCTCCGGATGTATATTCTTAATATCTTTGGTTAGAGTCATTTCCTCCGGCCTCTTTCCTTATATATGTCCTTTCCTCCGGACATATTTTCCTGATATCCTTGGTTAAAGTCCTTTCCTCCGGCCTCTTTCCTTATATATGTCCTTTCCTCCGGACATATTTTCCTGATACCCTTGGTTAGAGTCCTTTCCTCCGGCCTCTTTCCTTATATATGTCCTTTCCTCCGGACGTATATTCTTAATATATTTGGTTAGAGTCCTTTCCTTCGGCCTCTTTCATTATATATGGTCTTTCCTTCGGACATATTTTCCTGATATCCTTGGTTAGAGTCCTTTCCTCCGGCCTCTTTCCTTATATATGTCCTTTCCTCCGGACATATTTTCCTGATATCCTTGGTTAGAGTCCTTTCCTTTGGCCTCTTTCCTTATATATGTCCTTTCCTCCGTACATATTTTCTTGATATCCTTAGTTATATGTCCTTTCCTCCGGACATATTTTCCTGATATCCTTAGCTAGAATCCTTTCCTCCATCTCTTTCCTGTTATGTGTCTGCTACTAATCCCATATATGTATTCTTGATATCTTTGTGAGAGCTTTCTTCGGTCTGAATCTTTCGTATGTATCCGCTACTGACCTCAGATATGTATCTTTGATACCTTTTTCGTATGTCTGCTACTGACTTCGGGCATATATCTTTTGATATCTTTCTTACATGTGTTCATTACTAACTCCGAACGGATGTTCCCTCATAACCAAGTTCTCTTATGTATGTTTAACCCTGGTTTGACATACATTTATCCCCGATGACCCCTTTTACCCAAAAAGCGATAAAAAGGAGGGAAAATACAGAAAACTAAAAAATATAATAACTCATGACTGGCTTCGGAGCCCAAATTTTCGGGTTCTTTTAAGTATTTAATCTTCTTCCACCTAGAAAGTTTGAAAGGCTGGCGCCAATGTCACCTTTAGGTTAAAGGATATTAAATAGGGGCAATTGTTGCACCCCAAAATTTTCCCTCCTAATTTCTCTTATTCTGGTTTAGACTTTGCATTCATCTGCATCATTCCAATAGATCATGTGCGTAGCATACACTTTCACAAAAATAGATCACCTGAGGTTTAGAAGATTAGTAGTTATGAAGCTAGGATTTATGACTAATTTGAGGTATATATGATTGAATAATATTGATTACTCTGTTTTTTCTTGGTGTATAAGGCTCTGGAATTAGGGTTTTGGTTCATGTTCAGTTTGGATTTATTCCCCAACAAGCTACAAGGCTATTATCTTCTACAAAACAACAGGTTGCAAATTTTTTTTCTTGTCAAGAATTCAGGGGTGTGACCTAGCATACATACTCTTTGAATCAATATGTCTTCTCATATGAGTGTTCTTATCGTTTGATCATGGTTAATGACTATGGCATGATATTCATCCACTCTCCAGTTAACCAATTTAGGAGTAGATGATTCATGGTTCAAAAGTTCAGTGGGCGTGCAAGCTAGGGTTTTTTACGAATAACTAAGGTGTATATGTTCAATAAAGCCTGATTCTTCTGGTTATCCTTTAAGCAGTGAAATGTGAAATTAGGGTTCATTTCCCTATGTATTTCATTAAATTAGGGTTGTATCACATGGATGGCCTGCTATGCTTCTAATTTCATCTGAGTCAAGGAATTTCCTCAAGAATGGTTGGTTTGGCGTTGAGGTCATTGGTTTTGAAGTCAAGGAATTGTGATTTGAGTTGCAAAGACATTGAGTTGTGGTATAAAATGTCGAACTTGGGGATCCAATGCAGGCGAGACATTATTACTTCTTTTGTTTTCGTTCGATATGGATTTAAGAATCGAAGTTAGGAGTAATTGAGAATTATGTTTGATTTGGATTCATTCAGATGGTCACTTTATGCCATGGATTCAATGCGATCAAAATTCTTAAGAGGAAAACATGATTAAGAAAGAAACTTCGTGACTTTGAGATCATATGGATTTGAGTTACAAAAGTTGTGTCGATGCTTCATGTTGTACCCCAAAATTTTCCTCTCATTTATCAAGATTTTTCTCACAAGACTTCTTGGACTCAAGACAAGATTAGGGTTTGGTCAGCTCAAGACATCTCATCTTGCACTGATAACCCAAAATTAGGGTTTGAAGTTGCACAAGGATTTTTGGACCAACAATGCTTCATGTGACTTCCATACATCATTTTGGACTCCTAAGATTGCTCATGTTAAGTTTCAAAACATAAACCACATTTTTGATCAGTCATTTGGACAATTGACCTAAAAATCAATGTATTGGGGGAAAAGTCAACCATGGCCAATTTACAGTCAAGCTTCATAATTTTTGATCCACATCAACATTTTAGACTCATATGTACCATTTGATCAAGTTTGGATCACAACTCCTCAAGAAATTTGATCAAATCATCAAAAGGGCAAAATGGTCAAAATTAGGGTTTTGGCTGAGAAAGGGAAATTTCTGATTTTTAACATAGACAATGACCAATTGAGTTCAAACATGATTTCAAGGGTTCAATGGCATCATCTTGACCTAATTACATGGTTCAAAAGATCTCAAGTTCATTGGATTGACAGATGAATTTTGCAGTCAACTGTGCACTGAAAAGTCAAACTTTGACTTTTTGGTCAAAATCAAGTGCCAAGGGTCATAATTCATCAAGATATGTCAAAATATGAAACTTTTCCATCAAGAAACTCAAATTTGCAAATTAGGGTTTTGATTTGAAAATTTTCATAACTTAGAATTTTTCTAAGTATAAAAACTTTCTTATTTTTTCCCAAATTTTCACCACTTTTTCACCATGATGCATTTTGATTCAAACAAAACTTCCAACATGAAAGTTGTAGTCCTCCATGAAATATACAAGTTTTCTTCATAAACTTTTCCCAAAAGATGCTTGCATATTAAGTTATGAATTTATGAACATAGGGCCATGAACTAAATAACTTAGTGAAATTTTGCCCTAATTTAGGCAGTTTTTGGACCCTACTTCATGGACATTTTTCACCTAGTTCCAAGAGGTATATCAAATTGCATTCCAAAGATGTATTATAGAGAACATTGCAAGATTTACAAAATGTCCAAGAACTCTCCAAGATCATTTTTGGTTAGGGAGAATCGAAGAAGAGAAGTTGGCATTTTATCACTTTTGTTCAAGCCATTTTTACAAAGCATCAAGTTGCAAATCCAATCCATGTTGTTTGTACCTTGCTTTACAGGTAATAAACTAACTTTACACTCCATTATTAAATGCAAACTCAGTTGACAAAGGCAGTATCTTTGCTTTTGAAGCATTGAACAAGAGATAATTCCAATTTAAGCATAAAGGTTAGAATGCCATTTTTATAAAGTGCAACTTTTGCAACTTTGTCAATCTTGAGCCTTGGACCTGTCCCTTTAGTGCAAGCAATTCACACAGGATTTAAGCAATTTGTACAAGCTCTTTGCATCCCTCAAGCTAGCCAGTATAAGCATGTTAGCATTAGTCACTTCACTTTACTTCAAAAGCAAGAAAGTTGGTGAAAAGGTCCAAAGCTTGCACATCTGTTGAGAAGCTGACTTTGTATCCATTCTATACAAATATACAAACTTGTCACAATGCATAACACGATTGGCTTACATCCAGAACTCACTAAAACTCAAAAACATAAAAATTCTGCCAAAACACACAGTTGCTGCAAAACCATAGCCAACTCATTTTTGGCTCGTGCGTTTTGTGTTTCAACACTTGAAACATATCATACACATCATACCAAAGCAATCCAAGCCCTTACCCTGTTTCTGTAAGCCCTGTTTCAGCATCCACCATTTTCATTTTGGAAGTTTGCAACTTGACTTGTGCAGAGAGTTCCAGACATCTTCAAAGCAAGCTAAGCATTGGATTAGCTTCAGGGAAGTTCAAGGAAGCTCACACAATCCTCAAGCCTCCATTAAAGTCCCTACATTGCTCTATCCAAATCCAACTGAAGGAGGTATTTTCTTGAACTCTATCTCTCTGAATAGGCATCCTCAAGCCACGATTTGTGAAAAAAAAATGTAGTCCATAACATGGTGAAGCTGTACATATGCATACTTTTCATTTATATTAACTATGCTGAGAGAATTTGAAACTTGAAGTTCATGAAAAAGTTAGGTCACGAATTAGGGCTGCCAAAATTCTCTCTGATCTTTGAGAGTTAGGTTACAAATTTTATATGGTTGGAATCGTGAGATTAAATGCCACAAGTTTCATGTTATAAGTTTTTGTTTTTGTGCAAGCATGTGAAAGTTACAGGTTTGAACATAGACCGCATCACAGAACTGGCGACTCTGCTGGGGATAATTCTAAAAGTGGGGTTACCTTAGGGTTTAGATCACCTTTATTTGCTTGCAATTGTTTGACTTGTTTGCTTTACATTTTGGTTCTATTGTTTGGGTTTGAATCCTCCACCCGGATTTGGGAAACATTATAGGTAAATAGCAATACATTGTGGAAACTGTACGTGGTATATCGACATGGTCTAAGCAATAGCTATATTAGTGCGACATATTTGTGGGCACCGGTAGCCTTTGAGTCAATCAAAGAGAATACGGGGCCGCTGAGTGATGTCATGAAGCACTAATAAACTTCTATAACCTTTACTTGACCAACTTGGCCTTTTAGGATGTAGTGAGATGATCGACTTTGGTGCAGTCCGAAGTTGGTAGATACTCAATACTACACTCATTAAGGGTTGGTTTCTTGGAATATTTCGGTCGCCAGTAAAGAGGCTTGAACTGAAACAGTGAACAAAGAAACAATCCAGTGATATTGAGATCCTTAAAACCCGGTTACTATTTCTAGGACAGGTTGAGCCAACTAAACTTCAAGAGGGTATTTACCTATGAAACCCCATGCAAGCATAAACTAGGAACTTGTGTGATTTTCTTGTACATATATACTTGTGCATAATATCATGGACATCATGAACATCATATGCATTCACTAACCATTTCAAGGATTTTGGATATTCATCTTTGTTCTTGTTTTGTAGGTTATGGATTCACTTCGCAGGAAAACTATCCAAATCAACCTTGTAAGAATTCCTCCACAACTCAAAGATCTAGCTTCAAGGATTCCTGAGAATTCTCCATTCACTGAGAGACATGGTCGTCTACTCAACTTGGTCACTTCCAACACAGAGGAGGATATGATGAAAGTTCTCTTCCAGTTCTTTGACCCTTTTCATCATTGCTTCACATTTCCTGACTATCAACTTGTGCCAACTTTGGAAGAATTCTCTCAAATTCTGAGGATTCCTATTCTCAATCAACTACCCTTAAACGGTATGGAAAGAGATCCAAATCCAGAAGAGATTGCTCAAGCCTTACACTTGCACTCGTCAGATGTCACAACTCATTGGGAAACTAGAAGCGATGTCAAAGGCTTCTTGTCAAAGTTTCTGTTCGAGAAGGCCCAAAGCTATTGGAATTCCCTAGACTTGCAAGATTTTAAGGAGATTTTAGCTCTTCTCATCTATGGGATGGTCTTGTTCCCTAATCCTGACCAACTCATAGATGTAAGCGTTGTCAAAATCTTTATGTCTCGCAACCCGGTGCCTACATTGCTTGGGGATATCCTCCACTCTTTTCACACTCGTACAATGAGGAAAATAGGTGTTCTTATGTGTTGCACTCCTCTCCTGGCAAGATGGTTTATTTCTCATCTTCCCCAATCATTCTTGAAGAATGAGAAAGGTTTGAGGTGGTCACAAAGGTTAATGACGCTTAACCATTCAGATATTCATTGGTGTTCTCGATCCAAAGAGAATGTTATCATCATTGACCGTTGTGGGGAATTCCCTAATGTCCCTATACTTGGAATTAGGGGAGGAATCACCTACAACCCGTGCTTATCTTTAAGACAGTTTGGTTATTCCCGAAGGGATGGCCCACATGATATGTTGATTCAAGGATTGGTTTTCGACCACGACAACGACGACCAAGGACTTCGTCAGAGATTCATCCGAGCTTGGAGGATGCCTAACAAGGTGGATAGCAAGACTTCGGGACACAAGAATTTCATCCCTCTTGAGCCTTACCTCAAGTGGGTTCGAACCCACGCTCAAAGTCTTATGATGCCTTATCCCTCCATTCTCCAAGTGATTATAAAGCATGTTAAGGAAGGATAAGTTCCATACACTATCCTATATCCTGACATGCCGACATCACTCGAAGATCTGCAAAGGGATTGGATACAGCTCAAAGGATAGCGCGATACTTTCGAAGCCCAATTCTACGCAAGCGAGAAGAAGGTTTTGGAACTCACTTGGCCACTTCACGAAGAGCAGACTCTCAACACCTACATTGCACCAAAGAGGATGCACAATGTCTTTTTACCTTAGAATCTTGTATTATTTTGCCCAAGGGTCATTGATGTACTCACAATTCTATCTTATTAATATGACGTGTGTCTCTTTTTTGTTTAAAACAAATTTGAATTTCTGAATCCTTGAAAGCATTGCGTGAATACATATCATTCATCATAAGCATAAACAGGTATTTGCAACAAGTTTCCTTATCTCTCTACTGTTTATTTCAGTACGATGGATCTAGAACAAACGGTCAAAGATCTGCAAGCTCAGAACTCACAGTTTCAGCAATTACTCATGACCTTAGCCAAGGGGAAAGAGGAGCTGAAGACTTTGCTAGAAAAAGAAAAAGAGAAAAAGAAGAAGAAGCCAGCTGGTGTGGTTATCATGGGCAGAAGATTTGAGGGACAAGCCAGACGGACCTTAGATTTTCCAACAACATCTGATGAAGGGGAAAGAAAAGGAAAAGGAACGGTAGTACCATCAGATTCTAAAGAAGAAGAAGAGGAATAAGAGGACTACTCTGAACAACAATACCCTCTGGCTGATGACAAGTACAAACACCTTGAAGAGCGACTAAGATCTATGGAAATCCGGAGAGTACCAGGGCTAGATTTTGAAGAGTTGGGGCTGGTGTCAGGAATTGTAATCCCGCCAAAGTTTAAAGTGCCGCTATTTGCCAATTATGATGGGGTGTCTTGCCCTAAAATGCACCTCAGATCCTATGTTAGGAAGATGGAACCACATTCTGCCGACAAAGACTTGTGGGTCCATTTTTTCTAAGACAGTTTATCAGGAACACAACTTGATTGGTTCTACCAGTTGGAAAGGGCTGACGTCCACAATTGGGAAGACCTAGCAGCAACTTTCTATAAACAATATCAATACAACGCCGACTTGGCGCCAACCCGTACTCAGCTACAGAGTATGGCCATGGTTTCCAATGAGGGCTTTAAATATTACGCCCAAAAGTGGAGGGATCTAGCCGGAAGGGTGAAAGCCCCTCTATCTGAGAGGGAGTTGGTGGACATGTTCTTGGGAACTTTATCAGGTCCTTTCTTCAATCATATGACTGGAAGTTCTTCTGCAGGGTTTAGTGAATTAATTTTAACCGACGAAAGAGTGGAGGCTGGTATAAGAAGTGGGAAAATCCAAAAGGACGCGTCTGCCTCAACAACTGTGAAAAAGCCCTTCACTGGTAGGAAGGAAGTATCTGTCGTCTATTCACATAGGAGTCAGGGAAGAACCGAGCGCCGATCAACAGTGGGGGCCGTAATGATTCCAAAGCCTGCATCAGACCAACCAAGAACCAATCAGCAAAGGGTAGAAAGGCCAGTTCGGAAATTTACCAAGATTAACATGACTCCAACTCAAGTTCTACCACATCTCCTGAAGTTGAATCTGGCCACTTTGAAAGAGGCCCCAAAAAATCCTAATACTGCTTCTCCACATTACCATCTGAACGCCAGATGCGCGTACCATTCTGAAAGTCCAGGGTATAACACCAACAACTGTTGGGCTCTGAAGAACAAGATTCAAGATCTGATAGAGGCGAAGGAAGTTGAGTTTGAAGCACCTGAGAAACTGAATTTTATTTCCACTCCAATGCCGAGGCATGGTCACAATGCCAACGCTATTGAAGAAGATCTGTTTGTTGCTACCGTGGATAAACTGTTGACTTTGCTCCCGACTATTAAGTTAAATTTGTTGAAAGCTGGTATTTTCCCAGGTTGTGACTGAGACTGCCATGTTTGCCTGTCCTCATCATTTGACTGCCCTCTGTTGAAGAAAGGTATCCAACGACTGATGGATAACCAAGAAATTTTGTTTGAGAATACTCTCGTTTCACCCATTCCAGTTAAAGAAGTTTCAATAATAACCATCTACGTCAATCCTTCCAGGGGCCCTAAAAGACCCGTTATGATTACACTTGCTCCAAATATTGCTCCGCTTAAGATTACAATGCCCGGGCCGGCCCCATACAAATCTGATAAAACAGTACCATGGAACTACGGTGGAGAAGTCTACTACCATGGTATTAAACAGATTGAACTGACTGCCGAAGAAGAAAGATCCGAAGAGGACAGTTCCGACATTAGCAATATTGTTGGAACTAGCAAGATCACCCGCAGTGGTAGGATCTTCTCTCCAGAGATTTCTCCTTCAACAACAGTCTTTAGACCCGTGGCCGTTCTTAAGATTACCTCTGCACCAGTGATTGTACCTGCAAGCATACCTACCGACAAAGACAATATAATTCCTATCCCTACTTCCACTGCTGAGAATAAAGGAAAGAACGTTCAAGAGGAGCCTGTCCAGACGAAGGCTCAACCACTGGCTATTCCTGAAACATCCAAGAAGGAGATGGAAGAAATCTTGAGGATCATAAAAAAGAGTGATTATGATGTGGTTGAACAGTTGCGGCAGACCCCTTCCAAGATCTCTATGCTAGCCCTGTTGCTGTGCTCTGAAGCACATGCCAAAGCACTGGTAAAATTTCTGAAGACAGCTCACGTGTCGCAAGAGACGTCTGCTGACTAGTTCCAGGACTGTGTGGCCAGTTTGACAGCTGATAATGGCATGGGTTTCTCTGATGCTGACTTGACACCCCGAGGGAGAAAACACAACGATGCATTACATGTCTCAGTGGAGTGCAGAGGAACAACCCTAGCTCATGTTTTGGTTGATACTAGATCGTCTTTAAACGTCTTGCCGAAGAAATCCCTTGATAGGTTGGATTGTGAGGGGCTGACTTTAAAACCCAGCAACATAGTGGTGCGAGCTTTTGATGGTTCGAAGAGGATGGTCCACGGGGAGGTGGACATCCCAATAAAGGTGGGAACTCAGGTCTTCAACTCCACTTTCTATGTGATGGACATCCGTCCTTCTTATTCCTGTCTGTTGGGACGCCCCTGGATCCACAATGCCGGAGTTGTCACCTCCACTTTGCATCAGATGCTCAAAATACCCGGTCCAAGGGAAGATCATAATTGTCCACGGGGAAGAGGAGTATATGATTAGTCATCTGAATTCCTTCCGTTATATGGAGTTGGATGGCGAGTTCATAGAGACCCCTTTCCAACATTTTGAATAAGTCTCTCCAAAAATAGCGGCGACCAAGACAGTATCCTCGATTCCAAAGATCACAAGACCTCCACCTCGGATGTCATCTCTCAAGGATGCAAGGGCAGTAGTGGAAGAAGGGGGTGCACCATCTGGGGACAGCTTCCAAACATTCCTTACAAATCAGACAAGTTTGCCTTGGGATTTACTTTGACTGGTAAGAAAGTTGTGCGCCGCGCCCGTGCTGGGGGGCCACCTGTGAAGATTAGTAACCAAAGCGTCAATGCAGTAGAAGAAAATAAAGAGGATGGCATCTTGGAAGAGTGGATATTTCCTACTGTCAGCGGAGGACTGCGCAACTGGGAAGCAAGAGACTTCGTTCCCATAACTTTCATATCTCAGTAATTTATCTTTTACATTTCTGTTGGACTGTAATAATTCATAAATAATTTGCACTTTAAAAACCTTGTGTCTTACCCGAGACACAATGGTCCATTTGTAAGGGTTTTTATTTCATTTACATATGTCATTCAATGAATCATGGACGCTTTTTCATATATAAACCTTTTATGCTCATTGTCTTTCTTTTACATTTTTATTATTTTAAGATGGTTATACCCTTACACACACCCACACTCACAAATGCAGGTACCCTTCCATTCCGGATCCCATGGGTAACGATACTGCTATAGCCTTCAGTGACTCTGAAGATCTGATCTACAAGGCCGAATACGAAGGTGAGGAAGATTGTGAGGTGCCAGGGGAAATGGCCAGACTATTACAACAAGAGGAAAGAGCAATTCAGCCTCATGAGGAGCTGTTGGATACAATCAACTTGGGCACCGAGGAAGATAAAAAAGAAATCAGAGTGGGTGCCAATCTAGAGCCAAGTGTCAAGGAGTGCCTAATTCAGCTATTGCATGATTATGTTGAGATCTTTTCCTTGTCATACAAAGACATGTCGGGACTCGATACAGACATTGTGGTACATCGTCTACCCACAAGAGAAGACTGTCCACCAGTGAAGCAAAAGGTCCGCCGCATGAGACCTGACATGTCAGAGAAGATCAAAGCAGAAGTTATGAAATAGTTCAATGCTGGATTTCTGGCTGTTACTTCTTATCCTCAATGGGTGCCCAACATTGTTCCCGTACCTAAAAAGGACGGCAAAGTGAGAATGTGCATGGATTATAGAGATTTAAACAAGGCCAACCCTAAAGATGATTTCCCACTTCCACACATCGACATCCTAGTCGACAATACAGCCCAACACAAAGTGTTTTCTTTCATGGATGGATTCTCAGGCTATAACCAGATCAAAATGGCACCTGAGGACATGGAGAAAACTACATTTGTCACGCAATGGGGTACGTTCTGCTACAAAGTGATGCCACTCGGACTGAAGAATGTCGGGGCAACCAATCAACGCGCCATGGTAGCTTTGTTTCATGATATGACACATCATGAGATAGAGGTCTACGTAGATGACATGATAGCCCGATCACAAACTGAAGAAGAACACCTTGATCACTTGCAAAAGTTGTTTGTCAGATTGAAGGAGTACAAGTTAAGATTGAATCCAAACAAGTGCACATTCGGAGTCCGGTCCGGTAAACTCTTAGGGTTCATTGTCAGCAACAAAGGCATCGAGGTGGATCCTGCCAAGGTTAAAGCAATACAAGAAATGCATGCTCCTCGCACTGAGAAGGAAGTCAGAGGTTTTTTGGGACGCCTAAACTACATTTCCATATTCATTTCTCACCTAACGTCTACTTGTGAACCAATCTTCAAGCTGTTGAAGAAAGATCAAGTAGTCATATGGAATGATGAATGTCAAATTGCTTTCGATAAAATCAAGGAGTATTTACTAGAACCTCCTGTCTTGATACCTCCAGTCGAGGGAAGACCGCTAATCATGTATCTGACCGTCTTAGAGAATTCAATGGGGTGCATACTGGGGCAGCATGATGAGTCTGGCCGAAAAGAGCACGCCATTTATTACCTAAGCAAAAAGTTTACCGACTGTGAAACCAGATATTCACTGCTCGAGAAAACTTGTTGCGCTTTGGTATGGGCTGCTCGCCGGCTAAGACAGTATATGTTGACTCATACCACTTTGCTGATATCTAAGATGGATCCGATAAAGTACATCTTTGAGAAGCCTGCTCTATCTGGGAGGATAGCTAGATGGCAGATGATCCTAATAGAATACGACATACAATACACAACCCAAAAAGCTATATAGGGCAGTGTACTAGCTGATCATCTGGCCCATCAAGCTGTAGAAGATTACCAGTCCATGAAGTTTGACTTCCCTGACAAAGACATCATGACAGTAGACAAGTGCGAAGAGATCAGACCATATGACGGACCTGAACAAGGATCCCGATGGACCCTATACTTTGATGGGGCATCCAATGCACTTGGTAACGGTATCGGCGTTGTGCTCATATCCCTGGAAGGATGCCATACTCCTTTCACTGCCAGACTTTGCTTCAACTGTACGAACAACATGGCAGAGTACGAAGCATGCATCTTTGGTCTCAAGGCTGCCATAGACTTGGGAATCAAATCCTTAGATGTGTTTGGGGACTCAGCTTTGGTCATCAGTCAGATCAAAGGAGAGTGGGACACTAAGCATCCAAACCTCATCCCTTACCAAGAACATGTTTTGACATTGTTACCACATTTTGAGCAGATTACCTTCGAGCACTTCCCGCGAAAAGAAAATCAGCTAGCAGATGCTCTAGCTACAATGTCATCTATGTTTAAACTTAATTGGGATAATGAGGCTCCCCAGATCACCATTGAATGGATGGACGAACCATCACACTGTCACGAGATTAATACTAAATAAGTAGTGGACCAGCCATGGTTTCATGAAGTCAAACTGTATCTCGAGGCTCAAGAATATCCAGAAGGAGCTTCAGTCAATGACAAAAAGTTCTTAAGGAGATTCTCAGCTAAGTTCTTCCTAAGTAATGGCATCTTGTACAAGCGCAATCATGATTCTATTTTGCTCCATTATGTGGACAAGATTGAAGCTGAAAAGATCATGGCTGAATTGCATGAGGGTACCTTTGGCACTCACTCTAGTGGGCATACGATAGCGAAGAAAATTCTACGGGCAGGCTATTACTGGTCTACCATGGAAGCTGATTGCTATCAATACTCCTAGACCTGTCATAAATTTCAAATTTATGCAGACAAGGTGCACGTGCCTCCGGTTCCTCTAAATGTCTTAACAGCTCCTTGGCCCTTCGCTATGTGGGGAATCGACATGATTGGGGAGATCAAGCCTACAGCCTCCAATGGACACCACTTCATTCTTGTGGCCATTGACTATTTCACCAAGTGGGTCAAAGCAGCTTCCTTCGCATCCGTTCCTAAGAATGTTATTGCCTGCTTCATCAAGCAGAATCTTATCTGCCGGTACGGTATCCCAGAAAGGATCATCACTGATAATGGTACAAACCTTAACAATACTATGATCACCGCTTTGTGCGAGCAATTCAAGATTCAACATCACAATTCATCTCCCTATCGGCCAAAGATGAATGGTGCAGTCGAAGCTGCTAATAAAAACATTAAAAAGATCATAAAAAATATGACAGTCACCTACAAGGACTGGCATGAGATGCTACCGTTTTCTCTCCACGGGTACCGTACCACGGCTCGTACATCAACTGGGGAAACACCCTATTCTTTGGTTTATGGCATGGAAGTTGTCTTGCCTATTGAGGTGCAGATTCCCTCCTTAAGAATCATGAAAGATGCAGGTTTGAGTGAAGACGATTGGATCCAGACCTGGCTTGATCAACTGAACTTAATCGACGAAAAGAGACTTATTGCTGTTTGCCACGGTCAGACGTATCAAAAACGGATGATCAAGGCGTTCAACAAGAAAGTCAGACGCCAGATATATCAAGTTGGAGATCTAGTGATCAAGCGCATCATTTTGCCACAAAGTGATCCTAGGGGAAAATGGACTCCTACCTATGAAGGACCATTTGTAATCAAGAACATCTTTTCTGGTGGGGCAATGATCTTAACCACCATGGACGGTGACAACCTGCCACACCCTGCGAACGCAGACATAGTCAAAAGATACTACGCATAAAATACCCGCTAGGTTGACACACCTAGGCAAAACAAGGGCATTCCGGCGAACCAAAAAGGTTCGGGCAAAAATTAGGGATAAAATAAAAAAAATCTGTACACCCGGCAAGTTGAAAACCCGAAAGGGCGACTTGGGCAAAAAAGGGTTTCCCGGTGGACTGAAAACCCGAAAGGGCGGTCTAGGCAAAAGTTAGGGAATTAAAGCGTATGACTGTGTCTCGTCGGATCACTTTAAGGACTATCTCTTCACTGACAAACTCTGAGCTTCTGATCAATTCAATCATCTTCAGACAAAGCAATGGATGGACAAGATATTCAGAGATACGAAGGCTATAGTAGAATGGGAACCCCATGGGATTATTACACATAGCCATCTTTCTTTGTATATATAGTTCTTACTTTTATGACACCATCCTCTCACTAGGATATCTGTCTCCTTTGTGCAAAACACTTTTTCAAAGTAAATACAAAGATATCTCTTTCAAATTACAGAAAATTATTTATCTTTTTCTTTACACTTGTGTTTTTATTTTCAAAAACGTCCAATGATTCATTAATTAACATATGCATTTGAACATAATTACTGTTTACAAATAAACAAAGTGGAAAAGAATAATTACTGACAGACTGAAAGGATAGGAAAACGTCTTTAAGCTATTCCACGAGCAACCCCTACAGTACATCATCTAGATCCCCAGCGGAGCTAAAACTTCAAACTCTCAATCCCCAGCGGAAACCTTTCAGTTTCTCCAAATACCCCAGCAAGTTGTCTTAAAGCCTGAAAAGCAACCAGATAACAGTTAACTTTTGTTTCTCCCCAACCTAGGATAACTCCCCAGTAGAGTGGCAGACGACCGAAACTCCTGAACTTTTTCCAAACAGGAATAAGTTTTCTTCCCCATAGAGTTTGCATTGCTCCCCCGACAGAAGGAAGATTCTCTTTATTAATTCCCCGCAGAAGTCATCAGAATTTTCTTTATTCCCCAGCAGAACAAGGATTCCCATTGTGTAATCCCCAGTAGAAGTCATCAGAATTCTCTGGATTCCCCAAGCAGATTACTCAAGCAGTGTATGGCAGAACTTTTGTCAATACTCCAACTTCAACGACATGAAGAATCCGCATATCCTCAGCAATCAAGGATTTATTGTCCCCGGCAGCAGTCAAGGATTTATTTTCCTCAGCAATACAGCGAATCAGCTTACATGCGCATACATTACATCCATATATCATAAACATTGATAAAAAACATATATTGCATCATACATTTCATGCAACATAACTTTGTGTTTCAGCTAACATTCTACCCTTTTCAGGATAAGATTAACAGCTACCGTTTGATAATATGCAATGATGATACAGTACAGATACACTCCAGACACGGAAGTTATTCTGTTCCTCATTCAGATTCAACTATCAAATACAATACATATACGCTCCAGACACGGAAGTCATTCTGCTACTCATTCAGATTCAGCTTTTAGATACAGTACAGATACGCTTCAGACATGGAAGTCATTCTGTTACTCATTCAGATTCAGCTTTCAGATACAGTACAAACATGCTCCCGACATGGAAGCTATTCTATACTCATTCAGATCCAACTTCAAGATACAGTTTAGATATGCTCTAGACACGGAAGCCATTCTATTACTCATTCGGACCTCAACTTCAAGAGGCAGTCCAGATACGCTCCAGACACGGTTGCCATTATGTCACTTATTCATATTTCAACTATCAGATATAGTTCAGATACGCTCCAGACACAGACGCCATTCTGATACTTATTAAAATTTAGATTCAGCTCTCAGATACAGTACGGATACACTCCAGACACGGATGTTATTCTGTTTCTCATTCAGATCTCAGTCTCCAGATACAGTTCAGATACGTTCTAGATACGGATACCATTTTGATACTTATTCTTCTGACTTACAACTTACAATTCAACAAACACTCTTGGATGGAATCTACAAGCCCATCTCCAACAAGATTATATCATCTCTCCAAATGGCATCTTTAATCCCATTCCCTCAACTACACTTTGTCGAGTGCAAATTTATGGGCACTCTAGTGTCCAATCATCTTTTATCTTCGAGTCACGAACGACAAAGCACGCCAATCTAACTCTTCAGGTTCAAGAAGATTGAACAGGGGCAGCTGTTGTACCCCAAAATTTTCCCTCTCATTTATCAAGATTTTTCTCACAAGACTTCTTGGACTCAAGACAAGATTAGGGTTTGGTCAGCTCAAGACATCTCATCTTGCACTAATAACCCAAAATTAGGGTTTGAGGTTGCACAAGGATTTTTGGACCACCAATGCTTCATGTGACTTTCATACATCATTTTGGACTCCTAAGATTGCTCATGTTAAGTTTTAAAGCCTTGAACCACATTTTTGATAAGTCAATTGGACAGTTGACCTAAAAATCAGTTGTATTGGGGGAAAAGTCAATCATGGCCAATTTATAGTCAAACTTCATATTTTTTTATGCACATCAACATTTTAGACTCATATGTACCATTTTATCAAGTTTGGATTACAACTCCTCAAGAAATTTGATCAAATCATCAAAAGGGCAAAATGGTCAAAATTAGGGTTTTGATTGAGAAAGGGCAATTTCTGATTTTTAACCTAGCCAATGACCAATTGAGTTCAAACATGATTTCAAGGGTTCAATGGCATCATCTTGACCTAATTACATGGTTCAAAAGATCTCAAGTTCATTGGATTGACAGATGAATTTTGCAGTCAACTGATCAAAAGTCAACTGTGCACTGAAAAGTCAAACTTTGACTTTTTGGTCAAAATCAAGTGCCAAGGGTCATAATTCATCAAGATATGTCAAAATATGAAATTTGTCCATCAAGAAACTCAAATTTTCAAATTAGGGTTTTGATTTGAAAATTTTCATAACTTAGAATTTTTCTAAGTATAAATTTTTTTTTATTTTTTCCCAACTTTTCACCACTTTTTCACCATGATGAATTTTGATTCAAACAAAACTTCAAACGTGAAAGTTGTAGTCCTCCATGAAATCTACAACTTTGCTTCACAAACTTTTCCCAAAATATTCTTGGATCTCAAGTTATGAATTTATGAACATAGGGCCATGAACTAAATAACTTAGTGAAATTTTGCCCTAATTTAGGTAGTTTTTGGATCCTACTTCATGGAAATTTTTAACCTAGTTCCAAGAGGTATCTAAATTTTCATTTCAAATATGGATTATAGATTACATTGCAAGCTTTCCAAAATGTCAAAGAACTCTCCAAGATCATTTTTTTAGGGAGAATCGAAGAAGAGAAGTTGGCATTTTATCACTTTTGTTCAAGCCATTTTTACAAAGCATCAAGTTGCAAATCCAATCCATGTTGTTTGTACCTTGCTTTACAGGTACTAAAATCACTTTACACTACATAATTAAATGCAAACTCAGTTGACAAAGGCATTATCTTTGCTTTTGAAGCATTGTACAAGAGATAATTCCATTTTAAGCATAAAGGTTACAATGCCATTTTCATAAAGTGCAACATTTGCAACTTTGTCAATCTTGAGCCTTGGACCTGTCCCTTTGGTGCAAGCAATTCACACAGGTTTTAAGAAATTTGTACAAGCTCTTTGCAGCCCTCAAGCTAGCCAGTACAAGCATGTTAGCATTAGTCACTTCACTTTACTTCAAAAGCATGAAAGTTGGTGAAAAGGTCCAAAGCTTGCACATCTGTTGAGAAGCTGACTTTGTATCCATTATATACAAATATACAAACTTGTCACAATGCATAACACGATTGGCTTGCATCCAGAACTCACTCAAACTCAAAAACACAAAAATTCTGCCAAAACACACAGTTGCTGCAAAACCATAGCCAACTCATTTTTGGCTCGTGCATTTTGTGTTTCAACACTTGAAACATCTCATACACATCATACCAAAGCAAGCCAAGCCCTTACCCTATTTCTGTAAGCCCTGTTTCAGCATCCACCATTTTCATTTTGGAAGCTTGCAACTTGACTTGTGCAGAGAGTTCCAGACATCTTCAAAGCAAGCTAAGCATTGGATTAGCTTTAGGGAAGTTCAAGGAAGCTCACACAATCCTCATGCCTCCATTAAAGTCCCTACATTGCTCTATCCAAATCCAACTGAAGGAGGTATTTTCTTGAACTCTATCTCTCTGAATAGGCATCCTCAAGCCACGATTTATGAAGAAAAAATATAGTCCATAACATGGTGAAGCTGTACATATGCATACTTTTCATTTATATTAACTATGCTGAGAGAATTTGAAACTTGAAGTTCATGAAAAAGTTAGGTCACGAATTAGGGATGCCAAAATTCTCTCTTATCTTTCAAAGTTAGGTTACAAATTTTATATGGTTGGAATCGTGAGATTAAATGCCACAAGTTTCATGTTATAAGTTTTTGTTTTTGTGTAAGCATTTGAAAGTTACAAGTTTGAACATAGGCCGCGTCACACTTCAAATATTAAAAACTTGCTCAAGACTTTATTCAAAAGGTCAAAGGCATCATCATTCCTTCAAATATTTGTCAGTTTTCATAAAAGGGTGAATTGAATTAGAGGATCGTTAAAGATACGAGCAATTCTTTCATGTGTCGTTTTGGATTGCAATACAAGTGGACTTGTAATCAAGGAAGGGCTCTCATTGAAGAATTCACTCAAAGTGATTCTAAATTCAATCATTGTTCGTAAATCAAAAGGTTTCATACAAATCATCATTCAAAGTTATTTCAAGTTCATCCAAAAGGTTTCATAATCATGCAAATCTCGTCCATGTTTCTCTTTAGAATTACTAATTGCAAGTCGTATTGCCATTACATTTTGAGAAATTACAAAGAAAGGGTTATATATCCATCGTAAGCCTAAGTGTTCCTTAAGATGTTATAGCTTATCAAGAGACCGGCTTCCAAAGCCCATTCAAGCCTGTTCCAAACCTCTAGCCAATTCTATGAAAATATTGCTCTTCCTTCTCGCGTGATCCAACCTGTTATGGTGAGAAAGCCCCTGCAATTTTCAAGAATAAATTTAATATCAAACAGACATTAGCTTGAATGTGTTCACATAACATGCTGTAATTTGTCAAAACTATGTCACTTCTATTAATATACGACCGAAAGCTAATTACCTATCTTTCATGACAAATTTCAAACTCTCCAAAGCTGCAGTGTCCTCACCCTCCATCTTATATCTAACTTCACAAATGTAACACAACTTGAATCACTTAATCCATAATAGCTTCTCGTCATTCTCCATGCACCTCTTCATTCTCCATGCATTGATCGCTATCACCATCTCATGAAACAAGGAAGAAAAAAGAAGGTGGTTAGCAAGTAAAGTTTGAGTATAAGAAAGATAGTTTCCTAGAACTTTTTTGGTCTCATCATTAGGGTTTGAGCGAAGGAATCATCTGAAGATGTGAAAAACACAAGAAGGGGGGTTGAATTGAAAAACTTAAATCAAAAGGCTTAACACCACAGTATTTTTATCCTGGTTCGTTTGATCTCAAACCATTATGATGTTCATTTATAGAGATAGACTTCTAGATACCAATTATGGTTTGTCATAGGAAACCTGAATCCTACTCTTATTTGAATGTCATCAAACTTTTCTTATTGATCAAATCAAGCTAATTCAATGAGTATCAAGAAGATTTGAAGTGTTAGGAGCAGTGGAAAGTGGAACCTAGAGGATCAAAGTTTATCATTCATAGATTTATTTGTTGAAGTGAGCCCTGTTTGGGGAGGAAGAGTAACGACATGGAGATGAAACATTTAGAAACTATGGCGGAGAAGACTTAGTTTAAGGTGGGAGTTCTTGATATTGATACTAGTAGTAGTAAGGAAATGATTATATATAAATATAATTTTACTATTTATTAGGTAAGAAGGGAGATTGTATTAACTCAAAGGTATGATTATGATATCCTTATGTGTTATGCTTTGAAAATGGCTAAAGGTTTACAAAATTCATAAACATTGACCTTTAGGAACACATTCACAAGCAGGTGAAGTCAAATATGGTAGAAGAACCATGCTTGTGGCCTTGTTAAATTACCTAAGTAGGAAAATATGGTTAGAAGTAAGTGAATGAAAGTGGCAAGATCAAGGTTCAAGTGAGTCTTAAACTTGATTAAGGTTTTTTAATAGTGAGGTCAATATGATACAGAGAAATCAAGTGGTTGATTGGTTAATTGGTATCATCACAGTTTAAGGTCTAGTTGTAGAATTTTAAAAGCATCCCTTAAATCTTTAACTAGTGAAGAGAAAAAAAAACTTGTTTCACGATTTATATAAATTAGAATGCTAGATTCCAAGACTATGTTTGAATAAACTATAAGAGATTTTCTGCATTGGGATCCTTGTTCCTGAATACCTTTTTTCTTTCCAACCTTTCCATATGGTCCAAATGTAGGAAAACCAAATATTTTTGGGCCTTTCTCCTTTCACCCTACCACACTTTATCAGACCTCTGAACTGTGTAGAATTTTCCATAGCTATTTTATCTAACACAACAGATAAATTAAACCACTTTAGGATTTTGTTCCATACCTCAGCCATTTTTGGGCAATAAAAAATTAAATGAGAAATAGTTTCTTCTTTACCAAATCCAAACATGCAAGAAATTTTTGATTTAGTCAATACCCCTCTTTTGGGAAGATTGTCTTTAGTTGGGATCATATCCAAGCAGCTGCATAATTCATCATCCTTTTTTATCACTATCCTTTAAAAATGAAAGTATAAGCTTCCTTTACTGAATATTTTTTTACACCAAAGCCACTTGTCTTCTGAATCCTCACTCAATATTATTCTTTGTCCATTTTTCTTAATTTCATCTTCCAACTTTCTTTCATATTTGTTAAAACTTCTTTTCCACGTGATCTTCTAATTCTCATCTACTCTTCTCTGCATGACTTCACTGAAAAATTCTTTTTTGTTCAAAGCTAATTCAAATAGATCAACGTAGATGTTTTTCAAAAATTTTCCCCTCTGACGATGGATCTTCCATAATTGTGTTTCAGCTACATTTCCTATTTTTATGAAAAACTATTTAGAAAACAATTGTAATTTAACGTCTCCAACCCCACTCTCTACATTTTTTATATCTTTCCACCTATTTGAGCCAAATCTCTCCTCTCTATCCACCCTATCATTTATTTCAAAGTATTTACTTAATGAGTCTATAACCCATAAACTTTTTTTCTTTGGTATGGATTCTCCAAACTCATTTTAGTAAGAGTACAATACTGAATCCCCTTAAATTCTTTATGCCTAGCCCTATCCCATCTCTCTTGTTATTTCTAAGAAATTATGGTTGGCATGAATTTTGGTAAAACTGACTTTACAACATCATGTCGAATAAGATGTTTCAACTTACAGATTCAAGATGTCGAAAGTGATGTCCTAACCAAAAGTATAGGACATCTAGTCTGTTACAGTTTTGCAGTTTGAAAAATGTTTCAACTTGCAGTTTCAACATGTACAATGTGATATCCTAACCAGAAGAGCAGGACATATGGACTGTTAAAGCTTTGCAGTTTGGAAGATGTTTCAACTTTCTATTTGAACATGTCGAAAGAGATGTCCTAATCAAAAGTATCAGACATTAGGTCTACTATAGCTGATAGTTTGGGTTCAGTTGTTGTGATTTAATTATTTAATATTCTGAGAATATTTAGTAATCCTATGTGGCGTCCAAGATTGATAAATCAGATATTGTATGTTGGTATTCAAGATATTCAAATTTTCTAAATATGGAGACATTTTAGGGAAGTTTTGATTGAAGACCTATTTTCTTGGAGAAGTTTTTATAGACTTTGTGCAGCATCTCTGATGTGTTTCTGAAGCCCAAATACAGTTGGGAAAAAGGTTATAAATAGAAGTGTTTGTAACCTAGAAGAGTATGGATTCAAGATGTAGAATCATTATGGATTTATCATTGTGCCACTCTCTAGGAGAGTTTTATTGTGTGATCCACTCGGGTTGTCAGGTGGACTGTGTTACAGAGTTGTAGTCTCTATTATTGTTCTCCTCGAAGCTTTTAAACAAGAGGTAGTATTGTTCTTGGAGGAAGATGTTAAGAAACTCTAAGTATTGTTTTTTATCATAGCTTTTAAGCAAGATAAAATATGTTATTCTTAATAAAGGGTTTTCTTGATTAAGGTGTTTTTATATTTGAAGTGTGATCTTCATTTAGGTGAAATGTCGTAGATACAGAAACTGAGACTAGGACTGTTAGACATCATTGTGGTGATTGGAGGTGAGATGATTTCTCATATCTAGGGAGGACTTAGATAGAAGTTGCAAAGGGTAGTGATTAAGTGATAAGTTGTAAACTTGGGATTAGTTTAGCTTTTAATTGATACTCTAAGTGTTGTTGTACACCAAACTGGGTTAACAATTCTGTATTTATCTTTTCAGTACTTTTTTTATTGTTTATACCTTGGCATGA
The DNA here is from genome assembly GCA_948472305.1 of Vicia faba. Taxonomy (NCBI): domain Eukaryota; kingdom Viridiplantae; phylum Streptophyta; class Magnoliopsida; order Fabales; family Fabaceae; genus Vicia; species Vicia faba. The sequence continues at coordinate 1,218,005,526 of OX451741.1, read as the reverse complement.
TGTTATGTTCAGAGATCAGATGTCTCGACATCCTATAGAACCTATGAGATCTGATATACCAGAATTTCAATTGGTATAAGAGTAGGCATCCTATTTTGTTTCTGTGTGAGATCCTGGGAAGATACTTTCTGGTCATGGTAAAGCAAGGAAGTATTTACTGAAAAGTTGTTTGAACTTGGATAGTTCATATTGTTGTTTGAATGGTCCCTTGAAGTGGAGGATGGACTATTCGTGACAACGTATGTATTGGACCTGTCTATTGTTGTTGGGAATGTATCTTTGGTGAGAGAGTTTTTGTGTTAAGTTTGACTTATTTTCAAACCCATGTTATCCTGTTGTGTGGTGCGAGTTCAAGGATATTATGTTTTACCCTGAAGGTTGTTGAGGAGGATTTTATTTGTGTTCTTCTGCATCTATTATCCTCTTAAAGTCTATCATGTGATGGTGCAGATGATATCTTTAACAAACCTATTAAAGTGGACAAAGATACTTGAGGATTATCTCAAGTCCACTCATAAAGGAACTTTTTATATGAGTTTGTTGAAAAGAGATCTGAATAAGGTTAGAAGCAATTTATTTTTGCTTCCAACCATAAAAGGCCTATCTCCATCCTTTAATAAAGAATCTTTTGGTGTTTTCCTTGGAAAGATGTTCTACCAAATGTTGGAACATCTCATCAACAGGGTGTGCAGATTCCTGTTGCTTAGCAGATGCACTGGGTGCTAAACAAATGGGTGTTAATCATATATGTTTAGAACCTACTCCTAATTTAAAAGAGGAGGCATTTGGGTTGTGTATCTAAGATGTTTTATCCAGGAAACATGTCTTAGATAATTGTGCAGATCTTATAAGAGTATATAAGAGTATAGAGGATGAGTTATTTTTGGATATTTGTTATGCCAACCAGACTCTATATAGAGGTCATGCTCAAATGACAAAACTTTCTCTGAGTCATCAGGCATACCCTTCTGATCAAAGGAGCCAGATTCTATGGAATATTGTTTGTGGCCATGGAACATATTATATTTGAGGGGGAGTCCCTGTTGCTCTAGAGTTGGAAGACCTTGAAGATATGTCACACGTAATGTCTTGACATCTTAGTGCTGAGAATTTATTTTTCTCAATATGTCTGGCTGGTGTTTTTCTTAAACAGGATGGAGGTTGTTTACTCTAACTTGATATCATCAAGTCTATGAGAGAATGGAACTATTATTCTATTATTGTGGAAGAGAAATTTAAGGGATTTTAAGCATTGGATATGTATCAACCTGAGCTAAGTGGTTGATTGTTGTCTGCACTTTTTGAGTGTCATCCAAACCACATTGGATGAGCATTTCAGAATTTTTCTGGAATAAGGAGGAGTTGACATTTTTTTGAACCAAAGGATTATGGTTCCATGCTTTTCTTTTCCTACTATCAGTATAAGAAGGTTCACCTTGAGACAGGGTTCAGTTATGCGGTGGTCTCACATGATGGAACAATTGTGTTTGTAAGGATTTAAGGGAGTCCTTGCATCTTGAATATTTGGGTGAAGCGGGCTTAATCAACAGTATGTTTTTGGTATACCCTGGTTATTGTTAGAGGAAATGTCCTCTTTAGATGCATAAGGATGGCATCAAACACATAATTGTCAGATATGAGGTATGAACATTGTGCTTATGTGAAGAGGCATCTTGAGGTGTGTAATATGCAGACTACTACATGTTTCTATGGTATGATGTTGAAGGTTGATCAGATACTGATGGTTGATCCTCTCGTGTCCCTTGCAAGAGTTGTGTATGGACTGCTATGGATGTTGTCTCTAAAGCTGTAGTAAATGTTTAAATCCATGCGATTTAGAGTGATGTGGGAACTGATGTTGGAACATCATTTCAGGGCTTTTCCTTTTAGGGGAAGGAAGCTTGTTTTGAACATCATAGTGTGACTATTGTTGATCACCATTGGATTAAAAAAATTGAATGCTTGGCCATGATGGAGTGTGAAGTCCAGCCTTTGACCAAGTCTGGAGATATATGTGGTATGGATGTCTATCATGATTGTCATCCTCTTGTACTAGGAGTGTAAAGAAGAAGGATATCAGATTAAAAGTCCTAACATTTGTGAGAAGGGAGTTCTATCTACAGCGTGTACCTCAAAATGAGGTTGTGAAGGAAGGAATGTGAAGAAATTTTTCTCTGATGACAAATACCTTGTCGGGAGTTGGGTATAAGTTTGATCTGATAAAGATATACATGTGACTGATTGTAAAGACCTTGTCAGGAGCTGGGTACTTATTTAATGTATGGATACAAATATGCTTTCTGGACTCCTTTCTTCAGAAAGTGTGTGAGAGTTTATTTATCTCCATAGTGTTCAAGTGTTTGTGTTAACCTGATTAAGCTGCAGTGGTTGTGTTTTTTTCTTCTAAAGGACATCTTTTCATAATGAGTCCTCTATATTTTTTTAAGAACCAAGGTGATTTGGTTATGTGATGAGAAGCTAATGTCCCAAATGATGTTATAACATCATGTTTGGTGGTTGTGTGGTCATTTTTCCTGAATGATGCTTGAGATTATGGATGTGGAGCTTGGGACTCAACATTAGTGTCAGAAGAGGCCGTTTATACTTTGTGGATCAGAATATTCAGATTCTAATCTTGTCCATAGTAGTATGCTTGGTGAATGCATGACTACTATGTTGAAGACTTCACTAGTATCAGCAATTGCTAGTGAATGTAAGGGCATAGGACTATGATCAGATAGTGTGATCTTATCAGGAAGAGTATGGAGAAGTTTTTTCCTCTGCAGCAAGTTTGTCAGCCTGAAGCTTGTGAAGCAAGAAAATTGATTGTTTATGCTTAAGTAATGTCAAAACAAGGGTGCATGACATCTTGGTCATCCAAAGAGGTATGATGAAGTATGTAGTTCTGTAAGGCCATGTATCAGACATGTCCTTGAAGAGGTTATAAGTCCTAGAGCTAGAGTATCTAGTTCAGATTATTCTCACAAGGGTGTGGTTATGGTTCAACATGTGTGTGAAGTGGTTGCTCTTGACTATGAGAATGTGAAGTCTTTTTGTGACTTTATCTGGTTCTCAAATGGTCAATCTTCTATATAATCCTTGTTTATCCATGACATGGGGGGAGGGGGTGAAGTACATGTCTATAGATTGTGATTGCAATGGTGCATATAGTGTTTAGGCTTACGTGTTGATCAAGCTTTTGAAGAGTATTTACCTCTAGTGGGGTTTTGATGTCAAACAACTTGTTGTGACATTAGGCTGTTGGATATGTATGGTTCTAGCTATGTGAAGCTAGTTGGTTGAATCATGTGCTCACATGCTTCTTTGGAGGATTCTGAAGGAAAATTTTGGTTGTGTCTGGGAGAATTTATTTTTCTCTACAGTTTTTGGAGGGACTCAATGGATGTTTTTGTTGATGAATGAGAGATATCACACATTTGATGTCTTGATATCTTAGTATTTGTTACTAATTCTGGATAAAAGGAGTTTATAGTAAACATCCCCATTGGATGTGATGATGGCCATAGCGAAGATTTCAGAAAAGTGATGTTGGTACAAGGACTTGAATTGGATATCAAGTTGATGGTGATGTTGCTCCTAGTTGAGGCTTGTTTTTGGTTTTTGGTGGTGTAAGGGTTAAATGCCCGAGATCTGTTTAGAACTTGTGTACACACCTTACTAATGTGTTTTCCGTCTTTAATTAGTTGCTTACCTTTGTCATATTATGGCTAAAAGGGGTGAAGTGTGTGTGTGTGTGTGTATGTTTGTGTGTGTGTGAACTAACCAATAATTGTTGGATGCTACTAAGGGGGATAATTTTTAATTCTTTGTAGAGCTTAGAAGGTGTTGAGGGGGAGTCATTATTGTTCCGGACTGAAGAGATCTGAAGAGATGTCAAAAATGATGTCTTTGAAGAATGGAAAAACACAAGAAGGGGGGTTTGAATTGGGTTTTTTAAAACTTAAAGTAAAAGACACGTTGGTTATCCTGGTTCATTTGAAATCAAACTACTCCAATCCACCCGCCAAGGTGATATCTCCTCTCTCAACAAAGTCTTAATCCATTAATCAAACTTGATTACACAGATACGATGACAATCGTCAACGTCTTCTTGAGTTTAAACCACAACCCGGTTTTCTCAAGGTATTACACAATACAATATTTGAAAGAGTGTACAATATGTGTTTTCTAATAAAACAGTATCACATAAGTGATATTTTACACAAATGTATTTTTGTAAGATGAAGGTGATGAAAATATTTCCTTTGTTGTGTGCAGCAAAATCGTAAACAATTTCTCCTTCAAGTCTTGTATATATAGGCAACGTATGTGAGGAGCTTTTGGAATGTTAATAAATAGTAATTAAAGAACTTTCCAAACATAGAGATTCTTGTCCTCTTTCATCTGTTACTTTTGAATAACCATAAATGAAATGTAACGCTTCAGAACATGCTTGCTTCAAAATGCTTCAGAAGATGTATGTTACCACTGGGACTCCTTTACTTCTTTCCAGAACTATATGAATCAGAATAATGGGGTTCCTTTTCGCAGCATTTAGTGCCCTCAGAAGTTGTAGCTTGAGAACTTCTCTATATAAGCGTGTTATGCAGATTGCTTTCTATATAAGATGTGTTGAATCAGAGTTTAAACAATGATATAACTCATCTTCTGTGCTTCTTTGATCATAACTTCTCTGCAAAACAAAATACTTATTTAGGGAGCATAATTGTTCTTTGAGTGTTTGTTATCATCAAAACTCTTACAAGGGTTGTAGAATCAAACTATGTTCTAACAATCTCCCCCTTTTTGATGATGACAAAAACTTGGATATTTTGATAGAAACTTAAAGAACATAAAGAATTTAAATTCTCCCCCTGAGTTGGATAATTAGATAGAGAAGAAATACTTCCTTGAAGATTGATCTGATTAGAGTTTTGGAGAAAAGTATTTTTGATGCGTCCACTTTTGTCCTCAACAGAGTTTTTTCCTATTTTTCTTTCAGAAAAAAATAGAAGTTATGATATTCAAAATGTTTGAGAATGATTCTCGATACTGTTATATTTGAAATATCTTACGTCTCCCCCTTTTTTTGTCAAGAATAAAAAAATAATAAAAACACTTTAAACAATAAAAGGCATGTTGTATTCAAAGAGATTCCAATAAAAACACATTCTGAAGGAAACAAATAAAACATGAAGAAAACAAATTTCATAACTAAGTTTGAGGTGGTGGAAGTCGTGTGAACAGGGCTTCCAATAAACTCTTGATCTGACTGTTTGATTCCTCTTGTTTTCTAAGCATCCCCTTGATTTCCTTGCACGTATCATCCTGCTTGTCTAGCCTTTCCTTAAACACAACATTCTTTTTCTTTAACTCCTCCAGAGTTTGCAGCACAAGAGATGAATAGGGTACATCAGCAGAAGGAATCACTTTTTCAGAGCAAGATGCGGTTGATTCTGACTCATGAGCTTTTTCAACTTACTTTCCTTTGTCTTGAAACATAACCAGAGGAAGTGGATCATAGGATGGTTCACCATATTCTGTTGGCTGGTGATCTTCCCAAGGGATATTGTCTAGCAGAAGGAGTGGCTTCTTTTCCCAGTGACACAGAACTTGTTCCTTGAAGATATTCAGATGATCACAAGAGTTTTGTTGAGAAATTTCATAACTTATCTCCTTGAGTTTTAGGAATTCAGAGTTGAACCATTTTCTAAACTGGTTCCAATGAGAATCAGAAGCAGTTGGATTAAGATTCTCTACGCAATCTAGCTTTAGAGAGTTAACCCATTCATTTTTTCTGTTTCAAAAATAAACAAAGACTTACCAACATTTTCTTTGGAACTTTTTGGTTTTGGTTTTGGAATGGCGATTTTTTGGGAACTTGTGACAAGATTGTCCAAGGCTTCTAAGTCTATAACTGTTCGAAGGGGATCTTCTGGGTGGTTATTGGGAGAGGGAGAGTCAGAAATAATAATGGGTGAATTTGGTGAGTTTGGTGGAGTGGATTGATAGGGAGATGGAATATCTGGGATGGAGAGGTTATGTGAGGAAGTTGAGGGAATTGTGGATGGTTGAGAGACCATGAGAGGGCAGGTGATTCCAGGAATGGATGTTGTGGTATCAGAGTCAAAGTTTGGATTTTCTGTGTGGGGAGCTTCAAACAGCAGATCAAATTGATCAATATCATAAAGAACTTAAGCAAGTTCAGGCTGATTTTGGTCAAGATGGGTAGTAGGTGGATTGTTCAGAAGGTTGTCTAGAGATAGTGAGGTGTCAAAGTCATCAAAGGCTTGAGGCGATGGATCTTCTGTGGGTTTTGGAGAAGGATGGTTTTCATATGTTGATAACAGTACTGATTCAGCAATAGAAATAAAAGATGGATTACCTTTCTTTTTGGCAGCCTTGGGAGTCTTCTGAGAAGTTCCTTCTCCAGCAACTTTCCTTTTCCTTGGTTTTCTGGGAGCAACTTCCAGAGGTTGTTGTCTCAGATCACGGATGTTCACCTATGGATTTGTCCCGTCCCTTTTGCAAGCATCCAGATATCTGAGAATAATATCTAGAGAAGCATCTATTTGAGAGAAGAGAGGAAAATCCTTCAGAGGTACTCTTCTAGTGGTAATGACTTCCTTGGTTGTTATTATTGGATCCTTCTTGATGGTTTCAATAATCTTCAGATTCTTGGCGTTGAGAGGTTTACCAGCAAAAGCTTCCAAAGTGCTGACTTGTTGAGCCTCAGTCAGATGTTCTATCAGTTTGTTTTCTATCAGAATATCTGAAATGAGTCTGCCCAGGGGGTCTAATCTCTCTTTGTTCTTTCTTCTTCTCTTGTCTCTTTGACGTTGTTCTTCAGATGATTGAACAGAAGATATGGGAGATTAACCTTTGCTTTGGTGGCTATAAAGTACAAAAGATATTGCTGATCAATGTTGATATAGTCTGAAGAACTTGTAAGTTTTTTGTGATTGATGCAACCCAAACTGATTTTTGTCCAAATTCTGAGGTAATCTTTCAGATATTTGATTTTGTTGGATGGTTGGCCAGAAGTGAAAATTTAATTTGAAATCTTTGTTAAGTCAGAGCTTTTGTCAGCCATATCGCTGCAACGAATATCGCCGCTGTCGTGACCTATTAGTTGCCCAATGAGATCTTCAGAGATGACTATTTTCTTTCCCATCACGAAGGAAGTTACTTGATGATTTAAAGTTCTAGCATGAATCCATAATTCTTTAACAAGTCTTGGAAAAATTGGACCTAGTAGGCGATCAAAGTACTTGTTCCATCCTTGAAATTCAACATCAGGGGTTAGATCGTATATGTTTTCATTCATGCTGACGAAGTCTATAATGAGCTCACACAGAACTTCCAGTGAAACATATACGATGCATTAATGAAACAGAGTTTTACATTAATAGATAAGTGTTTGAAAAACAAAAGAGATTACAATTGAAAATTCAAAATGAATAGGACACTCTCAATGATTTGGCATAGGAGCAGTGATCATGTTAGGAGCTTCTAGAGGTTCGAACTCAATATCCTTGGCATCAATCATGACTTGGATCATGTTATTCAGAGCCCAACAGTTGTTCGTGTCGTGTCCAGGACTATCAGAATGGTATGCACACCTTGCATTGGGATGATAAGTAGGAGTAGAATTATTGGGATTTCAGAGAGGAGCCTTTAACATAATCAGCTTTGCCTTCAACATGTGTTGTAGCGCTTGAGCCAGTGGCATGTTGATCTTAGTGAATTTTCTTTTAGGCACGACCTCCTTACGTTGATTCCCCTGTTGACGTTGTTGCACTGATGCAGGACCGGAGATCAAGACTTCCCTTACATGTTGGTCGTGGTTTCTCTTGTTATGACCCTTTTGGCCGTAAACAACATTGGACTCTTTCTTCCCATTGTATGGATTTTTCTGAGCATCAGAGGGTGTAGCTCCTTGGATCTTTCCGCTTTTGATGCCAGCTTCGGCGTTTTCGCCAGTCAGTATTAGCTCTATGAATCCGGCCTAGGAGCTTCCGATTAGGTGATTGAAGAAAGGTCCAGTCAAAGTTCCCATAAAGATGTCAATTAGCTCCCTATCAGTTAAGGGTGTTTGCACTCTTCCTGCCAAGTCTCTCCATTTTTGGGCGTACTTTTTGAAGCCCATGTTGGAACGCATGGTCATATTTCGCAATTGCACACGAGTTGGTGCAAGATCAGCGTTGTATTGCTACTGCTTGTAGAAAGCAGCAGCCAAGTCATCCCAGGTGTGAATGTCAGTTCCTTCTAACTGATAGAACCACTCTAGCTGAGTGCCAACCAAACTTTCTTGGAAGAAATGGACCCATAGCTTCCGATCAGTAGTGTGAGGCTGAATCTTGCGGACATATGACCTCAGATGCATTTTAGGACAAGAGATCCCATCATACTTGGAAAAGGTAGGGATTTTGAACTTTGGTGGGATGACCACTCCGGAAACCAAACCTAACTCTTCAAAGTCCAAGCCAGGTATCTGCTGAATCTCCATAGCATTGAGGCAATCCTTTAGTTGTTTGTATTTATCATCAGCGGTAGGATATTGTTCCTCATAGTAGTCAACTTCAACTCCATTAACCCCCAGACTGTTATCTTCTTCATGATTATTCCCCTCATTCGATGGAGTTGAGAGATCTAGAGCTCTCTTGACTGGTCCTCTAAGTCTTCTTCCCAAGTTCAAGACGCTTACTGACTTTTTTTGACTTTTTCTTCTTGTCTTTGAGAAGAAGAGTCTTCAAGTCCTCTTTCCCCTTAGCCATAGCCAAGAACATTTGTTGGAATTGGGCATTTTGTGCCTGGAGATCTTTCACCGTTTTTTCCATATCCATCTTGCTGAAATAAACGGTAGAAAAATAAGAAGACCTGTATGGGAGAAACCTGTCATGATATGATGCATGATATCTGGATGCATGTTTTCAAGGATCTCGCAGGGTAAACACAAGAAGAATTTAGAAGTTACTTACAACTTTGATTGGAGAAATTCATATCGGTGGATGTCCTTCCACGAGAATTAAGTTCACCGTGTCAAGTGGGTCATAGCCCCTGACTCAAGTTATTGTACTTTGATCTTTGACGGTGTTTTGTTAGAGGAAAATAAATCCTTTTGCCCCTTGATAGACGTCTGATGCAACGTGACCCTGCATCATAGGCCCTAGAGATCCTTGAAATGACTATTGAAAATGATATGGTATGATGTCATGATGTTATGTACAAGTATGCAAAGCAAGAAAGATGTTATGTACAAATAATCATATACACAAAAAGCAGACAAGTCCTTAGGTTTAGGCTTGCATTGAGTTTGTACGTAAGTACCCTCTTGAAGTTTAGTTGGCTCAACCTGTCCTAGTAATAGTAACCGGGTTCTAGAGGATCTTAATATCACTGATCTTTCTTCATCGTCTTTGTTTCAGCGTAAGCCTCTTTAATCCCGACTGAAATATCCCGAAAGTCTGATCTCAATGAGCGTAGTATCGAGTATCAACCAACTTTGGACTGCACCAAAGCCAGCTATCTCACTACTTCCTAATGGCTAAGTTGTTCAATTAAGGTTCTACGGACAATTAGTGCTTCATGACACCACACAACGGCCCCATATTCTCCTTGACTACTCAAGGGCTACCGGTACCAACAAATGTGTCACATTAACGTAGTTATTGCTTCAACCATGTCGGTATATCCTGCACAATTTCCACAATTTATTGCTACTTACCTAAAACGTGCCCCAGATCTGGGTAGAGGATCAAAATAAGCTCAAACAAGGGACCATAATGTAAAGCAAGCAAGTCAAACAACGAAAGCAAGTAAAGGTGATCTAGCCCTAAGGTAACCCCAATTTTAACTTATTTCCCATCAGAGTTGCCAGTTCAGTAACACGGTGGGAGAACTGACTTGGGTGTTTTGCGTTTGATCGAAATTTTTGTGAATAGCAAGAGTCGCCACCGACTTTTCTTTTATCCAAAAGGAAAGGTTGAAAAGAACAGGAAAGACCTTTCTAGAATTTTGCTTGAGTTCGGGGGGTAGGTTATGAAAAGGGAAGGTATTAGCTTTCATCCGTAGTTATCTATGGGCTCTTAGTTGCTTGTTAGATCACTTGCTTTTTGTTTGAGGATGTGTTTGTGATGTGGGTTTTGAAATTATTTTGAAAAGGAGTGTTGTTTTACCCCAAAATTTTCCCTCTCATTCTACTTAAAACATGCCCTTTGAGATCTCTAACTTGCCCTAGGATGACTAAGAATTGACCAGACAAATTCTCCTCCTAAGGAAATAAACCTCAAACTAGGGTTTGAATTTTAAGCAAGATGTGTGAGTCCCAAGTATCCCAAATGTCCTCCATTGTCCTAATATTTCCTCAAGATCATCCATGCCAAATTTCATGCCTTGAACAACAAGTTTGCTCAGTCAACTTCTCAAATACCTGGAAATCAACTGTACTAGGTCAAAAGTCAACTGTAGTCCAAATACAATCAAACTTCAAGATGTTTGGTCAACATCAACACTTTGAAGTAATATCCATCATTTGATCACGGGTTGATAATGATTCTTCAAGAAATGCTCCTAACTCATCAAAAAACAAAAATGGCAAATTAGGGTTACTATAAGAAAAGTCAACCAAACTTTAACCAGGCATAACTTTCTCATACTTTATCAGAAATTTTTCCACCATGGCTCATTTTGAAGAGAATCTAATTCCCTACAATTTCTCTTTAGCCCTGAAGTTCAAGAAATGCCTCAATCAAAAGATACAAACTCATACATTACAGGTCCTTTCAAAAAGTCAATAAAAACACCTTTTGGGTCAAAGCTCCTTACATAAACATGGAAGATCCAATTTAAATGAAACTAAAAGGGTTGTACTAAGGACATCCTAAGCTCTCTAAAAAGTCTAAGAAAACTCTCTTAGGGTTAAAATTGAGGAAGATATGCATTTCTAAAGTTGACCAATTTTATGAAAATGCACAAAAGTCTATGTGAGCAACTTGGATTATTTTGAACTAATGGGCATGGGTTTTGGATCTCAAACATATCCAGGGACTTATGTAAGACATTTAAATCCATTATTTTATTTTTATGAGATTTGTTTTTATTTTTTTGAATTTTTATTCATTTAAATATTAATAAATCAAATAAAATAGTAAAATGATGAATTAAATTCAAAGATTTGTTTTATGATCAGATCATGAGCCTAAAATCAGAAGATTGAATCAAAAACTCGTGTAAAGGCTGATTGGAGAGAGATGAGCATGTTTTGGCCAAAATTAGAAACATAAAATTCCAAATGCAAATCAAATCTTTTCTACACAAATCTTCAAGATTCAATCCACTTTTGTTGCCCTAATACATCCAAATATATAAACACAACATTGCCAGAAAAAAAGGACAAGGGTTGGCCACACGAAACTGACATTCAAAACTCCAAATTTTCAAGAAAAAGTGTCAATCGGATTTTGAATAACAGAAAGATTCAAGGTATTCTGAAGCTTGCAATCAACTCCTAGAGGCCTTTTGAAGCTAGCTGCATCACTCCCAAGCACCAAAGCTCCAAGAATCGTGCCCAACACAGTCACAATTTGTCTTTCTTTTTTTGAAATTGATTATGGTCATATGTGCAGTATAAATGGATTTGGGTCATGCATTCTTGCTTGTATGAATGATTAGAACATGTTTGAATCATTAATTTCCTGTTTTGATAAATGTAAGACAATATGCCATTGTTAGGGTTTTGACCTTTGATTTAGGGTTTTAGATACAGGTAAAATTAGGCAAAAAGAGGAGAACCATCATGCTCAGGAGATCAAACCCAGTTGACCATGGTGTTAAACTGAATTTATATTCCTTGTTGTGGATTTTGGAAATTTGTAGGTGATTTAGCGATGGATATTATCCGTAGGTAAAGGTCCATAGGATAACACGACAGAGGGCTGGGGAAGACGACTGCGTGACACAGCATGGTTGGCCAAATTGAAATAGCGCGCGTTTTTTAAAAGAGGAAATACTGACCATTATTTTCACATATTATATTATTATTTCATTTATATGCATGAATGGCAAGATGGCTTGGTAGTAGAAGGGACACTTGCAAAGGGAAGAGACCTGGGTTCGATTCCCATGTCTTAAATTTTATATTTTCTAACCAATTTTTTTCAGATCCAATGTGTCATGACCCCAGGCGCGCATCATGCACCCTTATGCTCAGCCCTAGGATCACTCATCCTCCAAGATCCAGCGCCCAGCAGCGCATCCCTATGGTGGACCTCCAAGCATGCCTCCCATTGGATCCAGCGCAGCTGTGGGCCAACAAGATCTGGGCCTTGGAATTTAGCAGTACACCCCTCCATTTGGGTTTCTCACCCTCAGGCCCATCCTATTTTAATTTCTTTATTCTTTTTTATTTAGTTTATATTTTTTTTTGTTTATTCCTTTTTTTAAATCATAAAATCACAAAATCACAAAAATTAGGACTTAGAGTTTTTTTTCTTAGAAAATTTAATTTTTTGCAAATTAATTTAATTTAATCAACTTTAATTTGTTTTCCTTAATTTAAAATTAATTAGAAATTAGGTTAAATTTCATGCATACCTATTAGAAATTAATCAACTTTGTACATGTTAATGGTGATCTATATTGATTTTAGGTTTAAACATTCATTCTTGTCATGCATACCTATTATCAATCATCTAACAATTATAAATTGCGGAAAATAAATTGCGGAAATTAAATTACAAGGCGTCGGGTATTTACATCGCCAAAAGCAACCCTTTGAAATTTAAATGCGGAAAATAAATAAAGCGATAAAGATATTTAAAGTCCTATTAAGCTATTACATTCCGGAAACAAATACAATATGATATAAAATGGATCGCGTGCGAGAAATTAAATCGGGCGCAAGTTCTAGGGTTTTGACCCTTTGGCATTTAAGAAAAGTTTTTTTTGGTTATTTTTGAATTTAGAAAGAAATTAAACTAAGTTAATTATTAAATTAATAAAGAAATTAATTAATTAATGAAAATAATATTTTTGGATTTTTGTTTTATTTAAAGAAATAAAAATAAATTTAATCAATGTTAATAAAAACCTAATTGTCTAAGTTAATTTTAATTATTGTAAAAAATATTAAAAGTTATTCCTAATTAAAACAATTAATTAAATTGATATTGTTAACAAAAATGAAATACTGAAATTTAATTTAAATAAGAAAATATTTTTTGGTTTTTAATTTTATAAAGAAAAAATGTGATTGGTTAGTTAATAATAAAATAATTAAACAAACAAATAAATAAAATAAATATGAAATAGAAAGAATTAGAGGTTTGGGCCTGATTAGGGAGTGTGAATAGCAAATTCCATGGCCCAATTGTGCTGGCCTGGATGACTTTTTGAGATCCAGCGTGGCACTTTGACTAGGTAGCTTGGTGGACGTTCCATCTGGACCATCAAATTTGGCCTGGGGCCATCTGTCCATTGATTGGATGAGGGAGTATGATGTGTTGCAGTGCCTGATTCACATGTGATAACCTGAAGAGAAAAAATAACAATGCATATGGGGGGACCTGGGATTCGAACCCAGGTCCCAAGGCATGTTGCCAGTGCTTAATTTCCACTCAACCATCATGTTCTATTTGTTAAATATATATCAAATAATAATAATATGTGTTGTACCCCAAAATTTGCCTCCCATATTCTTCAAGAATCATCTTCAAATGGTTCAAGATTTCTCAAGGGTTGCACAGTCCAAATGCCTCATAAGCCAGTCAAAACTAGGGTTTTGTTTCTTTCAAGGAATTTGAGGTTTTCAATGGTTCAATCAAGTCCCATAAGCCTACATACATCCTCAAGCATCTACATGTCAAGTCTCAAGACTCATAGTTCCAAATTCCACAATCAAAAGCCCTCTTTGAAATACAGTCAACTGCAGGGGCAAAATGGTCATTTTACAGTCAAAAGTCATATTTTTTGGTCAACATCTTATTTTGAGTCCACAATCATCATTTGATCAAGTCTTGATCATGATTCCACAAGCATGGCTCAAAAATCATCAAGATGCAAAAAGTTACTATTTTTGGACAGTAGAAAAGTCAACTGTAACTTGACAAAGGCATAACTTTTTCATGGTTCATCAGAAAAATCCCATCCAATGCTCATTTTTAAGGGGATGATATTTCCTACGACTCATCTTCACATTTCAAGTCCAAGAAATTCTCTCACAAAAAGTTATCAATTTCTACATTATAGGTCAATTTCAAAAGTCAACAAAAAGGCACTTTAAGTCAAAGACCATAACTTGAGATTGGTAAATCCAAATGACATGGGACCAAAGGAATTGGTTAGAGGACTTCAAGACCTTTCCAAAATGTCCAGGAACATGTTCATATGATAAACATTGAGCAAGATATGCATTGGAGAAGTTGGGAAGTTTTTATGAATTTGCAAAAGTCAACTTTGCTCAAAATACCTATTTTTGCTAATGGGCCTCAAATTTCTTCTTGAAACTTTATCCATGGCCTATGCACGAGCCATTGAGATTAAATTGAATTATTTTCTTATTTTTTATTAATTAATTGGATTTTTAATTGATTTTAATTCATTTAATTAATTTAAAATGTAGGAAATTCAAAGATATGTTTTTTTCAATCTTTTGTGAAGCAAACAAGTTCAAGACAAGCTGGCAAATTCGTGTGCACATCAAGGGGACAAAAATCTCCAAGTTTGGCAACTTTTCTCAATCAAAAAGATGCAAAAAGATATGATTGCAAATCAAATATTGAAATCATAATTCCACGGATCTTTGCTCAAGGATTTAACCTAAACTCAGTCTCCTATATATACACAACTCAACCCTAATGCATTGAACGAAAAATTGCTGCACACAAAGCCATAACAACATTGAAAAAAATCAAGAAAAAAGCCAAAACTGTTTTCCAGGTTTCAGACCCTTTCAAAGCAATTTGAGGATTCAAACACATTGCTAGAACTTCCAGAAACGTGTTGGAATCAAAACCAAGTGCTAAGGCCTAAGAAATCGCTCTATACGAACCCACGGTTTGCACTTTTTTTTCATAATCAAACTCATGATTCATGCATATTTAATATGATTTTTTGTTGGTTTTGCATTGCTAGCACTCACAGGAAACTAATGGCATAAGCTAATTGGATTATAGTGTACAGAATCGTGAATTGCCATTGAAGAAATTTAGGGTTTCCAAGCTTCCAAATTGGGGCTTTATTACTCAGGCAAAATTAGAACCCCTAACGCATATGGTTGAAATCGTTGCATCAAGATGAATCAAAATTCACCCTCGCGAAATATTTATCTTGCTGACACGCCTATTCGCTATTTTTCGTTGATACAGGTTGTGGGGGTTAAAAACCCCCGCTATCTAATCTTTGTTTTACAGGTTTAGCGAAGAAGACGAGTACGTGTTGCTTCCTGGTTGGATAATTCAAAACACGCGCGTTTTTTTTTTCTTTTTAGCATATGCGTTGATTTGTGTATATTATTATTTATTGTCATTATATTATCAGATGCAAGCAACTGGCCTAGTGGAGCGTGCGTTGTCCAAGAACCATTGGGACCTGGGTTCGATTCCCAGGTCCACCCAAAACTATATAATATTTTTTCTAACGTGTTCACGTGCAGGCTTCCAAATGGTAAACACCATGTACCTCACATCCTGGCGCGCCAAGTGGCCATAACATTGAATCTGATGGCCATGAGATGAGCCCCACCGTACCTCCAGTCAACCATACGCATAGGCAAGCCAGAAGGTCAAACAGGCTGGAGATCTTCATGGGCTTGAATTTGCTAGCATACCTCCATATGGGCCTAACACCCCATGGGTTTTGTTTTCTTATTTTTCTCTTTTATGTTTTATCTTTAATTATTAATATTATTATTATTTAATTAATTTAGCTATTTTCATAATAAATTCAGACAATTAAAAAATGTGAATATTTATACTATTAATATTATTTTTACCTTTAATTATTATTTTGTAAATAAATACTAATAAATTGATTTAGTTTAATTAGGGTTAATATTGAATGTTTTGCAATAAATAAAATAGATTAGAATTAGGGTTTTTCTTTTGACTTTATTTTATTTTTATTTTCATTAAAACATAAAAACTAAAAAAAAATACTTTTTTTTTCTTTTAATTATTTAATTAATTTGTAAATTAGGTTTAATATTAATTAAGTACAAAAAAGGACAAAATACCATTCTTTTCTCAAAAAGGGTCAAAACCCTAAGACTTTTCCCGATTCAATTTTTCTCGCGCATGTTTATTCTTGATTCCTATTTTGATCATATTTATGTATCTGTTCAGAGGGTGTAATAGATAATTAGGACTTTTATCGCTTTCTTTATTTTCCCGCAATTTACTTTTCAAGGGTTATGTTTTTGGCGATGTAAATACCCGACGCCTTGTAATAGAGTAGATTCACTTTCCGCAAATTATTAATTGTTAATTATGCATGCAAGACTTGCTTGAAAAATAAAATCAATCCGTAGCTCACCATAACATGTACAAAGATAACATAACTGAAAATTGACACATTTGCAAATGTCACTCCTAGGGTACGCCTCACTTGGTTGCCTCGACTTGGTCATTGAGTATAGGGTGTTTTAAAGGTCGCACTCCTGTCTAAAGATCCAGTTGCCTCGAAACGGTTGCCTCGGATAAAAAGGATCTAGGACATTAGGGTTACCGCTAAGGCGTCCTACTATTGCTTTGGTGACCACACATGTTCCTATAATCGAATTGACCCGAATAACTCCAACGACGGTGCTACCTACTTCTCAATAGTGGGATAGTACTGTCTAAAGGACTCTTACACAGCTTAATTCCTTAGAGTAGGTATATTTCTCCTGGGTACTTGCTCTTTCAAAAAAACAAAAACAACCTTTCGCACCTACACTTTTATAAAGTTTTCAAACAAATACTTCATACACTCTTGAGGACTGATACAAGAGTTACCTAGAAGTTTTTCAAACAAACTTTTTCAAACCCACAAACACAAAAAAAGCAAACAATTTTTGAAAACATAGTGAGAAAGTACCGAAGAGCCTGTGGATAACCACGGATAGAAAGGGTGCTAACACCTTCCCTTTCTATAATCTACCTCCCGAACCCGAGAAACATCTCGAAAAGGAATTTTGTTGTGCTTTTGTCCTTTCCTTGTTGGAGAAAATAAAAGACAGTGGTGACTCTTGCTTACCGCGACATTTCGTGAACCAGCATTCCAAAATAGTCAGTTCTATTTCCACCGATCACAGAACTGGCAACTTTGCTGGGGAAAAATTAATAAGTGAGGTGTACCTTAGGATTAGACCACTCTTGTTTTCAATTGCTTGCTTTGTTTGCTTTAATATTGTGGGCTTGTCTTGGAGTTTCATAGATCCTAACCCGAATATGGGGATACCCTGTAGAAGTAGCGACAAACTGTGAGGGAACTGTGCGGGGTATACCGACATGGTTGAAGAAGTTGCTACATTGATGTGGCACTTTGGTGAGTACCGGTAACCCTTGAGTCAAGTCAAGGAGAGTACGGGGCCGCCGCGTGGTGTCGTGAAGCATCAACTGACCTTAGAACCTTACTTGACCATCCTGGCCTCTTTAGGGGTAGTGAGATGACCGACTTTGGTGCAGTCCGAAGTTGGTAGATACTCGATACTACACTCATTGAGGGTTGTTTTCTTGGAATATTTTGGTCGCCAGTTAAGTGGCTAAATCAAAACAATGAACATAGAAAACAATCCAATGATACTGAGCTCCTAAGAACCCGGTTACTATTTATAGGATAGGTTTTGAGCCAACTAACTTCAAGAGGGTACTTACCTACGAACTCCATGCCAGCCTAAACTTAAGGCTATATGTGTGACTTGTGTGCCTTCAAATCTGAACTACTTGTACATTCTTGTTATCTGACAACATGAGTTCCTTGGAGGTTTTTGTTTACAGTTCTTATCCAATAATTTGGACTCATTACATGGCTTACTTACACCTCACACCTTTGCATCCACGCATAGCATAACATCATACCATCATACCATTGCATACATTTTGCATAAGGACTAACCCATTTCAAGGATCTCGAGGGTTTGTGATGCAGGTCATGATGAACCAAATGTCTAGCAAGGGGTAAAGGGGATTTATTTTCCTCTAGCAAAGGTTGTTTGGAGATCAAAATATGATAACTTGAGTCAGGGGATATGACCCACTCGGTATGGTGAGCTTGACTCTTGAAGAAGGACTCTCAGCAACAGGAAGTTCCTTCAATCAAGCTACAAAATTCAAATTCTAACAATTTTCTTGTTTACCCCGCGAGATCCTTGAAAACATTGCATACATATATCATACATATCATTGCATTACAGGTCACTTACCTTCTTCGCTGTTTATTTCAGCAATCATCATGACTTCTGTACCTTCCGCTGAACAAGCTATCAAGGCCCTCCAGGCCCAGAATGCCCAGTTCTAGGAGTTGGTTATGAGCCTAGCCCAGGGTCAGCAGGACTTGAAAGCTCTGATTCTGAAAGAGAGGAAGAAGAAGAAGAAGAAGAGGACTCTTTTGTTCAACACTGGACGCAGATATGGGAATGCACTGCAGAATGAGGTTGAGCTGACTACCCCATCTGTTGGAAAAGACAGTCCCCAAGAGAGAAGGGTTCCTAGTCTCGTGGTCTCCGACAACGAGACGGATTACAATGATGAACAGTACCCTTCTGTTGAGGATTGGTATAAACAGCTAGAGGACCGGTTAAGTGCTATGAAGGTTCAACATGTGCCCGGGTTGGACTTTGGAGACTTAGGCTTATCCTCTGGGGTGGTGATCCCACATAAGTTCAAGGCCCCTATTTTTGCGAAGTACGACGGAGCTTCCTGTCCTAAGCTGCATCTCAGATCATATGTACGGAAGATCCAGCCCTACACGGCTGACAAGAATTTGTGGATTCACTTCTTTCAGGACAGTCTGTCAGGGACTCAACTCGAGTGGTTCTATCAGTTGGAAAGATCCAACATCCGCAACTGGGAATACCTTGATGCTGTCTTTTACAAGAAATACCAGTATAATTCCGACCTTGCTCCCACGCGCACTCAGCTTCAGGGGATGTCTATGGGTACAGGCGAAGGCTTTAAGGACAATGCTCAAAAATGGAGAGACCTTGCCGGAAGGGTGCAGCCACCCTTAACTGATCGTGAACTTGTGGATATGTTCCTGGGGACCCTGTCTGGTCCGTTCTTCAACCATCTGATTGGGAATTCTTCTGCAGGGTTTATAGATCTTATCCTGACTGGTGAGAGAATTGAAGTTGGTATCAAGGCTGGAAAGATTCAAGAAGCTACACCTTCTGATACTCATAAAAAGCCTTACCATGGGAAAAAAGAGTCCAATGTAGTGTATGGTAAAAAGAGTCATCATGATCAACATGTAGGGGCAACCCAGATCTTTAATCATATGCCTGCTCAACAAGGACAGGGGCATCAACGTAAGGAGGTCGCCCCCAAAAGATAATTCACTAAGATCAACATGTCACTGGCACAAGCGCTACAGCAAATGCTGAAGGCAGGGTTAATTACATTAAGGGCTCCTCTCCGGAATCCCAACACTTTCGCTCCCACCTATCATCCCAATGAAAGGTGCGCGTACCACTCTGATAGCCCGGGGCATACTACGGACCACTGTTGGGCTCTGAAGAACAAGGTCCAAGACATGATTGATGCCAAAGAAATCCAGTTTGACCCTCTAGAGACTCCCAACATAATCACTGCTCCTATGCCAAATCATTGAAGGCTTTTGTTTATTTGAATTTTCAAGTTGTATTTTTCTTTGCTTATTCAAACATTTATTCATGGAAAACTTTCTTATTTCATTAATACATCGCATATGTATGTTTTGAATCTATCCAATTGTTTTCACTATAGTCAAATTGCTTTCATTTTTTGTGATGTTCAAAATCTTGATCTAAAATTCTAAGCCTATTGAGGGAGGATGACGAAAACGATACCACGATCTTTACATTATGCTTTTGAACAGACCCCGCTGATGAGGTACAGGCATTGTTTCAAATCCTAAACACTGGAGTTATAAGGAAGATAATCCCTCGTCGACCCCTTTGAGCCAAAGAAGTTGGAGTTTTTCTTTTTTGAAAAATTAAAACCCTTAATCATAACCTGGGGCAGGGTAGTTCTCTCAGTTTGATCCAGGTGCCCAACGAATGGTACCAAAGGATTCCTTCCAAAACAAAAGACAGTGATGGTTCCGAATAATCATAAAGATAGGCAGTCATTATTTCTCAAAAATAAAAGCCCAATAAGTCAAAACCTATGAAGGAGACTTACAAAACTGGGGCATCCCGCTGGCTGTGAATACAAAAAGAAACAGTTCAGGAAAAAAATAGGGATAATAAAATCAAAAGAAAGAGGTCCTATAAACCGTCAACAAAAAAAAGAAATGACTGCCTATTCAAAATAAACTGTCAATATCCGAACCATCACTGGTATATCAGAGCAAAGACTCAAACAATGTCTAACGCACGATCAACTGAGTTTAAGTTTGAAGAACATCACGAAGAACGGGTGGGTACAAATAAAATTTGAGCCTTTATCCTTTGTTTCTTAAACCGTGAACCAGGCCACGTTATAACCCTCAAAAGTCCTAGCTGAAGCATGGGTTAGTTCGAAAGCATACTGTTACGAAAGGTATCCTGACTCCTTAAGGCTTGGTGTAAAATCCCGAGTTGACATCACATTTTACAAAAATTCACTTGTTTTATTGAAAACTGCATTTTCAAAAAAAAACTTCAAGACAGACATAAGCTTTGCATTCTTAAAATAACATTGTTTGCATATGACTATTTGTTTGAACAGCAGAGAGATTCGCACGAAGAATATCTAGTGAACAAAAGCACTTCCAGCCGAGGGGCACGGCATGAGCATTGTCTATCATCTGAGGCAGTCAAGTCAAGATTCATGGAATCTCTCAAAACGCCAAATAGCCAGGGGCAAATCTCCGCCTGAGTCACTTGGGACATTGGACATGAATTCCAGCTACAAATCTTGCATGATCAAACAAACATCTTCTGGTAAAATGACAACACAACATTACCGACAATGGCAACTCCCTGCATCCTGAAAACGTGGACATAGTCGAAAAAATACTACGCATAATCAAAGACCCGATAGGTCGACCGGCCTAGGCAAAAATAAGGGCTTCCCGGCGAACCAAAAGGGTTCGGTAAAAAATAAGGGATGAAAATGAAAAAATTTGTACACCCGGCAAGTCGAAAACCTGAAAAGGCGGCTTGGGCAAAAAGGGGTATCCCGATGGACTGAAAACCCAAAAGGGAGGTCCAGGAAAAAATTAGGGATCAAAGCGTACGACTATGTCCCGTCATCTCGTCACTTGCCTACCAGAAGAAGGTTTGTCAATCGGCAGTTATCAAACATCTCATAGGCCTTCTTCTCCCGTAGAAACAGGGGCAATAAGAATTGTCCGAACTGTACAAGCTGCTTTGTCCTCCAGGTACCAAGGCATATGTTCAGCTGAAGAATATAACCAAGATACCTTCACTCCCCGCAGAGTAAGACAAGAATTAGCAATACTCCCCCCAAGCAGAGTTGGTCTCCCATCAGCCCTAAGAAGGCACAGTATCACCAGCAGGTCAGCAATACTCTCCCCCGAGCAGAGTTAGTCTACCATCAGTCCTGGAAAAGTTGGGTACCCCCAGAGGATCTTAATATTCTCCAGCAGAGTATATAGGAATTCCTTAGCAAGCATCCCCGGCAGTCTTAATATTCCTCAACAGGGAATAAGATTGTTCCCCGGCGGAATACGAGATACCCCAGTGGAGCCATTTCCCCAGTACGTTCCAAAAAGTTTCCCCGGGAGAGTTGAATCATCCTCCCCAGTAGATTCTGGAAGCTTATCCCCTGCATATCCAAAGGTTATTCCCTACCAGAGCCTAACTGGGTTATCCTCAGCAAATTACAACGGAAAGATCCTCCCCGGTGAAGTCCTTTCTATCCCCCATCAGAGTTCATCAAAATCACCAACAAAGCTTATCAACAGAATCCCCAGCGGAGTTATCATCAAAACCTCAGCGAAGTATCTCTTCCCACAGAGTAATTCCCCGCAGAGTAATCTCTCCAACAAGTTTATTCCCCAACGGAGTCATCTTCTCCTACCGGTTTATTCTTGCAATCGTCATCCCCAACGGAAATGAAGAACTCTACTCTTCAACATCAGCCCAGGATTCAACGAACTTCCCGGCATTCGTCAAGGATTTATTTTCCCAGACGAAAATACATTCATAAACATATCACATCTTATACCTCCTATTCATATACATGATAAAGTGCATACGAAACAATCTCATTTATTCCTGAAAACATCATGACATCATGCATTTCATACATCATGACATTGCATACAACTAATGTTTTGCCTTTTCAGGAAAAGGTCAATCAAAAGATATTACCATCAACTTTTGAAGTTCCAGATTAGATACCTGTATCTAGCCAGGGCATATCTGTGAGCGACTGATTAGAGGTCTACGCCTGTATCCAGCCAGGAAAGCTATCTCGATCAACCTTTTGAAGTTCCAGATTCGATACCTGTATCTAGCCAGGGCATATCTGTGAGCGACTGATTAGAGGTCTACGCCTGTATCTAGCCAGAAAAGCTATCTCGATCAACCTTTTGAAGTTCCAGATTCGATACATGTATCTAGCCAGGGCATATCTGTGAGCGACTGATTAGAGGTCTATACCTGTATCCAGCCAATAAAGCTATCTCGATCAACCTTTTGAAGTTCCAGATTCGATACCTGTATCTAGCCAGGGCATATCTGTAAACGACTGATTGTAGATTCGACACCTGTATCTAGCCAGAAAAGTTATCTACATTGAAGAGATTGAAGAGATAGCTTAGAGATGCTCCAGATCCGGATGCTATTCTTTTGCTTATTCAGAGTTTCTTTCCAGAAATAGCTTAGAGATGCTCCAGACCCGGATGTTATTCTATTGCTTATTCCATATTCCTTCTAGAGATAGTTCAGTTGCGACCCAGGCATGGTGACATTCTGATACTTATTCCAGACTCCTTCTAGAGATGGTTCAGATGCGACCCAGATTTGGCGACATTCTGATACTTATTCCAGATTTCCTTTCAGAAATAGCTTAGAGATGCTCCAGACCCGGATGCTATTCTATTGCTTATTCAGATCTCCTTCTAGAGATAGTTCAGTTGCGACCCAGGCATGGTGACATTCTGATACTTATTCCAGACTCCTTCTAGAGATGGTTCAGATGCGACCCAGATTTGGCGACATTCTGATACTTATTCCAGATTTCCTTTCAGAAATATCTTAGAGATGCTCCAGACCTGGATGCTATTCTATTGCTTATTCAGATCTCCTTCTAGAGATAGTTCAGTTGTGACCCAGGCATGGTGACATTCTGATACTTATTCCAGACTCCTTCTAGAGATGGTTCAGATGCGACCCAGATTTGGCGACATTCTGATACTTATTCCAGATTTCCTTTCAGAAATAGCTTAGAGATGCTCCAGACCCGGATGCTATTCTATTGCTTATTCCAGATTCCTTCTAGAGATAGTTCAGTTGCGACCCAGACATGGCGACATTTCGATACTTATTCCATATTTCATTTCAGAGATAGCTTAGAGATGCTCCAGATTCGGATGTTATTCTATCGCTTATTCAGATCTCCTTCTAGAGATAGTTCAGATGTGACCCAGATGTGGCGACATTCTGATACTTATTCCAGATTTCCTTTCAAAGACAACATAAAGATGCTCCAGACCCGGATGCTATTCTAATGTTTACTCCAGATTCATTCCAGAGATGGTTCAGGTGTGACCCATACATGGCGAAATTCTAATACTTATTCCAGGTTCATTCAAATACAGTATGGATATACCCCATGCACGATGATCATTCTACTACTTATTCAGACGTCAGCGATCAGACACATACTAGATATGCTCCAAACACGGACGCCATTTTATTTCTTATTTAGATTCAACTACCAACTTCAATTACAGATACACTCCAGACACAGAAATCATTCTGTCACTTATCCAGATCCCAATTACAGTTCAGATATGATCCAGATCCGGATATCATTCTGCTACTCATATAGATCTCAATTTCAGATACAGTTCAGATACGATCCAGATTCGGATATCATTCTGTCACTCTTCCAAATAAAGCCCAGATACGATCCAAATTCGGATGTCATTCTGTCACTCCTTCAAATATGTTTCAGATACGCTCCAGGTGCGGACGCAATTCTGACAATCACCCAGTTCCAGCTTATGGATACAGTCCAGCAATCACTTCCAGATGGCATCTATAAGCCCATCCCCGACAAGATTATGTCGCATCTCCAGATGGCATCTATAAGCCCATCCTTCTATCCATCATATCTCCAAATGGCATCTGTAAGCCCATTCTCGACATCACCTTACTGATACTACACTATGCGAGTGCAAATTTCTGGGCACTCTAGTGTTCAATCATCTTCCACCTTCGGATCATGAAAGGCACGCAAGCCAATCTATATCCTCAGGTCTAAGAAGATTGAACAGGGGCAACTGTTGTACCCTAAAATTTTCCCTCCCATATTCTTCAAGAATCATCTTCAAATGGTTCAAGATTTCTCAAGGGTTGCACAGTCCAAATGCCTCCTAAGCCAGTCAAAACTAAGGTTTTGTTTCTTTCAAGGAATTTGAGGTTTTAAATGGTTCAATCAAGTCCCATAAGCCTACATACATCCTCAAGCATCTACATGTCAAGTCTCAAGACTCATAATGCCAAATTCCACAGTCAAAAGCCCTCTTTGAACTACAGTCAACTGCAGGGGCAAAATGGTCATTTTACAGTCAAAAGTCAGATTTTTTGGTCAACATCTTATTTTGAGTCCACAATCATCATTTGATCAAGTCTTGATCATGATTCCACAAGCATGGCTCAAAAATCATCAAGATGCAAAAAACTACTATTTTTGGACAGTAGAAAAGTCAACTGTAACTTGACCAAGGCATAACTTTTTCATGGTTCATCAGAAAAATCCCATCCAATGCTCATTTTGAAGGGGATGATATTTCCTACAACTCATCTTCACACTTCAAGTACAAGAAATGCTCTCACAAAATGTTATCAATTTCTACATTATAGGTCAATTTCAAAAGTCAACAAAAAGGCACTTTAAGTCAAAGACCATAACTTGAGATTGGTAAATCCAAATGACATGGGACCAAAGGGTTAGAGGACTTCAAGACCTTTCCAAAATGTCCAAGAACATGTTCATATGATCAAAATTGAGCAAGATATGCATTGGAGAAGTTGGGAAATTTTTATGAATTTGCAAAAGTCAACTTTGCTCAAAATACCTTATTTTTGCTAATGGGCCTCAAATTTCTTCTTGAAACTTTATCCATGGCCTATGCACGACCCATTAAGATTAAATTGAATTATTTTCTTATTTTTTATTAATTAATTGTATTTTTAATTGATTTTAATTCATTTAATTAATTTAAAATGTAGGAAATTCAAAGATATGTTTTTTTCAATCTTTTGTGAAGCAAACAAGTTCAAGACAAGCTGGCAAATTCATGTGCACATCAAGGGGACAAAAATCTCCAAGTTTGGCAACTTTTCTCAATCAAAAAGATGCAAAAAGATATGATTGCAAATCAAATATTGAAATCATAATTCCACGGATCTTTGCTCAAGGATTTAACCTAAACTCAGTCTCCTATATATACACAACTCAACCCTAATGCATTGAACGAAAAATTGCTGCACACAAAGCCATAACAACATTGAAAAAAATCAAGAAAAAAGCCAAAACTGTTTTCCAGGTTCCAGGCCCTTTCAAAGCAATTTGAGGATTCAAACACATTGCTAGAACTTCCAGAAACGTGTTGGAATCAAAACCAAGTGCTAAGGCCTAAGAAATCGCTCTATACGAACCCACGGTTTGCACATTTTTTTTCATAATCAAACTCATGATTCATGCATATTTAATATGATTTTTTGTTGGTTTTGCATTGCTAGCACTCACAGGAAACTAATGGCATAAGCTAATTGGATTATAGTGTACAGAATCGTGAATTGCCATTGAAGAAATTTAGGGTTTCCAAGCTTCCAAATTGGGGCTTTATTACTCAGGAAAAATTAGAACCCCTAACGCATATGGTTGAAATCGTTGCATCAAGATGAATCAAAATTCACCCTCGCGAAATATTTATCTTGCTCACACGCCCATTCGCTATTTTTCATTGATACAGGTTGTGGGGGTTAAAAACCCCCGTTATCTAATCTTTGTTTTACAGGTTTAGCGAAGAAGACGAGTACATGTTGCTTCCTGGTTGGATAATTCAAAACACGCGCATTTTTTTTCTTTTCAGCATATGCGTTGATTTGTGTATATTATTATTTATTGTCATTATATTATTAGATGCAAGCAACTGGCCTAGTGGAGTGTGCGTTGTCCAAGAACCATTGGGACCCGGGTTCGATTCCTAGGTCCACCCAAAACTCTATAATATTTTTTCTAACGTGTTCACGTGCAGGCTTCCAAATGGTAAACACCATGTACCTCACATCCTGGCGCACCAAGTGGCCATAACATTGAATCTGATGGCCATGAGATGAGCCCCACCGTACCCCCAGTCAACCATACGCATAGGCAAGCCAGAAGGTCAAACAGGCTGGAGAGCTTCATGGGCTTGAATTTGCTAGCATACCTCCATATGGGCCCAACACCCCCTGGGTTTTGTTTTCTTATTTTTCTCTTTTATGTTTTATCTTTAATTATTAATATTATTATTATTTAATTAATTTAGCTATTTTCATAATAAATTCAGACAATTAAAAAATGTGAATATTTATACTATTATTATTATTTTTACCTTTAATTATTATTTTGTAAATAAATACTAATAAATTGATTTAGTTTAATTAGGGTTAATATTGAATGTTTTGCAATAAATAAAATAGATTAGAATTAGGGTTTTTCTTTTGACTTTATTTTATTTTTATTTTCATTAAAACATAAAAACTAAAAAAAAATACTTTTGTTTTCTTTTAATTATTTAATTAATTAGTAAATTAGGTTTAATATTAATTAAGTGCAAAAAAGGACAAAATACCATTCTTTTCTCAAAAAGGGTCAAAACCCTAAGACTTTTCCCGATTCAATTTTTCTCGCGCATGTTTATTCTTGATTCCTATTTTGATCATATTTATGTATCTGTTCAGAGGGTGTAATAGATAATTAGGACTTTTATCGCTTTCTTTATTTTCCCGCAATTTACTTTTCAAGGGTTATGTTTTTGGCGATGTAAATACCCGACGCCTTGTAATAGCGTAGATTCACTTTCCGCAATTTACTTTCCGCAAATTATTAATTGTTAATTATGTATGCAAGACTTGCTTGAAAAATAAATTCAATTCGTAGCTCACCATAACATGTACAAAGATAACATAACTGAAAATTGACACATTTGCACATGTCACTCCTAGGGTACGCCTCACTTGGTTGCCTCGACGTGGTCATTGAGTATAGGGTGTTTTAGAGGTCGCCCTCCTGTCTAAAGATCCAGTTGCCTCGAAACGGTTGCCTCGGATAAAAAGGATCTAGGACATTAGGGTTACCGCTAAGGCGTCCTACTATTGCTTTGGTGACCACACATGTTCCTATAATCGAATTGACCCGAATAACTCCAACGACGGTGCTACCTACTTCTCAATAGTGGGATAGTACTGTCTAAAGGACTCTTACACAGCTTAATTCCTTAGAGTAGGTAGATTTCTCCTGGGTACTTGCTCTTTCAAAAAAACAAAAACAACCTTTCGCACCTACACTTTCAAAAAGTTTTCAAACAAATACTTTATACACTCTTGAGGACTGATACAAGAGTTACCTAGAAGTTTTTCAAACAAACTTTTTCAAACCCACAAACACAAAAAAAGCAAACAATTTTTGAAAACATAGTGAGCAAGTACCTAAGAGCCCGTGGATAACCACATATAGAAAGGGTGCTAACACCTTCCCTTTCTATAATCTACCTCCCGAACCCGAGAAACATCTCGAAAAGGAATTTTGCTGTGCTTTTGTCCTTTCCTTGTTGGAGAAAATAAAAGACGGTGGCGACTCTTGCTTACCACGACATTTCGCGAACTAGCATTCCAAAACAGCCAGTTCTATTTCCACCGATCACAATATGGGATAAATAATCAGATGCCAGAAAATATAAAAGAAAACGCGCCAGGTTTGAACCGTCCAACCAGGGGGAGACACGTTTGTCGTCCCTAACCTCCAGCCCCCTGTAAATTTACCTGCGGATTCATATCCACAGCTAAATTCGTATGTCCATCCTAAAATCAATTCTAGGCCATGAAAATTCCTCCCAAGACCATGGTTATGCTCGTCTTCCTCCTCCGGTCATGTCTATGTCCATAAATGGAGCTAATTTTGCATGTGAAAGATATACCCAAAAAACAAACTACCAAACCCTAGGTTCGGTTATGGGCTTACAGTCCATATAAATGCAATCAAACAATGCCAAAAGTTCATAAATTTCACAACCATCACAAATATGTCAAAGATTTTCCAGGAAAATGCAAGAAATAAGATTTGCGAATTCAAGAGAGGGGCGGTTTTTTGAGATACTTATAGAGCTTCTGAGCGTGTATGGAGACTGGCTTTAGGTTGGTTCTGCTTCAGTGATCCTCCAGCAAGCGATTGGTGTTGAGTTTTGCTTCTAAAAATGTCTCTAAGTGTGATTTTGGTTTCACACTTTTTCCACCTTTTTTCAAGTTTTATTTTCAATGTTCTTGCAGCCTTTAGGTCTCAAATTTGTGTGCCTTGGCTTGTATCTGTAATATGCAATGTATTAGGTCAAGAATTCTGCTTTGAATCTTTGTACATCAATGCCTTCAGATTGGATTTGATTCACCATTGAAAACATGCCTAATTTGCCAAAAACTCAATATTTTTGCACATGGAATGCTTGATACGAATTTGATACACTTGATGATGATGATTCAATCCTAAAATAGCCAAAAAGTGATCAAATAATCAATGCTTAGATTTTATTGGATTTAATTTGATTAAAAATGAAATAATTCATTAAAAAATCAAATAAAATAATAAAATTGATAAATGGACTCAAGGATGAAGCTAGGACACGTGTGCAATATGGAAAGTCCAAATCAAGTGGAAAAGAATGGGCTCATTTGACAAAATTTGAAGTTTTGGGGATAGTTGACTTTTGGCAATTTTGCAAATATGCCCAACTTCAACAATGCATAACTTCTTCAATTTTGAACTTTTGGAAGTGTTCTTGGACTTTTTAGAAATCTAGAGATGTCATGTAACCAACACTTTTGGTCTCATCGCATTTTTATATTCCATGCTCAAGTTATAAGCTTAGGAAAAAAGGTGTTTTTGTTGACTTTCAAAAATGACCTATAATGTCCAAATTCATAACTTCTTATGAGTGCATTTTATGATCTTGTGGTATGAAGATGGATTGTAGGAAATTGCATCCTCTTCAAAATGATCTTTGGATGGGTCATTTATCATAAAGTATGAGAAAGTTATGCTTGGTCAAAGTTGGGTTGACTTTTCCTACAAAACCCTAATTTAGCAACTTTTGAGTCTTGATGAATTTTGAGCAATCCTTGATGAATCATGATCAACCCTTGATCAAATGATGAAATGTCCTTCAAAATGATAATGTTGACAAATAGTCTTAAAGTTTGACTCTATTTGGGTCGCAGTTGACTTTTGCCATAGCACAATTGATTTTTGGGCCCTTTGAGCAATTGACTGAGCATACTTCCTCTGCAAGGCTTGAAATTTGACATGGATGACCTTGAGAACATATTAGGACATTAGGGAGCATTTGAAGTCATTTGGACTCAAGGATCTTGATGCAACACAAAACCCTAATTTGAGGTTGACTGCCTTAGGAGATAACTTGATTGTCCAACTCTTGAGCAATCTTGAGCCACTTCGAAATTTTTATTGCAATGTCTTGAGAAATATGAGAGGGAAAATTTTGGGGTACAACAGCTGCCCCTGTTCAATCTTCTTAAACCTGAGGATATAGATTTGCTTTCGTACCTTTCGTGATCCGAGGGTGGAAGATGATTGAACACTAGAGTGCCCAGAAATTTGCACTCGCATGAACTCGTATCAGCATTGTGATGTCAGGAATGGGATTACATATGCCATTTGGAGACTGTTGATAGGTGGTCTGAACTTCGACTGGAATAGGAATCAGGGAGATCTTAGCGTTGATCTAACTGAACCAGAGAAGGTCTTGGATTAACTTTGGCTGGATAAGAATCAGAAAAATCTTAGGATCGATTTAACTGAACCGGACGAAAGTTATGGAATATCTTCAACTGGAATAAGAATCAGGGAGATCTTAGCGTCGATCTGACTGAACCAGAGAAGGTCTTGGATTAACTTTGACTGGATAAGAATCATAAAAATCTTAGGATCGATTTAACTGAACCAGATGAAAGTCTTGGAATATCTTCAACTGGAATAAGAATCAGGGAGACCTTAGCGTCGATCTGACTGAACCAGAGAAGGTCTAGGATTAACTTTGACTGGATAAGAATCAGAAAAATCTTAGGATCGATTTAACTGAACCAGACGAAAGTCTTGGAATATCTTCAACTGGATTAAGAATCAGGGAGATCTTAGCATCGATCAGACTGAACCCGAGAAGGTCTTGGATTAACTTTGACTGGATAAGAATCAGAAAAATCTTAGGATCGATTTAACTGAACCAGACAAAAGTCGTGGAATATCTTTAACTGGAATAAGAATCAGGGAGATCTTAGCATCGATCTGACTGAACCAGAGAAGGTCTTGGATTAACTTTGACTAGATAAGAATCAGAAAATTATTAGGATCGATTTAACTGAACCAGACGAAAGTCTTGGAATATCTTCAACTGGAATAAGAATCAGAGAGATCTTAGCGTCGATCTGACTGAACCAGAGAAGGTCTTGGATTAACTTTGACTGGATAAGAATCAGAAAAATCTTAGGATCGATTTAACTGAACCAGATGAAAGTCTTAGAATATCTTCAACGGGAATAAGAATCAGGGAGATCTTAGCGTCGATCTGACTGAACCAGAGAAGGTCTAGGATAAACTTTGACTGGATAAGAATCAGAAAAATCTTAGGGTCGATTTAACTGAACCAGATGAAAGTCTTGGAATATCTTCAACTGGAATAAGAATCAGGGAGATCTTAGCGTCGATCTGACTGAACCAGAGAAGGTCTTGGATTAACTTTGGCTGGATAAGAATCAGAAAAATCTTAGGATCTATTTAACTGAACCAGACGAAAGTCTTGGAATATCTTCAACTGGAATAAGAATCAGGGAGATCTTAGCGTCGATCTGACTGAACCAGAGAAGGTCTTGGATTAACTTTGACTGGATAAGAATCAGAAAAATCTTAGGATATATTTAACTGAACCAGACGAAAGTCTTGGAATATCTTCAACTGGAATAAGAATCAGGGAGATCTTAGCGTTGATCTGACTGAACCAGAGAAGGTCTAGGATTAACTTTGACTGGATAAGAATCAGAAAAATATTAGGATCGATTTAACTGAACCAGACGAAAGTCTTGGAATATCTTCAACTGGAATAAGAATCAGGGAGATCTTAGTGTCGATCTGACTGAACCAGAGAAGGTCTTGGATTAACTTTGACTGGATAAGAATCATAAAAATCTTAGGATCGATTTAACTGAACCAGACGAAAGTCTTATGAGGGCATCTTTCTGAGGAATCTACTGAAACAACCCTCAATAGATGTAGTTTTTTTTAGGGGACTACCAGGTCATATAAGTAGTCAACGGTGTTTACTGATTCGTCATTCCCTGAAAAGGTAAAGAGTTAGTCATATGCAACGTCATGATGTATGAAATGCATGATATATATCAAGCAATGATGCTCTCAAAATAAATGAGATTGTATGGTATGATGCGTATATGTATGTATCATGATGTATGGAAATGTAATGTTTCTAGCTGGGGAAAATAAATCCCGGAAAACTGCTGAAGAATAGAGCTGGATTCTTCATTTCCGCTGGGGATGGCGAACGGAGAGAATAAACCTGCAGGAGAGGATGACTTCGTTGGGAGAATAAACTGATGAGGAGATTACTCTGTGGGGAATAGATGTTCTGCTGAGGATTCTACCGATAAATTCTGCTGGGGATGAATTACCGTTGCTGGTGATACTGAATCTTTTGAGGATTGAATTCCTATTTGTGAAAGGAAAGAACTCCGCTGGAGACGATCTCTCAGTGGCGACTTTACTGGGGATAACCTGTTAGTCTTTTGTGGGAATAATCCTTTGAGTTCTGCTAGGAATAATCCTTTCAACTCGGCTGGGGAGATTTATTTTTGTACTCCGCTGGGGATAAACTTCCAGAGTCTATTGGGGATGATTCTCCCAACTCTGTTGGGGAAGCTTTTTCAAACAACGCTGGGAAAATTTTAACTCCACTGGGGATATCTTGTACCCTGCTGGGGAGCATTCTTATACTCTGTTGGGGAATATTAAGACTGTCGGGGATATTAAGCCTTTTCAGTGTTGATGGTAGATAAACTCTGCTTGGGGTAGAATATTACCTATTCATTCACAGTTGCAAGTCTCAGCTAGGGAGAGCTATCATTATTGTCTTACTCTGCGGGGAGTGAAGGTATTTTAGCCATATTCTTCAGCTGAATCTACTTTTGTACCTGGTGGGCATAGCAACTATACAGCTTGGACAATTCTTATTTTCCCATGTTTCTGATATTACCAGTAATCATCTTTTGTTTCGCATGTAAATATTCATGAGTAGCAATTAATGTCAAATGCATATATCAAAAATGAACAGTGGACGTTCTTTGCAAATCAAAACAGATAAAGAAAAAACAGTTTTAAATTTCTTTGAAAATGAATTGTATTGATTTTGAAGTTTGGCTTGTAAATAGGCGTTTTTGTACAAGAGGCTGACGTCCTGGTAAGAGAACACCGCCGAATAATAGAATTTACACAATTTGTGAAAAACTAAACAAAACAGCTATGTGAATAATCCCACTGGGTTCCAACTCTGTTATTGCCCTTATGTCCTCGAGCATCTCATCACTTTGCTACTTGGTTGAAGGTAGATCAGATTGATTAGTGTCGTCCGAGCTTGATAGTCGATACCGAAATCTGGTTGCAAGGTGATCCAATAAGACATAGTGTTACGCTTTGATCCCTAATTTTTTCCTGGACCGCCCTTTCGGGTTTTCAGTCCACCAGGATACCCTTTTTTGCCCAAGTCGCCTTTTCAGGTTTTCTACTTGCCGGGTGTACATATTTTTTTTTATTTTCATCCCTTATTTTTGCCCGAACCCTTTTGGTTCGCCGGGAAGCCCTTATTTTTGCCTAGGCCAGTCAACCTAGCGGGTCTTTGATTATGCGTAGTATCTTTTCACTATGTTTGTATTGACGGGGTGAGGAAGGTCGTCCCCATCCATGGTGGTTAGAATCATAGCTCCTCCTAAGAAAATGTTCTTAACCACAAATGGCCTTTCATAAGTAGGGGTCCATTTGCCCCTGGGATCACCTTGAGGTAGTATGACGCGCTTGATAACTAAGTCTCCAACTTGATACTCTTGTCGTCTAACTTTCTTGTTAAATGCCTTGATCATCCGTTTTTGATACGTCTGACCATGACAAATAGCAGGAAGTCTCTTTTCATCGATTAGGTTCAGTTGATCAAGTCGGGTCTGAATCCAGTCATCTTCGCTCAAACCTACATCCTTCATGATCCGAAGAGAGGGTATCTGAACTTCAATGGGTAATACAGCCTCCATGCAATATACCAAGGAATAGGGTGTTTCCCCTGTTGACGTCCGTGCTGAAGTAAGGTACCCATGAAGAGTAAACAGTAACATCTCGTGCCAGTCTTTGTATGTCACAGTCATCTTCTGCACAATCTTCTTAATGTTCTTATTAGCCGCTTCAACATCCCCATTCATCTTCGGCCGGTAGGGAGAAGAGTTGTGATGTTGTATCTTAAATTGCTTGCAGAGCTCAATGATCATCTTATTATTGAGATTGGTACCATTGTCGTAATGATCCTCTCTGGTACGCCGTATCAATAGATCAGATTATGCCGAATGAACCCTGCCACGATGTTCTTGGTTATTGTAGCAAAGGAAGCTGCTTCAACCCACTTCGTAAAGTAATCAATTGCGACTAGGATGAAACGATGCTCGTTAGTTGCCGTAGGTCTGATCTCGCCGATCATATCAATGCTCCACATTGCAAAAGGCCAATGAATTGTCAGGATGTCCACCTTTTTTGGTATCAACAAGGGTAGTATGAGCCACCATGTACTGTCTCAGCCGGCGAGCAGCCCGTGCCAAAGCATAGCAAGTTCTCTCGAGCAGTGAGTATTGGGTCTCACAGTCGGTAAACTTTTCGCTAAGGTAGTAAATAGCATGCTCTTTTCGGCCAGACTCGTCATGCTGCCCCAGCACGCACCCTATTGAATTGTCAAGTACTGTCAAGTGTAAGATCAAAGTCTCCCTTCAACTGGAGGCATCAGAAATGGTGGCTTGGAGGTATTATGGCCCTCTCCTCTTGAAGCAATAGTCTAACAAATTCAACAGGCACTTCGCAATCATCTTCACCTTCGTCTTCGGCTAAGTTGATCGGACTTTCGAAGTCATAACTGGCAGTAGCAGAGTCGTTATCAGTGGGATCCAGAGTGGGTGTAGACCTGTATATGTGAGTGTGTGTAAAATAGCTGTTTCACAATGTATAATAAAAGAAAAACAAGGAGCGCAAAAATTTGAAATGCAAGAAATGTCCAATGCTTTTATTAATGATATATGAAAATGACACACATAAAGCCCTCACAAATGAAGCCACATTTCCCCGGGTAAGACACCGGGCCGTAAAGTTTAAAACATTGTCTGTTACAAATTCAAAACAAAAAGTCTCATTACTGGGTAACAAAAGAAATTGGGATGAAGTCCTTTGCTGTCCAGTTGCTCAGTACATCGTTGGTTGTTAGGTAGATCCAACTATCGAACTCAGACTCTTCAACATCGTCTTCAATGGCATTCACTCCTGAATTGCTGATGAACAAGGGAGGTCTTCCAATCCGTGCATTCCGAACAGCCTTTTGAGCTTCTTTAGTGAAACCCAAACCAAACTTGTTAGTCTTTTGTGCAAAATCAGGGAGTTGGCCCCAATTTGCACACCCACCTTTCTCAACAACAGTCCGGGCATCCCTTAAGGAAGCCATCTTCATAGGAGGATCTTCGTTGACAGTTTCAGCTGATGCCAGTGTCTGGAGAACCTCTTCAAAATGCTGAAATGGGGTCTCAATGAACTCCCCATCCATCTCTACATATCGGAAAGAGTTGAGGTGGCTCCCCATGTACTCCTCTTCTCCTTGCACTGTCACAATCTTCCCTTTGACCGGGTACTTCAGTTTCTGGTGGAGCGTAGACGTCACTGCCCCAGCTTTGTGGTTTCATGGTCGACCCAGCAAAAAAGAATAAGATGGGCGAATGTCCATCACATAGAATGTAGATGCAAAAACCTGAGAACCAACTTTAATCGGGATATCAAATTCTCCATGCACCATTCTCTTAGACCCATCAAAGGCCCTAACAACAATGTTGCTTGGTTTCAGCTCCAACCCTTCACAGTCAAACCGGTCTAGAGCTTTCTTAGGAAAAACGTTAAATGAGGAACCGGTATCCACTAATACATAAGCAAGAGTAGTGCCCCTGCATTCAATGGAGACATGCAGGGCATCATTGTGATTCTTCCCCTTAACGGTCAAATCAGCATCAGAGAAACCCAACCCATTATCGACAGTCAAACTAGCCACACAATCTTTAAACTGGTCAGCTGATGTTTCTTGTGGTACGTGTGCAGTCTTTAGGAAAGCAATCAGAGTCTTGGCATGGGCTTCTGAGCATAACAACAGCGACAACATAGAGATTTTTGACGGGGTTTGCCCCAACTGTTCAACTACATTATAGTCACTCTCTTTGATGATCTTTAAAATCTCTTCCATCTCTTGTTTAGAAGCTTCAACAGTAATCGTCTTTGGTGCCTCCGTCTGGGCAGGCTCATTAGTGGTCCCTTTGCCCCGAGTGTTAGATGACTCGGCAACAGGGGTGAGAATGGGAACTTGAACAGGAATAGCAGCAGGTACACTTGCAGGTGTAATAACAACAGGTTTCCGGGCAGTTGCTGGAGAGATATCAGGTAAGAAAAGTCTTCCGCTGCGGGTGACTTTAGCAGGTCCAATAATATTGCTGACGTCAGTATCAACATCCAAATCTTGTTTAACTCCATGAAAATAAACATCAGCCCCGTAGTGCCAAGGGACAGCTTTATTAGAGGTGTAGGGGATAGGCCCAGGAACAGTGATGATCAATGGTGCGATTCTTGGAACAAATGTAATTCTAACAGGCTTTCTCGAGGAAGCCTTGGAAGAATTATCGAAAATGGTGATAATAGAAACTTCTTCAGTATGAACTAAAGGAACAACAGTCTTTTCAAACAGAATCTCCTTACTATCCATCAGGCGTTGGACACCTAATTTCAAAAGATGGCAACCGGTTGGTAGGGCAGAACACATACGGCAACCTTCATTACAGCCCGGAAATAAACCGGCTAGCAAAAGGTTCTTCTTCACAGTCATCAAAGGGGTAACAATGTCATTCACAGAAACCACAAACGAGTCTTCTTCTATAGCATTTACTCCCTGCTTGGGCATAGGAGCAGTCACAACATTAGGTCTTTCAAGCGCCTCGAACTCAATCTCCTTAGCATCAATTAAGTCTTGTATTTTGTTCTTCAAAGCCTAACAATCATCTGTATTATGTCCCGGGCTATCAGAGTGAAAAGAACAACGGGCATTAGGGTTGTACTTAGGTGATGCAATGTTGGGATTCTGCGGAGCCTCCATTGGAGTTACTAGATTGGTCTTTAATAACTGCGGCAGAATTTGAGACAAAGTCATGTTGAGATGGGTGAATTGCCTTCGAGGTCTCTCAGCCTTTTGTTGATTGCTACGCTGAGTAGCACCAACAGGTCTTGAAATAACAACCGCATTAACAGTTTGGCGACGTTCAGGTCTATTCTGGCTTTTCGAACTGTAAACAACACTGGACTCCTTCTTAAAAGGCTTTTTCTCGGTGCTCGATGAAGCACCCTTTTGTATCTTACCAGACTTAATACCAGCCTCAATCCTTTCACCGGTCATAATTAGCTCTATAAACCCAGACGAAGAGCTCCCAATCAGATGGTTGAAAAATGGACCAGACAAGGTCCCCAAAAACATATCCACAAGCTCCCGATCAGCCAAGGGTGGTTGCACTCTTCCGGTGAGGTCCCTCCACTTCTGAGCATAATATTTGTAACCTTCGCCCGTTACCATAGACATGCCCTGGAGTTGGGTACGTGTGGGAGCGAGGTCGGCATTGTATTGGTACTACCTGTAGAAAGCAGCAGTCAAATCTTCCCAACTGCGGATACTGGCTCCGTCCAACTGGTAAAACCATTCAAGCTGAGTCCCTGAGAGACTGTCTTGAAAGAAGTGGATCCATAGGTTCTTATCAGCGGTGTACGGCTGAATCTTCCTTACATATGACCGGAGGTGCAGCTTCGGACAAGAAACTTTGTCATACTTAGTAAAGGCTGGTGCTTTGAATTTATGGGGAATCACCACCCCAAATGATAGACCCAGATCACCAAAGTCCAGACCAGGCACTTTCTGAACTTCCATCGCACTCAACCGGTCTTCCAGTTTCTTATATCTATCCTCAGCCGGAGGATACTAGTCTTTGTCGAAGTCCGTCTCGTTGTCTGAAACCACAGGGCTAGGAGCCCTCCTTTCTTCCTGACTATCTTTCCCTCCAAATGAGGTGGTCAAATCAACTTCATCTCGTAGCCTGTTCCCAAACCTGTGACCTGTGTTGAACATGACCGTCTTCTTCTTCTTCTTCTCTTTCAGAATAAGGGTCTTTAGATCTTGCTGACCCTTAGCTAGATTCATGAACAATTCTTGGAACTGGGCGTTTTGAGCCTGTAGAGCCTTGATTGCTTGTTCAGTTGATGGTTCAGAAGACATGATGCTGAAATAAACAGCGAAGAGGAGGAGAAAACCTGTAAGGGTACCTATTATGAGGTGCATGGAATGTGTATGATATGATTTCAAAGACGTCGAGATATTCAAATTCGTAAACCAAAAAGGAAACACACTTTTATTAGATAAACTTGAAATTAAAATTGTTCAACAAATGCCCTTAAGGCGTTACAAGAAAGGAAATACTGAAAAGTAAATAAAAAACTGGAAATAATCAAAGGACATCAACGCTCCCATGGTCGTTTTCCTTTAGTGCTGACATAGTCGTTGATGATTTGCTCCCTCTCCAACTGCCTAGTCAACCTCTGGATCTTCTGCTCTTGCTCGTGATACTTTTCTCGGTAAGTATCCCGTTCTTCTCTCAGTTGCATCCAGGACCTCTTCAATGCCCCAATGTCGGTAGGCATGTAAGGGTGTAAGATAGTAGGAGGAACCCCTTCCTCATCAGCAATTTCAACAATGATAGGCAAGACGGCTTCATAGCGCATTCCCAGCTTTTGGGCACGGATGCGAACCCATCTGAGATATGGCTCCATCGGAGGTGAAATCTTTGGGCCCAGCTCGTGTGGATCAGATCTGTGAACTCTATCCCAAGCCCTTATGAATTTGCGGTGTTGCTCGTCGTTATCCCCTTGGAAATCAAAGATTATACTAGGCATTAGCAGCTCATGAGGTCCTTCCCTTCTGGCTCGTCCAAACTGACGTAAGGCCGATCATGGATTGTAAGTAATTCCTCCATGGGTTCCTATCAGTGGAACATTGGGGTATTCCCCACAGCGATCAATAATGGCCACCTCGTCCATACCCTTAATGGTCCAAATGATGTCATTGTGAGAGAGAGACATAACTCTATAAGCCCAAGCCATGCCTTCTTTGTTCTTCAAAACTGACTTGGGAAGGTGAGAAATAAACCACCTTGCCAACAATGGAGCACAACACATCAAGGTTCCCCGCTTCTGGGCAGTACGGGCATAGAGCTGATGAAGAATGTCACCCAAAAGAGTGGGTACGGGATTACCGGAGATGAATATTTTTACCGCATTCACATCAACAAAGGAGTCAGAGTTAGGAAACAATACCAAGCCATATATTAGAAGAGCCAGAATATCTTCGAATGCCTTGAATTCTAGACTATCCCAGAAATGATTAGCCTTACCAACCAATAACTTAGTCAGAAATCCTTTTGCTCCACTACGAGTTTCCCAATTAGCCATTACCTCATCCTTTGTCATATGAAGGGCTGAAGCAATCTCTTCTGGCCTAAGGATATTCTCCCAACCTATAAACGGGGTCTGCTCCAAAATAGATATACCATGCAGATCAAAGAACTCTTCCAAGATGGGGACCAACTGGTAGTCCTGAAAAGTAAAGCAATGGTACAGTGGATCATAGAACTGGACTAGGACACTCATCATCTGCTCGTCCAATTTGGAGGTGACCAAACTGAGAAGATGCCCATGTCTTCTGATGAAGGAGGTAGTATCAGACATCTTTGCAACCAAATCTTTAAGCAGAGTAGGAACTTGGACAAAGTTGATCCGGATGGTGTTCTTACGCATGGGTGCCATGACCTACAAAACAGAATAAAGATGAATCCCTCCTGTCTTTGAAATAGGTTAGTCCAATGCAAGATGTATGCAATGTTATGATGTCATGATGTCATGATAGAAAGTACACCACAAGTATCCACAAATAGCAAACAAGGTAAAGGCACACAAGTCACACAGAGAGCCCTTAGATTTCAGGCTGGCAAGGAGCTTAGGTACTACCCTCTTTCAGTTCAGTTGGTTCAAACCTGTCCTAAAAATAGTAACCGGGTTCTAGAGGATCTCAATATCACTGACTACCCTCGATCGGTCATAATTCTAGTTTGGCAACCTTTTCTTGCGGCCGAAATCATCGCGAGAGTTTAGTCTCAATGAGTGTAGCATACTGCTACTGTTCTATGGCCAAGTTGGTCAATTTAAAGGTTCTAAGGTCGGTTGGTGCTTAATGACCCCTTAGAAGACCCATATTCTCCTCGTTCCAACACAAGGGATATCGGTACAAACTAAAGTGCCACACCAATGTAGCTACTATTTCAACCGTATTGGTCTACGCCGTACAGTTCCCTCACAGTTTATTGCTACTTACCTAAAGGGTATCCCCAGATCCGGGTTAGGATCTATAGTAACTCCGATACAAGCCCACAAAAGTAAAGCATACAAGTCAATCAATTGAAAACATTATGAACTATTCCTAAGGTACACCCCACTTATTAAGCGTCCCCAACAGAGTCGCCAGTTCTGTGATACGGTGGGAAAGAACTGTCTGTTTTTGGAATGCTGGTTTGTGTTTTGCGTTTGCGTTTGCAAAATGTCTAGGTAAGCAAGAGTCGCCACCAACTTTTATTTTATCCAACAAGGAAAGGAAAAAAGCACAGAAAAATTCTTTTTTCGAGATATTTCTCGGGTTCGGGGGGTAGATTGTAGAAAGGGAAGGTGTTAGCACCCTTTCTATCCGTGTTTATCCACGGGCTCTTAGGTACGTGCTCATATGTTTTCAAAATAGTTTTTCTTTGTGTTTGTGGGTTTGAAGAAGTTTTTTTGTTTGAAAAGGAGTGTAAGTGTGAAAAAGATTTTGTTTTGGAAAGAGCAAGTACCTGAGAACCATCTACCTACTCGAAAAAGGAATCGTTATATGCTATCTTCCATTAGACAATGCTACCCACTATTGATGAGTAGGTAGCATCGTCGTTGGAGTTTAAGGGTCAATTCGAATTTAGGGACTTACGGTCACCAAAGCAATGTTAGGACGCCTTAGCGGTAACCATAATGTCTTAGATCATTTGTTTGAGGCAACAATATTTGAGGCAACCGTTTCGAGGCGACTATGATCTTTGGACAAGAGGGCGACCTCTAAAGTGACCTATACTCAATGACCGCGTACGAAGGCAACCAAATGGGGTGTACCCTAAGAGTGCGCATGTGCGAGTGTGTTGTTTTCAGTTAATTTTATCTTTGTACATGTTAATGGTTATCTATGTTGATTTTAGGTTTAAACATTCATTCTTGTCATGCATACCTATTATCCATTATCTAACAATTATAAATTGCGGAAATTAAATTACAAGGCGTTGGATATTTACATCGCCAAAAGCAACCCTTTGAAATTTAAATGCGGAAAATAAATAAAGTGATAAAGATATTTAAAGTCCTATTAAGCTATTACATTCTGGAAACAAATACAATATGATATAAAACGGATCGCGTGCGGGAAATTAAATCGGCCGCAAGTTCTAGGGTTTTGACCCTTTGGCATTTAAGAAAAGATTTTTTTGGTTATTTTTGAATTTAGAAAGAAATTAAACTAAGTTAATTATTAAATTAATAAAGAAATTAATTAATTAATGAAAATAATTTTTTTGGATTTTTGTTTTATTTAAAGAAATAAAAATAAATTTAATCAATGTTAATAAAAACCTAATTGTCTAAGTTAATTTTAATTATTGCAAAATATATTAAAAGTTATTCCTAATTAAAACTAAATTAATTAAATTGATATTGTTAACAAAAATGAAATACTGAAATTTAATTTAAATAAGAAAATATTTTTTGGTTTTTAATTTTATAAAGAAAAAATGTGATTGGTTAGTTAATAATAAAATAATTAAACAAACAAATAAATAAAATAAATATGAAATAGAAAGAATTAAAGGTTTGGGCCTGATTGGGGAGTCTGAATAGCAAATTCCATGGCCCAATTGTGCTGGCCTGGCTGACTTTTTCAGATCGAGCGTGGCACTTTGACTAGGTAGCATGGTGGACGTTCCATCAGTGATCCTCCAACAAGCGATTGGTGTTGAGTTTTGCTTCTGAAAATGTCTCTAAGTGTGATTTTGGTTTCACACTTTTTCCACCTTTTTTCAAGTTTTGTTTTCAATGTTCTTGTAGCCTCTAGGTCTCAAATTTGTGTGCCTTGGCTTGTATATGTAATATGCAATGTATTAGGTCAAGAATTCTGCTTTGAATCTGTGTACATCATTGCCTTGAGATTGGATTTGATTCACCATTGAAAACTTGTCTAATTTGCCAAAAACTCAATATTTTTGCACATGGAATGCTTGATACGAATTTGATACACTTGGTGGTGATGATTCAATCCTGAAATAGCCAAAAAGAGATCAAATAATCCAAGCTTGGATTTTATTGGATTTAATTTGATTAAAAATGAAATAATTCATTAAAAAATCAAATAAAATAATAAAATTGATAAATGGACTCAAGGCTGAAGCTAGGACACGTGTGCAATGTGGAAATTCCAAATCAAGTGGAAAAGAATGGGCCTATTTGACAAAATTTGAATTTTTGGGGATAGTTGACTTTTGGCAATTTTGCAAAAATGCTCAACTTCAACAATGCATAACTTCTTCAATTTTGAAATTTTGGAAGTGTTCTTGGACTTTTTAGAAATCTTGAGATGTACTATAACCAACCCTTTTGGTTTCATCTAATTTTGATATTCCATGCTCAAGTTATAAGCTTTGGCAAAAAAGGTGTTTTTGTTGACTTTCAAAAATGACCTATAATGTCCAAATTCATAACTTCTTGTGAGTGCATTTTCTGATCTTGGGGTATGAATATGGATTGTAGGAAATTTCATCCTCTTCAAAATGAGATTTGGATGGGTCATTTCTCATAAAGTATGAGAAAGTTATGCTTGGTCAAAGTTGGGTTGAATTTTCCTACAAAACCCTAATTTAGCAACTTTTGAGTCTTGATGAATTTTGAGCAATCCTTGATGAATCACGATCAAACCTTTATCAAATGATGAAATGTCCTTCAAAATGAGAATGTTGACAAAAAGTCTTGAAGTTTGACTGTATTTGGGTCACAGTTGACTTTTTCCCTAGCACAGTCGATTTTTGGGCCCTTTGAGCAATTGACTGAGCAAACTTCCTCTGCAAGGCTTGAAATTTGACATGGATGACCTTGAGAACATATTAGCACATTAGGGAGCATTTGAAGTCATTTGGACTCAAGGATCTTGATGCAACACAAAACCCTAATTTGAGGTTGACTGCCTTAGAAGATAGCTTGATTGTTCAACTCTTGAGCAATCTTGAGCCACTTGGAGATTTTTCTTGCAATGTTTTGAGAAATATGAGAGGGAAAATTTTGGGGTACAACAACCTTGATCACTTGCAAAAGATGTTTGTTAGGTTGAAGGAGTACAAGATCAGATTGAA
Source organism: Vicia faba (assembly GCA_948472305.1). Classification (NCBI taxonomy): domain Eukaryota; kingdom Viridiplantae; phylum Streptophyta; class Magnoliopsida; order Fabales; family Fabaceae; genus Vicia; species Vicia faba. The sequence goes on along the minus strand of OX451741.1, from coordinate 1,217,962,061 downwards.
TCCAAACAAGTGCACATTCGGAGTCCGGTCCGGTAAACTCTTGGGTTTCATTGTCAGCTACAAAGGCATCGAGGTTGATCCTGCCAAAGTCAAAGCTATACGAGAAATGCCTGCTCCCCGCACTGAGAAGGAGGTCAGAGGTTTCTTGGGATGCCTAAACTACATTGCAAGGTTCATTTCTCACCTAACATCTACTTGTGAACCAATCTTCAAGCTGTTGAAGAAAGATCAGGTAGTTCGATGGAATGATGACTGTCAAACTGCTTTCGATAAAATTAAGGAGTATTTGTTAGAACCTCCTATCTTGATGCCACCCGTAGAGGGGAGACCGCTAATCATGTATCTGACTGTCTTAGAGAATTCAATAGGGTGCGTACTGAGCCAACATGACGAGTCTGTCCAAAAAGAGCATGCCATTTATTACCTTAGCAAAAAGTTTACCGACTGTGAGACCCGATACTCACTGCTCGAGAAAACTTGCTGCGCTTTGGTATGGGCTGCTCGCCGGCAAAGGCAGTATATGTTGACTCATACCACTTTGCTGATATCTAAGATGGATTCGATCAAGTACATCTTTGAGGAGCCTTCTTTGTCCGGGAGGATAGCTAGATGGAAGATGATCCTAACGGAATACGACATACAGTACACGACCCAAAAAGCTATAAAGGGGAGTGTGCTAGCTGACCATCTGGCTCATCAGGCTGTCAAAGATTACCAATCCATGAGATTTGACTTCCCTGACGAGGACATTATGATATTGGACAATGTTGAAGGTTTCAGACCATATGACGGACCTGAAAAAGGATCCCGATGGACCCTGTACTTTGATGGTGCTTCCAATGCACTTGGCAACGGTATCGGCGTGGTACTCATCTCCCCAGAAGGTTTCCATACACCTTTCACAGCCATACTTTGCTTCAACTGTACGAACAACATGGCAAAGTATGAAGCTTGCATCTTCGGACTCAAGGTTGCCATAGACTTGGGAATTAAATCTTTGATTGTGTTTGGGGACTCGGCTTTGATCATCTGTTAGATCAAAGGAGAGTGGGATACTAAACATCCAAACCTCATCCCTTATAAAGAACATGTCTTGATATTGTTACCACATTTCGAGCAGATTACCTTCAAGCACTTCTCGCGAGAAGAAAATCAGCTAGCAGATGCTCTGGCTACAATGTCCTATATCTTTAAACTTAACTGGGATAATGAGGCTCCCTAAATCTCCATTGAACGGATGGACGAACCTGCATATTGTCACGAGATTAACACCGAAGAAGTAGTGGACCAGCCGTGGTTTCATGAAGTCAAAAGGTATCTCGAGGCTCAAGAATACCCTGAAGGAGCTTCGGTCAACGACAAAAAGTTCTTAAGGAGATTCTCGGCAAAGTTCTTCTTAAGCAATGGCATCTTGTACAAGCGCAATCATGATTCTATTCTACTCTGTTGCATGGACAAAGCCGAAGCTGAAAAGATCACGGCTGAATTGCATGAAGGTACCTTCGGCACTCACTCTAGCGGGCATACGATGGCTAAGAAGATTCTACGGGCAGGCTACTACTGGTCTACCATGGAAGCTGACTGCTATCAACACTCCCGGACTTGTCACAAATGTCAAATCTATGCAGACAAGGTCCACGTGCCTCCAGTTCCTCTAAATGTCCTAACAGCTGCTTGGCCATTCGTTATGTGGGGAATCGACATGATTGGAGAGATCAAGCCTACGGAATCCAATGGACACCGCTTCATTCTGGTGGCCATTGACTACTTCACCAAGTGGGTCGAAGCAGCCTCCTTCACATCTGTTACTAAGAATGTTGTCGCCCGCTTCATCAAGCAAAACCTTATTTGCCGGTACGGTATCCCCGAAAGGATTATCACTGATAACGGTACAAACCTTAACAATACTATGATCACTGCCTTGTGCGAGCAGTTCAAGATTAAACATCACAATTCATCTCCCTACCCGCCAAAGATGAATGGTGTTGTTGAAGCTGCTAACAAAAATATCAAGAAGATCATACAAAAGATGACAGTCACCTACAAGGACTGGCATGAGATGCTACCGTTTGCTCTTCATGGGTACCGTACCATGGCACGCACATCAACTGGGGAAACACCTTATTCCTTGGTATACGGCATGGAGGCTGTTTTACCTATCGAGGTTCAGATTCCCTCTTTGAGAATCATGAAGGATGCTGGTTTGAGTGAAGACGACTGGATACAAACTTGGCTTGATCAACTTAACTTGATTGATGAAAAGAGACTTACTGCTGTTTGTCATGGCCAGACGTATCAAAAACTGATGATCAAGGCTTTCAACAAGAAAGTCAGACGCCAGGTATATCAAGTTAGGGATCTGGTAATCAAGCGCATCATCTTGCCGCAAAGTGATCCCAGGGGCAAATAGACTCCTACCTACGAAGGACCATTTGTGATCAAAAACATATTTTCTGGTGGGGCAATGATCTTAACCACCATGGATGGTGACGACTTGCCGCACCCTGTGAATGCAGACATAGTCAAAAGATACTACGCATAAATGACCTGCTAGGTTGACACACCTAGGCAAAAAAAAGGCATCCCGGTGAATCAAAAACCCGAAAGGGCGGTTCAGGAAAAAATTAGGGATAAACAAAAAAATATGTACACCCGGCAAGTTAAAAACTCGAAAGGGCGACTTGAGCAAAAAAAGGGTTTCCCGGTGGACTGAAAACCCGAAAGGGAGGTCCAGGAAAAAGTTAGGGAATTAAAGCGTATGACTATGTCTCGTCAGATCACTTTAAGGAAAATCTCTTCACTGACAAACTCTGAGCTACTGATCAACCAAATCATCTTCGGACGAAGCAACGGATGGACAAGATATTCGGAGTTATGAAGGCTATAGCAGAATGGCAACCCCATGGGATTTTTACACACATAGCTATCTTTCTTTGCATAACTTTTTCTTACTTTTATGACACCATCCTCTTACTAGGATGCTTGTATCCTTTGTACAAAACACTTACTCAAAGTTAATACAAAGATATCTCTTTCAAAGTACATAAAACTATTTGCCTTTTTCTTTTACAGTTGTGTTTTTATTTGCAAAAACGTCCAATGATTCATTGATGAAAATATGCATTTGAACATTACAAATAAGAAGGATGAAAAAGAACAATTACTGACAAGTTGAAAGGATAAGAAAACGTCTTTAGGCTATTCCAGGAGAAATCCCTACAGTATATCATCTAGGTCCCCAGCGGAGCTAAAACCTTGAAATGCATATCCCCAGCGGAGTTATAATTTCAAACCCTTAATTCCCATCAGAGTTAAAACATCAAACTCCCAATCCCCAGTGGAGCCAAAGCTTTGAATTACAGATCCCCAACGGAGCTGAAACCTTAATCCCCAGTCAAGTCAAGACTTCTAATCCCCAGCGGAAACTATCCAATTTCCCCAGCAAGTTATCTTAAAGCCTGGAAGTCAACCAGATAACAGTTAACTTTTGTCTTATCCCCAACCTAGGATAACTTCCCAGTAGAGTGGCAGACGACTGAAACTCCTGAACCTACTCCCAGCAGTAAACTCTTCCCCACAGAGTCTTCGTCACTCCCCATCATGAAATCGCCAAAGTTTTCATGGGTCTCCAACAGAATGAAGATTCTCATTCTTAATTCCCCGCAGAAGTCAACAGAGTCTTCCTTATTCTCCAGTAGATCAAGGATTTCCTTTGGGTAACCCCCAGTAGAAGTCATCAAAGTTCTCTGGACTCCCCAAGCAGATTTCTCAAGCAGTTCGACTTTGTTCACAACAGAATTTTTTCAATACTCCAACTTCAAGACATGGAGGATCCTCATATCCCCATAGAAGTTGTCAAGAATTTTCTATCCCCAACAGTCGTCAAGGATTTATTTTCCTCAGCAAATACAACTAATCAGCTTACATGCGCATACATTACATCCATATATCATAAACATTGATAAAACACATTTATTGCATCATACATTTCATGCAACATAACTTTGTGTTTCAGCTAACATTTTACCCTTTTCAGGATAAGATTAACAAGCTACCGTTAATGGTATACAATCATGATACAGTACAGATACACTCCAGACGCAGAAGTCATTCTGTTGCTCATTCAGATTCAGATTTCAGATACAGTTTAGATACGCTCTAAGTGCGGATGCTATTCTATTTCTCATTCAGATTCAATTATCAATTTCAAGTACATATGCACTCCAGACAGGGAATTCATTATGTCACTTATTCAGATACAATACGGATACACTCTAGACACGGAAGTCATTATGTTACTCATTCAGACCTCAACATTCAGATACAGTACGGATACGCTCCAGGCACGGTTGTCATTCTGTCACTTATTCTGATTTTCCCCAGTTCAGAGATGCTCTAGAAACGGATTCTATTCTATTGCTTATTCAGATTCAACATTCAGATACAACTTGGATACGCTCCATATACGGACGCTATTCCTTTGCTCGTTCAGATTCAGTTCAGATACAGCTCAGATACGTTCCAGATACGTATACCATTCTAATGCTCATTCTTACAACTTACAATTTAATAAACATTCATGTATGGCATCTTTAAGCCCATCTCTAACAATATTCTATCATCTCCAAATGGCATCTTTAAGCCCATTTCCTCAACTACACTTTGACGAGTGCAAATTTACGGGCACTATAGTGTCCAATCATCTTTTACCTTCGAGTCACGAATGGCAAACTCGTCAATCTAACTCTTCAGGTTCAAGAAGATTGAACAGGGGTAGATGTTGTACCCCAAAATTTGCCCTCTCATATTATCAAGATTTTTCCTCATAAGACTTCTTGGACTCAAGATAGGATTAGGGTTTGCTCAGCTCAAGACCTCATCTTGCACTGATGACCTCAAATTAGGGTTTGAGTTTGCACAAGGATTTTTGGACCATCAATGCTTCACATGACTTTCATACACCATCTTGGATCCCTAAGATCGCCCATACCATGTTTCAAGCCTTGAATCACATTTTTGCCCAGTCAATTGGACAGTTGACCTAAAAATCAACTGTATTGGGGAAAAGTCAACCATGGCCAATTTACAGTCAAACTTCATAATTTTTTATCCACAACAATATTCTAGGCTCCTATTTACCATTTGATCAAGTTTGGACCACAACTCCTCAAGAAATTTGATCAGATCATCAAAAGGGCAAAATGGTCAAAATTAGGGTTTTGACTGAGAAAGGGAAATTTCTGATTTTTAACCTAGCCAATGAACAATTTGGTTCAAGCATGGTTTCAAGGACTCAATGGAATCATCCTGACCTAATCTCATAGTTCAAAAGATCTCAAATGCATAGGATTGACAAATGAATTTTGCAGTCAACTGATCAAAAATCAACTGTACACTGAAAAGTCAAACTTTGACTTTTTGGTCAAAGTCAAGTGCCAAGGGTCATTTTTCATCAAGATATGTCAAAACATGAAACTTGTTCACCATGAAACTTTTTCACCATGATGCAATTGGATTCAAGGAAACCTTCCAACATGAAAGTTGTAGTCCTCCACAAAATCTACAACTTTTATTCACAAAGTTTTCCCGAAAGATGCTTGGATCTCAAGTTATGATTTTGTGAATAGAGGTCCAAATACTTTCTAACTTACTGAAATTTTGCCCTAGTTTAGGCACGATTTTGAGCTATCTTCATGGCAATTTTTCACATAGTTCCAAGTGGAATCTCAAAATTCATTTCAAATATGGATTGTAGACCATGTTACAAGCTTTCCAAAATGTCTAAGAACTCTCCTAGATCATTTGTGGTTAGGGAGAATCGAAGGTTTGAAAATGGAAAATTATCACTTTTGTCCAAGGCATTTTGCACATTGCTACAACTTGCAAATCTGTCCAAAGCATGCTTGTACTTGTTTTACAGGTCTCAAACCTTTCCACGCACCTTAATTAAATGCAAATACATTGGTTAAAGGCTTTGTTTTGAGCTTTAGAACATTACACAAAGATTTAATCCAAAAATGGCAAAAAGATAACATTACTACTTTGATAAGGTTCACTTTATGTAACTTTGTTTATCTTGAGCCATGGACCAAGCCTTTTGCTGCAAAAAAAGTTCAATAATATCAGGCAAAGTTCACCAACTATGTGCAGCTAGAATATAGGTTTGTACAGGCCTTGGCATTGTCAACTTCAACTTTTGCTTCAAAAGCAAGTAACTTGCAAAAGTCCACACAACTTGAGAATATGAAAAGAGAAAGTCTTGTGAACATTTCAAACAAGTTTTACATATTTTCTAAGGCCAGAAACACGAGCTGGTAGCATCTAAATCACCCTTAAGTACAAAAAACCCCATTTTCTGCCCAAACATGGCAACCACTGCAGAACCTTGGCCAAATCCATATTCCCTTGTGCATTTTTCTTGGAATCATTTCAAACACATTCTAAATAATACACCTGAACTATCCAAGCCTTTCTCAAGCCACTGTAACTCCATTTTCACACTTCACCATTTTCAATTTGAAGCTTTGCAGGTTGAGTTCTACAAGCACATTCAGGCAAGTTCAAGGCAAGCCAAGCATTGGGAAAGGTTGAGTGAACTTCAGGCAAGCTAACACGACCTTCTGGCAGTTTTTGATGTTTTTAATGTTTGCAGGCTTAGAGGTTAATGTGCTTTGAAAGGCTTTGGTTTTGATTGTTTGTATGGTTACCGGTTTAAAGTTTGACACAGGTTAGGCTTAGAGCTGGACAGATTTGTTTGGAAACGCAGGTTTGGGCAGGATGCTTGAACTTTTGGTTTGTATTTGAATCTTTGATACCGTTTGGGGGTGTTTCCCTCTTGTGATATTTTCTTCCCCCTTTGATATGCTGGTATATCTGTTGTTTTATATATCTTCCTGCCTAAAGCCTGCTGTACTGTAAGCCTATATTTCTTTTTTCTCTTCTCTCTCTCTCTCTCTCTCTTGACAGCTTAAAAGCATTTAATATTGCTTATGTTTGTCCTATTCTGAAAAAGCACTGGCCTGAAAATGATGACTTTTGACATATTGCTTGCAATAGTTGTTTTACTCTGCATACTTTTATCTCTTTTTCCAGCTTTCCTGCATCTTTATTGACAGCCTTTTGTACTTCTTGATATCTTGATATCCTTTTGGCAGCTTGGACAGTTTTATTCAGTTTGCCCTTTTGATTTGGTTTAGGCAATTCAGTTTGGTTTGCCTTTGGACTTTGTTTGGCATTTTATGCAGTCTTGCTTGACAATTTTGAATCATGAACTATGCAGTTTGTTTGACCATTTTGAATTTGTGCAATTACAACTTTTGTGCATTTCATGTATTTTTCTTTTGCAAGCATTTTTCATCCCTCTTTGTGAACCGGGAGAAATCTCGTGATTTGCAGAGAGGGCAAACTGATTCCGGCCAGTTGCTTTTAATGATGATTTTTGAATTAACTATCCGCTTTTAATTTTTATCTGCATTGACTTTTCTTCTTTTCTTTGTTTTGCAGATAAAAATCAATGGAGATGAGTAGCAGTAGAAGATGAAGATTTGAAGGCTTTTAGGACATAGCTTTGTTTCCATTTTAATTATTTGTAATAGTATTAATGTAAATAACTGTAAATAAATTTACAGTATTTAAATAATATCTGTAACAAACAATTCAAAATAAATAAACATCCCCATTTTTTATCAGTTAATTCTTCTTTCAATTCAATTGTTTATTTTAATTATTTGAGTTTCTTAAATTAAAACAATTGGAAATAAATCCAATTATTCTGACTTAGAAAAAGAAATAATTAATAAACGTCCGGTGTTCTGAATTAAACATAGCAATGCACAGTCAAATCAACACATGCCCAAATGTCTTTTCCTTTTACTGATTTAATCAAACACTGCAAACTCAATCCAAATGACTCAGTCCAAATCTCAGAGTAGACTGAAAAGAACTATAGAATTAATTCTTTCTGAGAAATACGCACACAAAACCCTAGTTCTTGATTAAATGTCAGAGAAATGCCTTCCTGATCGAAACCTGAGCCAACTCAACCAAACCTTAACAATCTGCTTGAACTGCTTTAAAATCAATGAAAACCCTAATTTTGTCTGACTGATAAGAAAAGTCTGTTTGACTGATTCTTACGCCAATCTGAAAAATCAGGAAACGCCCGAGGCTGTGATTTCTTGTGGAAAAATACGAGGGCAAATTTTGGGGTACAACAGTTGCCCCTGTTCAATCTTCTTGAACCTGAAGAGTTAGATTGGCAAGTTTGTCGTTCGCGACTTGAAGGTAAAAGGAGATTGGACACTAGAGTGCCCAAAAATTTGCACTCGGTGATGTGATGATGGAGGGAATGGGCTTAAAGATGCCATTTGGTGATGGGCTTAGAGATGCCATCTGGAGATGTGACAGAACCTTGTCGGGAATGGGCTTATAGATGCCATTTGGAAGATGCCATCTAGGGATGTGACGGAATCTTGTCGGTGGATGGGCTTAGAGATGCCATCTGGAAATGGGCTTAAAGAGTCCATTTGGCAATGTTGGTAGGGGGATGGGCTTAGAGATGCCATCTGGAAATGGGCTTAAAGATGCCATTTGGCAATGTTGGTAGGGGGATGGGCTTATAGATGCCATCTGAAGGTGATTGTTGAACTGTATGCCCTTGGTGAGTGGACGAGTATCAGAAAGGTATCCATGTTTTGGAGCATCCCTGAACTGGGGTTCTGAACAAGCGATAGATTGACATCCATGTTTGGAGAATCCGTAAACTGTTTTCAGGAGTCTTGACGTTGAGAAGGAACCGGTGTAGGGTTTCCTGATGATGAGTCCGTGTAAAACTGCATCTGGATGAATCTGGAATAAGTATCAGAATGTCGCCGTGTCTGGGTTACATCTGAACTATTTCTAGAAAGAATCTCGGAAGATGACGATTTTTTGTCTGTCGACTGATCTTACCTAAAAAGGTAAAGAGTTAGTTGTATGCAATGTCATGATGCATGATGCAATGTATGTTATATCAATGTTTATGATATGAATGTGATGAATGCGCATGTAAGCTGATGAGCTGTCTTGCTGAGGATAGATGAATCCTGGATGGCCGGGGATAAAAGAATCTTGACTATTGTCGGGGAGAATAATTCCTTGGCTGCTCTTGGGGAGGGCAAGAATATTTTGATTGCTGCAGATGAGAAGTCCTGGGACCACTGTTGGGGGATCAGGAGCTTGGGTTGTATGCCAATCTACTGGGGATTCCTGTCTGGAGGAGATCTTCACTGGAGAATATTCGAATATTCTGTGAGGAACTGAGAATGAGAGTCTTCACTCTGCTTGGGGATTGATAGTTGGAAGTTTTAGCTCCGTTGGGGATCTTGAAACTTGACTCTGAGGGTAATTAGATTCTGTAAGGCTCTCTGGTTGGGGATTACAAGAATCTTTTGAGTTTGAGAAGGAACCGGTGTAGGGTTTCCTGATGACGAGTCCGTGTAGAACTGCATCTGGTTTTGAGAAGGAACCTGTGTAGGGTTTCCTGACGATGAGTCCGTGAAAAACTGCATCTGGTTTTTGAGAAGGAACCTGTGTAGGGTTTCCTGATGATGAGTCCGTGTAAAACTGCATCTGGTTTTTGAGAAGGAACCTGTGTAGGGTTGCTTCATGATGAGTCCGTGTAAAACTACATCTTGGATTTGAGAAGGAACCTATGTAGGGTTGCTTCATGATGAGTCCGTGTAAAACTGCATCTGAGGTTGAGAAGGAATCGGTGTAGGGTTGCTTCATGATGAGTCCGTGTAAAACTGCATCTTGGATTTGAGAAGGAACTGGTGTAGGGTTGCTTCATGATGAGTCAGTGTAAAACTGCATCTGAGGTTGAGAAGGAACTGGCATAGGGTTGCTTCATGATAAGTCCGTGTAAAACTGCATCTTGGATTTGAGAAGGAACCGGTGTAGAGTTGCTTCATGATGAGTCTGTGTAAAACTGCATCTTGGATTTGAGAAGGAACCTGTGTATGGTTGCTTCATGATGAGTCCGTGTAAAACTGCATCTTGGATTTGAGAAGGAACCGGTGTAGGGTTTCCTGACGATGAGTCCGTGTAAAACCGCATCTGGTTTTTGAGAAGGAACCTGTGTAGGGTTGCTTCATGATAAGTCTGTGTAAAACTGCATCTTCCAACAGGTGATGAAGGAAATGTTGAACACTTTTGACATTCGAATGCCCTAAGTGATGGTGAGGGAGACTTGCCCCAGGTTACTCTGCAATTGAGAGATTTCGTTGAAATCTTGACTGGACTGCCCCAGGTTAACTGAACTTTGAAAGATCTGTTGAAACCTTGACTGGACTTCCCCAGGTTAATTGGATGGTGACATGTCATGCCCCTTGTTGATAGGAGATTTGTTAATGGAAGTGTCATCCTTTTGAAGTGATTTTGTTCACTGAGAGAGTTTTCGTTCCTCCGAACATTCGCTGTATGAATTTCTTCGCTGTCAAACAAATAGCCAAATGCAAACAGTGATATTCAGGTAATGCAAAGTTTATGTTTGTCTCGAAGTTTTGAAAAATGCGTTTTTTAGCAGAAAACTTTTTATAAGACAAATCAACACAAGATTTTAGAGCAAATCCTTACAGGAGTCAGGATACCTTTTGTAACAGTATGCTTTCGAACTAACCCATGCTTCAATTAGGACTTTTGACGGGTTGTAACGTGGCTTGGTTCACGGTTTAAGAAACAAAGGATAAAGGCTCAAAGTATATTTGTACCCACCCGCTCTTCGTGATGTTCTTCAACCCTAAGCTCAGTTAATTTGTGCGTCGAACTCCATTCGAATTTGGAACGACTTTTGGGTGATGGTTCACCAATTGAATTTGGGAGACAGTCATCGTCTCCTTTTTTCTTTTGCAACATTTTTCATTTTGTTGAGGATTTGTAATGACCTCTTTATTTTGATTTTGATTTGTTATCCCTAACTTTTGCCTGACTGTTCCCGTTTTTGAGATTACAGTCAGCGGGATGCCCCAGCTTTCTTGAGCTTCCTTTACAGGTTTTGGCTCAGTGGGCATTTTTTTTTGAGAGATTGACTGCCTATATGATAGGGAACCATCACTGTCTTTTGATTCCAAAGGAATGTCTTTTTTTTTTTGACGTCGTTCATTGTGTTACGAACTGAGAGTTTGCGACTTCAATGCGCATTTTCTTTTGAATTAACTGAGATACTACCCGGCCCCAGGTTTATATCAAAGGTTGTGATTTGTTTAGAACAGAAAACTCCTACTTCTTTGGCTCGAAGGGGTTGACTAGGGATTATCTTCCTTATAACTCCAGTGTTTGGGAATTGAAAGAAATGCCTGCACATCATCAGCAAGGTCTGTTCAAAAGCATACTGTATGAGATTATGGTATTGTTTCGTCATCCTCCCTCCAAAGGCTTGCAGCTTTTTATCAAGAGTTAAATATCACAAAGAAAGCATAAAAGTAGTGAAAACGAATGGATGAATTCAAGACAAACATATGCAATGCATTAATGAAACAAAGTTTGACATTAACAGTTAACTGTTTGAATAACAAAAGATTACAACTTTGAAAATTCAAAATGAAACAAACACAATCTCAATGAGCTGGCATAGGAGCAATGATCATGCTGGAGCCTCTGGAGGACCAAACTCAATCTCCTTGGCATCAATCAAATTATGAATCTTGTACTTCAATTCCCAACAGTCGTTAGTGTCATGTCCAGGACTGTCAGAATGATAAGCAAATGTTGCATTAGGATTGTAGTTAGGAGATGAAGTCTTGGGGTTTGGATGAGGCCCTATCAATACAATCAGATTCATCCTCAACAAGTGTTGCAGTGCTTGAGACAGCGACATGTTGATGTTAGTGAACTGTCTCTTAGGCTCGTCTGGCCTTTGTTGACTTCCTCTTGGCTGTTGTCGGCGTGACGTAGAACCAGAGATCAGGACTGCCCCTGCATGTTGATCATGACGACCCTTTTGACTGTTCGCAGCATTGGACTCTTTCTTTCCGTTGTAGGGAATTATCTGAGTATCCGAGGATGTATTTCCTTGGATCTTTCCACTTTTGATGCCCGCTTCGACCCTTTCACCGGTCAGTATCATCTCGGTGAACCCGGTTGAGGAGCTTCCAATTAAGTGATTGAAGAAAGGCCCTGTCAAAGTCCCCATGAAGATGTCAATCAGCTCTCTGTCAGTTAAAGGGGGTTGCACCCTACCAGCCAAATCTCTCCACCTTTGAGCATATCCTTTGAAGCTCTCGTCAGAACCCATGGTCATGTTCTCCAGTTGCACACGAGTTGGTGCAAGATCAGCATTGTACTGATATTGTTTCTAAAAAGCCCCAGCTAAATCCTCCCAGGTGTGGATGCGAGAAATCTTCAATTGATAGAACCACTCAAGTTGAGCCCCTACCAGACTTTCTTGGAAGAAATGGATCCAAAGCTTTGGATCAGTCGCGTATGGTTGAATCTTGCGGACATAAGACGTTAGATGCATCTTAGGGCAAGAGACTCCATCGTACATAGAAAAGGTAGGGACTTTGAACTTTGGCGGAATGACCAATCCATGAACTAAACCCAAGTCTCCTAAGTCCAAGCCAGGTATTTGTTGAACCTCCATAGCATTGAGGCCATCGTCCAACTGTTTGTACTTGTCATCAGCGGGAGGATACTGTTCCTCAGAGTAGTCATCTTCGTCAATCTCCAGATTGTGATCTTCTTCAAGACTATCCCCTATGTTGGATGGAGTTGCAAGGTCCAGGGTCTTAGGTCTTCTTCTCAAGTTCAGGATGCGGGCTGCCTTCTTGGACTTCTTCTTCTTGTCTTTGAGAAGAATAGTTGTCAGATCTTCTTGCCCTTTACCCATAGCAAGCAGCATTTGTTGGAATTGAGCATTTTGAGCTTGGAGATCTTTCACCGTTTGTTCCATATCCATCTTACTGAAATAAACAGTAGGAAGAATAAGGAAACCTGAAAAGGAGAAACCTGCTATGCAATGATATGTATGATATATATGCAATTTTTTCAAGGATCTCTTGGGGTAAACACAAGAGAATGTTAGAGGTTAAACTTTGATCTTTGATTGGAGAACTTTGCATCGGTGGATGTCTTTCCGCGAGAATCAAGCTCACCATGTCAAGTGGGTCATAGCCCCTGATTCAAGTTGTTGCACTTGATCTTTTATTGGAGAACTTTGCATCGGTGGATGTCTTTCCACGAGAATCAAGCTCACCATGTCAAGTGGGTCATAGCCCCTGATTCAAGTTGTTGCACTTGATCTTTGATGGCATTTGTTTAGAGGAGAAACCTCTTGCCTCTTGGTAGACGTCTGGTTCAACGTAACCCTGCATCAAAAGAACCCTCGAGATCCTTGAAATGATTATTGAAAATGCTATGGTATGATGTCATGATGTTATGTACATGCATGCGAAAGCAAGTAAGTGTATATACAGGCAATCATATTCACACAAAGCAAACAAGTCCTGAGTTTAGGCTTGCATGGGGTTGTAGGTAAGTACCCTCTTGAAGTTAGTTGGCTCATCCTGTCCTAAAAATAGAAACCAGGTTCTAAGGAGCTCAATATCATTGGATTGTTTTCTGTGTTCATTGTTTTGGTTTAGCCACATAACTGGCGACCAAAATATTCCAAGAAAATAACCCTCAATGAGTGTAGTATCGAGTATCTACCAACTTCGGACTGCACCAAAGTCAGTCATCTCACTACCCCTAAAAAGGCTAGGATGGTCAATTAAGGTTCTAAGAGTTCGTTAGTGCTTTACGACATCACTCAGCGGCCCCGTACTCTCCTTGATTGAACTCAAGGGTTACCGGTACTCACAAATATGTCACACTAACATAGCTTACTGCTTCAACCGTGTCGGTATACCCCGCACAGTTCCCTCACAGTTTTATTGCTATTTACCTAAAAAGGTGCCCCAAATCCGGGTGTAGGATTTTCAAGAAACCCAAACAAGGAACCAAAAAATAAAGCAATCAAGACAATCAAAGCAAGTATGTAAAGGTGATCTAAACCCTAAGGTAACCCCACTTTTAAGATTTATCCCCAGCAGAGTCGCCAGTTCTGTGATACGGTGGGAGAACTGACTTGAGGTTTTGCGTTTGTTTTCGCAAATGTTTCGGTTGAGCAAGAGTCGCCACCGACTTTTTATTTTATCCTAAAGGAAAGGTTAAAAAGCACAGGAAAAACCTTTTGAGATGTTTCATGGGTTCGGGGGGTAGATTATGAAAAGGGAAGGTATTAGCACCCTTTTCATCCATGGTTATCCATGGGCTCTTAGTTACTTGGTTTTAGATCACTTGCCTTTGATTTTCAATTGCTTGAAATTGTGTGTGTGTGTTTTGAAATTTTTTTGAAAAAGAGGCCTTTGTTTCGGCAACCGTTGTAATGACTCGTGTTTGAGTATATACAAAGGTGTGTATCTTTTCGAAAAGATGTTTCAAAATGTTTTTTAGAAGTTTGTTTTTGAAAGTGTTTGTGGAGTGGTTTTGAAAAGTAGGCAAGTGTGTTTGCAAGTTTGTCAAGTAACTAAGAGTTGTCTACCCCTAAATTTACTCAAAGATTTTTCCTATGTTTTAACCCTTTTAACAATTTTGTTCCACCATTGTATTTGGTGGACAATCTTGCGTTTAGGATGTTTAACGGGACAGGCGCGGGTCATCGTATGGACCATGAATGCAATGGTGCCAAGTGTCTTTGGCAATTTTGCTTGAAGGGACTATGATCATTTTGATAGGCAACTTTCGAAAGCGTCATCGAGGGACTATGATCATTTTGTTTTGTTTTGCCAAAGATACTCAACGTGCAAGCATGGCCCATTTTGGAAGGCAACAGGCGAGATTACCCTAGGTGTGTAAGTGTGATTGTGTATTGATTTCATGTATTTGTCTTTGTATTAGGTTATCTAGTGTTTGATTTTATGTACATACAAACCCTAGGTCTATACATGGTATAATTGAAAGTGATAAATTGCGGGAATTTAAAGTCTACGCTATTACAAATAAGTATCCGGGAGTGGGGGTACAAATATTTACAAATGGGGATGAGACTTATTAGGAGAGTAGTATCCAAATATTTACAACCAAATCGAATCAATCGCAAATGTAATATGTAGTTGTGATACGGTGGGAGAACTGACTTGAGGTTTTGCGTTTCTTTTCGCAAATGTTTCGGTTGAGCAAGAGTCGTCACCGACTTTTTATTTTATCCTAAGGAAAGGTTAAAAGCACAGCAAAAACCTTTGAGATGTTTTCTTGGGTTCGGGGAGTAGATTATAGAAAGGGAAGGTATTAGCACCCTTTCTATCCATGGTTATCCATGGGTTCTTAGTTACTTGCTTAGATCAACTTGCCTTAATTTTCAATTGTATGAAATGGTGCTTTGTGTGTGTGTGGGTTTGAAAATGTTTTGAAAAGAGGCCAATGTGGTGGCAACCTTTGTAATGATCCATGTTGGGATGTATACAAAGGTGTGTGTCTTTTGAAAAGGTTTTCAATGTTTTTGAAAGTTGTTTTTGAAAGTGTAGTGTTTTTGAAAAATAGGCAAGTGTTTTTGTTTTGCAAGGGGGCAAGTAACCAAGAGCTATCTACCCTAAATTTCTCAAAGATCTTTGCTATGTTTTAACCCTTTTAACAATTTTGTTCCACCATTGCATTTGGTGGACAATCTTGTGTTAGGATGTGAACGGGACGGGCGCGGGTCATCGTTTAGACCATAATTACAATGGTGCTAAGTATCTTTGGGCAATTTTTCCTTTGAGGGACTTGATCATTTTTTAGGCAACTTTCGAAAGCGTCATCGAGGGACTATGATCATTTGAATTGTTTTGTTTTGCCCAAAGAGACCTAACATGCAATATGGCCCATTATTGAAGGCAACAAGTGAAATACCCTAGGGGTGCAAGTGTGATTAGTGTTGTCCATTTTCATGCTTGTTTATCTTGAATTTAGGTCAAACTATTTTTGTTGTTTTTGATTCGCATACAAAACCCTAATTCTAACATGGCATATTTAGAAAGTATTTAAAGCGCGAAATTTTAAAAGTCCTAAGTTATTACACAATGATCATGGGAATGGGGGTACAAATGTTCAAATGGGGATGAGACTTTATAGGAGGGTAATACCCAATATTTACAACCAAATTGAATTGCGCAAATATAAATATAAAGATATGTAAGAATAAAGCAATATGTATGTGAAAGTATTTTTGTGTAAGTGTATATTTTATTCACAAATAAAATAAAAATAATTAAAAGAAAGTTAATTTTTGAATATTTTCATGTTTAGGGCAAAAATCCTAATTTTACTAAATAAAAGGTATTAATTATTTATTTTGTATTATATACAATATTTACTAATTATATACAAAAAATAAATAAAAGAGAAGTATATTTGTCAAACAGGTATTTTTAATGTTAAATATTAATAAAAATAAAAATATATATATTTTTGGTATTTTTATCCTAAATATCCTAATAAATATGTAAATATTTATATTATATGATAAATATATTAAATATGTACAAAAATAAAATATTTAATATTTACAAAAAAAAAGTATATTTTCATAAAATATTTTCAAAAGATAAAATAAAATAAAAATCAGAAGATAAAATGTATTGGTATTAATTTTAGTATTTTTAAATAAAAGATATTATGTATTATTTATGTACAAACATCAATTTAAACAAATAAATGCCTAATAAATACAAAAATGGTGTGAAAAATATTTTTTTATATTTTTAATATTATGAGAAAAAATAAATAAGTCAGAAATAAAAAGAAAAGTCAAGAAAATGTTTCAAATAAGCACAATGGGCCAAGGGGGTTCAAAAGTAAACATAGGGTGCAAATAAGAAGTCAACTCAGGCCCAGCCCAAGAAGACTTTGTCTTCAACCTCAGAACCTGTATGAACAACAACAACACGCGTTTTTCTATCTCCAGATTCCTTGATCATTTGCCAAATCTTGCAACATGAAACTTGTAGAGCTTGAAGCCACAATTCTAGACATATAAAGAAATCAATCTAACTCTCAGAAATGAGAGAGATATTCTTCTCCCCCAATTCCTGACCTAGTTTTTGTTCCATGTTCAGACCTCAAATTCTCATAGCACACATAACATAAATGAAAACTAATTATATGGGCATGTTCAGGGCCATGAATGTGACATAATTTCTTCACAAATCTAAACCTAATAATGCTTGGATAGAGAGATAAGAGTTCATGAACTTACCTGTTCAGTTGGAATCGTATCTGGTGATGGAGGTGTTTTCAATGCAAGGTGATGATTGGTATAGCTTCCTTGATGTCCAGGGATGCTATTCCAACCTTTAGTTTGCTTTGAAACCAAGTGAATCGTGTTATGGCACTTCAACTGCAAAACAGAAAATATGAAAATGGTGATGTTAGTTAGGGATGTTACAGGTCGTGCTTAGGGCTTGGGACAGTTTCAAGGGATGATGTGGGATGTGTTTGAAGTGTTTTTGGCCAAGATGCACGATGGAAATGAGCTGTGGGATTCCAAGTGCAGGATGCCCTGTTTTTGTGCAGTTTAATGGTGATTCTGTGTTTGAGGATGTTTGGAACTTGGTTGGCTCGTGTTTCAGCTTAGGTTTGATGTTTAGAAAGTGTACAATAACTTTGCTTAAGGTTTTTTTGGCTGAGATGATAGTTGGTAGATGTTATGCAAGTTTTCTTCAACTTTAAGCAACAAAAGTTCAAGTTGTGTTCTAGACTGATGCAGGCCCCCAATCTATGCTGCAACCTTTCCCCTTGATCAGTGTGTTTTGCTTCTGAACTTGTGCCCAAAGATATGGTCTTGTACTTCTTGATTTGCAACTTTGACATAAAGTTCATCTTTTCTAAAATGGATAATTTGCTTTTTCTATTTAAGGGTTAAACTTCCATGTAATGCTTAAACACATAATGCAAGGCTTGAACACAAGGGATTTGCATTAAATTATTGAGTGCAAATGGGATATAGGACCTGTAATCAAGGAATGCAAGCTGAGTTCAAAATGGCACAAGTGTATGAACATGTAAATTGGCCATAAACAAAGTGAGTTTTTCCCAACTTGCCAAATTCGATTCTCCCTAACCATGAGGTTGTTTGATGAGTTCTTGGACATTTTGGAAAGCTTGGAATGTGTACTACAATCCATCTTTGTAATGAAAATTGAAATTCCAAGTGGAAGTATGCGAAAAGTGGTCTTGAAGTTAGGCAAAAACCTTGCCTAAAATAGGTCAAATTTCTCTAAGTTAAGAATGGTTTGGTACCCTTGTTCCAAAAATTGCAACATGAGCTACAAGCTTCTTTTGAGGAAACTTTGTGAATAAAAGTTGTAAATTTTGCAATGGACTACAACTTTCATGTTTTGACTTTTCCTTGAATCCAAATGCATCTTAATGAGAAAGTGGGACAAAGTTAGAAAAAAATTAGGGTTTTTCATAACATAGAAAAATTCTAAGTTATGAAAAATCTTCATTTCAAACCCTAATTTGTGATTTTGGATTTCTTGATGAACAAGTTTCATGATTTGGCATGTTTTGATGAAAAATGAATCTTGACACTTGATTTTGACCAAAAAGTCAAAGTTTGACTTTTCAATATACAGTCAAAAATTGATCAATTGACTGGAAAATTCAACTGTCAATCTTGTGCATTTGGGATCTTTTGAACTTGTTGAGTATGTCAAGACAATTCCATGGGGTCCTTGAGTCCATATGTGAGCTTGGTTTGCCATTGGCTAGGTCAAACAGTCAAAAATTGCCTTTGTGCAGTCAAAACCCTAAAAATGACCATTTTGCCCTTTTGGTGATCTGATCAAATTTCTTGTGGAATTGTGATCCAAACTTGATCAAATGGTCCATATGAGTTCATAATGTTGATGTGGGTCAATTTTCATGAGGTTTGACTGTCAATTGGCCACAATTGACTTTTTCCCCAATACAGCTGATTTCTAGGTCAACTGTCCAATTGACTGGGCAGAGATTAGAATCAAGGCTTGAAACTTGGTATGGATAAACTTGGGGGTCCAACATGAAGCATGAAAGTCTTCTTAGGAATTTTAGGTCAAAATATCTTTGTGCAAACACAAACCCTAATTTGGGTCAACAGTGCTAGGAGAAGTCTTGCAGAGGAAACCCTAACTGGATCTTGAGCTCCAAGGGCCTTGTGATGAGAAAATGTTGAGAAAATGGGAGGGAAAATTTTGGGGTACAACAGTTGCGACTGTTCAATCTTCTTGAACCTGAAGAGTTAGATTGGCAAGTTTGCCTTTCGTGACTCGAGGGTAAAAGGAGATTGGACACTAGAGTGCCCGGAAATTTTCACTTGCATGTTGGAGTATCGGCAAATGTGATGTCGGGTATGGGCTTATAGATGCCATCTGAAGGCGTGACAGAACCTTGTCGGGAATGGGCTTATAGATGCCATTTGGAAGTGTTGATCGCATAAGAGATTCCTTAGCGAGAACTTGCGCATTTTGAGAAAGACAGATGTTTTCTTGGCTTGTTACAGGTGTTGATCTTCAATCTCTTCATGCAGATACGCCCTGGCTAGATACAGGAATCGAATCTGGAATTAGTCGTCAACAGATATGCCCTGGCTGGATACAGGAATCGAATCTTCAAACTCTTCAGATGTGCCCTGGCTGGATACAGGAATCGATTCTGGAATTAGTCGTCAACAGATATGCCCTGGCTGGATACAGGAATCAAATCTTCAAACTCTTCAGATGTGCCCTGGCTAGATACAAGAATCGAATCTGGAATTAGTCGTCAACAGATATGCCCTGGCTGGATACAGGAATCGAATCTTCAAACTCTTCAGATGTGCCCTGGCTGGATACAGGAATCGAATCTGGAAACTGATCACTCACAGATGTGCCCTGGCTAGATACTGGAATCGAATCTGGAATTGTGACAGTTTAAGGTAGTTGTCTTTTGGGTTGTCTTTTTCCCTGAAAAGGCAAAACATCAGTTGTATGCAATGTCATGATGTATGAAATGCATGATGTCATGATGTTCAAAATGAGATAGTGTTGTATGCACTTTATCATGTATGTAAGCAAGATGTATGAAATGTGAAATGTTTATGAATGTATTTTCGTCTAGGAAAATAAATCCTTGATGATCGGCTGGGGAATTAAATCCTGGGCTAACATTGAAGAGTAGAGTTCTTCGTTTCCGCTAGGGATGATGGTTGCGAGAGTACACCGGTAGGAGAAGATAACTCCGTTGGGGAATAAACTTGTTGGAGAGATTACCCTGAGGGGAATTGCTCTGTGGGAAGAGATAATTCGCTGAAGTTTTGATGAGAACTCCGCTGAGGATTTCAATGATGGACTCCGCTGGGGATAACAATAATAAACTCCGCTGGGGATAACAATGATAAATTCCGCTGGGGATTCTGTTGATAAGTTATGTTGGGGAACTTTGATGAACTCCGTTGGGGATTGGAAGAACTTCGCCGAGGGCGATCTTCCGTGGTAATTAGCTGAGGATAACCCAGTTATAAGCCCTTGTGAGGAATAACTTTGAATAAAGCCCGGGAGAGACGTCCGTACTTTACAGGGGATAAGCTTCCAGAATCTACTGGGGATAAGCTTCAAGACCTGCTGGGGATATGGATTCCAAATTTCCTGGGGAAACATTCGGACTGTACTGGAAAATGGTTCCACTGGAGTGTCTGTATTCCGCCGGGGAACAATCTTAGATCAAGACTGACGGGGATGCTTGTTGATGAATGCCTATACTCTGCTAGGGAATGTTGATATCTTCTGGGGATACCTAGCTTCCTTTAGGCCGACCGTAGACTAACTCTGCTTGGAGGAGAGTATTGCTGACTTCCTAGGGGAACAGGGTGCCTATTGTAAGGCTGATGATAGACTAACTCTTCCTGGGGAGAGTATTGCTGAATCTTGTCTTACTCTATGGGGAGTTAAGGTAACTTGGTCACATTCTTCAGTTGAACCTACCTTGGTACCTTGGCGGACAGAGCAATTAAATTGCCTGGACAATTCTACATTGCCCCTACTTCTGATGTCACCTGTAATCAGTCTTTTGTTTCGTATGCAAGTATTTATGAATTAGCAATTTAATGTCAAATGCATATATCAAAAATGAACATTGGACGTTCTTCGCAAGACAAAACAGAAAAAGGAAAAACAATTGGTAATTTGTTTGGAAAAGTGAATTTGTATTGATTTTGAAATTTTCCTGTAAATAGGCGTTTTTGTACAAGAGGCTGACGTCCTAGTAGGAGAACGCCGCCGAATAACATAAAGTTTATACAATTTTGAAAAGGAAACAAAACAGCTATGTGAACAAAATTCCCACTGGGTTCCAACTCTGCTATTGCCTTTATGTCTTCAAGCGTCTCATCACTTTGCTGCTTAGTTGAAGATGAAGCTGATTGATCGATGCCGAAGTCTGAGCCCGATAGTTGATGCCGAATTCTGGATACAAGGTGATCCAATGAGACATAGTGTTACGCTTTATCCCTAACTTTTGCCTGGACCGCCCTTTCGGGTTTTCAGTCCACCGGGATACCCATTTTTGCCCAAGCCGCCTTTTCAGGTTTTCGACTTGCCGGGTGTACAGATTTTTTTTATTTCATCCCTTATTTTTGCCCGAACCCTTTTGGTTCGCCGGGAAGCCCTTATTTTTGCCTAGGTATGTCAACCTAGCGGGTCTTTTATTCATGTGTAGTATCTTTTTACTATGTCTGCATTGGCGGGGTGAGGAAGGTCGTCACCATCCATGGTGGTTAGAATCATGGCTCCTCCTGAGAACACATGTTTAACCACAAACGGCCCTTCGTACGTAGGGGTCCATTTTCCCCTGGGATCACTTTGAGGAAGGATGATGCGTTTGACTACCAGGTCCCCAACTTGATACTCTTGTGGTCTGACCTTCTTGTTAAATGCCCTGATCATTCGTTTTTGGTACGTTTGACCATGACAAATAGCAGTGAGTCTCTTTTCGTGAATTAGGTTTAATTGATCAAGTCGAGTCTGGATCCAGTCATCTTCACTCAAGTCTGCATCCTTCATTATCCGGAGAGAGGGTATCTGGACTTCAATCGGCAAGACTGCCTCCATGCCATAGACCAAGGAAAAGGGTGTTGCCCCGGTTGACGTCCGTGCTGAGGTACGGTACCCATGAAGAGCAAATGGTAACATTTCGTGCCAATCTTTGTAGGTCACTGTCATCTTCTGCACAATTTTCTTGATGTTTTTATTTGCCGCTTCGACAGCTCCATTCATCTTCGGCCGGTAAGGAGAAGAGTTGTGGTGTTGTATCTTGAATTGCTCGCAGAGCTCAGTGATCATCTTGTTGTTAAGATTGGTACCATTGTCCGTAATGATTCTTTCCGGGACGCCGTACCGACAAATCAGGTTATGCCGAATGAAACGTGCAACAATGCTCTTGGTTACGGTGGCGTAGGAGGCTGCTTCCACCCGCTTCGTGAAGTAATCAACCGCTACCAAGATGAAGCGATGCCCGTTGGATGCCGTCAGTCGGATCTCGCCGATCATATCAATCCCCCACATTGCAAAAGGCAAAGGTGCCGTCAGGACGTTTAGAGGAACCGGAGGGATGTGCACCTTATCAGCATAGATCTGGCATTTATGACAAGTTCGAGAATGTTGGTAACAGTCGGCTTCCATTGTGGACCAGAAATATCCTGCCCGAACGATTTTCTTTGCCATGGTATGTCCACTGGAATGTGTTCCGAATGTACCTTCATGTAGTTCTACCATGATCTTCTCTGCTTCAGTCTTATCCACACAACGCAGTAAAGTTGAATCATGGTTTCGTTTGTAGAGAATGTCGTTGCTGAGGAAGAATTTTGCCGCAAACCTTCTCAGGAACTTCTTGTCATTGACCGATGCACCTTCGGGGTATTCTTGAGCTTCCAAATACCTCTTCACCTCATGATACCAGGGTTTTTCGGTTACCTATTCGGCCTCAAGATCGCAGCAGTATGCAGGTTCGTCCAACTTCCAGATAATGATCCGGGGAGCCTCGTTGTCCCATTTGACTTTGAACATTGAAGACATTGTAGCTAGTGTGTCCGCTAACTGATTCTCCTCTCTTGGGAAGTGTTCAAAAGTTATCTTTTCAAAGTGGGGAAGCAAAGTCTAAACATACTCCTTGTAAGGAATAAGATTTGGGTGTTTCGTATCCCACTCGCCTTTGATCTGATTGATCACGAGAGCGGAATCCCCAAAGACACTCAGAAACTTGATCCTTAAGTCAATTGCAGCTTGAAGACCCATGATACACGCCTCATACTCCGCCATGTTGTTGGTGCAATTGAAACATAGTCGGGCGGTGAGTGGAGTATGAGTACCTTTAGGGGATATGATCATAGCGCCGATGCCGTTACCCAAAGCGTTCGAGGCTCCGTCAAAATGCATAGACCATCGGGATCCTTCCTCAGGCCCTTCATCTGGTCCAGGTACTTCACAATCAGTTACTACCATGATATCTTCGTCTGGAAATTCGAAGTTCAATGATTGGTAATCGTCCATAGGTTGGTGTGCCAAATGGTCTGCCAATACACTTCCCTTGATTGCTTTTTGAGTTGTGTATTGGATGTCATATTCTGTCAAGATCATTTGCCATCTTGCTATTCTTCCAGACAGAGCAGGCTTTTCGAATATGTACTTGATTGGATCCATTTTTGAAATCAACAGAGTAGTGTGAGTCAGCATATACTGTCTCAGCCGGCGAGCAGCCCATACCAGAGCGCAGCAAGTTTTCTCGAGCAGTGAGTACCGAGTCTCACAATCGGTAAACTTTTTGCTCAGGTAATAAATTGCGTGCTCTTTTCGGCCAGACTCGTCATGCTGCCCCAGCACACACCCCATCGAGTTGTCAAGTACTGTCAAGTATAGTATTAGAGGTCTCCATTCAACTGGAGGCATAAGAATGGGTGGTTCTTGGAGATACTCCTTTATCTTTTCGAAAGCGGCCTGAAATTCATCGTTCCAACGTACTACTTGATCTTTCTTCAGCAATTTGAAGATTGGCTCACAGGTAGCAGTTAGATGTGAGATGAAACGGGCAATGTAATTCAATCGTCCCAGAAAGCCTCTGACTTCTTTCTCTGTCTTGGGAGTCGGCATCTCTTGTATGGCCTTCACCTTGGCAGGGTCCACTTGAATACCTTTGTCGCTTACAATGAAACCTAGCAATTTTCCAGACCTCACCCCAAAGGTGCATTTGTTTGGGTTCAACTTTAGCTTGTACAACTTCAGTCGGTCAAACAGCTTCCGCAGATGGTCAAGGTGTTCTTCCTCAGTTTGAGATCTTGAAATCATATCATCGACGTACACTTCTATCTCATGATGGATCATATCATGAAATAAAGCAACCATGGCACGTTGGTAGGTTGCCCCATCATTTTTCAACCCAAAAGGCATGACCTTGTAGCAATAGGTGCCCCACTAAGTAACAAAGGTAGTCTTTTCCATATCTTCAGGAGCCATCTTGATCTGATTATACCTGGAGAAACCATCCATGAAGGAGAACACCTTGTGTTGAGCAGTATTGTCAACCAGAACGTCAATGTGAGGCAGAGGGAAATCGTCCTTAGGGCTGGCCCTGTTCAAATCCCTGTAGTCAACACACATTCTGACTTTACCATCTTTCTTTGGCACTGGAACCACGTTGGCCACCCATTGAGGATAAGAAGTCACTGCTAGAAACCCGACATCAAATTGTTTCATAACCTCAGCTTTGATTTTCTCTGACATCTCTGGGTGCATGCGGCGGACCTTCTGTTTTACTGGAGGGCAGTCTTCCTTAGTAGGCATGTGATGAACTACAATGTCGGCATCCAAACCGGGCATGTCTTCGTAAGACCAAGCAAAGATTTCCACGTAATCATGCAGCATCTGAATCAATCGTTGCTTCACGCTGAGCTCTAGATTGGCACCAATCTTGACTTCTTTTCTATCTGTCTCAGTACCCAGGTTTATCGTTTCCACGGGCTCTTCATGTGGCTGAATGGCCCTCTCTTCCTGGAGTAGCAGTCTTGCAAACTCACCAGGCACTTCGCAATCATCTTCACCTTCGTCTTCGGCCAAGTTGATCGGATTTTCAAAGTCATAACTGGCAGTAGCAGAGCCGTTACCAGTGAGATCCAGAGTGGATTGGAACCTGTATAAGTGAGTGTGTGTAAATATAGCTGTTTTGCAATATATAACAAAGAAAGAAAAAGAGCACAAGATTTGAAATGCAACAACGTCCAATGTTTTGATTAATGATATATGGAAATGTCATACAAAAATCCCTCAAAAATGGAGCCACGGTGCCCCGGGTAGGACACCGAGCCAATAAAAGTTTCAACATATTGTTTGTTACAAATTGAAAACAAAAGAGTTCATTACTGCGTGACAAATGTAATAGGTGTAAAATCTTTTGCCGTCCAGTTGCTTGGTCCGTTGTTGGTTGTCGGATAGATCCAACTGTCAAATTCTGCTTCCTCTACGTCCTCCTCGATAGCATTCACTCTTGGGTTGGTGATGAACACCGGAGGCTTTCTGATCCTTTCTTTGCGAACAGCCCTCTGAGCTTCTGCAGTGAAGCCCAGCCCAAACTTGTCGGTCTTTTGAGTGAAGTCAGGAAGTTGACCCCAGTTTGCACACTTGCCTTTCTCAATCACTGCCTGGGCATCCTTCAGGGAAGCCATCTTTAGAGGAAAGTCTTCTTCAATCTCTGTCTCAGCTGACGCCAATGTTGGAGGTACCTCTTCAAAATGTTGAAAGGGGGTTTCAATAAACTCCCCGTCCATCTCGATATACCGGAATGAATTCAGGTGACTAACCATGTATTCCTCCTCTCCCTGCACAGTAACAATCTTCCCTCTGGCAGGGTATTTGAGCTTCTGGTGTAGAGTAGATGTTACCGCCCCAGCCTTGTGAATCCAGGGTCGACCCAGCAAACAGGAATAAGATGGACGAATATCCATCACATAGAACGTTGAGTCAAAGACTTGGGAACCCACACGAATAGGAATTTCTACCTCACCATGCACCATCCTCTTAGAACCGTCAAAGGCTCTAACAATGATGTTACTAGGTTTCAATTCCAGGCCCTCACAATCCAACCGATCTAAGGCCTTCTTGGGCAATACATTCAGGGAAGAACCGGTGTCCACCAATACGTGTGCAAGAGTAGTGCCCCTGCATTCTATGGAAACATGCATGGCATAATTGTGGTTTTTTCCCTTGGCGGTCAGGTCGGCATCCGAGAAACCCAAACCATTGTCAGCGGTCAAATTAGCCACACAGTCAGTGAATTGATCTGTAGATGTTTCTTGCGGCACATGGGCCGTTTTCAGAAATGAAATCAGGGCCTTGGCGTGGGCCTCTAAGCACAGCAGCAATGATAGCATAGAGATCTTGGAGGGGGTATGCCCCAGCTGTTCAACGACATTGAAGTCACTCTTTTTAATGATTTTAAGGATTTCCTCCATCTCTTGCTGGGAGGCTTCAACAACGGTCTTTTTTGGTGCCTCCGTTCGGGCAGGCAAATCGGTAGTAACTCCTTTGCCCCGAGCATCAGAGGACTCGGCGGCAGTAGTAGACACAGGAACTTGATTTGGAACATGCACACTTGCGGGTGTGATGATAAGAGGTTTTCGGATAACTGGTGGTGCAATGTCAGGCGAGAAGAGCCTGCCACTGCGAGTAATTTTGGCGGGACCAGTGATGTTACTGATACTGGTACCGGTGTTGAACTCCTGCTTCACTCCAAGCACATACACGTCTGCCCCATAGTGCCATGGGACAGCCTTGTCAGATTCATAGTGGAGGGGCCCCGGAATAGTAATGATAATGGGTGCAACAGACATAATTTTGACTGGCTTCCTCGGGGGAGCCTTGGTAGGATTGTTGAAAATTGTGACGAAGATACTTCTTCAGCGGAAACAAATGGAACAGCGGTTTTCTTGAACAGAATCTCTTTGCTATCCATCAGGCTTTGGACGCCTGACTTCAGCAGCGAACAACCGGTAGGGGTAACAGCACACAGGAGGCAACCCTTGCTACAACCCGGAAATAAACCGGCTAGCAGTAGGTTCCTCTTAACAGTCAATAGAGGGGTAGCAACATCATTCACCGAAACAGCATACAAATCTTCCTCGACTGAATTTACTCTATCCTGGGGCATAGGAGCAGTTACAACATTTGGCCTCTCAGGCGCCTCAAACTGAATTTCCTTCGCATCAATAAGGTCTTGAACCTTATTTCTCAGGGCCCAGCAATCATCAGTAGTATGCCCGGGGCTATCAGAGTGATAAGCACAACGAGCATTTGGGTTATACTTAGGAGATGCAGTATTCACGACCTTCGGAGCTTCTCTGGTGGTCACCAAGTTGGTTGATAGCAGTTGCGGTAAGATTTTTGACAGGGTCATACTCAGCCGAGTGTATTGCCTTTTGGGCCTCTCACCCCTTTGTTGATTGTACTGCTGAGGAGCAGCAACAGGTTTTGAAATTACCAAGGCATTGACGGCTTGGCGGCGTTCTGGCTTGACTTGTCTTCTAGGACCATATACGGCACTAGCTTCCTTCTTGAAAGGTTTCTTCTCAATACTTGCGGAGGCGCCTTTCTGTATCTTTCCTGACCTGATGCCAGCTTCTATCCTTTCACCCGTCAGGATCAAATCTGTGAACCCAGAGGAGGAATTACCAACCAGATGATTGAAGAATGGACCAGACAAGGTCCCTAGAAACATGTCAACCAGTTCACGGTCAGTCAAAGGAGGCTGCACCCTGCCAGCCAAATCTCTCCATTTTTGCGCATATTCTTTGAATCCTTCGCCTGTTCCCAGCGACATACCCTGAAGTTGGGTACGCGTAGGAGCGAGGTCAGAATTGTATTGATATTGTCTATAAAAGGCGGTAGCCAAATCCTCCCAATGTCGGATACTGGTTCCATCTAGCTGATAGAACCACTCAAGTTGTGACCCCGAAAGGCTATCTTGGAAGAAATGGATCCAAAGGTTCTTGTCTGCCGTGTAAGGTTGGATCTTCCTTACGTACGATCTGAGATGCAGCTTTGGACAAGAAGCCCCGTCGTATTTTGTAAAGGCATGCGCCTTTAACTTGTGTGGGATTACCACCCCAGAAGATAGACCTAAATCTCTGAAATCCAGCCCCGGCATATTTTGAATCTCCATGGCACTCAAGCGGTCCTCTAATTGCTTGTATCTGTCAGCAGCAGGAGGGTATTGTTCGTCATTGTAATCCGTCTCATTGCCAGAGACTGCAGGACTAGGAGCCCCTCCCCCTTGGGGACTGTCTTTCTCTGCAGAGGAAGTAGTTGGATCAGCCTCGTTATGGAGTGTATTCCCAAACCTGCGTCCAGTGTTGAATAACGCAATCCTCTTCTTCTTCTTCTTCTTTAGGAGCAGATCCTTCAACTCTTGTTGACCTTGGGCCAAGCTCATGACCATCTCTTGAAACTGGGCATTCTGGGCCTGGATGGCCTTGATTGCTTGCTCACTGGATGATTCTGGATTCATGATGACTATTCAAAATAAACAGCGAAGAAGATTAAGCAACCTGTAGAAAAAAAGGGTACCTGTTATGCAAATGATGCATGAGATGCTATCTATGCAATGCATTCAAGGATTTTAGAAATTCACAATTATTGCAGACAAAAAGAATGCACGTCATATTAATAAGAAGAAATTTGTTAGTACATAAATGCCCCATGGGCCAAATATTACAAAAACAACTTCTCAAGGTAAAAAGACGTTGCGCATCCTCTTTGGTGCGATGTAGGTGTTAAGGGCCTCTTGCTCATGGAGTCGGCGGGTGAGCTCTAGAACCTTCTTCTCGCTGGCGTAAAAGATGGCTTCAAAAGTGTTCCGTTCCTCTTTGAGTTGGATCCAACTCTTCTGCATCTCCTCCCACGATGTAGGCATGTCAGGATGTAGGATAGTGTATGGAACTTCTCCTTCCTTGACGGGCTCTTTAATCACAGGGAGAACATGAGGATAAGGCATCATTAGACTCTGGGCTCGGGTTCGTACCCACTTCAGATAAGGCTCAAGAGGGATGGAATTCTTGTGTCTCAGTGTCTTGCTGTCAACCTTGTTGGGCATCCTCCAAGCTCTGATGAATCTTTGGCGAAGTCCTTGCGCATCGTTGTCGAAGTCAAAAACTAGGTCAGGAATCAACATGTCGTGAGGGCCATCCCTCCGTGCATATCCAAATTGCCTCAAAGCTAGGCAAGGGTTGTAGGTAATGCCCCCTCTAATGCCAAGTAATGGAACATTAGGGAATTATCCACAACGATCGACGATGATGACATTTTCTCTGGACCGAGAACACCAATGTACATCAGAGTGAGTAAGAGTCATCAACCGTTGGGACCACCTTAAGCCTTGGTCATTCTTCAAGACAGATTGTGGAAGGTGCGAAATAAACCACCTTGCAAGGAGAGGAGTACAGCACATGATAACACCCCTCTTTCTCATTGTTCGTGTGTAAAATGAGTGAAGGATGTCCCCAAGCAATGTCGGTATCGGATTTCTGGACAAGAAGATTTTGACGGCGTTGACCTCTACAAGCTGGTCAGGATTTGGGAACAGGACCAACCCATAGATAAGGAGTGCCACAATCTCTTCAAAGGCTTGCAGGTCTAATGAATTCCAACACTCTTGTGCCTTTTCAAACAAGAATTTTGCTAAGAAGCCTTTGACACCGCTTCTAGTTTCCCAATGCCCTTTGATGTCAGATGGCTGTAGATGTAATGCTCGAGCAACATCTTCAGGCTTTGGTTCCTTTTCCGTACCGTTGAAAGGTAGTTGATTAAGGATAGGAATTCTCAGGAGTTGAGAAAACTCCTCCAAAGTGGGCACCAACTGGTAGTCGGGGAAAGTGAAACAGTGGTGAAGAGGGTCAAAGAACTAGAATAGCACTTTCATCATGTCCTCTTCAATGTTGGTGTTGACTAAGCTGAGCAGTCTACCATGTCTTTCACTGAAAGGAGAGCTTTCCGGAATTCTTGATGTGAGCTCCTTGAGTTGAGGAGGGATTCTCACAAGATTGACTTGGATGGTTTTTCTGCGAGGAATTTCCATAACCTACAAAACAAGAACAAAGATGAAGATCTAAACCCTTGAAGTGGTTAGTAAATGCATATGATGCTTTATGATGTTCATGATGTATGCACAAACATATGTACACGCAAATCACACCAAACCCTAGTTTCAGGCTTGCATGGGGTTTCATAGGTAAGTACCCTCTTGAGTGTAGTTGGCTTAAAATCCTGTCCTATAAGTAGTAACCGGGTTCTAAGGAGCTCAATATCACTGGATTGTTTTCATTGTTCATTGTTTTGGTTTAGCCACTTAACTAGCGACCAAAATTTTCCAAGAAAATAACCCTCAATGAGTGTAGGATCGAGTATCTACCAACTTAGGACTGCACCAAAGTCGGTCATCTCACTACCCCTAATGAAAGGCCAAGATGGTCAAGTAAGGTTCTAGGTCATTAGTGCTTAGTGACATCACTCAGCGGCCCCGTACTCTCCTTGATTAAACTCAAGGGTTACCGGTACTCACAAATATGTCGCACTAATATAGCTATTGCTTCGACCGTGTCGGTATACCCCGCACAGTTTCCATAACGTATTGCTATCTATGAATGTTTCCCCATATCCAGGTGTAGGATTGCAAACCCAAACAAGAGAGCCAAGATATAAAGCAATCAAAACAAACAATTAGTCATGCAAGAGGGTGATCTAAGCCCTAAGGTTACTCCACTTTTAAATTTATTCCCCAGCAGAGTCGCTAGTTCTGTGATACGGTGGGAGAACTGACTTGAGGTTTTGCGTTTGTTTTCGCAAATGTTTCGGTTGAGCAAGAGTCACCACCGACTTTTTATTTTATCCTAAGGAAAGGTTAAAAAGCACAGCAAAAACCTTTGAGATGTTTTCTTGGGTTCGGGGAGTAGATTATAGAAAGGGAAGGTATTAGCACCCTTTCTATCCATGGTTATCCATGGGCTCTTAGTTACTTGCTTAGATCAACTTGCCTTAATTTTCAATTGTTTGAAATGGTGCTTTGTGTGTGTGTGGGTTTGAAAATGTTTTGAAAAGAGGCCAATGTGGTGGCAACCTTTGTAATGATCCATGTTGGGATGTATACAAAGGTGTATGTCTTTTGAAAAGGTTTTCAATGTTTTTGAAAGTTGTTTTTGAAAGTGTAGTGTTTTTGAAAAATAGGCAAGTGTTTTTGTTTTGCAAGGGGGCAAGTAACCAAGAGCTATCTACCCTAAATTTCTCAAAGATCTTTGCTATGTTTTAACCCTTTTAACAATTTTGATCCACCATTGCATTTGGTGGACAATCTTGTGTTAGGATGTGAACGGGACGGGCGCGGGTCATCGTTTAGACCATAATTGCAATGGTGCCAAGTATCTTTGGACAATTTTTCCTTTGAGGGACTTGATCATTTTTAGGCAACTTTCGAAAGTGTCATCGAGGGACTATGATCATTTGAATTGTTTTGTTTTGCCCAAAGAGACCTAACATGCAATATGGCCCATTATTGAAGGCAACAAGTGAAATACCCTAGGGGTGCAAGTGTGATTAGTGTTGTCCATTTTCATGCTTGTTTATCTTGAATTTAGGTCAAACTATTTTTGTTGTTTTTGATTCGCATACAAAACCCTAATTCTAACATGGCATATTTAGAAAGTATTTAAAGCGCGAAATTTTAAAAGTCCTAAGTTATTACACAATGATCATGGGAATGGGGGTACAAATGTTCAAATGGGGATGAGACTTTATAGGAGGGTAATACCCAATATTTACAACCAAATTGAATTGCGCAAATATAAATGTAAAGATATGTAAGAATAAAGCAATATGTATGTGAAAGTATTTTTGTGTAAGTGTATATTTTATTCACAAATAAAATAAAAATAATTAAAAGAAAGTTAATTTTTGAATATTTTCATGTTTAGGGCAAAAACCCTAATTTTACTAAATAAAAGGTATTAACTATTTGTTATGTATTATATACAATATTTACTAATTATATACAAAAAAATAAATAAAAGAGAAGTATATTTGTCAAACAGGTGTTTTTAATGTTAAATATTAATAAAAATAAAAATATATATATTTTTGGTATTTTTATCCTAAATATCCTAATAAATATGTAAATATTTATATTATATGATAAATATATTAAATATGTACAAAAATAAAATATTTAATATTTACAAAAAAAAAGTATATTTTCATAAAATATTTTCAAAAGATAAAATAAAATAAAAATCAGAAGATAAAATGTATTGGTATTAATTTTAGTATTTTTAAATAAAAGATATTATGTATTATTTATGTACAAACATCAATTTAAACAAATAAATGCCTAATAAATACAAAAATGGTATGAAAAATATTTTTTTATATTTTTAATATTATGAGAAAAAATAAATAAGTCAGAAATAAAAAGAAAAGTCAAGAAAATGTTTCAAATAAGCACAATGGGCCAAGGGGGTTCAAAAGTAAACATAGGGTGCAAATAAGAAGTCAACTCAGGCCTAGCCCAAGAAGACTTTGTCTTCAACCTCAGAACATGTATGAACAACAACAACACGCGTTTTTCTATCTCCAGATTCCTTGATCATTTGCCAAATCTTGCAACATGAAACATGTAGAGCTTGAAGCCACGATTCTAGACATATAAAGAAATCAATCTAACTCTCAGAAATGAGAGAGAATTTCTTCTCCCCCAATTCCTGACCTAGTTTTTGTTCCATGTTCAGACCTCAAATTCTCATAGCACACATAACATAAATGAAAACTAATTATAAGGGCATGTTCAGGGTCATGAATATGACATAATTTCTTCACAAATCTAAACCTAACAATGCCTGGATAGAGAGATAAGAGTTCATGAACTTACCTGTTCAGTTGGAATCGTATCTGGTGATGGAGGTGTTTTCAATGCAAGTTGATGATTGGTATAGCTTCCTTGATGTCCAGGTATGCTATTCCAACCTTTAGTTTGCTTTGAAACCAAGTGAATCGTGTTATGGAACTTCAACTGCAAAACAGAAAATATGAAAATGGTGATGTTAGTTAGGGATGTTACAGGTCGTGTTTAGGGCTTGGGACAGTTTCAAGGGATGATGTGGGATGTGTTTGAAGTGTTTTTGGCCAAGATGCACGATGGAAATGAGCTGTGGGATTCCAAGTGCAGGATGCCCTGTTTTTGTGCAGTTTAATGGTGATTCTGTGTTTGAGGATGTTTGGAACTTGGTTGGCTCGTGTTTCAGCTTAGGTTTGATGTTTAGAAAGTGTACAATAACTTTGCTTAAGGTTTTTTTGGCTGAGATGATAGTTGGTAGATGTTATGCAAGTTTTCTTCAACTTTAAGCAACAAAAGTTCAAGTTGTGTTCTAGACTGATGCAGGCCCCCAATCTATGCTGCAACCTTTCCCCTTGATCAGTGTGTTTTGCTTCTGAACTTGTGCCCAAAGATATGGCCTTGTACTTCTTGATTTGCAACTTTGACATAAAGTTCATCTTTTCTAAAATGGATAATTTGCTTTTTCTATTTAAGGGTTAAACTTCCATGTAATGCTTAAACTCATAATGCAAGGCTTGAACACAAGGGATTTGCATTAAATTATTGAGTGTAAATGGGATATAGGACCTGTAATCAAGGAATGCAAGCTGAGTTCAAAATGGCACAAGTGTATGAACATGTAAATTGGCCATAAACAATATGAGTTTTTCCCAACTTGCCAAATTCGATTCTCCCTAACCATGAGGTTGTTTGATGAGTTCTTGGACATTTTGGAAAGCTTGGAATGTGTACTACAATCCATCTTTGTAATGCAAATTGAAATTCCAAGTGGAAGTATGTGAAAGGTGGTCTTGAAGTTAGGCAAAAACCTTGCCTAAAATAGGTCAAATTTCTCTAAGTTAAGAATGGTTTGGTACCCTTGTTCCAAAAATTGCAACTTGAGCTACAAGCTTCTTTTGAGGAAACTTTGTGAATCAAAGTTGTAAATTTTGCAATGGACTACAACTTTCATGTTTTGACTTTTTCTTGAATCCAAATGCATCTTGATGAGAAAGTGGGACAAAGTTAGGAAAAAATTAGGGTTTTTCATAACTTAGAAAAATTCTAAGTTATGAAAAATCTTCATTTCAAACCCTAATTTGTGATTTTGGATTTCTTGATGAACAAGTTTCATGATTTGGCATGTTTTGATGAAAAATGAATCTTGACACTTGATTTTGACCAAAAAGTCAAAGTTTGACTTTTCAGTATACAGTCAAAAATTGATCAATTGACTGGAAAATTCAACTGTCAATCTTGTGCATTTGGGATCTGTTGAACTTGTTGAGTATGTCAAGACAATTCCATGGGGTCCTTGAGTCCATATGTGAGCTTGGTTTGCCATTGGCTAGGTCAAACAGTCAAAAATTGCCTTTGTGCAGTCAAAACCCTAAAAATGACCATTTTGCCCTTTTGGTGATCTGATCAAATTTCTTGTGGAATTGTGATCCAAAATTGATCAAATGGTCCATATGAGTTCATAATGTTGATGTGGGTCAATTTTCATGAGGTTTGACTGTCAATTGGCCACAGTTGACTTTTTCCCCAATACAGCTGATTTCTAGGTCAACTGTCCAATAGACTGGGCAGAGATTGGAATCAAGGCTTGAAACTTGGTATGGACAAACTTGGGGGTCCAACATGAAGCATGAAAGTCTTCTTAGGCATTTTAGGTCAAAATATCTTTGTGCAAACACAAACCCTAATTTGGGTCAACAGTGCTAGGAGAAGTCTTACAGAGGAAACCCTAACTGGATCTTGAGCTCCAAGGGCCTTGTGATGAGAAAATGTTGAGAAAATGGGAGGGCAAATTTTGGGGTACAACAGTAGTGTATAACAAAGTATAAGAATAAAGCAAACGTGTATGTATCAATGTATTTGTGTAAGTGTATGATTTATTTACAAGTGCGAAAAATGTGAATCTTAATGTATTATCAAGTATTTTATTTATGTATTGTTATCATGTTTTGTATCTTTGTTAATATGTACAAAACAAAATATTTTAAGAAAAGAAAAGTATTTAACTTAAAGAAAAATATGTATTTATGTATTTATGTACAAAAGTTTAACTAAAAAAATGAAATGTTTTAAGTTTAAAGAAAAATATTATTTGTATTTTAGTTAATGTATTATATACAAAATTTTAATTAAAAGAAAGGAAAAGTTGTCTTAAATTTAAAGAAAATTATTATTTGAATTTTAGTTTCTATACAAAACTTAATTATGTTATATATAAAAAAAAGTATTGTTAAGGCAAAATTAAAATCAGCACATTAAGTAAAAAAAAGTATAGGGTGATAAAAAGAGTAATTTTTAGTTAAAAAAAGGAATGAGCCTTAGAGGGTTTTGTGGCCCAAAATAAAATAAGTAGAACAAGTAAAAGGGAGCTGAGGCGCCAGGAGGGGGGGTCAAGTGCAAAAATATGATGGGCTTAAGCGTGAAAAGGGCAAGGCCCATTGGCGTTTGACACAAAAAAATTGAAAGGGTTTTAATTGTTTTGTTCATTTGGGAATGCATTAGGGTTTGTTGAATACAGAAGCGGCGCTCATCTTCTTCGTCTTCACTTCGTTTCCTCCATTCTTTCTCAAGCCATGGACTCTGAAAGCTTGTCTCCTCGCCTCAAGTTGCTAGGCGTTGCCTCCGTCTCCCTCTTCTCAAGGTTGGGCGAAACAGTGATGACATGAAAGGTATGAGTCTGAGCTTCGTTGACTTAACGTTTTTTTGTGGGGTTTCAACTCATATATTAATAGTTCTGATTGATTTTTATTACTATTTCTGTTTGAGATGTGTGAAAATGAAGAGAAGATTATACCTTTGGGAGAAGGGATGGAGGAGGACGGCGGCGCTTCCGGTGGCTTGACGGCGAGGGGATGGTGATGATGAAGCTAGCTTACTGGAACACCTGGTATCTTTATTTTTTAGGTTTCGTGATGATAACTGAAAACCTTTGTATGACTTCCTTTTCCTCTTCTGTCTCTTTGCCTCGTATGCTAGCTTGATGCCTTTGATTGCTTCTTTTCCTCGTTTCTGTATACCTCTGAATCTGAGAAATATTGATGTTGTTGTTGGCCCAGTGATGAAGCAATTCTGAGGGTTTGTGTTGCCTGACTTTGAGTTGCCTTGAATGCTTGATATGCTGGTTATTACCTTGTATGCTTGAGTTGCCTTTTCCTCTTCTTCTTGTTGGCTTGCTGAGATACCTGATATGTTGGTTACTCGATGATGAACTCTTTGAGTTCTGAGAGTTTGGGCTTCAGTTTGAGGTTTGGCTTATGGTACTGGTTCAAGGCTTATGGTTTAGGCTTGGACAAGTTGTTTGGTATAGCTTTGATGCAGGCACGAAGCTTTGGCTTGATAGGCTTGTGATTTTGTTTAAGGCTCTAGCAGGTTTTAGGCTTAGTGTGTTTACAGGCTTGGCTTCTGATGCTTGACCAGGTTTAGGCCTTTTGTTTGATGTTCTGGTTTGACAGGTTGGGTTTGGCTTCTGCAGGCTTAGATGTTTTGAATGCAGGTTTAAGGTTTGTTGTGAGGTTTAGAGGCCTTTGGCTTTTTAGGCTTGCTTGGAGCAAGTTTAAGGCTTCTGGTATGAGCTTAGGCTTGACAGTTCAGGCAGTTTTTGATGTTTTTAATGTTTGCAGGCTTAGAGGTTAATGTGCTTTTAAAGGCTTTGGTTTTGATTGTTTGTATGGTTACCGGTTTAAAGTTTGACACAGGTTAGGCTTAGAGCTGGACAGATTTGTTTGGAAATGCAGGTTTGGGCAGGATGCTTGAACTTCTGGTTTGTGTTTGAATCTTTGATACCGTTTGGGGGTGTTTCCCTCTTGTGATATTTTCTGCCCCCTTTGATATGTTGGTATATCTGTTGTTTTATATATCTTCCTGCCTAAAGCCTGCTGTACTGTAAGCCTATATTTCTTTTTTCTCTTCTCTCTTTCTCTTGACAGCTTAAAAGCATTTAATATTGCTTATGTTTGTCCTATTCTGAAAAAGCACTGGCCTGAAAATGATGACTTTTGACATGTTGCTTGCAATAGTTGTTTTACTCTGCATACTTTTATCTCTTTTTCCAGCTTTCCTGCATCTTTATTGACAGCCTTTTGTACTTCTTGATATCTTGATATCCTTTTGGCAGCTTGGACAGTTTTATTCAGTTTGCCCTTTTGATTTGGTTTAGGCAATTCAGTTTGGTTTGCCTTTGGACTTTGTTTGGCATTTTATGCAGTCTTGCTTGACAATTTTGAATCATGAACTATGCAGTTTGTTTGACCATTTTGAATTTGTGCATTTCATGTCTTTTTCTTTTGCAAGTATTTTTCATCCCTCTTTGTGAACCGGGAGAAATCTCGTGATTTGCAGAGAGGGCAAACTGATTCCGGCCAATTGCTTTTAATGATGATTTTTGAATTAATTGTCCGCTTTTAATTTTTATCTGCATTGACTTTTCTTCTTTTCTTTGTTTTGCAGATAAAAATCAATGGAGAGGAGTAGCAGTAGAAGATGAAGATTTGAAGGCTTTTAGGACATAGCTTTGTTTCCATTTTAATTATTTGTAATAGTATTAATGTAAATAACTGTAAATAAATTTACAATATTTAAATAATATATGTAACAAACAATTCCAAATAAATAAACATCCCCCTTTTTTATCAGTTAATTCTTCTTTCAATTCAATTGTTTATTTTAATTATTTGAGTTTCTTAAATTAAAACAATTGGAAATAAATCCAATTATTCTGACTTAGAAAAAGAAATAATTAATAAACGTCCGGCGTTCCGAATTAAACCTAGCAATGCACAGTCAAATCAACACATGCCCAAATGTCTTTTCCTTTTACTGATTTAATCAAACACTGCAAACTCAATCCAAATGACTCAGTCCAAATCTCCGAGTAGACTGAAAAGAACTATAGAATTAATTCTTTCTGAGAAATACACGCACAAAACCCTAGTTCTTGATTAAATGTCAGAGAAACACCTGCCTGATCGAAACCTGAGCCAACTCAACCAAACCTTAACAATCTGCTTGAACTGCTTTATAATCAATGAAAACCCTAATTTTGTCTGACTAATAAGAAAAGTCTGTTTGACTGATTCTTACGCCAATCTGAAAAATCAGGAAACGCCCGAGGCTGTGATTTCTTGTGGAAAAATACGAGGGCAAATTTTGGGGTACAACAAGTTAGATTGGCAATTTTTCTGTTCGTGACTCGAAGGTAAAAGATGATTGGACACTAGAGTGCCCATATATTTGCACTCGTCAAAGCATAGTTGAGGGAATGGGCTTAAAGATTCCATTTGGATATGTGACAGAATCTTGTCGGAGATGGGCTTAAAGATGCCATCCGAGAATGTTTGATGAACTATATGTTGTAGGTGAAATAATGAGTATCAGAAGTGTATCCATGTTTGGAACGTCTCTGAGCTGGGGGTCGGAATAAGCAATAGATTAGCATCCGTGTCGGGAGGCATGCGTAGACTGTTTTCAGAAATCCTTGAAGTTTGAAAATTGCTAAACTTTTCCTGCAACGGGTAAAATATTAGCTGAAACACAAAGTTACGTTGCATGAAGTGTATGAGGCAATGTATGTGTTATGTAAATGTTTATGATATATGAATGCACATGTAAGCTGATTAGCCATCTTTCTGAGGAAGATAAATCCTGGATAGTTGGGGATAATAAAATCTTTGACCGCCATCGGGGAAAGTAAATCCTTGACTGCTGCCGGGGATTGAAAATCCTTTGATCGTTGAAAAAGAGAAGTCCTGGGACCACTGTTGGGGAAATCAGGAGTTTGGGTTGTATGCCAATCTACTGGGGATTCCTGTTTTGAGGAGATCTTCATCGGGGAATATCTGAAAAACTCTGTGAGGAATTGAGAATGAGAGTCTTCATTCTGCTTTGGGAATAAGTGTTGAGGAGCCAAGAACGAGAATCTTCGATCTGCCGGGGATTTGAAATTCTAACAAATTCATGCTGAGAGTAAAGAAAGCTCTGGAGAATCAAGGATGAGAGTCTTGATTTCGTTGGGGAGTGTCATACCCCAAATTTTGACCTAAGATCCCATTTTTATTTTTGCATTTTTATAAAAAAGTCAAGGTCACTAAATACAGTCGGTTTTAACCTCTCACCTTCGAGCATTGATTATGCAGAAATTGTCAAGTGTTTTGAACATTCTTAGCCTATGTATCACTAACTTCTAATCAAGCACGAAATGTGTGTTTTTTGTTTCTTTGATTTCATGTGCTGACAGGTCTCCTTCGATTCAGCCTTTCAATTGGACAAGTTTACTGCCTGCAAGCCTGCTTCGACTGGACAAGTTTACTGCCTGCAAACATGCTTCAATTAGGCAACATTGCTTCCTTCGAACACGGGCTTTCGATTGGGAAATATGTTTGTTTCGATCCACATGCTTCGATTGGGCTACATTGCTTCCTTCGAACACGGGCTTTCGATTGGGCAATATGTTTGTTTCGATCCACATGCTTCGATTGGGCAACATTGCTTCCTTCGAACACGGGCTTTCGGTTGGGCAATATATTTGTTTCGATCCAAGATTCGTTTGGGCATGTGGCTCCCTTCGTGCAAGTCTTTGTTTGAGCATTGACCTTTTTGTGTGCTTGCTTGGAGTCACAAAGTTTAGACCTCCTCCATGCAGGCTTCGACTATGTTTGTACTAGCTTCGACTGGACAACATTTCTCTTTAGTATGCTGCATTTCCATCCTTGACAAACTTCAGCACATGGTTGATGGCCCCCTCAAAAGACATATAGTGGTGGACTTGAGGGGCATACATATGAGTCCCTGTCGAAGGGTACGCCTTACTAGTCCATTCGAAGCACACATTTGGCCCCCTTCAAATGATGCACAAAGATGATTCGTTCGAAGGACACTTGTTGGAGGAAAGTCAAACAATGTGTTGGAAGAAGAATCTGGTCGAAGGAGGGTCAAAATAAAAGGATAAAATATTCAAAGATGCTTGCTTCCAAGTTCAGACATGGTACACTGGCCAAAACTGCTGCATAGTAGTCCTGAAACACTACCCCATTCTTGCACTGAAATAGAATACAAGCACTGTCCCTCGAAGGCTGCAAAGAGCAGTTTACCCAAATTGTTCAAATTATTTTCTTTTCCCTCCAAAAACTTCAGCCAACTTTGCCTATAAATAAGAGGCTCCAACACATGTTTAAGAGAGGATCTTTGGACCAGAGGAACGAATCTCCCAAATTTTCTCAAACACAACAAATCTCTCAAGTCCCTTCAACACTTGTGAGAACAAACCCAGAATCACATACTTACTTCCTTCGATTATGAAGAATAAATACTCTTCAGTATCCTTCGAATCCAGTTTGGAAAGAAACATAAGACTTGTTTCTTTCCTTCCTTCAAATCCAGCGTTCCAAACACAACAAAACTCTCAAGTTCATCAACACTTGAGAAATCAAAACCTAGAATCCCAAACACTCATCTCTTTAGATTCTGAAGAACACCCCACACATAGAAGTTTGTTCAAACTCAAAGACAACCTTTTATGACAACTCTTCGAACCAAAAGCAAACCCCCCTGTGGCTACTCTTCGAATTCCAGAAACGTCCAGGTAGCAGTTCAAGTTCGAAACCCACATCCATTCAAGGCATGAAGCAAGGTAAGTTATTCTTACCTTTGAACTTTTCGTTTCATGACATAACAAGTAAATAATCTTTTCGTTCGTTTCAAGCATGTACATACCATTGTTCCTTTCGTTCCCACCCTTTTAACATGTTATTTTTCAGAGCTAACCCTTTCGTTTTTTTGCTTTCTGTTTACCAGAACTTGCTTTAACTGTTAAACTGTTTACCAAACAAATACTAGCATGGCCTCAGGCCATGTTGCCATTTAATGCTTTAAATGAAAGAAACGGGAAAAAGGAAATAGGAAACGAAGCTTCTGGCTTCTATCCACTTTCTCCAGGTCGAACGAAAGAGACAACCAGGAGTATGAAACAAAGCCTTTGGTTTCAACACTGACTTCCAGGCCAATCGAAGGACAGAACCTCACTGGTGTCAGCCCCTAATCGAAGGCCATGACCTCACTGGTGCTAGCCCCAATCGAAGGAGGCCAACAAAATGTAAGTCGAAGGATGCTACTGCCTGGGTCGAAAGACACTCATTTTTCTTACTTTTATCTTTTTGTTTCCTTCATATTTTTATGCCTTTCGATACGGTTGTAATAGCGTAGGATTTTATCTTTCTGTATTTTATTTACTTTGTACAAATGCTAGTAATTAGGCGTGTATGGCAAGATAAAATCAACAAGTAAACAAACCAAAAATCCAAAAACACTCTTTAATCCTTACTTGAATATATCTTAAAACCCGCAAAACACTCAACAAATCAAAACTCCCCCCAAGGGCATGTTATCTTCGTTCTACCGTGATACCGGTCGTGCCTATTGCTAGAATGCGTGCGTTAATGTCGCCCACTAAAAAACACAAACAAATCAACTTTTTTCTAGAGGAACTACGGTGTTTTGATTCCTTCATTGGATACGTAGGCAAAGGGTCGCGAAACCCTCACGAACGCAATAATAAAAACTCATTTCTTTCCCCTTAAGCAAACATAGTTGTAGATAAATACACCCTTGTATATAACAAACAATTTAACCAAAAACAGATATTCCAAAAGGTTCCTGCGGAGTACCGCAGATGCATTGGGTGCTAATACCTTCCCATTGTATAACCAACCCCCGAACTCTCGATCTCTTTCAAAAACGCATTGTATTTTCATTACTTTTAAGTATTATTTTACATTTCATGTTTTGGGGTTTTATTTCGATCTTTTCCCTTTCCCCTTGGAAATAATAAAGCGCGGTGGCGACTCTTGCTTTTGTGAGTCGAGTTAATTAATAGCTCGATCTCCGATTTTCACCGCTACAGAATTGGCGACTCTGCTGGGGAAAGATTGACCTCTTGCTGGTCCATCCCTAAGTGGGTTAAGCCTAATTTGTCATATCTGTTTTTTATTTATTATTACTTGTTTCTTTGATTATATGTTTATATTATGGTTATTTGGGTTTTTGCAAAGGACAAGTCCTATACCCGGACTAAGTTACACCTAGGAATAGGACGGGCGGTATAGTCATGTTAACTTTGAGAGAGTAATCCTGAAGAAGGAGGCATGAAATCCCCCACTCAGTGGAAGCCCCTTTGAACGTAGTATTTGTTTACCGAGTAATCAGGAAGATATTATTGCTTTCGACTTGGGAGCCAGGGAAGCTGAGAACCGTAGAACCCTTAACCCATCTTGGCCTCTTAGGTTTAGTGCAGAGACTATAACGGAGTAATCCAGAAGTAGTTGTCACGCGATGCTGTACTCAGACAAGTTTCTCTTGAGAATATTGCTAATTACTGAGTAATTGGGATGTTGGTAATATCTAAAGGAGGAATGTAGACTCTGGGAACTTTCAGAACCATGTTTTACAGGTGTGATTAAACCTTTAGTACATACCTTGGGGATGTTTTTTACCTTTGACTCCATGCTCGTGACGTTGAACCTTTCGACTTTTTTTGTGACCTTGCTTGTGGTTGTTGCATAGCCATGCCTCGGTGCATCCATAAAACTCTTTTCACTCGATTTTCAAGGAATTTAGAAGTCTTTCTTTGTAAACATCACAAGTTTCGTCAAGCTCAATGGATCTTGGGTGTTAATAGGGTGAAAACCCTAATCCACC
The DNA here is from genome assembly GCA_948472305.1 of Vicia faba. Lineage (NCBI taxonomy): Eukaryota > Viridiplantae > Streptophyta > Magnoliopsida > Fabales > Fabaceae > Vicia > Vicia faba. Next base: position 1,217,919,227 of record OX451741.1, on the reverse strand, counting down.
AAAATGGATGATTGATCTTGATGATAACTTGATCAACGCTTTGATCCAATTTAAAATTCATCTTCTATCTTTATACTTTGATGTTTACAACTTAATATCTTGAGTTACTTGAAAGTCCAATAAAAACTCTCTCTTGCATATCATACATCATTCTACATTTTTTGTTTCACTTTCAAAGGTCTTTTTCCAAGTCTTATTTTTCCTTTGGTCTGACCAATACGACACTCACGCTAAGAGAACAATGGAGAATATCAAGCAAGAGGTTTCTGAACTCCGTAGAGAGATGACTAATTTGAAAGCTAGTGTGGAGCACTTAACTGGTTTGGTCTGAATTTTGGTTGCCACCCAAGTCAATCCTTCTAGGAGGGAGGAAGCGATGATAAAAGTCTTCACTGAAATTCTAAAATCATCATTATGAGAAGGTGATGGTTAATGCACCTAATGACTTTCCTGACAAGGTGAATGTGGGAGTGCGTCTAGAAGAAGATGTCAGGAAGGGATGTTCATATGAAGATGGTAGCTCAGCTAATGGTGTGAAGATGTTTTATAATAACATTTCCAAGAAGAGAACCAGAGGAAGAAATAATCATCGTCAGAATCATCATATTCATCAACAGAATCAGCAAGTTCCTAATCAGAGGAAAACCCAGTTTGATCCAATTCCAATTACCTATACAGAGTTGTTCCCTATCCTGATGCAGAGGAATTTGGTTCAGACCCGACCTCCACCGAAGGTTCCTGAGAAGATACATTAGTACTACAAAGCTTATTTGGCTTGTACCTTTCATCAAGGTGCTCCTGGGCATGACTTGGAGGGTTGCTTTGCTTTGAAGATTGAGGTTCAGAAGTTGGTCAGAAGTGGTATCTTGTCATTCAAGGACGTTGGTTTTGAAGTTCAAATCAAGCATGCGCCGAAGAGTAAACACGATTGATGGTGACTTTGATTTTTGAAGGATGTTTTCGATAATTCAAATCCAGATGGAAAGCCTTCCCGGATTATTAACTTATTCATGCTTTTTGTAATTTTTCTTGTTTATCAAAACATTGTTCGCATGTAAGAACTTGTTTGCATCTGAATGATTATCTTAATACAATGAGTATGTTTGTCTTGAAGAAATTCATTTGTTTCACTCATATTTGTTTTCAAATTTTAAATTTATTTTTGCATTATGATACCAACTTGTTGCCCATTCTCTTTCCTAGGCAGAGGTTGAAGGGAGGATCATGATCTGAAAAACAAAAAATCTCTGGTTGCATGCTTTTGGATAAAATCTTGCTGACGATGTACATGCATTGTTTCAAATCCCTAAACACCGAAGATATAAGGAAGATAATCCCTTGCTAACCCCGTTTGAGCCTTTGAAGTAGAAGTTTCTTTTCTATACGAAAAAACCCTCAAATTTTAACCTGGGGCAGGGTAGTTTTCATTTAATCTGATTGAGTGTTCAAAATTCATAAGGAAGATATTTCTGAAGTTAAACTACGAAGGCTATCCTTCGTGTATAATGGAGCCAGAAGATGTGGAACCACAATGTTAACCCTCATTCATCAAGAAACGAGGTGGTCATAATCTTTTCAACAAGTTAAGATAAGCTAATGTCACACGTTTTGTTCAAAAATAAAGAAAAAGTAAAAGCCTGCTAAGTCGAAAAACTTGAAAAATGTGCGGCTTAGGCAAAAATTAGGGCATCCCGCTGGACTATCAATTCAAAAGAATTAGTTCAGGAAAAATTTAGGGAAAATAAAAATTGCAAAGAAAGGAATACAAACAAAATTCCTCAGCAAAGAACAAATTGGTGACTACAAACACGAAGACATAAAGGTGGTTGCTACTCTGAAAGCCTCGTCGTTTCCTTAACCGTCACAAAATCCTTTTGAGAGATGAACACTCATGTTGAATTAACTGAACATAGGGTTGGAGAACATCATGAAGAATGGGTGGGCACCTATAAATTTTGAGCCTTAAAAATCTTTTTTCTAAAAAACCATGAACCAGGCCACGTTACAACCTTCAAAAGTCCTAATTGAAGCAAGGTTATTTTGAAAGCATACTTCAACGAGATAGTGTTCCTGACTCCCATGAATGTTCTAAATAGTTATGTTGGTATCGTATGTTTTTCCTATACAAAAATAAATGGTGCTCTAACTCGCAAAATTTGTGCGATATCTTTTCAAAACCTTCAAGACTTACATAACTGTTGCATTAGAATTTTCATTCTCATAATAAACTTTTCTAACTGCAAAACATTTGTTTGATATCAAGGAAGCTCACATATAAGCACTAGTGATGAGTTTATTCTTTTAAGGCCTGAAACTATGTTGAGTAATTGGAGAATCATTTCAAGAAAAAAATCATATCAGGGGGTATGTCACATGAAGACCTTAAGCACGAACATGTTGCTTCTCCTAGTTAATGCTTTCCCAACTTGTTTACTCTTTTGGGGGAAAATTTGAAGACTTTGTTGTGCCAACTACAGTCAATTTGGGGCAATCACGTCGAGATTTGATGAATCTCTCTAAGAGTTTGAAGACACCAGAGCATGGTGAATGCCATGTCTTTTGTAAAATCCTCTTGAGACGATTTCTCCTCATCAACCATATAGCTTGGGGCATTTTAGAAGTGAAGTTATTCGCAAGAATTGTCGTGCAACATGCAGCTTATCAGCAGTAAACTTGGGGCATCCAAAATTAGTCCCAGGGGAAATCCAGATTTGTCAAGATATGTGATATGTTTTGCACACATTATCAGAGGGTGGTGTTCCCAGTATCTCCAGCTAAGCATGACTTTTTCCAGCTGAAACATTGTTTGTGTTGTTATCCTTTCAATGGATTATTTGCGATAGAAGACTGGACTTTGGGTTTTCTACCTGAAAATATCTTCCCCTCCATAGATATTTAAGCCTTGTAAAAGGACTTTGCTCCAATGATGGCTTTTGTTTTTATCTCTAGTAATGTTACCATCTTGTTGAGATTAGTTGAGTGTCGGGTTGTGCTGTGATGTCTTATCATCTTCTGTCTATCTCCTCTATTTGTTTTGTCAGCATATACATGACATTCATTTATTCATTCACACTTGCATCATGCACACACATTGATATTTGCTGATGTTCTTGATCTGTATACTTTGGTTATCGTATTTCCTCTTCTCAAATAGAGTGTCAACTTAAGCAGAAAGTGTATCCTTTCTAATTCCCCACTGAGTTTATTCCTCATGGAAGAGTTGTTGCTTTAGCCTTCCTTTCTGTCTTAGGATAGGATAAGTCTCGGTTGAGTTTATTCCTCATCTGGTAAGGTCTTGTTTGACTATTTCTCTCCAGTTTGTTCTTGGATTGCATTTTGTCTATTACAAATGTTGCTTTGAGAATCTCTCTAAGCTGTGAAACATAGATGGAGAGTTCATTGATCTTGCGTATATAAATACTTGGTCTCCTCAGGAAGGATTTATTCATGGTTCCCCATTGAAGATGAACTTTATTCCCTAGTAGTGTTATCATAACCTTCTTCTGGAATATCAACGTGACAACAAGCGACTGACTCTTTATTTGAGAAGTTTGATTATTTCTGAATTTCTTTATGTTATGACAAGCGGCGGTCTTTTCATGAGCAGTTTGTCCATCCCCGATGAAATTATTGATTCTCACCTCCAGCAATATCTTCACGATATTTTTTGGGTATCTTTGAAAAATAGCAAGCGGTGGTCTCTTCATTAGCAACTTGTATGTTATTGATACCTTTGAGAAAACAGCAAGCGGCGGTCTCTTTATGAGCAACTTGTATGTTATTGATACCTTTGAAAAACAGCAAGCGGCGGTCTCTTCATGAGCAACTTGTGTGTTATTGTTCTCTTGAAAAACAGCAAGCGACGGCCTCTTCATGAGCAACTTGTGTGTTATTGATACCTTTGAGAAAACAGCAAGCGGCGGTCTCTTCATGAGCAACTTGTCTGTTATTTTTCTCTTGAAAAATAGCAAGCGGCGGTCTCTTCATGAGCAACTTGTATGTTATTGTTACCTTTGGTAAAAAAACAGTAAGCGGCGGTCTCTTCATGAGCAACTTGTGTGTTATTGTTATCTTTGAAAAAACAGCAAGCGGCGGTCTCTTTATGAGCAACTTGTATGTTATTGATACCTTTGAAAAACAGCAAGCGGTGGTCTCTTCATGAGCAACTTGTATGTTATTGATACCTTTGAAAAAACAGCAAGCGACGGTCTCTTTATGAGCAACTTGTATGTTATTGATCCCTTTGAAAAACAACAAGCGGCGGTCTCTTCATGAGCAACTTGTATGTTATTGATACCTTTAAGAAAACAGCAAGCGGCGGTCTCTTCATGAGCAACTTGTATGTTATTGATACCTTTGAGAAAACAGAAAGTGGCGGTCTCTTCATGAGCAACTTGTATGTTATTGATACCTTTGAGAAAACAGCAAGCGGCGGTCTCTTCATGAGCAACTTGTATGTTATTGTCACCTTTGAAAACAACAAGCGGTGATCTCTTCATGAGAAACTTGTATGTTATTGACACCTTTGAAAGATAGCAAGTGGCGGCCTCTGTATTTGAGCAGCTTGTGTATCCCCAACAATAATGTTTACTCAGCAAACGACATCTTTTCGGAAAAGTCCCATGGGGAAGTTTGTATTTTATCCTTTTAAAGCGATATCTTGGTTAAAAAAGAATTGTGTTACCGTTCTTGGTGAAATTCAGAAGTCAGAGATGTTTATCTCCAGTCTCAGTACTGATGACAATCATTTTCCAGTCTCAGTACTGATGTCAATCATTTTGTTTTCCAGTCACAATGCTGATGTCAATCATTTCTTTCTCCAGTATCAGTACTGATGTCAATCATTTCCTTTTCCAGTCATAGTGCTGATGTAAATCATTTCTTTTTCAGTCTCAATACTGATGTAAATCATTCAAGAGTCTCTCATTGGAAGCCTATGACTCTGTTTCCCTAGTGGAGTTATAATCTCTTTCCCTGTGGGATTACTGTATAATGTGATTGGTTTCTCCAGTAGTAGTTTGTCTCATGCGGCATCATTCCTTGTTAAATTCAAAATCTTACATTCATACCATATCATAAACATAATTGCGGTATCTTAAAGCTAAAAATTGTGTATTCTATATTTAAGTCCCTTCAATCTCGTCGAAATGAAGATCCCAATCTTCATATCTCCAGATAGAAGAAACTTAAATAGGGGCAGCTGTCATACCCCAATTTTTGACCTAAGATCCCATTTTTATTTTTGCATTTTTATACAAAAGTCAAGGTCACTAAATACAGTCGGTTTTAACCTCTCACCTTCGAGCATTGATTATGCAGAAATTGTCAAGTGTTTTAAACATTCTTAGCCTATGTATCATTAACTTCTAATCAAGCACGAAATGTGTGTTTTTTTTTCTTTGATTTCATGTGCTGACAAGTCTCCTTCGATTCAGCCTTTCGATTGGACAAGTTTACTGCCTGCAAACCTGCTTCGAATGGACAAGTTTACTGCCTGTGAACATGCTTCGATTGGGCAACATTGCTTCCTTCGAACACGGGCTTTCGATTGGGCAATATGTTTGTTTCGATCCACATGCTTCGATTGGGCAACATTTCTTCCTTCGAACACGGGATTTCGATTGGGCAATATGTTTGTTTCGATCCCAATGCTTCGATTGGGCAACATTGCTTCCTTCGAACACGGGCTTTCGATTGGTCAATATATTTGTTTCGATCCAAGATTCGTTTGGGCATGTGGCTCCCTTCGTGCAAGTCTTTGTTTGAGCATTGACCTTTTTGTGTGCTTGCTTGGAGTCACAAAGTTTAGACCTCCTCCATGCAGGCTTGGACTATGTTTGTACTAGCTTCGATTGGACAACATTTCTCTTTAGTATGCTGCATTTCCATCCTTGACAAACTTCAGCACATGGTTGATGGACCCCTCAAAACACATATAGTGGTGGACTTGAGGGGCATACATATGAGTCTCTGTCGAAGGGTACGCCTTACTAGTCCATTCGAAGCACACATTTGGCCCCTTCAAATGATGCACAAAGATGATTCGTTCGAAGGACACTTGTTGGAGGAAAGTCAAACAATGTGTTGGAAGAAGAATCTGGTCGAAGGAGGGTTAAAATGAAAGGATAAAATATTCAAAGATGCTTGCTGCCAAGTTCAGACATGGTACACTGGCCAAAACTGCTGCATAGCAGTCCTGAAACACTGCCCCATTCTTGCACCGAAATAGCATACAAGAATTGTCCCTCGAAGGCTGCAAAGAGCAGTTTACCCAAATTGTTCAAATTATTTTCTTTTCCCTCCAAAAACATCAGCCAACTTTGCCTATAAATAAGAGGCTCCAACACATGTTTAAGAGAGGATCTTTGGACCAGAGGAACGAATCTCCCAAATTTTCTCAAACACAACAAATCTCTCAAGTCCCTTCAACACTTGTGAGAACAAACCCAGAATCACATACTTACTTCCTTCGATTCTGAAGAACAAATACTCTTCAGTATCCTTCGAATCCAGTTTGGAAAGAAACATAAGACTTGTTTCTTTCCTTCTTTCGAATCCAGCATTCCAAACACAACAAAACTCTCAAGTTCATCAACACTTGAGAAATCAAAACCCAGAATCCCAAACACTCATCTCTTTTGATTCTGAAGAACACCCCACACATAGAAGTTTGTTCAAACTCAAAGACAACCTTCTGTGACAACTCTTCGAACCAAAAGCAAACCCCCCTGTGGCTACTCTTCGAATTCCAGAAACGTCCAGGTAGCAGTTCAAGTTCGAAACCCACATCCATTCAAGTCCTGAAGCAAGGTAAGTTATTCTTACCTTTGAACTTTCCGTTTCATGACATAACATGTAAATAATCTTTTCGTTCGTTTCAAACATGTACATACCATTGTTACTTTCGTTTCCACCCTTTTAACATGTTATTTTTCAGAGCTAACCCTTTCATTTTTTTGCTTTTTGTTTATCTGAACTTGCTTTAACTGTTAAACTGTTTACCAAACAAATACTAGCATGACCTGAGGCCATGTTGCCATTTAATGCTTTAAATGAAAGAAACAGGAAACAGGAAATAGGAAACGAAGCTTCTGGCTTCTATCCGCTTTCTCTAGGTCGAACGAAAGAGACAACCAGGAGTATGAAACGAAGCCTTTGGTTTCCACACTGACTTCCAGGCCAATCGAAGGACAGAACCTCACTGGTGCCAGCCCCTAATCGAAGGCCATGACCTCACTGGTGCTAGCCCCAATCGAAGGAGGCCAACAAAATGTAAGTCGAAGGATGCTATTGCCTGGGTCGAAAGACACTCATTTTTCTTACTTTTATCTTTTTTTTTCCTTCATATTTTTTATGCCTTTCGATACGGTTGTAATAGCGTAGGATTTTATCTTTCTGCATTTTATTTACTTTGTACAAATGCTAGTAATTAGGCGTGTATGGAAAGATAAAATCAACAAGTAAACAAACCAAAAAATCCAAAAACACTCTTTAATCCTTACTTGAATATATCTTAAAACCCGCAAAACACTCAACAAATCAAAACTCCCCCCAAGGGCATGTTACCTCCGTTCTACCGCGATACCGGCAGTGCCTATTGCTAGAATGCGTGCGTTAATGTCGCCCACTAAAAAACACAAACAAATCAACTTTTTTCTAGAGGTACTACGGTGTTTTGATTCCTTCATTGGATACGTAGGAAAAGGGTCGCGAAACCCTCACAAACGCAATAATAAAAACTCATTTATTTCCCCTTAAGCAAACATAGTTGTAGATAAATACACCCTTGTATATAACAAACAATTTAACCAAAAACAGATATTCCAAAAGGTTCCTGCGGAGTACCGCAGATGCATTGGGTGCTAATACCTTCCCATTGTATAACCAACCCCTGAACTCTCTATCTCTTTCAAAAACGCATCTTATTTTCATTAATTTTAAGTATTATTTTACATTGCATGTTTTAGGGTTTTATTTCGCTCTTTTCCCTTTCCCCTTGGAAATAATAAAGCGCGGTGGCGACTCTTGCTTTTTCGAGTCGAGTTAATTAATAGCTCGATCTCCGATTTTCACCGCTACAGGGAGTAAGAACTCTGTGGGGAATAGCCATACTGTTGCGGAGTGGCTATCCTGTTGGAGAGTAAAAACTCATGACTCTGGGAAAAGCTTATTCCTGTCTAGAAGAAGTTCAGGTTTAGGTTGTACGCCACTTTGAGAATGAGAATCTTCATTCAGTCGGGAATATCAGAAATTCAGATGTCATACCACTTTGAGAATGAGAATCTTCATTCTGTCGGGAATAATCAGGAGGTTGGGAGTATGCCAATCTCTTGAGGTTTCAAGGATGAGAATCTTCATTCTGTTAACGGTATCAGGAGCTTGGGAGTATACCAATCTTCTGAGGTTTCAAGGATGAGAATCTTCATTCTGTTAACGGTATCAAGAGCTTGGGAGTATACCAATCTTCTGAGGTTTTAAGGATGAGAATCTTCATTCTGTTAATGGTATCAGGAGCTTGGGAGTATACCAATCTTCTGAGGTTTCAAGGATGAGAATCTTCATTCTGTTAACGGTATCAGGAGCTTGGAAGTATACCAATCTCTTGAGGTTTCAAGGATGAGAATCTTCATTCTGTTAACGGTATCAGGAGCTTGGGAGTATACCAATCTTCTGAGGTTTCAAGGATGAGAATCTTCATTCTGTTAATGGTATCAGGAGCTTCGGAGTATACCAATCTTCTGAGGTTTCAAGGATGAGAATCTTCATTCTGTTAAGGGTATCAGGAGCTTGGGAGTATACCAATCTTCTGAGGTTTCAAGGATGAGAATATTCATTCTGTTAACGGTATCAGGAGCTTGGGAGTATACCAATCTTCTGAGGTTTCCAGGATGAGAATCTTCATTCTTGAGAGAAACAGAATTTTAGGAGCTTCATTTGTCCATTATTCTGTTGGTGAGTTGTTTCTGCTGATATTTTAGGAACTCGTCCGTAATTCAATTGAAGTAAAAGGTTTATCGCTCGAATTTGATTGTACCTTTCCTGAAAGGCAAATGTTAGTGGCATATATCAAACAATAATGCTCCCAAAAATAAATGAGATCGCGTTGCATGATGTTTTGATGCACGGAGGTGTAATGTTTTTCAAGACGACCTTTCGCTGGGGAAAATAAATCCCGAGATGATGAAGGAGAAAAGAGTTGGATTCTTCATCTCTGTTAGTGAAGATAATCAGAACAAATCGCTGAGAGATTTATCTGAAATATCAAAAACCCGGAATATCTGCCACTGGCATAAGAAAATAGGGAGATCTTAGTGTCGATCTGACCAAAACAGAGAGGGTCTTGGATTAACTTTGATTTAACCGGATGATGGAAGAATTTTCGACGACTATAACTTCCAACAGGTGATGAAGGAATTTTTGACGACCGTAACTTCCAACAGGTGATGAAGGAATTATTGACGACCGTAACTTCCAACAGGTGATGAAGGAATTTTTTGACGATCGTAACTTCCAACAGGTGATGAAGGAATTTTTGACGACCGATCAAACTGTGTATGTTATGAAGGTTATTGAAATGTAATTTGTTTCGGAGAATAAATCCTTGACAAATGTTGGGGAAATAAACCCATGACTGCTGGTCTGCTAGAGAGGTGATGAACTTCTCGAGGACGCTTGAATTCCTTTTCAGAAGGACTTTGGAGAGATTCGTCACTGCCCCTAGTATCAAATGGTTGTGGTACTGCCAGGAAATTTGGATTGCGTAACCTTTTGATGAGATTGATGTTTAAATACCCCAAGTGATGGTGAGGGAGACTTGCCCCAGGTTAATCGGCAATTTGAGAGATTTCTTGAAATCTTGACTGAACTGCCCCAGGTTTAGTGGACTTTGAAAGATTTGCTGAAATCTTGACTGGACTGCCCCAGGTTTAGTGGACTTTGAGAGATTTGCTGAAATCTTGACTAGATTGCCCCAGGTTTAATGGACAATACCATATCAAGTCCCCTTTTGTTGATGGGAGATTTTTGCAACGGGAGTGTCATCCCTCTTGAAGTGATTTTATTCACTGAGGGAGCTTTCATTCATCCGAACATTCACTGTGTGAATTTCTTCGCTGTCAAACAAATAACAATGTGAAAAAAACGATATTAGAATAATGCAAAGTTTATGCTTGTCTCGAAGTTTTGAAAAATGCGTTTTTTAGCAAAAAACTTTTTATAAGACAATTTCAATACAAGATTTAGAGCAAAGCCTTACAGGAGTCAGGATACCTTTTGTAACAGTATGCTTTCGAACTAACCCATGCTTCAATTAGGACTTTTGAAGGGTTGTAACATGGCTTGGTTCACGGTTTAAGAAACATAGGATAAAGGCTCAAAGTATATTTGTACCCACCCGCTCTTCATGATGTTCTTCAATCCTAAACTCAGTTAATTGTGCGTCGAACTCTATTCGAGTTTGGAACGACGTTTTGCTGATGGTCCACACAAGTTGAATTTTGTGGGAAGGCAGTCATCATCTTTTTTTTGGAACATTTTTCATGTTGTTGAGAATTTGTAATGACCTCGTTCTTTTGATTTGTTATCCCTAATTTTTGCATGACTGTTCCTGTTTTCGAGATTACAGTCAGCGGGATGCCTCTGCTTTCTTAAGCCTCCTTTGTAGGTTTTTTTGGCTCAGTGTGCTTTTCTCTTTTGAGAGATAATGACTGCCTATGAGATAAGGAACCATCACTGTCTTTTGATTCCCAAGGAATGTTTTTGATGTCATTCGTTGTATTACGAACTGAGAGTTTGCGACTTTAATGCGCATCTTTTGAATTAACTGAGAGACTACCCTGCCCCAGGTTTAATCAAAGGTTTCAATTCGTGTTTAAAACAGAAAAATTCTACTTCTTTGGCTCGAAGGGGTTGACTAGGGATTATCTTCCTTATAACTCCAGTGTTTAGGATTTGAAAGAAACGCCTATACATCGTCAGCAAGGTCTGTTCAAAAGCATATTGTATGAGATTATGGTATTGTTTCGTCATCCTCCCTCTAAAGACTTGTAACCTTTATCAAGAGTTAAATATCATAAAGAAAGTAGGAAGCATAATTCAATAATAGTGAAAACGAATGGATGAATTCAAGACAAACATATGCAATGCATTAATGAAACATTGTTTGACATCAACTGATAATTGTTCGGAATAACAAAAGAAAATTAAAACTTGAAAATTCAAATGAAACAAAAGCCTCTTAGTTCAAACTTGTCACTTCAGGTGGAGAACCCTCAACGAAAAATTTTCATCTCGCCATCCGGCATGAATTTCAGCACTCCATTGTCAATCAAATCTTGGATCTTGTTTTTCAAAACCCAGCAGTCGTCGGTGTCATGTCCAGGACTATAGGAGTGGTATATGAAAAACGCGTCGGGGTGATAGCTCGGAGAAGAGGTATTGGGCTTCCGAATAGGATCCCTTAAAGCAGTTAGATTGACCTCTAACAAGCGTTTCAGTATTAGAGATGATGGTATATCAGTCTCAGTGAACTGTCTTCCAGACGTATTTTGCTTACGCCTATTACCCTGTTGACGCTGGCGAGGTTGTTTCTGGGCTTGTGACCCTGAAGCAAGTTGGGGAGCCTTTCTCTTGTCTTCTTGTCTCAAAGGAGGTTGAATGATGGCCTGATATTCAACTCTAGTTGTTTTCCCCACTTGGTTATCTTGAAGCAGTTTGTTGACGAGAACCCTGAGCTCTTCTTGTCTTTGAGCCAGGTCTTGAATGAGAGCCATCTGGACCACCAGTTGTCTCATCATCTGGATCTGCATTGTTTCTAGCTCAATCTATAGCTCTTCCAACTGATCATTCCTGACGCTGCCTGGATTTCCTAGGATCATGCCCCTTGTGAGGAGAGCTTTCACTTCTTCTTGCCCTTGGGACAGGTTCAAGAACATTTGTTGAAGTTGAGCATTTTGATCCTGGATATCTTTGACAGTCCTCTCTAGATCCATCTCTACTGAAATAAACAGTAGGAGAATAAGGAAACCTGAAAGGGAAAAATTGTTATGATACGATGCATGATATGTGGTTGCATGTTTCCAAGAATCTCTCGGGGTAAACATAAGAAAATGTTAGCGGTTGAACTTTGATCAGCATCTTTGACTGGAGAACTTTTGTATTGGTGGATGTCTTTCCACGAGAATCAAGCTCACCATGTCGAGTGGGTCATATCCCTTGATTCAAGTTGTTGCACTTGATCTTTGACGGCGTTTGTTTTAGAGTAAAATCCTCTTTCCCTTTGGTAGATGTCCCGTTCAACGTGACCCTGCATCAAAAGACCCTCGAGATCCTTGAAATGGTTATGGAAAATGCTATGGTATGATGTTATGTACAAGTATGCAAAAGTAAGCAAGTGTATATACAGGTAATCATATACATACAAAGCAGACAAATCGTTAGGTTTAGGCTTGCATGGGGTTTGTAGGTAAGTACCCTCTTGAAGTTAGTTGGCTCAACCTGTCCTAAAATGAAAACCGGGTTCTAAGGAGCTCAATATCACTGGATTATTTTATGTGTTCATTGTTTTGGTTTAGCCACTTAACTGGCGACCAAAATATTCCAAGAAAACAATCCTCAATGAGTGTAGTATCGAGTATCTACCAACTTCAGACTGTACCAAAGTCGGTCATCTCACTACCCCTAAAAAAGGCCAAGATGGTCAAGTAAGGTTCTAAGAGTTTGTTAGTGCTTCATGATATCACTCAGTGGCCCTGTATTCTCTTTGATTGACTCAAAGGCTACCAGTACCCACAAATATGTCACACTAATGTAGCTACTGCTTCAACCATGTCGGTATACCCCACACAGTTCCCTCACAGTTTATTGCTACTTACCAAAAAGGTGTCCCCAAATCCGGGTGTAGGATTTAAAACAAACCCAAGCAAGGAACCAAACATGTAAAGCAATCAAGGCAAACAAGATAAGCATGAAAAGGTGATCTAAAACCCTAAGGTAACCCCATTTTTAAAGATACTTCCCCAGCAGAGTCGCCAGTTCTGTGATACGGTGGGAGAACTGACTTGAGGTTTTGCGTTTGTGTTCCCACTTGTGCGGTTTAGCAAGAGTCGCCACCGACTTTTTATTTTATCCAAAGGAAAGGTCAAAAAGCACAGGAAAGATCTTTGAGATGTTTTCTTGGGTTCGGGGGGGGTAGATTATGAAAAGGGAAGGTGTTAGCACCCTTTTCATCCATGGTTATCCATGGGCTCTTAGTTACTTGTTTTAGATCACTTGCCTTTGCTTTTCAATTGTTTGAAATGGTGTTTTATGTGTGTGGTTTTGAAAATGTTTTGAAAAAGATGCCTTGTCTAGGCAACCTTTGTAATGATTCTTGTTTGAATATATACAAAGGTGTGTGTCTTTTTGAAAAGATAATTCAATGTTTTGAAAGTTGTTTGGAAATTGTGTTGTGAGGTCTGTTTGAAAATGGCAAGGATGTTTTGTAAGTTTTTGATCAAGTAACTAAGAGTTGTCTACCCTATTTTACTCAAAGATCTTTCTTATGTTTTAAACCCTTTTTAACAGTGTCGTTTCACCATTGTGTTTGGTGAACAACCTTGTGTTAGGATGTTAAACGGGACAGGCGCGGGTCATCGTGTACAATCATTGAAAGCAACTTGTGAGATGCTCTAGCAATTTTGTAAGGGACGAGATCGTCTTATCGAAGGCAACGTCGAGGGTCATCGAGGGACTACGATCTTTGTTTATTGAAGGGGCATTTGCTAGAGTGTCTCATACTCGGGGGACATGATTGCATTTTCCGAGGCAACAAGCGAGGTTACCCTAGGGGTGCAAGTGTGAATTGTGTATTGATTTTCATGCATTTATCTTGTATTAGGTCATCTAGCGATTGATTTTGAATCTTCGCATACAAACCCTAATTACTATACAGTATATTGAAAGTAATAAATTGCGGGGATTTAAAGTCTAAGTTATTACAGATGAGTATCCAGGGATGGGGGTACAATTATTTACAAATGGGGATGAGTCTCATAAGAATAATAATGTCCGAATATGTGTTACAACCAAATTGAACTGTCGCAATTCAATGTAAAATTATAACAAATTGTAAGATAAAGAAAATCAAAGAAATATGAGATGTATGTATTTATTCACAAATAAACAAATAAAAATTTAACCTAATAAAGATTTAGGTATGATTATTATTATTGTGTTTTATGTTTTTTAGGAACTTATGTAAAAGAGATTAGTTAAACAAAAATTCTAGTATTTTTTGTATTTAATTAAATATAACAAATATTAAAGAAAATTATATCAAAACAAACTTTAATCTATTACTAGTTTTCTTTATTATTATTAACAAAACAAATTATTTTAGAATAAAAATAATTAAAAAGAAAAGTATTGGTTTAAAGAAAATAAATTAATTAAAATGATATTAGTAAAGAAAAGAAAGAGTATTAGTTTGAAAATTGAAAAGAGAAAGATGATGGGCCTAGGATTATGGCCCCAAAAAAAAAAGAAGGAGAACTAGAATCAGGGGGGGTGTGTTTAGTAACAACATGGGCCTAAAGTGTTTTGTTTGGGGCGAAGGCCCAATTGCTGTTGCACAAAGCTTGTTAGGGTTGATGTTTGGTGTACTCGGAATTTAGGGTTTGCAATTTTGGCCTCAGCGGCGCCACTTCTCTTATCTCTTCGTTTCTCTCATCTTTCTCAGGCTATGAACACTGATTCTTGTAACTCCCTCCTAGCCACCGGAGCATCGCCCTATCTCACTCCCTTCCTTCGCACAGTGGCCTACGTTTTTGGGTTCGAACGGTATGAATTGTTCATTCACGTTTTTAGGGTTTCATAGTTATGTTTGTTTCTTGATTGTTACATGCATGTTCTAATCCATGGTTTTTGATGTTTGATGTGTAGTAAAAAAGGGTTGAGAACAAGCTTACCTTGAACGTTTTGCTTCTGAAAAGTGAGAAGGGAGGGTGAGCTGGCCGGTGGCGCTCCCAGGAGGCTAGGCGAAGGGAGGATGAAGATGATGGCGCTTCTGGTATTTTTGTTGTTCTTTATGTTGTTTGATGATGATGAACTTTTGCTTCTGAATCTTTATTACTTCTAAATATCTCTCTTTCTCTTTGCTAAATATTGTTGATGATGATGAACTTTTGCTTCTGAATCGTGTTACTTATGAATCTCTCTCTTTCTCTTTGCTGAATATTGTTGATGAAATGGTTCTAAAAAAAGCTAGCTTTTTGAACTGAACTTGATGATTTTGTTGATGATGAATATTCTGAAACTGTTTTTGTATTTTCACTTCTGAATCTCTCCTTCTTCTTTGGGTGTTTGAATATTGATGATGAATGTATTTCTGAGATTGTTTTGGTTGCTTGCTCTTTGTTGGTTTGAAACTTGTTGGTGATAGTTTTGGTTGGGTTTCTTGAGCAAGTTGCAGTTTTGGCTTGGGCTGTATGTTTGGGTTTTGCAGTATTAGATGCAGGCTTGAGTTATGCAGGTTATGCAATACAGGTTTGTTGTGTTTAGGCTTGTAGTTTTGTTTGTGTAGTTAGGCATGTTGTGACTAAGTTGCACTTTGTGGCTTGAACTGTAGGTTTTTGTTTGGCCTGTGTGCTTAGCAGGTTTGCTTGAGTATGGTAAACAGGTTTGTTATTGTTTTTGGACAAGTTGCAGTTATGCAGTTTGATTTGTTGGTAAACAAGTTTGTGGTTTTGCTGACAGGTTTGCAACTGTAGTTTGCATTTTATTTAGACAGATTTGGCCTTTGTGCAGGCTTGACAACAGGTTTTTGGTGTTTGGATTTTGCAGTTTTGAGATGCAGTTTTGGTAAGTTTGAGCTTGCAGTTTATGCAGGTTTGGGATTTTGGTATGTAGGCTTGCTGGTCTGATGTGTTTGCAAGCAGGTTTAGCAGTTCTGCTGACTTGTAATGCAGGTTTGCAAGTTTTGGCTTGCTTGATGTTATGCAGGTTTTTAAGTTTGAGCTTGCAGTTTATGCAGGTTTGAGTTGTTTTATGGGCTCTATGTCCTCTCTCTGGACTGTTATGCAGTAGCCTCTTTATATCTTTTTGTTTTCTTTTTACTGTCTTGAAAAACCTGCCTTTGCCAAAACTGCAAACTATCACTGAGGTTCTCTCTTTCTTTCTCTCCATAAGCATTTTTAATTGCTTATTATATTTAAATTCTGAAAAGTTTGTCTAGTGTTGGAAAGTGATGATAGCTAGGACAAGTCTCTTTGGCTTGTGAATTGGTTTTTCTCTGCATTGTGTACTTGCTGCATATTTTCTGCAATGTGTACTTTTTTACTTTGACATTTTGCCTACTTCCTGCATTGTGTACTTGCTGTGACAGTTTTGCAACTCAGTTTGACATTCAGTTTGGTTAATGCATTTGAAACTCAGTTTGCAGTATAGTTTGCTTTGTATGCAGCCTTGTGCCTTTGTACGTGAACCATGTTTTTGCATCTAGTTTGACATGCTTGCATTTTATATCTTTTATTTTTCTCTCTGTGAACCGAGAAGAGCGCTCTTCTTGTGATTTGCAGAGAGGAAAATAATAATATGATGAACATAGCATTCTGATTCCAGCCGACAAACTTTAATGATGATTTTTCTTTTTATCTGCTTGAAAATTATTTTCAGTTAATTGCGCTGATTTCTTTTTCTTCTGTCTTTTGCAGGTAAGTACCAGTTGGATGATAGAGGAAGCCGTAGAAGTCAAAGATCTCAAGAGATTAGGCTTAGATTTATTTTTCATTTATTGTAGACAAATATTATTGTAAATACTATAAGTTGTAATCTTACAATATTCGAATAAAATTTGTAACAACATTTGAAATAAAAAAAAAAGTCTTTGTCAAATATCTTCTAATTTTTCCTTGCATTGTTTATTTAATTATTTAAGACTCCTAAATCAAAATAATTGAAACTGTGTCTCAATAATTCTAATCCAGATGAAATAAATAATCAACAAGCTTTGCAGTCTTGCAACCTTACATCAATCACAATATGCATAGTATTCCAAATAACATATGCGTTGTACAGTTAAACAAACAAGCATTCCATAAACCTTTCACTCCACTGATCAAAAAAATGCCTTAATGTTCCACACAAAAGTCTCAGCTCTTATCCCAGATAATTAGGTTTTGAGAAACAACCAGTAATCTTGAACAAGTGTAAAAATAATGTAACAGTTAACTGAATTTATGAGGATTCAGTTTCTTCTGAGAAATGCGAGCGCAAACCCTAATCCTGGATTACTGCCAAAGAAATATTTGTCTGATCGATTCCTGAGTCAATCTTAACAAATCAAATAAAACCCTAATTCTGGATTGACTGATAAAGAAAAGTATGTTTGACCGATTCTTGAGCCAATCTGAAAAATCAGAGAAAACCCTAAGGTTGTGATTTCTTGTGAAAAAGGGAGGGCAAATTTTGGGGTACAACATGGAGAAGTAGTGTTAGGATTTTTAAAGGGGCCTCTTTTAGCATGTCCAAATTCAACTTCAAGAGATGGAGTAGGACTTGAGCAGGAGTCATGTTTATCTTGGTGTATTTTCCTTACAGGCCTTTCCACCCTTTGCTGGTTATTTCTCGGCTGATTATTTCTCGGCTGGTTGTTTCTCGGCTGGTCTGATGCAATCTTTTGAATCATAACGGTCCCCATTGTTGTTCGTCTTTCAATTCTTCCCTGATTCCTCTAGGCATAAACAACAGACACTTCCTTCTTTCCAGTGAAGGGCTTTTTTGCAATGGCAGAGGTAAACGCATCTTTCTAAATTTTCCCGCTTCTAATACCGACTTCCACCCTTTCGCCAGTTAGAATCAACTCAGTGAAACCTGCAGATGAGCTTCCAATCAGGTGATTAAATAAAGGACCTGACAGAGTCCCCAAGAACATATCCACTAGCTCTCTTTCAGATAAAGTTGGTTGCACCCTTCCGGCTAAATCCCTCCATTTTTTGGCGTAGTCTTTGAAGCCCTCATTGGTAGCCATAGCCATACTCTGTAGCTGAGTACGGGTTGGTGCCAAGTCGGTGTTGTATTGATACTGTTTATAGAATGCGGCTGCCAAATCTTCCCAATTGTGCACATCTGCTCTCTCTAACTGGTAGAACCAATCAAGTTGTGTTCCTGACAAACTGTCCTGGAAAAAATGAACCCACAAGTCTTTATCCGAAGAATATGGTTGAATCTTCCTAACATAAGATCGTAGGTGCATCTTGGGACAAGACACCCCATCGTACTTAGCAAACAGCGGAACTATAAACTTAGGAGGGATTATAATTCCAGAAACCAACCCTAACTCCTCAAAGTCCAGTCCCGGTACTCTTTGCACTTCCATAGCAGCTAGACGTTCTTCTAGGTTTTTGTATTTGTCATCGGCCGGAGGATACTGTTGTTCGGAGTAGTCCTCATCTTCCTCTTCCTCTGCTTCAGAATCTGATGGCACTGCAGTTCCCTTTCCTTTTCCTTCCCCCTCTTCAGATGTTGATGGGAATTCCAAAGTCCGTCTAGCTTGTCCTTTAAACCTTCTTCCCATGATAGCCACACCGGCTCGCTTCTTCTTCTTTTTCTCTTTCTCTTTCTCTATCAGAGTTTTGAGCTCCTCCTACCCCTTAGCCAAGGTCAAGAGTAGCTGTTGAAATAGTGAATTCTGAGCTTGTAAGTCTTTGACTGTTTGTTCTAGATCCATCTTGCTGAAATAAACAGCAGAGAGATGAGGAAACTTGGTGTGAAGACCTGCTTATGCATCTGATGAATGATATGTATTCATGTAATGCTTTCAAGGATTCAGAAATTCAAATTTGTTTTAAACAAAAAAAGAAACCCACGTCATAGTAATAAGATAGAATTTGTTAGCACATCAATGCCCCTTGGGCAAAATAATACAAAATTCTAAGGTAAAAAGACGTTGTGCATCCTTTTTGGTGCAATGTAGGTGTTGAGAGTCTGCTCTTCATGAAGTAGCCGAGTGAGTTCCAAAACCTTCTTCTCGCTTGCGTAGAATTGGGCTTCGGAAGTATCGCGCTCTCCCTTGAGTTGTATCCAACTCCTTTGTAAATCTTAGAGTGATGTTGGCATGTCAGGATGTAGCAGGGTGTATGGAACCTCTCCTTCCATAACAGGCTCTATAATCACTGGGAGAATGGAGGGGTAAGGCATCATAAGACTTTGGGCGCGGGTTCGTACCCACTTGAGGTAAGGCTCAAGGGGGATGGAATTCTTGTGTCCCAATGTATTATTGTCTACCTTGTTGGGCATCCTCCAAGCTCGGATGAACCTTTGTCGGAGTCCTTGATTATCGTTGTCGAAGTTGAAAACCAAACCTTGAACCAGGATGTCATGTGGGCCATCCCTTCAGGCATACCCAAACTGTCTCAGAGCCAATCAAGGGTTGTAGGTGATTCCTCCCCTAATGCCAAGTAGAGGGACATTAGGGAATTCCCCACAACAGTCAATAATGATGACATTCTCTTTGGATCGAGAACACCAATGAATATCTGAATGTGTAGGGTCATCAATCATTGTGACCACCTCAAACCTTGGTCATTCTTCAAGACTGATTGGGGAAGATGAGAAATAAACCATCTTGTCAGGAGAGGATTGCAACTCATGAGAACACCTCTTTTCCTCATTGTACGGGAGTGAAAAGAGTGGAGGATATCCCAATGCAATGTAGGCACCGGGTTGCGAGTCATGAAGATTTTGACAGCACTTACATCTATAAGTTGGTCATGATTAGGGAACAAGACCATCCCATAGATGAGAATAGATACAATCTCCTCAAAAGCTTGCAAGTCTAGAGAATTCCAGCAGCTTTGGGCCTTCTCAAACAGAAACTTTGACAAGAAGCCTTTGACACCACTTCTAGTTTCCCAATGTGTTATGACATCCGATGAGTGCAAGTGTAAGGCTTGAGAAATCTCTTCTGGCTTTGGATCTCTTTCTGTATCGTTGAAAGGTAGTTGATTGAGAATAGGAATCCTCAAGAGTTGATAAAATTCCTCCAAAGTGGGCACAAGCTGGTAGTCAGGAAATGTGAAGCAATGATGCAAAGGGTCAAAGAACTGGAAAAGAACTTTCATCATGTCTTCCTCTGTGTTGGAAGTGACTAAGTTGAGAAGACGACCATGCCTCTCGGTGAATGGATAGTTCTCAGGAATCCTTGAAGCTAGCTCCTTGAGTTGTGGAGGAATTCTTACAAGGTTGACTTGGATAGTTTTCCTGCGAAGTGAATCCATAACCTACAAAATAGGAACAAAGATGAATTTCTAAAATCCTTGAAATGGTTAGTGGATGCATATGATGCTCATGATGTCCATGATGTTATGCACAAGTATATATGTACAAGAAAATCACACAAGTTCCTAGTTTAGGCTTGCATGGGGTTTCATAGGTAAGTACCCTCTTGAAGTTCAATTGGCTCAACCTGTCCTAGAAATAGTAATCGGGTTCTAAGGAGCTCAATATCACTGGATTGTTTCCTTGTTCATTGTTTCAATTCAGCCTCTTTAATGGAGACCGAAATATTCCAAGGAACCAACCCTCAATGAGTGTAGTATCGAGTATCTACCAACTTCGGACTGCACCAAAGTCGGTCATCTCACTACATCCTAAAAGGCCAAGTTGGTCAAGTAAAGGTTATAAAAGTCCATTAGTGCTTCATGACATCACTCAGCGGCCCCGTATTCTCTTTGATTGACTCAAAGGCTACAGGTACCCATAAATATGTTGCACTAATATAGCTATTGCTTAGACCATGTTGGTATACCCCGCCCAGTTTCCACAACGTATTGCTATTTACCTATGAATGTTTCTCTAATCCGGGTAGAGGATTCAAACCCAAACAATATAACCAAAGTGTAAAGCAAACAAGTCAAGCAAGATAAGCATGTAAAGGTGATATAAAACCCTAAGGTAACCCCACTTTTAGAATTATCCCCAGCAGAGTCGCCAGTTCTGTGATACGGTGGGAGAACTGACTTGAGGTTTTACGTTTGTGTTTGCAAATGTTGCGGTTAGAAGGAGTCGCCACCGACTTTTATTTTATCCAAAAAGGAAAGGTAAAAAAGCATAGGAAAGACCTTTGAATTTTTTTCTTAAGTTCGGGGGGTAGATTATGAAAAGGGAAGGTGCTAGCACCCTTTTCATCCATGGTTTTCCATGGGCTCTTAGTTACTTGTTTAGATCACTTGCTTTGCTTTTTCAATTGTTTGAAATGGTGCTTTGTATGGTTTTGGAAGTATTTTGAAAAGAGGCCATCGTTTAGGCAATCTTTGTAATGATTCTCGTTCGTAAGAATGTATACAAAGATGTTTGTCTTTTGAAAAATGTTTCAATGTTTTGAAAGTTGTTTGGAAATGTTTTGAAAATGTGTTTGTGTTTGTTTGAAAATAGCAAGGATTATTTGCAAATTGATCAAGTAACTAGAAACATATCTACCTACTCAAAAGTATTTCTTATACATTTTTATTCCTTTGACATTGTTGATTTACCGTTGCTTTGGTAAACAACCCTATCTTTGGATGTTAAACGGGACGGGTGTGCGTCATCGTATGACCATGATAGAAATGGTGCCAAGTATCTTTAGCATTGTTTAAGGGACCAAGATCATCTTTGTTTAGGCAACCTTTTGATAGCGTCATCGAGGGACTATGATCTTTTGTTTTGTTTTGTTTTGCCAAGATACTTTGCATGCATACCATGGTCATTTTGTTTAGGCAACCCAGTGGGTGAAACCCCTAGAGGTGCTTGTGTGTAATGTGTTGTCATTTTACATGCATTTTTGTCTTGTATTAGGTCATGATATTTGTTTGATTTTTTGTCTTATCATACAAAACCCTAGTTTTTACTAAACATGTATATAATGTGATAAATTGCGTAAAGTAAATCTAAGCTATTACAACAATTATTATGGGAGGGGGGATACAAGTTTTGAATGGGGGATATTGCTCAAAATGAAACCCTAGAAATTATTACAACCCAATTGAGTTTTTGTATAATAAATAAATAAACAATTATTTAAATATGCAATATAATTTATGGATGCAAAATGTTTTTTTGTATATATTTTATATATGTAAAAATAAAATTATTTAAGTCCTAAAAATAAGAAAAATTGTCATTATTATTTTTGAAAGGGGAAACCCTATTTTTTTGATTTAAAAGAAATAATATGTTCTATTATTATTTTGTCTATTTTTTGTATAAGAAAATATAAATAATATTATATACAATATTTAAAAATTAAAATATGTATGAAAATATTTATTTTATGTGTGAAATAATAAAATAAAATGTATAGTATTTTTATTAAATGTATTTATAAATAAATAGAAAATAAGTTCTATTTATTAAAATAAAACTATTTTGTATGTGGAAAAAATAATAAAAATAAAATAAAATTGCAAAAACTTAAGAAAATTATTTTTGTGATTTTTAATGTTCAGAAAAAAATAATAAAGTCAATAAACATAAAAATATGAGAAAATATGCAAAAATATAAAAATATGCAAAGGGGTGTGGAAATCAAAATAGGGGGTGTGGAAAGTAGAAATGACAAGGCCCAGGCGCGCCAGGCCCAGAACATCATCTTCATCCCTGTCCTTGGCTTCCTACACGCGTTTCTTGGTTCAAATCTGTAACTTGTTATAACTTGCATGAAATCAAAAACTCATAACATAAAAAGTGTAGCTTGTAAACTCACGATTCCAATGATATAAAATTCATGACCTAACTCTAAAAGACCAGGGAGAATTTCAGTGGCCCTAATTCCTGACCTAATTTTTTCAGCATGTTCAACAATTAAATACTCTTAGCTCAGTTAATATAAATGACAACTATGCATATGTACAGCTTCAGCAAGTTAAGGACTACATCTTTGCTTCACAAATCAAAGCTTAAGGATTCCTAAATAGAGAGATAGAACTTTAAAAAATACCTTATTCAGCTGAGTTTGGATATGGCAATGTGGTGACTTTGAGTGAGGCCTGAAGATCGTGTGAGCTTCCTTGAAGTTCCCTCAAGCTATTCCAATGCTCATCTTTCCTTGAGGATGCTTGAAACTCCTTGTAGAAGTCAACCTGTAACCTTCAAAAATGAAAATGGTGATGGCTGAAACAGGGCACACAATTGCAGTGCAATGGCTTGGATAGTTTAGGTAGGATGTATGTAAAGTGTTTGAAGTCTTAAAGTGAGAAACGCACGAGCCAATATTGATTTGGCAAGGGTTCTGCAGAAGATGCCCTGTTTGGGAAGAAACTTGTGTTTTTTGTGTTTGGGAGAGTTTCAAATGCTATGAATTCGTGTATTTTCTTGAGATAAGTTTGTCAAGTTTTTTAGAATGAAGCCAATTCTTCTCTTTATCAGATGGACATGTTATCTTGACTTTTTCCAATTTTCTTGCTTTTGAAGAAAGTTGAAATGACTTATGCCAAAGGCCTGTACAGGATTGCTTGCTAGCTGCATAGAGTTGGTAAGAGTTGCTTGTTATCTGTGGAAAATGCCTGCATCCAAGGAACAAGTCCAAGGGTCAAGGCTGATAAAGTGGAAAAGGCTTGCTTTATCAAAATGGTATTGTGAACTTTATGTCATTTATGGATTAATCTTTTGTACAATGCTCCAAAGATCAAAATAAAGCCATTATCCATTGAGTTAGCATTCAATTATGGAGTGTAGAAGGGATTAAGACCTGTAATGCAAGGTACAAGCATGCTAGGAACTGATTTGCAACTTGAAGCATTGTAAACATGGCTTGAACAAAAGTGACAAATTGCCATTTTCTCTTCTTCGATTATCCCTAACCATAAATGATCTTGGAGAGTTCTTGGACATTTTGGAAAGCTTGTAACATGCTCTACAATCCATCTTTGAAATTCATTTTGAGATACCTCTTGGAACTAGGTGAAAAATTCTCATGAGGTTTGGTCAAAAACCTGCCTAAACTAGGGCAAATTTTCACTAAGTTAAAAAGTTTATGGACCCCTATTCACAAATTCATATCTTGAGATCCAAGAATATTTTTGGAAAACTTTGCGAATCAAAGTTGTAGATTTCATGGAGGACTACAACTTTCATGTTGGAAGTCTTCTTTGAATCCAATTGCATCATGGTGAAAAAGTTATGGAAATTTGGGGGAAAATAAGAAATTTTCCATACTTAGAAAAATTCTAAGTTATGAAAATTTTCAAATTAAAACCCTAATTTGCAATTTTAGGTTACTTGGTCAACAAGTTTTACATTTTGACATATATTTATGAATTATGACCCTTGGCACTTGATTTTGACCAAAAAGTCAAAGTTTGACTTTTTAGTGTACAGTTGATTTTTAATCAGTTGACTGCAAAATTCATCTGTCAATCCTATGCATTTGAGATCTTTTGAACTATATGATTAGGTAAAGGTGATGCTATTGAGTCCTTGAAATCATGCTTGAACCCAATTTGTCATTGGCTAGGTTAAAAATCAGAAATTGCCTTTTCTAAGTCAAAACCCTAATTTTGACCATTTTGCCCTTTTGATGATCTGATCAAATTTCTTGAGGAGTTGTGATCCAAACTTGATCAAATGGTACATAGGACCCTATAATGTTGTTGTGGATCAAAAATTATGAAGTTTGACTGTAAATTGGCCATGGTTTACTTTTTCCCCAATACAGTTGATTTTTAGGTCAACGCTCCAATTGACTGGGCAAAAATGTGATTCAAGGCTTGAAACTTGGTATGAGCAATCTTAGGGGTCCAAGATGGTGTATGAAATTCACAGGAAGCATTGATGGTCCAAAAATCCTTGTGCAAACCCAAACCCCAATTTCAGGTCATCAGTGCAAGATGAGGTCTTGAGCTGAGCAAACCCTAATCCTGTCTTGAGTCCAAGAAGTCTTGTGAGGAAAATCTTGATAAATGAGAGGGCAAATTTTGGGGTACAACACACATCATCATTAACAAACGGAACCATATTCACCGAAGGAGGCGCAGCAGGAGCAGCATGCACCACAGGAGGTGCTAGAGTAACAATAGTTTGACCAATCGGAGTATCTTGAGGACCAAGATTGAAACCTTCAGGTGCAAAATTCTCTGACATTCCCCATGGATAACCTTGAGGCATGTGATTCTGAACAACAGCTGGAGTAGCAGATGCGGGAACAGTTAGAGCTTCAGTAGTTGCCCTTGTTGGTTGAGGTTGGACACTCGGTGGTTGATTCTGAGCAGCCACCGGAGCTTCCATTAGAGTAGTCATATTGGCCATGTCGGGTTTCAAAGCAGAAACCTCCTTGCGCAGCTCACGTTTCTCTTGTTCTAAGTTGTCCATCTTCTTTATGAGATTAGCCCGAGTGTTGTAGTGGTGATTTAGCTTGCTAAACGAAGTAAAGAAGCTTGGTAAGACACCTGGATATGCATAACAAATGCAAGAAATGTGTGCAATATGATGCATGATATGTAATGCACATGATTTCATTTTATTTAATATTTCAAGGGATTTGAAATTTATGGACATATTGCAAATATCAAAGTAATAACGCATTTGAAATACTGAAAATTTTTATTATAAAAACTCCAAAATGGATAACAAGTTTCAATGATCCCAAGTACAATATGAAAATAAAATCTAAAACCCTGAGAAGTAAAACTGATGGAGATCACTCTATACGCTGGCGCTTCCTTGTGAGCTTGGAAATCTGAGCCTTTAATATCTGATTTTCTTCTGCATACCTGGTGGCAACCTTCTTCCAATCACCTGAATTAGGAAGTGAGTGATCAGCATCTGATTGAGGCTTAAGAGAAAATAAATCCCCTTTCCTCTTTGTAGTCTCTACCACTCGACTCTCAAGGATCTCAATCAAGTCGTCTTTCTCCTTCCAGTCTGCTCTATAGGAAATCTCTAAAGTTTGGCACTTATTCTTCCAAGCGTCCTTTTCCTATTGCATCCTGACCAAAGCAAGCTGCAGCTCTTCTATATCATCTAATAAGGGAGGAGTGGTCTTCACAAACAGATCAGGCATATGTGTTTCCCGGGAATATGGAATATTCAACTGAATAGCTCTCGTTTGGACCCACTGAAGATATGGCTCCAAAGAAACAGCACCCCTAGGTCCCAAATCCTTCCTACTCTTCTTATGAATGTGTCGCCAAGCCTTCACAATCTGCTCCCTAGCTTCCTTATGGTCTTCTCCTTACTTCAGAAAGAAACTACTCAAATGAATACTATTTGGTTTATCCCTCATCGAATAACTAAGCTTTCGTCGCGTAAGAACAGGGTTATAGTTAATTCCTCCCTTTGTACCATGAAGAGGCACATTGGGGAAACTACCATAACTGTCAATAATCTTTGTATCCTGGTAAGCTTGATGAAACCAATCAATATCTGAGTGAGTGAGTTCCATGATCTTAGGAGCCCAACGGGGTTCCTTCTTGACATCCCAAAAAGCATCAGACTGAGGCATATGAGAGATAAACCACCGGTATAACAGAGGCATGCAACAGATGATCATCCCCCCATGATAAGAATTTTGAAGATGAATAGAGTAATAGACATCACCCAATAAGGTAGGAACTGGGTTTTCAATCATGAATATCCTAATAGCATTAATGTCAAAAAACTTGTCCACATTAGGAAATAAGAACAACATGTAAGCAAGTAGAGCAAAGATGGCCTCAAAAGCGACTGTACTCTTCATCCTTGAAAAGTAACGAGCTTTCTCCAATAAGACTTGAGCTGGTAATCCTATAATCCCTCCTTTAGAAGTCATATGGGCTTCCACCTCAGACTTCCCTAGATGAATTAAAGTAGCAATCTCATGTGGTTTTGGCTCACCCTCCAAACCAGTAAAAGGAACACGATCGGTAACAGGTAAATCCAACATATAAGAATACTCCTCCAGTGTGGGCATCAACTGATAGTTGGGAAAAGTAAAGCAATGATACATCGGATCATAGAAATGGACCAAGGTCGAGAGAATACCCTCCTTCATCTTCATCTTCATTAGAGGAAAATGGATCCATACTTCTTCCGAAAATCTGCAGAACACTCGATCTCGGGAATTAGACTGATCAACTCATCTATCTTGGGATCCTTGAAACTGTACTTCCCGATCTTTCTCTTTCCAAAATCCATGATTAAAAAGTACCTGGGATATTCACAAATGGCCAACCTTTAAATCCCTTGAAATATGATCTCTCTAAAAGATGCTTATGAGTGCATGGATGCATGATGCAGTAATCACACACAAGATCACACATATAGGGTTCATAGGTTCAACGTCACGAGCATGAGGTCAGAGGTACTACCCATAAGGTATTGGTCTAAAGGTTATCACCTTCCGAACAAGGTTCGAGAGGTTCCCAGAGTCTACATCCTTCCTTCGGATATTACCAACTTCCCGATTAACTCAGTAATTAGTAATATTCTCAAGAAAAACTCGTCCGAGCGTAGTATCACGTGACAAACATTTCCGTATTACTCCGTTATAGTTTCTGCACTACACCTAAAAGGCCAAGATGGGTTAGGTATTCTACTGTCCTCATCTTCAGCAGGCTCCCAGGTCGAAAGCTATACGTTTTCCCGATTACTCGGTAAGCGACACTACAGTCAAAGGGGCCTCCACTAAGTGGGGGATCTCATGCCTCCTTTTTTGGGATTACTCCCTCAAAGTTAACATGACTATACCTCCCGTCCTATCTTAAAGTTTTCCTAAGTCCGGGTATAGGACTTATGAGTAATCACCAAGCACCCTGAAAACCGGGAAAACCAAGACAAACATATATACAACATATAACACAAAAACAATAATAGCACATATACAAATATAAACAAATATAGGCTCAACCCACTTAGGGATGGACCAGCAAGAGGTCAATATTTCCCCAGTGAAGTCGCTATTTTTCTGTAGCGGTAGAAATGTTTAAGACTAAGCCATTGGATTGACTAGACTTGTACAAATCAAAATAAAAATCGTCACCATGCTTTATTGTTTCCAAAGGAATTGGAAAGGAGCGAATAACCCTAAAAGAGGCGGAAAGATTCAAGGTAAGGGGGTTGGTTATGCAAAGGTAAGGTATTAGCACCCTAGACATCTACGGTACTCCATAGGAACCTCTTTGTAAAATCTGTATATTTTGGCTATGAAAAAATGTTGTATAAAATAGATGGTGGAGGTGAGAAAAGAAATATATTTATTATTTTTGCACCCTCCATGGTTGTGAACCTTTAGTGCCTATGTACCACCTTTTCGTGCAATAGGGGATCAGGGTACACGTAGTTCCTCTTTTAAAAATTTTAAAACACAAATGTGTTGGCTAATTTTATGAGATAAAACATCATTGTCATTGTCCGTGTGGAAAACATACCTACTACCCACAATCATGAGAAAGGATAATTTGCATCATCTCACAGTGGAGGATATGGCTTGGATTTTAAAATCAACAAAGCCTCACTCAACACCCAAGTGGAAAATATATCTCTTCACTACATATTGTAGAAGTATAGTTGTTTGCATCACTACAAGGATTAACAAGAGTTCAATCTTTTGAGAAAAGTTGAATAATAAAAGCTAGAGTGGCAAAATTGTTTGAAATGAGATTGATTGACTTTTAGTCTTCTTACAAAAATGACAAAGTATTATTAAGTTTATTGAAGTTTATTTATGAAAATGTTTGAAAATGCATGGACCTAAGTCCAAGTTTGTTATGAAAGTGGTTCAAGTTTAAAACAAGAAGAGTTTTTCAAAAGGAGGGAGAAGATTTTTGAAATTAAAGAAGATGGGAGGAGAAGAAGAGGCTATCCTAAAGCATAAGGTAAAAGCTAGGGATAAGAACCATCTAACCAACAAGAAGACAATACTTGACACTATGGGTCAAGATAGAATTCCCATTATTTAGATTGAAACCAAACAAGCAAAAATACTAGACCTCTTGAGAGAACCAAACTTCAAGTGTACTAAGTCTTCACAAAAATTGGGCAGAGTAACGGCTGTATACGGGTGAATTCCATATTACAAATAAAGGGTGTAATCACAATAACCTGCACACAAAACAAACAAACAACCCAATGTCTTGAGGTAAACCTCAAGAGCTCCAGACAAAATAATCAGATAAGATCACAAGGTTTCCAATCACAGGCCAAGGTTTCTAATCCTAAGTCCAAAAAGTCCAATGCTCCATAACGCCAAGGGTAGTAACCAAATAGTCCAAGTATCATTAAAGATTTTTAGGGTTTATGTTGATTATTAGGTGTCTTCAAAAGAAAAGAAAAGCTCAAGTGAGCAAAATAAAAAATGACAAGAATATAAAGGGGCTCAAGTGAGCAAAGATGAAAAATAGCATGAAATGTAAATGCTAAAAGTAAATGGTGTATAAAGTAAAGAGCATAAAATAAAAACACAAAATAAAATCAGTTATTAGTGATTAGTGGTTAGTTGGATGATCATCTTGAAACTTGCATTTGGAACTCAATAGAGGATTGGTAAAACCAAAGCCTCCACACAACAAGTTGCATTTGCTTTTTGTCAAGTATATCATCCATTTAGAATCCTTATGAGTATCATTTAATGATCAACGATGTTTAAGTTATCCGCGTTGACCAAAGGTGTTGTAGATCCATTAGAGGATTAGTAGAACCAAAGCCTCCACACAATGAATCTCAAGGTTATTGGATCAAAGAGATCAAATTAACATACTTGGGCTTGCAAACATAAGTTTGGGCCACGAATGATCATTTATTCGAATCGGGACAAAATTTAACGCTATTTTAGGCAATCGTAAGTGAACTTATATAGAAGCCGCACCTATTTTGAGGTTGATCAATAGAAATCTATGCACCATTTGTTTTGAGACATGATATAGAGATCATGCTCCAACAACATTTAGTGCAATAAGAAGAGGATGAGATGAAGAGGGGTGGGAGAGAATATACAAATCACTTTTGGATTAAATTTAATCAAACTATTATTAAAATCATTCATTCATGTTTGTGGAGTTAGACTTAACACCATGGATTCAATGATGTTAATAAAGTTCATGATCAAAAATTTAACCCAAGATCGGCCAGAAAATAATCACAAAATAATATTACATTTTAATATATACAAAAAGGTTTAAAAATAATGTTTAAAATTAGAAATAAAAGAGAAAAATGTCAACTACGTTCAACTTAATCAAGAAATAAAAAGTAAGACAGAAAAATCAGAAATGAACTAAAATAATTTTATAAATTTTTTGGTAATTTTTTTAAGTCAGAAACTATTTTAAAATTTAAAGAAATGGGTGAAATAAACCAAAAAATGATTAAAAAAAATAGCAAAGTCAGAAACAAAAATAAACTAAAGTCACCAATATTTTTCACAATATCATTGGATCATTCCATAATTTTTTCAGAATTTAAAAATGCATAAAAGTATTTTTTTTAACATTTAAAACAATTCCAGTAAAGTGTAAATTTATAAAAAATACCAAAACACAAAATTAAATTGTGAAAAAATAAAAATCAGAAAGAGAATAATCAAAAATATTTTTCATAATTTTTTCATAATTTTTGGACTAAAAATAAATATTATATGATTTTTTGAAGTTTAAAACAATTAAATATAAAAAATCAGAAAAGAAAAGAAAAGTTAAAAATATGTGGATCATTGGATGAGAGTCAAAATGCATTAGTAATCAAATCCAAGGGATCTGACGCGTTGTGCATATCATGGTCATTAGTGAATAAAGCACTGAATCAGAAATAAAACCAGAATTCAAAAATAACAAGTGGCGTGCCATCATTGGTTGGAAGATGACACGTTGTTCATCTTAAACCTCCATCCAACGTGAATTGCAGGTCTCTCAAACTGTAAAATCAGAAGTTCAGACATATGTCATTCGCTTCGTCTCTTCAAGACGAAGACAACCACACCCTCACGCCAAATTTATATAAACTATAGCTCAAGTAATTTGGAAAGAAAGTTTTGAAAAGGGATTTGAAATTTTATGGTAAAATTATGTTTCTAGTAAGAAGCAAGTGTTACGGCTAGAACCAGGGCAATGAGAGCATTACAATGATATCAAAGTTTTGAAGAATTGATGAAGGAATCTACCTATTGAAGTTGAGTTGCAGAGCTCTGAAACTGGACTTCTATGGAGCAATATAGGGCATGATTCTTGAATGTAATTATATGGTTAGCTTTAGGGAAGATCAAGGAAGGTGAATTGATGAAAAAATTGGATTAAAAAAGGCTTGAGAATGGATTTTGAAGTTGCTGAATTCTGAGTTAGGGAACAAGTTTGGTAGGGTGATTCTAGCTATCCAAGCTTGAGAAAACGAATGGGATAGTTCGTGTATTTATAGGAGAAGCAACTGGGATCAAAAGGAAGAGTGAATGATGCATTTTGGAGGGAATTCGTGCAAACCTGATGCACGAGTGAAGTGTGATCTAATTTTCACCAAAACTCATCCAATCCTTGTGTTTTGAGGTGCTAAACAAATCTGGAACTTCACTAAACATGTTTAGAGGCAAAAACGCATGGAAAACTTGTGATTAGAGGCCATATTATGGATTTCAAAATTTTGACTTGGTGAGAAATTCAGTTTCAAAGTTCCAACTTCTGACCAATGGCATTTTCAACTCAAGGGGTCTTAGGGCATGATTCATGATGCTTTAGAAAGGTGAGGTTTCAAGCTTTGCAATGGAAAAATAATGGAATCAAATGGATTCTTGAGATAAAAGTTGTGTTGACTCAAAGTTGAGGAAAAAGGGTTGACTTTCCATACTTAGAAATATTTCAAATTTTTCTTCAAAAGTGACCTATAATGTCTTGCATCCAAACACAGCCTTCCACTTGGAATTTGCTCTTGACCAAAAAATATGGAATGAAGTATATCTCTTGAATGACATTTTGAAACTTGAACCTTTCACAATATCCAAAAATTGAGAAAGTTATGACTTGTTGAAGTTGGCAAAATTTCATAAAATGAACTATAATCTTTAGTATTCTTAAGGAAATTTACATCCATTTTCTCACTATTCACATAAAAGAAGGCACAAATTTCACATCTTCAAGATAATTATGGAAAAATAATGGGCTTAAGGTGATAAAAATTTACCAAGTTATGATAATTCGAAGTCAAACTTGAGAAATTGGGGGTTCATCTGGAGGACTCGTAATCTTTCTTTATCATCAAGTTTCTTCCACATGAAAACTCCTTGGAACTTTTGAAGTGATTTATTGATATCCCTTTAAAGAGAAGGATGTCTTTGGAATCACTCAAAAATACCAAGAGATGGGCAAGATATACTCCTTTGAAGTTCAAAACCCTAGCTCCTAGATTAAGAAGCATGCCTTGAGGAACTTTGACAATTTTGAACAAACTTCTTGTACCAAAAAAATGCTTTGTAAATATAAGTTGTTGAGGATTATAATGAGAGCTCATAGAAACCACAACCCACTTTCATATCTTTATAATTGAGAGAAATGTGCACTTTTGACCAATGGGAACAAGACCTTGTCCAACCATGACTATTTTTCAATCAACCCCATGTACTTTTTGGATCAAATCTTGATAACTTGGAAATGTAGTGAACCGAATAACCATGCCATGCCATCCATTCCAAAACAACTTAAATGGTGAGGTTTGAACTTCTCAAGCTTCATTGACTAGGTCATGGAAATAAACTCATGAACCCATGGAGAAACTTGTTGAATCTTATTGCCTTTACCTACATGAGTAACAAGCAAGACAATCCAACATTTCATTTCATTAATTTAAGGAAGAAATTAAGACAAAAATATTCATGATCACAAAAGAACACAAGTCAAGGTGCTTGGTGATTCCTCAAAGAGCAAAGCTAAGTATAGGGAGGGAACCAAGAATTCTAATGTGATCTTGTTGTGATTGAATCAAAATGGTATGATGAAGGGATCTTACGGGAAAAAATTGGGGTACAACACCAAGTAAGAAGTGTTTGTAGAACTTCTAGGAAATGTTTTCTTTATTGTACATAACCCTTTGTTGGAATTCAAGTTTAATGCTCCAAGTGATTCAGATAAAGACCTGCCCCTGGTTATTCAGTATTTCTTAAGAGATTTCTTGGAATCTTGACTTGATTTCCCCAGGACAATGATCATGTTGATGCCCCCTTACTTATAGGAGATCTGTCATTCGAAGCGTCATCCCATTTGAAGTGATTTTGTTTCCTGAGAGAATTTTTGTTTTATGGATATTCGTTGTGTGAATTTCTCCGCTTTCAAACAATTAACCGTATGCAAATAACAATATTCAAATAATGCAAAGTTTATGCTTGTCTTGAAGTTTTGAAAATTCGTTTAGCAGATAAAAGAATTTTTGTAAGAAAATTCAACTCAGGATTTGGAGTAAAGCCTTACAGGAGTCAGGATACCGTTTATAACATTATATTTTCGAACTAACCCATGCTTCAATTAGTACTTTTGAAGGGTTGTGATGTGGCTTGGTTCACGGTTTAAGAAACAAAGGATAAGGCTCAAAGTGTATTTATACTCGCCCGTTCTTCGTGATGTCCTTCAGTCCTAAACTCAATTAATGGTGCGTTTGGACTCCAATCGAGTCTGGAATGAAATTTTGGTGATGGTTCATACAAGTTAAGTTTATTGGAAGGCAGTCATTTTTTGCCATATTTTCCATGTTGTTGAGGATTTTTAGTGACCTCTTTTTTTGATTTATTATCCCTGATTTTTGCCTGACTGTTCTTGTTTTGAGATTACAGTCAGTGGGATGCCCCAATTTTTCTTAAGTCTCCTTCGCAAGTTTTGACTTAGTGGGCTTTTCTTTTAAGAGATAATTAATGCCTATATGATAAGGAGTCGTCGCCATCTTTTAATTCCAGAGTAAATTTTTTGATATCACTCATCGTATACAAAGTGGAAGTTTACGACTGACGCGCACTTGAATCAACTGAGAGAATACCCTGCCTCATGCTTTGATTAAAGGTCTCAATTTGTGTAAAAAGGAAGCTCCTACTTCTTAGGCTCAAGGGGGTTGACTAGGGATTATCTTCCTTATAACTCCAGTGTTTCGGAATTGAAATAAACGCATGTACATCGTCAGCAAGGTTTGTCCAAAAGCATATTGTATAAGATTGTGGCATTGTTTTTGTCATCCTCCCTCTAAAGGCTTGCAACTTTTAAAACAAGAGTTAAATATCATTAAGGGAGTAAAAAAGAATAGTTTAAATATAATGAAAAATAATGGGTGAGTTCAAGACAAACATATGTGATGCATTAATGAAATAGAGTTTGACATTAATAGATAAGTGTTTGAACAACAAAAGAGATTACAATTGGAAATTCAAAATGAACAGGACACTCTCAGTGATTTGGCATAGGAACAGTGATCATGTTAGGAGCCTCTAGAGGGTCGAACTCAATCTCCTTGGCATCAATCATGTCTTGGATCTTGTTCTTTAGAGCCCAACAATTTTTTGTGTCGTGTCCAAGACTATCAGAATGGTATGCACACCTTTCATTGGGATGATAAGCAAGAGCAGAAGTATTGGGATTCCAGAGAGGATCCTTTAACGTAATCAGCTCTGCTTTCAACATGTGTTGTAGCGCTTGAGCCAGTGGCATGTTAATCTTAGTGAATTGTCTTTTAGGCATGACCTCCTTATGTTGATTCCCCTGTTGACGTTGTTGCATTGATGCAGGACCGGAGATCAAGACTGCCCCCACATGTTGGTCGTGGTTGCTATTGTTATGACCCATTTGGCCGTAAAAATCATAGGACTCTTTCTTCCCATTGTATGGCTTTTCCTGAGCATTAGAGGATGTAGCTCCTTGGATCTTTCCGCTTTTAATGCCTGCTTCGACTCTTTCGCCAGTCAGTATTAGCTCAGTGAATTTAGTCGAGGAGCTTCCGATTAGATGATTGAAGAAACGTCCAGTCAAAGTTCCCATAAAGATGCCAATTAGTTCCCTGTCAGTTAAGGGTGGATGCACTCTGCCTACCAAGTCTCTCCATTTTTGGGCGTACTCTTTGAAGCCCTCGTTGGAATGCATGGTCATATTTTGCAATTGCACATGAGTTGGTGCAAGATCAGCGTTGTATTGGTACTGCTTGTAGAAAGCATCAGCCAAGTCCTCCCAGGTGTGAATGTCGGTTCCTTCAAACTGATAGAACCACTCTAGCTGAGTGCCAACTAAACTTTCTTGGAAGAAATGGACCCATAGCTTCCGGCCAGTAGTGTGAGCCTGAATCTTGCAGACATATGACCTCAAATGCATTTTAGGACAAGAGATCCCATCATACTTGGCAAAGTTAGGGATTTTGAACTTTTGTGGGATGACCACTCCAGAAACCAAACCTAACTCTTCAAAGTCCAAGTCAGGTATCTGCTAAATCTCCATAGCATTAAGGCGATCCTCCAGCTGTTTGTATTTATAATCAGCAGGAGGATATTGTACCTCAGAGTAGTCAACTTCAACTTCATCAACCCCTAGACTATTATCTTCTTCATGATTATTCCCCTCATTCGATGGAGTTGAGAGATCTAGAGCTCTCTTGACTGGTCCTCTAAGTCTTCTTCCCAAGTTCAGGACGCCTACTGACTTTTTTGACTTTTTCTTCTTGTCTTTGAGAAGAAGAGTCTTCAAGTCCTCTTTCCCCTTAGCCATAGCCAGAAACATTTGTTGGAATTGGGCATTTTGTGCCTAGAGATCCTCCACCATTTGTTCCATATCCATCTTGCTGAAATAAACGGTAGGAAGATAAGAAGACCTGTATGGGAGAAACCTGTCATGATATGATGCATGATATGTAGATGCATGTTTTTAAGGATCCCTCGGGGTAAACACAAGAAGATTTTAGAAGTTACTTACAGCTTTGATTGGAGAACTTTGTATCGTTGGATGTCCTTCCACGAGAATTAAGTTCACCATGTCAAGTGGGTCATAGCCCCTGACTCAAGTTGTTGTACTTTGATCTTTGACGGTGTTTGGTTAGAGGAAAATAAATCCTCTTTCCACTTGATAGACTTCTGGTTCAACGTGACTCTGCATTATAGGCCCTCGAGATCCTTGAAATGACTATTGAAAATGCTATGGTATGATGTCATGATGTTATGTACAAGTATGCAAAGCAAGAAAGCTGTTACGTACAAATAATCATATACACACAAAGCAGACAAGTCCTTAGGTTTAGGATTGCATGGAGTTTGTAGGTAAGTACCCTCTTGAAGTTTAGTTGGCTTAACCTGTCCTAGTAATAGTAACCGGGTTCAAGGGGATCTTAATATCACTGATCTTTCTTCATTGGGCATTGTTTCAGTGCAAGCCTCTTTAATGGAGATTGAAATATCCTGAAAGTCTTATCTCAAAGAGCGTAGTATCGAGTATCAACCAACTTCAGACTGCACCAAATCCGGCTATCTCACTACTTCCTAATGGCCAAGTTATTCAATTAAGGTTCTACGATCAGTTAGTGCTTCATGGAACCACACAGCGGTCCCGTATTCTCCTTGACTACTCAAGTGCTACTGGTACAAACAAATGTGTCACACTAATGTAGCTATTGCTTCAACCATGTTCGTATACTCCGCACACTTTCCACAATCTATTTCTACTTACCTAAAAGGTGCCCTAGATCCGGGTAGAGGATCAAAACAAGCCCAAACAAGGGACCATAATGTAAAGCAAGCAAGTCAAACAAGGAAAGCAAGTAAAGGTTATCTAGCCCTAAGGTAACCCCACTTTTAACTTATTCCCCAGCAGATTCGCCAGTTCTGTAACACGGTGGGAGAACTGACTTGGGTGTTTTGCGTTTGATTGCAATTGTTGCGGATAGCAAGAGTCACCACCGACTTTTCTTTTATCCAAAAGGAAAGGTTGAAAAGAACAGGAAAGACCTTTCGAGAATTTTTATTTAGTTCGCGGGGTAGGTTATGAAAAGGGAAGGTATAAGCACCCTTTTCATTCTGAGTCATCTACGGGCTCTTAGTTTCTTGCTAGATCACTTGCTTTTTGTTTGAATATGTGTTTGTGATGTGGGTTTTGAAAGTATTTTTAAAAGGAGTGTCTTTGTAATGGTTCTCATCTCTATAAGAACGCGTACAAAGTGCTTTAAATTTTGAAAATGTTTCAAGGTGAAATTATGGGTGTATAAAATACTTTTATCGTGAGCAAGTGAGCAACCAGGAGCAAGCTACTTATTCAAAAGGTATTAAACATTGTTTTTCTCCTCTTTAGATGTTGTTATCTTACCATTCTTTTGGTAAGAAACCCCATCATTG
Source organism: Vicia faba (assembly GCA_948472305.1). Taxonomy (NCBI): domain Eukaryota; kingdom Viridiplantae; phylum Streptophyta; class Magnoliopsida; order Fabales; family Fabaceae; genus Vicia; species Vicia faba. Next base: position 1,217,881,981 of record OX451741.1, on the reverse strand, counting down.
GATGTGAAGGGAAGGGCGTGGGACATTTGTATATTCATAGAAGGCAACTTATGAAACATTTTAACAATTTCGTTTAGGGACTAGATCATTTATCAAAGGTAACATTGAGGGTCATCGAGGGACTACGATCTTTTATTGAGGGTCTTTGCTAAAACGCCCATATTCAAGGGACATGACTATTTTTCCGAAAGGCAACAAAGTGAGATTACCCTAGAGGTGCTAGTGTGCAAGTGTGTTTGATTGCATACATTTTGTCTTGCATTTAAAGGTTAACTACTTATTGATTTTATCTTGCCATACATCCTAATTACTAACAATATATGTAAGCAAATAAAATGCAGAAAATAAATCATAAGCTATTACATCATTTCTGGGATGGGGGTGCATATTTACAAATGGGGATTGCAAGAATTTAAATCCTGATTATTTTTTACAACCATATTGAATTGTACCATATAAGAAAAGTAAAGGATTTGTTTTGAAAATGGTTTTTTGTCTTAATAAATTAAAAGGAAAATAATTAGTTAATCAAAAAAATATATTTTTATGCCTTTTTTATATTAATAAAAATAATATTAATGCTGAAAATAATAAGAATAAGGAAGAAAGGGAAAAACAACGAAAACAAGATCAGCACGTTACTGAAAGTAAAACGAAGGGGACCAGAAGTTCTGATGCTAGGCACGCTGTAATTCAGAAAGAACGTTAGAGGGAACCAGAAGTTTTGGGTTGATGCACGCTGAAGTTCTGGGTGTTAAAACAGTGAAGAAAACCTAGAAGTTTTGTGTAATGTGTTACAACAGTGAGAAAGACCTAGAAGTTTTGTGTGTTGTGTTACAACAGTGAGAAAGACCTATAAGTTTTGTGTGTTGTGTTACAACAGTGAGAAAGACCTAGAAGTTATGTTATGCTGTGTTATAACAGTGAGAAAGACCTAGAAGTTCTGTGTGCTATGTTACAACAGTGAGAAAGACCTAGAAGTTATGTGTGGTGTAAAAATAGTGAGAAAGACTTAGAAGTTCTGTGTGCTGTGTTACAACTGTGAGAAAGACCTAGAAGTTATGTGTGTTGTTTTACAACAGTGAGAAAGACCTAGAAGTTCTGTGTGCTGTGTTACAACAGTGAGAAAGACCTAGAAGTTCTGTGTGGTGTTAAGGCAGTGAGAAAGACCTAGAAGTTCTATGTGGTGTTAAAATAGTGAGAAAGACCTAGAAGTTTTGTGTGTTGTGTTACAACAGTGAGAAAGACCTAGAAGTTTTGTGTGTTGTGTTACAACAATAACAAAGACCTGGAAGTTTTGTGTGTTGTGTTATAACAGTAAGAAAGCCTAGAAGTTTTGTGTATGTTAAAACAGTAAGAAAGCCTAGAAGTTTTGTGTGTGTTAAAATAGTAAGAAAGCCTAGAAGTTCTTTGTGTGTTAAACAGTAAGAAAGCCTAGAAGTTCTTTGTACGTTAAAACAGTAAAAGAGCCTAGAAGTTCTATTTGGGTGTTAAAACAGTAAGAAAGCCTAGAAGTTTTGTGTTGTGCTAAAATAGTAAGAAATCCTAGAAATTATGTGTGTGTTAAAACAGTAAGAAAGCCTAGAAGTTCTGTGTGTGCTAAATCAGTGGGAAAGAAAAACTTAAAAGTTATGTGTTACACTTCACCTCCTTCCTTACATTATCCAGAGCATCTGTAACTTATTCAGTTCTTAACAACGGCAAAACAGAAAAATAAAAGCACGACAGTTCATAAAAGTTCTAATCCTAATTTTGAGCCTAGTTTTCTTCAAGAAGTTCTGATTCACAGTTTTTTCTACTTAGGCAATGATATGGACAATATCAACATTATGATATTTACATACATAATGATGTTCTAAATGAGAAGTTCAAAGTCAGAATGACTTACCTTAAATCTGAAGCGTGCATTTGAGACCAGAGTTGCCGCCTTCGAATGTTCTGGGGTCACCAAGAAACGGAACAGGAAATGTTGTGTCATTTGATTCAAAAGGGAAGAACAAGGGTATTGTTTTGGGAATTATGGGTTTAAGAATGTTTGAATGTTTTATTTTCTCTCTTTTTGTATTCAATAACTCTCTTCTAAAAAGCCAACCCCTTAGACGTGTGATGGAACAACTTATTTATAGATGAGTTTGTTGTAGTTTTAGGGGGGAAACAAATGGGATTTGAACCCTTTTTGGCATACTGTGCCATTACTTGTTTAAACACAACTTTTATGTGCTAATTTGGTGCAAATATGGGGTTTGAAAAAAATCTAGGCATGGACTGGATCAACAACAATTTGGACTATTGCGGCAGCTGGATGCAGGACTGTGTCATAGCAGTGCAGCAGACTGTTCAAAACGAGGTTTTGAGGCTTGGTGATGTTTTGATCGAAGAATATAAAGACAAAAATGCGATTCAAAAGGTGATATTCTGATTGAAGCGTAGAACATAGTCTCCATATGATGAAGAGTCATGTTTTGATCGAAGAACACAGTTTCCATATGTTTTGATTGAAGAGTCATGTTCTGAACCATCTTCGCAAATTCTAATTGCACTTGCGTGAAATCTGGCCCAGAAGTTCTGAACTTGCCATATTTTCTCAATACTTAAAAAAAATTTCAAGTGTTTAGAAATTTGATTTTTTTCAAAGCAATTTCTGACTTTTGATTTCTTGATGAACTAATTTTATGCCTTGATGAAAGTCTGATCGATTCTAACCTGGCGACCGAAGCAAAGGTTTCTATATAATTTATCCCCTCTTGCTGAATATAACCTTGTGCCACCAGTTGTGCTTTGTTTCTAACTATGTATCCTTGTTCATTTAGTTTGTTTCTGAATATCCATTTATTTCCAATGACGTTAAACCCTTTTGGTTTAGGAACTAGATCCCACACGTCATTTCTGGTGAACTGGTTTAATTCTTCCTGCATTACAAGTATCCAATCATTGTCTAGAAGGGCTTCGTCAATATAAGTTGGCTCAATCAGAGACACTAATCCCATGAGAGATTCTTCCGAATTTCTAAATGTAGAACTTGTTCTGATTGGGTCTTCTTTCTTTCCCAGAATCTTGTTTTTCGGATGAGCTAAACTGCTTCTGAATTGTCGTTTCTGGAGAGGCTCTTCAGATGTTGTTGTAATGTTTGTGACAACTTCTTCTGGAGTTTACTGTGATTCTTTGTGAGTAACTTCTGATGCAGTTCCTTCAGTACATGTAAGTTGAACTTCTATATCTGCAAAAAATTTACCCTGCTTTGGCTTTTGAGAGCCAAGCTTATCATCAAATCTGACACTAATAGACTCTTCCACAATCCTTGTTTCTATGTTATATACTCTATAACCTTTTGAACATTCAGATTATCCTAACATGAGATACTTTTTTGCTTTAGAGTCAAACTTGTTCAGATGTTCTTTAATGTTTAGAATGAAACAAGTACATCTGAATGGATGAAAATAAGAAATGTTGGGCTTTCTGTTCTTCCACAGTTCATATGGAGTCTTATCCAGAATAGGTCTTATGGAGATCCTATTTTGAATATAACACGCTATGTTAATTGCTTCTTCCCGAAAGTTCTTAGAAATATTAATCTCGTTGATCATGGTTCTGGCTATTTCTTGTAAAGTTCTATTATTTCATTCTACAACTTCGTTTTGTTGAGGAGTTCTAGGACAAGAGAATTCATGAGAGATGCCATTATCGTTAAAAAATAATTCAAAATTTTTGTTTTCAAATTCCCCACCATGATCACTTCTGACTTTAACAATTCTAACATCTTTTTTCATTTTGGACTTTGCTACAGAAGGCAAAGAACACATAATGTCACTCGTCCTTGTGTATTAAGAACTTTACCCATGTCCATCTTCTATAGTCATCTACGATCACTAATCCATACTTCTTGCCACTAATGGATGCAATTTTCACTTGTCCAAATAGATCTATATGCCGAAGTTCTAATGGTCTAGAGGTAGAAACAACATTTTTTGTTTTGAAAGAAGGTTTTGTAAACATGCCTTTTTGGCATGCTTCACACAGAGCATCTGAGCTGAACTTCAGGTTAGGAAGTCCTCTTACTAGATTGAGTTTGTTAATCTGAGATATGCTTCTCATACTAACATTCCCCAATCTTCTGTGTCAGGCCCATTTCTCATTGTTAACAGACAATAGGCATTTTACATTCTGACTTTTTAGTTCAGAAAGTTTTATTTTGTAAATGTTGTTCTTTCTCTTTCCATTAAAGAGGACAAATCCATCTTTCTGACTAATTGCTTTATAGGACTTTTAATTGAAGATTATATCATAACCGTTATCACTTAATTGACTTATGGATAACAGGTTATGCATTAATCCATCTACTAACAGAACATTAGTTATAGAAGGAAGTGTATTGTTACCAATAGTTCCAGATCCAATAACCTTTCCTTTCTGACTGCCTCCAAAACCTATGTAGCCTCTAAATTTAAGCTCTAGGCTTTAGAACATATGCTTTCTTCCCATCATGTGTCGAGAGCATCCAGAGTCCAGGTACCAAGATTGGTGTTTCAATTTTGCTGTTAAAGACACCCGCAACATAGACAATTTTGTCCTTAGGTACCCATATCTTTTTGGGTCCTTGTTTGTTAGAGTTACCAAAATTATGTTTGAATTTTGGTTTCGAAGAAAAAACATTACTAGTATACTTTATGTCATGTGTGTGCCCATAAGTGAAGTGAGAATAAAGGGGTGTGTGTTTTATGACCATATCCTTAATCTTCTTAGGTTAAGATACTTTACCCTTGTATCCTATTCCTTTTCTGCCATTTTTGCTAAATCCATAGATCATTGAAGCCATCTTGCTCCTATCTATGTTTTTAGCAAGAAATTTTTGAAAGCTATGATCATATTCTTTTATGATCTTATTAGAGTTACTAGGAACTTCTGAGACCATTTCTTTCGGAGCCTTTTGTAATTAATTTTTATGTTTAGAAATTTTTTCTTTAAGCTAAGAGTTTTCTGTTCTCATTTTTTTAGTTTCTTCAGAGTCAGAAACTAGATCCTTTTTCAGGTTCTTGTTTATGACTCGAAGTTGTTGATATCTTTCAAGAATTTATGACAGGATTTCTTCTAATTGAGATCTAGAAAAGTTAGAGAATACCTCTTCTGCCTCCGAGTCTGATTCTGATTCAGATGATCTAGTGGCATCTGATACGTTGGCCATTAGGGCTATGTTGGCTCTTACGTCTTCTAATTCTGTTTAAGCTTCAGAAGATTCTGAGTCATCCCATGTTGCCATCAGGATTTTCTTCTTTTCTTTAAAGAACTTCTTTTTAGGTTTATCTTTTTGAAGATTTGGGCAGTCGCTCTTGTAATGCCCTTGTTCATTGCATTTGTAGCAAAACAATATCTCTATTACTTGATTTTCTGTATCCAGAAGATGGTTCTGAGTGATATCTTGTTCTTCTGGAAGTTCTGAACTTCCTCTGCCTGTGCTTCTGTAGCTGATTGACTCTTCTAGAGAGAAGAGACATTCCGTCTTCTTCTGATGAGGATCCACTAAAGTTTTCTTCTTTTGCCTGCAAAACTTTTGGTTCATATTTTTTGTTAAATTTAAGAGCTAAAGATTTACCTTGTTTCTGGGGCTCATCTTCTTCTAATTCCATCTCATGACTTCTCAGGGAGCTGACAAGTTCTTCGAGAAATATTTTGTCCAGATCTTTTTCCAGTTTAAGAGTTGTGATCATGGGTCTCCATTTCTTAGTTAAACTTCAGATGATTTTCTTTACATGATCTGCAGTTGAGTACCCTTTATCCAGAACTTTTAGCCCAACAACCAGAATTTGAAATTTTGAGAACATTATTTCAATGGTTTCATCTTCTTCCATTTTGAAGGCTTCATACTTCTGAATGAGAGCAAGATATTTGGTTTCTTTGACTTGCGCGTTGCCTTCATGCGTCATTCTCAAGGAGTCAAACATGTGTTTTGCTGATTCTCTATTTGTGCCTTTCTCATACTTTGTGTATGAGATAACACTCAAGAGAATTGTTCTGGCCTTGTGATGATTTCTGAATTCCCTCTTTTGATGATGTGACATTCTTTTTATATCAATCTTTTGACGACTTTCGTCAACTGGATGAATGTACCCATTAGTCACCATATCCCAGAGATCAGCGTCACGAGCTAGAAAGAAACTTTCGATTCGGTATTTCTAGTAATCTAAGTTTTCACCATCAAAGATTGAAGGTTTGCTGCTGATTCTGTCTTTCTCATCATGATAACCATTGCTTATGTTCTGACTTGGTCCTGCAATAGTGTTTTTCTTGCTTGGATATTTTTTTGACACGGTTAAGTGTTTGTACTCAGAACCAGACCCTCTTATGCCAATTGAAGAATGGAAAAACACAAGAAGGGAGGGTTTGAATTAGGGTTTTTAAAACTTAAAGTAAAAGACATGTTGGTTATCCTGGTTTGTTTGAACTCAAAATACTCCAATTCACCCGCCAAGGTGATTTCGCCTCTTTCAACGAGGTCTTAATTCACTAATCAAACTTGATTACACAGATACGATGACAATCGTCAATGTCTTCTTGATTTTAAACCACAACCCGATTTTCTCAAGGTATTACACAATACAATATTTGAAAGAGTGTATAATATGTGTTTTCTAATAAAACAATATCACACAAATGATGTTTTACACAAATGAATTTTCGTAAGATGAAGGTGATGAAAATATTTCGTTTGTTGTGCGCAGTTAAATCGTAAATGATTTCTCTTTCAAGTCTTGTATATATAGGCAACGCATGTGAGGAGCTTTTGGAATATTGATAAATAGTAATTAAAGAACTTTCCAAACATAGAGATCTTGTCCTCTTTCAGCCGTTACTTTTGAATATCCATAAATGAAATGCAACGCTTCAGAAAATGCTTGCTTCAAAATGCTTCAGAAGATGTATGTTACCATTAGGACTCCTTTACTTCTTTCCAGAACTATATGAATCAGAATAACAAAGTTCCTGTTCGCAACATTTAGTGCACTCAGAAGTTGTAGCTTGAGAACTTCTCTATGTAAGCTTGTTATGCAGATTGCTTTCTATATAAGATGTGTTGAATCATAGTTTAAACAACGATCTAACTCGTCTTTTATGCTTCTTCCATCATAACTTCTCTGAAAAATAAAATACTTATTTAGGGAGCATAATTGTTCTTTGAGTGTTTTTTATCATCAAAACTCTTACAAGGGTTGTAGAATCAAGCTATGTTCTAATAGTTTTGACATCATGGTGTTGAGAATTTAGTTTCTCTATTTGCTACAGTTGTGTTTATTAGATTGACTAACTACTAATTGTTTCTCTGTTTTTCTTGTTGCTCATAACTCTGTTGTTATGTTTTCTGTTTTTGTGCCTCTAATGTGTGTGTTTGATTTATTTTCAAACATGATTATGGTATTTTCTTGTGCAAGCGTTATTTGGTTGATTTAGCCAAAATTTGCCAAAGGGGGAGATTGTTATTTCTCTGAAATTATGATTGGCATGAATTTTGGTAAAACTAACTTTACAGCAACGTGTAGAACAAGATGTTTCAACTTGCAGATTTAACATGTCGAATGTGATGTCCTAACCAGAAGTATAGGACATCTGGTCTGTTACAGTTTTGCAGTTTGGAAAATGTTTCAACTTGCAGTTTTAACATTTCGAATGTGATGTCCTAACGAGCGGGACATCTGGACTTTTACAGTTTTGCAGTTTGGAAGATGTTTCAACTTGATGTTTGAACATGTCGAAAGGGATGTCCTAACAAGAATTACAGAACATCGGGTCTACTACAGCTGATAGTTTGGATTCAGTTGTTGTGATTTAAATATTTAGTAATTCTATGTGGCATCCAAGATTGATAAATTAGATATTTTATGTTGGTATTCAAGTCATTCAAAGTTTCTTAATATGGAGAAATTTTAGGGAAGTTTTGATTGAAGACCTATTTTCTTGGAGAAGTTTTTGCAAACTTTGTGCAGCCTCTCTGCTGTGTTTTTGAAGCCCAAATCCAGTTGGGAAAAAGGTTATAAACAGAAGTGTTTGTAACCTAGAAGAGTATGGGTACAGGATGTAGAATCATTAGGGCTTTGTCATTGTGCCACTCTCTAGGATAGTTGGTTTATGTAACCCACTCGAGTTGTAAGTTGAACTGTGTTACAGAGTTATAGTCTTTGTTATTATTCTCCTCGAATCTTTTAAGCAAGAGGTAGTATTGTTCATGGAGGAAGCTGTTAAGAAACTCTAAGTATTTTTCTTGATCATAGCATTTAAGAAATATCAAGTATGTTATTCTTAATCAAGGGGTGTCTTGATTAAGGTGTTTTTGTATTTGAAGTGTGATCTTCATTTAGGTGAAAGGTCGTTGATACATTAATTGGGAATGTTAGACATCATTGTAGTGATTTGAGGTGACACGGTATTTCTCATATCTAGGGATGACCTAGGTAGAAGTTGCACAGGGTAATGATTAATTGATAAGTTGTAAACTTGGGATTAGTTTAGATTTGAATTGATATTGTCTAGTGTATTTCCTTTCTGGCTTGGTAGCCCTCAGAGTAGGTGTTGTTGTACACTGAACAGGGTTAACAATTATGTGTGTTGTTTATCTTTTCAGTATTATTTTTATTGTTTATTCCTTGGCATGATGTTATGTTCTGAGATCAGATATCTCGACATCCTATAGGACATCTGAGATCTGATATACATAATTTCATCTCTAACTCCACACCTTATCTCAATGTACCCAATTTATTTTTCTACTCTCCAATCCCCCACCCCATAAAAACCTTTTAAAGAGAGATTTGAGATTAAAAATTATACCTGATGGTGCTTTATATACAAAAACAACAACAACTAAGCCTAATCCCACTAGGTGGCGTCGGCTACATTGATCAATTTTCTCCATAGTTTTCTATCAAGGACCATGCTTATATACAAATCATTAATCTTGAGATCTTCCATAATAACTTCTATTATAATATTTTTGGGTATTCCTCTTCCTCGAATTGTTTTCCTTCTCTCCATCTAAACTACTCTCCTTACAACAAAATCTACAAGTCTTCTCTCTACATGCCAAAACCACCTAAGTCTATCTTCCACCACCTTCTTTACTATGGGTGCTACCGGGACACTATATCTAATAATTTCATTTCTAATTTTATCATGTTAATTCTTACACACTTTTACCACAACATCTTCATTTGTACTACACTTACTTTATTCTACTGTTGATTCTTAACCACCTAACATGTTGTCTCGTACAAGATCACAAGTTTTACCATAGTCCGATAAAACTTTTTCATAATCTTGAGCGGTACATGTGTATCATATAAAACACCTGGTTTTTTTCTCCATTTCAACCATTTATTTTAAATCTGATGGTTTACATCCCGTTCTATTTCTCCATCATTTTGTATTACGAACCAAATATATTTAAACCGCGTGACTTGAGGAATAATATGGTCTCCAACTTTCACCTCTAGGTTAGAAACACTTATTCTTTTGTTGAAATTACATTCCATATACATTGTCTTACTTCTGCTTATGCAAAAACCACGTGTTTCTAAAGCTCTTCTCTAAGTTTACAACCACTCATTTAAATCCCCCTTCGACTCTCTAAGAAGGACTATATCATATGCAAAAATCATGCGTCTTGGTGCTAGCTCTTGGATATGTTCTGTGAGTACATCCAAAATTAAGGTAAAAAGGTAGGGGCTTAGGGTTGACCCTTGATACAAACCAACTTTAATGAGAAATAATTTGTCTCTCCACCCCGTGTTCAAACACTAGTCGATACCCCTTCAGACATATCTTGGATAGCTCAAATATATGTAATCCTAAACCCTTTACTCTCTAGGGCTTTCCTTAAAATCTCTCTAGGAACTCTATCTCTAATAATTTTCCATACTCCAATAGGTATGTTGTCTGGCCTAACCACCTTACTATTAATCATTCTATTTAATGCTTCCTTTACCTCCTGTTTCTGAATCTGATGATAGTGATTATAGTTCTGATCCTCTTCTCTAATGTCGAGTCAGCTAGATTTCAGTGAGATATCATATCCTTCATTAGATAAATTGTATAAATACGTCTTCCACCTAACCTTTATATATTTTTCTTCAACTAAAATGTTTCCTTATTTATCCTTAACACACTTCACTTGATCCAAATATATAGTCTTTCTTTCTCTCCCCTTAGAAAGCCTATATATAGACTTTTATCCCTCCTTGGTTCTTAGAGATTGGTATAATCAGTCAAAATCTTGGGTTCTTGCTTCACTCATCGCCTTCTTGGTCTCATTCTTAGCTTTCTTATACTTTTCCCAAGTTTCAGTATTTTTGCACCTAGACCACTCTTTAAAGCAATCCTTTTTTACCTTAACTTTACTTTGGACACTTTCATTCTGATAAGGGGTAAATGCATCATATTTTTAGTTTGTTTTCCCTTCTTTTTCATGTATGTTTTTATCGTTTTTAGTTTGCTTTTATGCGTTTTTGTTCCCTTTTTTGTTTTAGGCAATAAGAAGTTGATAAAGTGAATTAGAGCGAAAAAGGCCCAAGAACGCATGAATCGAGACACTCTTCATGAAAAAATTCAGAGGATAACACGGCCTGGTCGTATCCTATGACACAGGTCGTGTTTCCCCCCTTTTTCCCCTCTCCATACAAGCAAGATGGGGCTGACACGGAAAGCCCGTGTTGTCTAACACAAACTTTTGTTTCCTTTCTTTGTTTCAGGCAATAAGAGGTTGTTAAAGCGAATTGGAGTGAAAAAGGCCCAAGATCGCACAAATCGGGACACTTTTCATGCAACAGTTCAAGGGACAACACGGCCTGGCTGTGTCCCATGACACGAGTTGTGTTTCCCCCTTTATCTCCTCTCCATACAAGCAAGTTGAGGTTGACACAGCCAACCCGTGTTTCCTAACACGGCCCGTGTCAGAACCTCATGCAATTACAAATTCTTGATTTCTTGGTTAAGTTTATGAACTTTTAGCTTATGTAACCTCCAATTCTTTATTGACTAGTGTTAAGTGGCAGTTATGCACGAAATTAGTGCTAATTATGAGTAAATTATGGCTTGGATTAGAATAAATAGAGGCCTAAACATCAAGTAAAATGGGGGAGACACCTAAGGGTGACACTTAGGGAGGATCCATCACATTATACTAGACTTCTTGCAATACATTTTTATTTTTCTTGAAGTTATTTAAGCTTTTGTTATTTATAAGTTCCATAATTTTATTGTTAAGCTTGACATCCCTTTTAATTTATAGTTTGTTATTTATTAACTTATTTGCTTTCCTCTTTTGTAATGTTCTTAAGCTTTAACGTTATTATTGCCCGTCTCACCATGGGTGAGTATTTCCTTAGGTACTTGGGGGTTATATAAGTCCATCTTATAATAAATATCTACTAAAATTTATGTTTTTGTAACTACGAGAAGTTTAGGATTTATTTATTTTAGAACTCGGGTACTATTTTTATGCTTATGACAGTTGCAAAATCAAGGTCATCAGAGATGTTGTTCATGTATCGAAAGGTAATGAATCGACATCCGAAAGCGAGTTACTCAATAAGTGAGTTCGAGTCTCAGCTTACAAGGCGGCTTGATCTCAGTTGATAAACAATCAAGAAGTGCCATCTGTAACACTCGAGGATGAAAAGGGCGAGGAGTGGTTGCACCGCATGTAACACCTGAGGCCTAAGAGGGCAAAGGTTGTCGCCACATAGGAATGAGAGGGATCTCAATGTTATGCAAGTATGGGACTGCATGGTTGAAGGAAGACTTATAAGGATTAATTGGTACTACCTATACCAACAAGATGCATCTTTTTTTAGGTAGCTCATTCATAAGAACTTCACAGTTAAGCGTGTTTGACTTGGAGCAATTCTGGGATGGGTGACCTTCTGGGAAGTTTCCCAGAAAGCGTGTGAGTGAGGATAAAACATGTTGAAAAGACCTATGTTGGTTTGTGGGGTCAGTCTATAATCTTGAAGTCAGCTTAGGCTGTTACAAATGGTATTAGAGCCATACCTCTCCCAGTACGATGTGGTTCGAGGACGAACCATGAAGAAGATGGTGGACATGTAACACTTGAGACCGAAAAGGGTGAGAAGTGGTTACACCGCATGTAACACCCGAGGCCTAAGAAGGCAACGGTGGTCGCCACATCAGAATGAGAGAGATCCTAAGGTTATGCAGGTATGAGACTGCATGGTTGAAGGAAGGCTTATAAGGATTAATTGGTACTACTTATACCAACAAGATGCATCTTCTTTTCGGTATCCCATTCATAAGAACTATATAGTTAAGCATGCTTGACTTGGAGAAATTCTGGGATGGGTGACCTTCTGGGAAGTTTCCCGAGAAGCGTGTGAGTGGGGATAAAACACACTGAAAAGACCCGTATTGATTTGTGGGGTCAATCGGTAATCCCGAAGGCAGTCCGGGGCATTACAAATGGTATTATAGCCATACCTCTCCCAGTACGATATGGTTCAAGGACAAACCATGTGGAAGTTGGTGGGCATGAAACACTCGAGGCCGAAAAGGGTGAGAAGTGGTTACATCGCATGTAACACTCGGGGCCTAAGAAGGCAATGGTGGTCGCCACATCGGAATGAGAGAGATCCCAAGGCTATGTAGGTATGAGACTGCATGGTTGAAGGAAGGCTTATAAGGATTAATTGGTACTACTTATACCAACAAGATGCATCTTCTTTTTGGTAGCCCATTCATAAGAACTCTACAGTTAAGCGTGCTTGACTTGGTGGGCATGAAACACTCGAGGCCGAAAAGGGTGAGAAGTGGTTACATCGCATGTAACACTCGGGGCCTAAGAAGGCAATGGTGGTCGCCACATCGGAATGAGAGAGATCCCAAGGCTATGTAGGTATGAGACTGCATGGTTAAAGGAAGGCTTATAAGGATTAATTGGTACTACTTATACCAACAAGATGCATCTTCTTTTTGGTAGCCCATTCATAAGAACTCTACAGTTAAGCGTGCTTGACTTGGAGTAATTCTGGGATGGGTGACCTTCTGGGAAGTTTCACGGAAAGCGTGTAAGTGAGGATCAAACACGCTGAAAAGACCTGTGTTGGTTTGTGGGGTCAGTCGGTAATCCTGAAGGCAGTCCGGGGCGTTACATCATCATGTGACAAGACATAACACTCTTGATTGATTTACTTAGTTGCGCTTGAGACACGTCTAGATTCACACGCCATGAAAATGGGTGAACATATTTATATTATTTTCTATTAAAACCACGTAGAACTTCTCGTATTACAAAGTATACATAAATTGTATGGATGAGCCTAGATGGATGAATCATAATTCCCAGTCCTATTTTACCTAATCTATTTAAACTTTATTTTACATTGTGAAATCAAAGAAACAACTTGCGATCACCTTAGATAATGTTTTACCCCAAAATTTACCCTCTCATTTCTCAAGAATTACCTCACAAGATCTCCCATGACTCAAGTTTGCAACACTGATACACCAATTTAGGTTTGGATTGACACAAGGGCAAAATGGTCAAAATACACACTAAAAAGTCAAAATTGACCTTTTGATCAAAATCAAGTTTCAGGAACTACATTTCATCAAGACATGTTAGAATATGAAGTTGGTTCATCAATAAAATCAAAATTCAAAATTACTTTGGAAAAGTCAAAGTTCTAAACACTTAGAAATTTTTCTAAGTGTTAAGAAAGTATGATAAGTTCAAAACTTTTGGCCAAATTTTCATCATGATGCAAGACGATTCAGGAAGAACTTCTGACACAAGAGTTGTAGATCTCATTGATATCTAAAACATTACAGAACAAAACTCCTCCTAGAAATGTTGGGATTTCAAGTTATGAATCCTTGAAGACACGTCCATGAGACTAAAACATTTAGTAAATTCTGAGCATTTCCAAGTCAGAATTTGATTAGAACTTTTGGGCCAGTTTTCACACAAGTACAATCAGAGTTTGAGAAGATGATTCAAAAAGGGGTTACAAATCATGTTACAAGCTTTCTGAAAATTCTAAGATCTCTTTCAGATCATGCTAGTGCTGGTAGAATCAAAGATCAAAAGTTGGACATTTGTTCTTAATCTAAGTTACATTTATGCTGAACTTTTGATCCAGTTTCAAGCTGTGCTGCATAATCTCATGTTGCAGGCCTTCTTGCTTGTTAAATATCATTATAATTTAATGCTTACACCAACTTTTGAGTCCTTATCCCAGTGTCTAAGCCTTTATCCAAAGGATCTTCCCACGTATGGCATAAAAGTACCACTAGTGTCCTTGAAAAGTAAACTTTTGTACAAAGTTTATTTTGAGCCTATACTTTACTCTGTTTCTAAGTGTACTTCACCAAAAACCATGCCTACAAACTCATATTATGTGTGTTTAAAGCTGCTAACCACTCTACCTTGCCTTAAAACCATGCTTGTCTAAACTTGCTTCAAAAACAAGTCAGCAATCCATAACATTTGATGGTTGTACTCCTGACTTCTCCAAGCTTATAAATCATTTGCCTATAAATTAAACTTCATTTGCAAACTGAGGGGAGGAGGAAAGAGAGGAAAAAAGCCCTGAAACCTTGCTGAAAAATCCCAAGAACCTAAAACTACAACACAAACACAAAACCTGCAAGTTTCTGATTTTTGCATCCAAACTCTAATTTTTCTTGCGTGTTACTTGACCAAATCATCCATACAGTTTCTGGTATACACGTAGAAGCCTTCCCAACTTATGTTGTCAAACTGTAATCCAGTCTTCACCACTCTCCATTTCAAAAATCATAACTTTGCAGCTTGGCTGCTCCAGAGCATTTCGACCAGCCATAATTCAAGTTAAGGATTGTTTTAGCTTTCTGAGAACCTGAGAAAGATGACCAGAACATCACAGCAATCTGAACCAAGCTCTAACTCACAGAAAAATTTCCAACTGCAAGGTAAGTTTCTTCTGATTTTCATCTCATTACTTAGGCATTGTTAGGCTTGTAATTTCAAAGATACAATGTAGATATCATGACTCTGAATCTGTACATATTTATAGATTTCATTTATATGTCCTAATTAGAGAGAATTTCATATCAGAACTTCTTCAGAAAATTAGGGTTCAGAATTAGGATTAGCAAAATTCATGCTTGCTTTTGGTTTACAGTTTTGATGTTTTGTATTTCTGAAACCATGATGAAATTTTCCATAACTTCCATGTCTGCATTTTCCATTTTTATTGAGAAATGACTAAGTTGTAGATACTCTGGTTGGCGCGAAGAAGAAAATGAAGTTCATAACCAGAACTTACTTTGTAATATATGTTTATGTTTTTGCTTCTAATACCGGATGTATAGCCACCCCATTGGAAGAGAGCGTGCGCATAGGGCATTAGTGTTAAAGGTCCTGGGTTCTAGTCCCAGAAGCATCTTTTATGTTTTATTTCTTAACATTTTACTACATTATTTGTCAAACAACATTCCTGGACCAGAACTTCTAGATAACCCCCCCCCCCCCCCCCCCTCCCATTTGTTTGTCAAAACAGTACTCTTGGACATAACTTCTAGATATTCTCATCCAACAACATCGTCACCTCACTTACCCACAATCAGAACTTCAAGCCTTCCAGTAACACTAAAACTTCTAGGCTTCCAGCTATATCAGAACTTCTAGGCTTTCTCAGCAATCAAAACTTCTAGGCTTTCCTTTGTTCCCAGCAACCCCGAAACTTTAGTGCTTCTGGATCTAAAACTTCTGGCTTTCCCCTTTTCTGCTAAAATTTTCTTTCTGATTTGCAGTGTGCCTGAGTCAGAACTTCTGCTCTCTCTTATTTCTATTCTTTCAGCAACACGCTGACTCTAACTCTTATTCTCTTATTATTTTTATCATCACTTTTATTTTCATTAATCAAAAACACCAAAAATACTTTATATTCATATACTTTTCTTTATTTCTTTTTTAAAAAAAAGACTAAAAACATTTCCTTAAGAAAATTTATTTCTTCTCTTAACAAAAACAAAACAAATCTATTTTACATTTCAATTCTTATACATTATTTCAATATGGTTGTAATAGATAATTTGGACTTTAATTTCTTGCAACCCCCATTTGTAAATTTATACTCCCCATCCCCAAGTGATTGTAATAGCATAGGATATTTACTTTCCGCAATTTATCGCTTACATATAAATGCTAGTAACTAGGATGTATGGAAATATAAAAACAACAAGTAGACAACCCCTAATCAAAGACTAAATGCATGTAAATCAAACACACTATTCACACATGCACCCTTAGGGTAATCTCGCTTGTTGCCTCAGAAAAATAGTCATGTCCCTTGAATATGTGCGTTTTGGCAAAGACCCTCAATAAAAGATCGTAGTCTCTCGATGACCCTCAATGTTGCCTTCAGTAAACGATCTAGTCCCTAAACGACATTGCTAAAACGTCCCATAGGTTTCCTTCTATGAATATACAAACATCCCACTCCCGTCCCTTCACGTCCAACGATGGGGCTTCTTACCAAATCAATGGTAAGATAGCAACATCTAAAGGAGGTGGAAAAGAACATTTAAGACCTTTTGAGTAGGTAGGATGCTCCTTTTTGCTCGCTTGCTCATAACAAAAACATTTTATACACTCACACTTTCATTTTGAAACATTTTCAAAATACAAAGCTTTTTGTATGCGTTCTTATAGAGACGAGAACCATTATAAAGACACTTTTCAAAATCACTTTCAAAAACACATTCCACAAACACTTCTTTGAACTATTTTCAAAACCAACACTTTGTACACGTTCTTATAGAAACGAGAACCATTACAAAGACGTTTTCAAAATACTTTCAAAACCCACACCACCAGCACACATTCAAACAAAAGCAAGTGATCTAGAAAGCAACTAAGAGATCGTATAACTACGGATGGAAAGGGTGCTAATACCTTCCCTTTTCATAACCTACCCCCCGAACTCAAGAAAAAAATATCAAAGGTATTTCCTGTTCTTTTCACCCTTTCCTTTATCGAATAAAAGAAAATTCGGTGGCGACTCTTGCTATCCGCAACAATTGCGATCAAACGCAAAACACCAACTCAGTTCTCCCACCGTGTTACAGAACTGGCAATTCTGTTGGGGAATGTTCAAAAATGGGGTTACCTTAGGGCTAGATCATATTTACTTGATTTTATTTGTTTGATTTGTTTGTTTATTTTATGGTTCCTTGTTTGGGATTGTTTTTATCCTCTACCCGGATCTGGGGCACCTTTTTAGGTAACTAGAATAGATTGTGCAAACTATACGGTATAAACCGATATGGTTGAAGCAATGTGTAGCGGTGAAAATCGGAGATCGAGCTATTAATTAACTCGACTCGCAAAAGCAAGAGTCGCCACCGCGCTTTATTATTTCCAAGGGGAAAGGGAAAAGAGCGAAATAAAACCCTAAAACATGCAATGTAAAATAATACTTAAAAGTAATGAAAATACAATGCGTTTTTGAAAGAGATCAAGAGTTCAGGGGTTGGTTATACAATGGGAAGGTATTAGCACCCAATGCATCTGCGGTACTCCACAGGAACCTTTTGGAATATCTGTTTTTGGTATAAATTGTTTGTTATATACAAGGGTGTATTTATCTACAACTATGTTTGCTTAAGGGGAAAGAAATGAGTTTTTATTATTGCGTTCGTGAGGGTTTCGCGACCCTTTGCCTACGTATCCAATGAAGGAATCAAAACACCGTAGTTCCTCTAGAAAAAAGTTGATTTGTTTGTGTTTTTTAGTGGGCGACATTAACGCACGCATTCTAGCAATAGGCACGGCCGGTATCGCGGTAGAACGGAGATAACATGCCCTTGGGGGGAGTTTTGATTTGTTGAGTGTTTTGCGGGTTTTAAGATATATTCAAGTAAGGATTAAAGAGTGTTTTTGTACTTTTTGGTTTGTTTACTTGTTGATTTTATCTTGCCATACACGCCTAATTACTAGCATTTGTACAAAGTAAATAAAATGCAGAAAGATAAAATCCTACGCTATTACAACTGTATCGAAAGGCATAAAAAATGAAGGAAAAAATAAGATAAAAGTAAGAGAAATGAGTGTCTTTCGACCCAGGCAGTAGCACCCTTCGACTTGCATTTTGTTGACCTCCTTCGATTGGGGCTAGCACCAGTGAAGTCATGGCCTTCGATTAGGGGCTGACACCAGTGAGGTTATGTCTTCGATTGGCCTGGAAGTCAGTGTATGGTGAAGTTTGCCTTGTTGCCTTGTTGTCTTCTTCGAATGGAGGTTGAAAGCAGTGAGGGAATGCCTTTCGACTGAGCTTGGAAGTCAGTGAAGGCATACTTTTCGTTTGGGCCTAGAAGTCAACATGGTTTTCCTCCTGGTTGTCTCTTTCGTTTGACCTGGAGAAAGAGGGTAGAAGCCAGAAGCTTCGTTTCCTATTTCCTGTTTCCTGTTTCTTTCATTTCAAGCATTAAATGGCAACATGGCTTGAGGCCATGCTAGTATTTGTCTTGTAAACAGTTTAATAGTTAAAGCAAGTTCAGGTAAACAGAAAGCAAAACGAAAGGCTTAGCTCTAAAAAATATGTTAAAAAGGGTGGAAACGAAACGAACAATGGTATGTACATGTTTCAAACGAAAGGGAAAATTACTATGCCATGGAACGAAAAGTTCAAAGGTAAGAATAACTTACCTTGCTTCAGGCCTTGAATGGATGTGGGTTTCGAACTTGAACTGCTACCTGGATGTTTCTGGAATTCGAAGAGTAGTCACAGGGGGTTCGCTTTTGGTTCGAAGAGTTGTCACAAAAGGTTGTCTTTGAGTTTGAGCAAACTTTTATGTGTGGGGTGTTCTTCAGAATCGAAAGAGGTGAGTGTTTGGGATTCTGGGTTTTTTTTTATTTTTCAAGTGTTGATGAACTTGAGAGTTTTGTTGTGTTTGAGAAAATTTGAGGGATTCGTTCCTCTGGTCCAAAGATCCTCCCTTAAACATGTGTTGGAGCCTCTTATTTATAGGCAAAGTTGGCTGAAGCTTTTGGAGGGAAAACAAAATAATTTGAACAATTTGGGTAAAGTGCTCTTTGCAGCCTTCGAGGGACAGTGTTTGTATGCTATTTCAGTGCAAGAATGGGGCAGTGTTTCAAGACTGCTATGCAGCAGTTTTGGCCAGTGTACCATGTCTGAACTTTGCAGCAAGCATCTTTGAATATTTTATCCCTTCATTTTGACCCTCCTTCGACCAGATTCTTCTTCCAACACATTGTTTGACTTTCCTCCAACAAGTGTCCTTCGAACGAATCATCTTTGTGCATCATTTGAAGGGGCCAAATGTATGCTTCGAATGGACTAGTAAGGCGTACCCTTCGACAGGGACTCATATGTATGCCCCTCAAGTCCACCACTATATGTCTTTTGAGGGGGCCATCAACCATGTGCTAAAGTTTGTCAAGGATGGAAATGCAGCATACTAAAGAGAAATGTTGTCTAGTCGAAGCTAGTACAAACATAGTCAATGTCTTGTCGAAGCCTGCATGGAGGAGGTCTAAACTTTGTGACTCCAAGCAAGCACACAAAAGGTCAATGCTCAAATAAAGACTTGCATGAAGGGAGCCACATGCCCAAACGAAAGAGGCATGCAGGAGGCAAAATGTCCAGATTCGAAAGAGGCATGCAGGAGGCAAAATGTCCAAATTCGAAAGAGGCATACAGGAGGCAAAATGTGCAGATTCGAAAGAGGCTTGCAGGCAGTAAACTTGTCCAGTCGAAGCAGGCTTGCAGGCAGCAAACTTGTCCAGTCGAAGCAGGCTTGCAGGAAGCAAACTTGTCTAGTCGAAGCAGGCTTGCAGGCAGCAAACTTGTCCAGTCGAAAGGCTGAATCTAAGGAGGTTTCAAATCCAAACGAAGGATGTACCTAAACTTGTGTTGTACCCCAAAATTTTCCCTCCCATATTCTTCAAGTTTTGTCAAGGTCAATCTTCAAATGCTTCAAGATTTCTCAAGGGATTGCACAGTCAAATGCCTCCTAAGGCAGTCAAAATTAGGGTTTTGTTTCTCTCAAGGAAGTTGAGGTTTTCAAGGGCTCAATCAAGTCACATATGCCTATACACATTGTCAAGCATCTACATGCCAAGTTTCAAGACTCACAGAATCAAGTTGCATAGTCAAAAAGCCCTATTTGCTCTACAATCAACTGTAGGGGTAAAATGGTCATTTGGCAGTCAAAAGTCAAAAATTTTGGTCAACATCTTATTTTGAGCACACAATCATCATTTGATCAAGTCTTGATCATGATTCCATAAGAATGGCTCAAAAATCATCAAGGTGTCAAAAGTTTCTATTTTTGGACAGTTGAAAAGTCAACTGTAACTTGACCAAGGCATAACTTTTTCATGGTTCATCAGAAAAATCCCATCCAATGCTCATTTTGAAGGGGATGACATTTCCTATAACTCATCTTCACATTCCAAGTCCAATAAATTCTCTCACAAAAAGTTATCAATTTCAACATTATAGGTCATTTTCAAAAGTAAACAAAAAGGCATTTTAAGTCAAAGACCATAACTTGAGATTGGTAAATCAAAATGACATGGGACCAAATGCATTGGTTATAGGACTTCAAGACCTTTCCAAAATGTCCAAGAACATGTTCACATGATAAAAATTGAGCAAGATATGCATTGGAGAAGTTGGGAAATTTTTGTGAAATGGCAAAAGTCAACTATCCTTAAAACTTCAATTTTTGACAAAAGGGCCAACTTTCTTCAACTTGATTCAGCCTTGTCATGCCACCCACGTGTCCCATGATTAATTTCAAGACCAAACATTTATTTTTTTCATTTTTATTTAATTTTTATGGATTTAATTCATTTTAAATCCATAATAATTCAAATAAATCTAAAAAATTAATTGAATGGCATATTTTTGGTTTGAATAGCTTTTATGTATGATATGCCAGCTCACAATTTCGTGCTAAGGCTTTTTGTGCAAAAAATCTTGATTTTGAACCAAATATGGAAAGCTTTCAATGGTGGTTAAACAAGAATCTCCAAACATCAATGCAATGGATCCCAAGCCTAGCTGCTGACCTAATTGCATTCACATATACATATGCAAGGTGGCCAGACCTCATTCATGATCCAAGCACTGCACAAACGGCCATTACCATATTGAAAAAAGTCAAAGAAAGTTTGAAACTAAATTCCACCTTAGAGGCCCTTTCAAGGAGATTTAAAGATTCAGACATATTGCTGGAAGCTTCAGGAGTGATTTGGGATCAAAACCACTTGCTAGAACTCAAGGAATCGTCCATCACAATCCCACGGTTTGTCCATTTTTTTCAGAATCAAAATGCACGATTCATGAGCATTTGATGAGATTTATGGCTTGTTTTGTATTGTTTGCATCCCTATAAAGATGTTGGTATTACTTAATTGAATTATTATGCAGTGAAACAGAAATCACCATGAATGAAATCTAGGGTTTCCGAGTTCTGGATTTGGGGCTTTCCCATACAAGAAAAATTAGGCTTCATAATTCCCATGGTTGAAACCGGCTGATCAAGACGAACACGAAGCCATACTCGCGAACAATTTCTATTTCGTATGCGCCTAATCGCTATTTTCTGTCGTCTTGTTTTGTGGGGGTTAAAAACCCCCGCTATCTAATGTATTTTTTGCAGGTTTAGGGAAGAAGATGATGATGTGGTGAAGCGCCATTGGCTCATTCAAAATATGCGCGCTACTTTTCTTTTGTTCAGCATATGACGTGTTTATTTTATATTATATTTGTTTCTTGTTATTCTAACAAACGCGTTCAAGTGGTTGGTCAGGTGTTCTGCAAACGTTGGGACCTGGGTTCGATTCCCAGGTCCCCCCAAAATTCCATATTATTTTTCATAACGTAATTGCATGCAGATATTCAAAGGTATCCCACCATGGACTCCCATTCATCCAAGCGCCAAGTGGCCTCAAACCCAGATCCAATGGCCATGGGATGGATGACCACCATGCTCCCCAGTCAAGCCAGCATGGACAATTCCAAAAGTCAAACAGGCTTTAATGCTATTGGGCCAGATTCCAGATTCACCTCCCAAGGGTCCAACACCCCCTAGTTAAATATTTTTTCTTTTATTTTTCTTTTACTAATTTCTAACTATTAATTATTATTATTTAATTAACCTAAATTATTTATTTTCATAAAATCAGAAAACCAAATATTTTATTCACTTAGTTTAATTATTTTTGTAAATAAATTCTAACATTAATTAACTTAGTTGTTTAATTAGGTTTAATTTTAATCTTTTCACAATAAATAAAATTAATTTAGAATTAGGTCTTTCTTTTGACAACTTTTAATTCCTTTTATTTTATTTTCATTAAAAATATAAAAAAAACACAAAAACATTTTTTTCTTTAATTAAATAATTAATTAGTTAATTAGGTTTAATGTTTAATTTAATTCTAAAAAGGGTCAAAACCCTAAGACGTTCCCGATTCAATCTTCTTTCGCGCTTTAATTTCTTTTGATTATATTTATGTATCGGTACAGAGTATGTAATAGTTAATTAGGATTTTATCGCCTTATTTAAATTCTCGCACTTTATTTTCCAAAACGGGTTTTTGTTTTTTTGGCGATGTATAGACCCGCGCCTTGTAATAGCTAGATTTATCTTCCCGCAATTTATTTTCCGCACTCCTAACTGTTAATTATGCCTGAAAGAATGTATGAAAAATAAAATCAATCCGTAGCTCACAAATAACATGTACAAGACAAACATTAACTGAAAAACAACACACATGCACATGCCACCCCTAGGGTACGCCTCACCGGTTGCCTCGAACGTGGTCATCAAGTATAGGGTGTCTTAGAGGTCTCCCTTTCTGTCTAAAAGATCCAGTTGCCTCAAAACGGTTGCCTCGGATAAAAAAGGATCTAGGGCATTAGGGTTACTTCTAAGGTGTCCTACTATTGCTTCGGTGACCACACATGTCCCTTAATCGAATTGACCCTAATACCTCCAACGACGGTGCTACCTACTTCTCAATAGTGGGATAGCACTGTTTAAAGGACTCTTACACAGCCTAATTCCTTAGAGTAGGTAGATTTCTCATAGGTACTTTCTCTCTCAAAATCAAAACAACTTTTTGCACCTACACTTTCAAAAGTCTTCAAACAAATTTTTCATACACTCTTGAGGACAGATACAAGAGTTACTTAGAAATTTTTCAAACGAAACTTTTTCAAAACCCACACACACTTGAAAAGCAAACATCTTTTGAAAACATAAGAGCAAGTACCTAAGAGCCCGTGGATAACCACGGATAGAAAGGGTGCTAACACCTTCCCTTTCTATAATCTACCTCCTGAACCGAGAAACATCTCGAAAAGGAATTTTGTTGTGCTTTTGTCCTTTCCTTGTTGGAGAAAATAAAAGACGGTGGCGACTCTTGCTTACCGCAACATTTCGCGAACCAGCTTAAAAAACAGTCAGTTCTATTCCCACCGATCACAACTTGCATTCGAAGGAGACTAAGGGTCAATCGAAGGATGTTGAATCGAAGGAGACCTGTCAGCACATGAAATCAAAGAAACAAAAAACATACATTTCGTGCTTGATTAGAAGTTAGTGATACATAGGCTAAGAATGTTCAAAACACTTGACAATTTCTGCATAATCAATGCTCGAAGATGAGAGGTTAAAACCGACTGTATTTAGTGACCTTGACTTTTGTATAAAAATGCAAAAATAAAAATGGGATCTTAGGTCAAAAATTGGGGTATGATAGCTGCCCTTATTTAAGTTTCTTCTATCTGGAGATATGAAGATTGGGATCTTCATTTCGACGAGATTGAAGGGACTTAAATATAGAATACACAATTTTTGGCTTTAAGATAACGCAATTATGTTTATGATATGGTATGAATGTAAGATTTTGAATTTAACAAGGAATGATGCCGCATGAGACAAACTACTACTGGAGAAACCAAGTACATTATACAATAATCCCATAGGGGAAGAGACTATAACTCCACTGGAGAAACAGAGTCATAGACTTCAAATGAGAGAATCCTATTAGAGAATAACTTTGAGGGAAGAAATGCATGATTTACATAAGTGTTGAGACTGGAAAAGAAATGATTGACATTAGCACTAAGGCTGGCAGATGATGATTGACATCAGCACTGAGACTAGCAAATGATTGGCATCAGTAATGAGACTGGAAAATGATTGGCATCAGTACTGAGACTGGAAAATGATTGGAATCAGTACTGAGACTGGAAAATGATCGGCGTCAGTACTGAGACTGGAAATAAACATTTCTGACTTCTGAATTTTACCCAGAATGGTAATGCATTTCTTCTTTAACCAAGATATTGCTTGAAAAGGATAAAATACAAACTTCCCCACGGGACTTTTCCGAAAAGATGTCGTTTGCTGAGTAAACATTATTGTTCGGGATACACAAGCTGCTCAAATACAGAGGCCGCCACTTGCTATCTTTCAAAGGTGTCAATAACATACAAATTGCTCATGAAGAGACCGCCGCTTGCTGTTTTTTCAAATGTAACAATGACACACAAGTTGCTCATGAAGAGACCGCCGCTTGCTGTTTTCTCAAAGGTATCAATAACATACAAGTTGCTCATGAAGAGACCGCCGCTTGCTGTTTTCTCAAAGGTATCAATAACATACAAGTTGCTCATGAAGAGACCGTCGCTTGCTGTTTTCTCAAAGGTATCAATAACATACAAATTGCTCATGAAGAGACCGCCGCTTTCTGTTTTCTCAAAGGTATCAATAACATACAAGTTGCTCATGAAGAGACTGTCGCTTGCTGTTTTCTCAAAGGTATCAATAACATACAAGTTGCTCATGAAGAGACGGCTGCTTGCTGTTTTTCAAGAGAACAATAACACACAAGTTGCTCATGAAGAGACCGCCGCTTGCTGTTTTTTTCAAAGGTAACAATAACATACAAGTTGCTCATAAAGAGACCGCCACTTGTTGTTTTCAAAGGTGACAATAACATACAAGTTGCTCATGAAGAGACCGCCGCTTGTTGTTTTCTCAAAGGTATCAATAACATACAAGTTGCTCATGAAGAGACCGTCGCTTGCTGTTTTCTCAAAGGTATCAATAACATACAAGTTGCTCATGAAGAGACCGCCGCTTGCTGTTTTTCAAGAGAACAATAACACACAAGTTGCTCATGAAGAGACCGCCGCTTGCTGTTTTTTCAAAGGTAACAATAACATACAAGTTGCTCATGAAGAGACCGCCGCTTGTCATAACATAAAGAAATTCAGAAATAATCAAACTGCTCAAATAAGGAGTCAGACGCTTGTTGTCCCGTCGATATTCCAGAAGAAAGTTATGATAACACTACTAGGGAATAAAGTTCATCTTCAATGGGGAACCATGAATAAATCCTTCATGAGGAGACCAAGTATTTACATACGCAAGATCAATGCACTCTTTATCTAGGTTTCACAGTCTAGAGAGATCCACAGGGTATCATTCACAAGAGACAAAGCTCAATCCAGGAATAAACTGGAGAGAAAATAGTCAAACAAGACTCCACCCAATGAGGAAACAACTCAAATGGGGATTTATCCTATCCAGAGATGGAAAAGGAAAGCTAAAGCAAGATTCTTCCACGAGAGTTAACTCAGTGGGGAATTAGAAAGGAGGCGCACTTTATGCTTAAGTTGACACTCTATTTGGGGAGAGGAAATATGATAACCAAAGTATACAGATCAAGAACATCAACAAATATCAATGTGTGTGCATGATGCAAATGTGAATGAATAAATGAATGTCATGTATATGCTGACAAAACAAATAGAGGAGATAGACAGAAGATGATAAGACATCACAGCACAACCCGACACTCAGCTAATCTCAAAAAGATGGTAACATTACTGAAGATAAAAACAAAAGCCATCATTGGAGCAAAGTCCTTTTACAAGGCTTAAATATCTATGGAGGGGAAGATATTTTCAGGTAGAAAACCCAAAGTCCAGTCTTCTATCGCAAACAATCCATTGAAAGGATAACAACACAAACAATGTTTCAGCTAGAAAAAGTCATGCTTAGCTGGAGCTACTGGGAACACCACCCTCTGATAATGTGTGCAAAACATATCACATATCTTAACAAATCTGGATTGCCCCTGGGACTAATTTTGGATGCCCTAAGTTTACTGCTGATAAGCTGCATGTTGCACGACAATTCTTGCGAATAACTTCACTTCTAAAATGCCCCAAGCTATATGGTTGATGAGGAGAAATCGTCTCAAGAGGATTTTACAAAAGACCTGGCATTCACCATGCTCTGGTGTCTTCAAACTCTTAGAGAGATTCATCAAATATCGACGTGATTGCCCCGGATTGACTGTAGTTGGCATAACAAAGTCTTCAAATTTTGCCCCAAAAGAGTAAACAAGTTGGGAAAGCATTAACTAGGAGAAGCAACATGTTCGTGCTTAAGGTCTTCATGTGACATGCCCCTTGATATGATTTTTTCTTGAAATGATTCTCCAATTACTCAACATAGTTTCAGGCCTTAAAAGAATAAACTCATCACTAGTGCTTATATGTGAGCTTCCTTGATATCAAACAAATGTTTTGCAGTTAGAAAAAGTTTATTATGAGAATGAAAATTCTAATGCAACATTTATGTAAGTCTTGAAGATTTTGAAAAGATATCGCACAAATTTTGCGAGTTAGAGCACCATTTATTTTTGTGTAGGAAAAGCATATGATACCAACGTTAATATTTAGAAAACATTCATGGGAGTCAGGAACACTATCTCATTGAAACATGCTTTCAAAATAACCTTGCTTCAATTAGGACTTTTGAAGGTTGTAATGTAGCCTGGTTCATGGTTTTTTAGAAAAAATACTTTTATGGATCAAAATTTATAGGTGCCCACCCATTCTTCGTGATGTTCTCCAACCCTATGTTCAGTTAATTCAACATGAGTGTTCATCCCTCAAAAGGATTATGTGACGGTTAAGGAAATGACAAGGCTTTCAGTGTAGCAACCACCTTTATGTCTTCGTGTTTGTATTCACCAATTTGTTCTTTTCTGAGGACTTTTCTTTGTATTCCTTTCTTTGTAATTTTTATTTTCCCTAACTTTTTCCTGAACTAATTCTTTTGAATTGATAGTCCAGCGGGATTGCCTAATTTTTTTTTTGCTTAAGCCGCACGTTTTCAAGTTTTCGACTTAGCAGGCTTTTTCTTTTTTTTTCTTGATTTTTGATTTTTTGAATAAAACATGTGACATTAGCTTGTCTTTAATTGTTGAGAGGATTGTGACAGCCTCGTTTCTTGATGCATTAGGGATAACATTATGGTTCCACATCTTCTGGATTCATTATACATGAAGGATAGTCCTCGTAGTTTCTCTTCGTAAATATCTTTCTTATGAATTTTGAACACTCAATCAAATTAACTGAAAACTACCCTGCCCCAGGTTAAAATTTGAGGGATTTTTCGTATAGAAAAGAAACTCCTACTTCAAGGCTCAAAAGGGGTTAGCAAGGGATTATCTTTCTTATATCTCCAATGTTTAGGGATTTGAAACAATGCATGTACATCGTCAGCAAGATTTCATTCAAAAAGCATACAACTAGAGATTTTGTGTTTTTAGATCATCATCCTCCCTTCAACCTCTGCCTAGGCAAGAGAATGGGCAACAAGTTGGTATCATAATGCAAAAAGAAATTTAAAATTTGAAAACAAATATGAGTGAAACGAATGAATTTCTTCAAGACAAACATACTCATTGTATTAAGATAATCATTCAGATGCAAACAAGTTCTTACATGCAAACAATGTTTTGATAAACAAGAAAAATTACAAAAAGCATAAATAAGTTAATAATCTGGGAAGGCTTTCCATCTGGACTTGAATTACCGAAAACATCCTTTAAAAATCGAAGTGACCATCAATCGTGTTTACTCTTTGGCACATGCTTGATTTGAACTTCAAAACCAACGTCCTTGAATGACAAGATACCACTTCTGACCAACTTCTGAACCTCAATCTTCAAAGCAAAGCAACCCTCCAAGTCATGCCCAGGAGCACCTTGATGAAAGGTACAAGTCAAATCTGCTTTGTAGTACCAATGTATCTTCTCAGGAACCTTCGGTGGAGGTCGGGTCTGAACCAAATTCCTCTGCATCAGGATAGGGAACAACTCTGTATAGGTAATTGGAATTGGATCAAACTGGGTTTTCCTCTGATTAGGAACTTGATGATTCTGTTGATGAATAGGAGAAACATTATGATTCTGACGATGATTATCTCTTCCTCTGGTTCTCTTCTTGGAAAAGTTATTATCAAACTTCTTCACACCATTAGCTGAGCGACCATCTTCATATGAACATCCCTTCCCGACATCTTCTTCTAGACGCACTCCCACATTCACCTTGTCAGGAAAGTCATTAGGTGCATTAACCATCACCTTCTCATGAGAGAATTATTTTAGAGTTTCAGTGAAGACTTTTATCATCGCTTCCTCCCTCCTAGAAGAATGGACTTGGGCGGAAACCAGAATTTCAACCAAGCCAGTTAAGTTCTCCATACTAGCTTTCAAATTAGTCATCTCTCTACGGAGTTCAGAAACCTCTTGCTTGATATTCTCCATTATTCTCTTAGCGCAAGTGTTGTACTGGTGAGACCAAAGGAAAAATAAGACTTGGAAAAAGACCTTTGAAAGTGAAACAAAAAAATGTAGAATGATGTATGATATGCAAAAGAGAGTTTTATTTGATCTTCAAAGTATTAAGTTGTAAACATCAAGGTATGAAGATAGAAGATGAATTTTAAATTGGCTCCAAACATTGATCAAGTTATCATCAAGATCAATCATCCATTTTGGTGGATTAGGGTTTCCACCCCCATCAACACCCAAGATCCATTGAGCTTGACAAAACTTGTGATATTTACAAAGAAAGACTTCCAAATTCCTTGAAAATCAAGTGAAAACGAGTTTCATGGATGCATGAAGGTATGGCTATGCAACAACCACAAGCAAGGTCACAAATAAAGTCGAAAGGTTCAACGTCACGAGCATGGAGTCAAAGGTAAAAAACATCCCCAAGGTATGTACTAAAGGTTTAATCACACCTGTAAAACATGGTTCTAAAAGTTCCCAGAGTCTACATTCCTCCTTCGGATATTACCAGCGTCCCAATTACTCGGTAATCAGCAATATTCTCAAGAGAAACTCGTCTGAGTGCAGCATCGCGTGACAACTACTTCCGGATTACTCTGTTATAATCTCCGCACTACACCTAAGAGGCCAAGATGGGTTAAGGGTTCTACGGTTTTCAGCTTCTTTGGCTCCTAGGTCGAAAGCAATAACGTCTTCCCAATTACTCGGTAAACAAATACTACGTTCAAAGGGGCTTCCACTGAGTGGGGGATTTCATGCCTCCTTCTTCGAGATTACTCCCTCAAAGTTAACATGACTATACTGCCCTTCCTATTCCTAAGTGTAACTTAGTCCGGGTATAGGACTTGCCCTTTGCCAAAACCCAAATAACCACAATATAAACATATAATCAAACAATCAAATAATGATAAAACAGATAAAACAAACTAGGCTTAACCCACTTAGGGATGGACCAGCAAGAGGTCAATCATTCCCCAGCAGAGTCGTCAATTCTGTAGCGGTGAAAATCATAGATCGAGCTATTAATTAACTCGACTCGCAAAACCAAGAGTCGCCACCGCGCATTATTATTTCCAAGGGGAAAGGGAAAAGAGCGAAATAAAACCCTAAAACATGCAATGTAAAATAATACTTAAAAGTAATGAAAATACAATGTGTTTTGGAAAGAGATCAAGAGTTCGGGGGTTGGTTATACAATGGGAAGGTATTAGCACCCAATGCATCTGCGGTACTCCGCAGGAACCTTTTGGAATATCTGTTTTTGGTTAAAATTGTTTGTTATATACAAGGGTGTATTTATCTACAACTATGTTTGCTTAAGGGGAAAGAAATGAGTTTTTATTATTGCGTTCGTGAGGGTTTCGCGACCCTTTGCCTACGTATCCAATGAAGGAATCAAAACACCGTAGTTCCTCTAGAAAAAAGTTGATTTGTTTGTGTTTTTTAGTGGGCGACATTAACGCACGCATTCTAGCAATAGGCACGGCCGGTATCGCGGTAGAACGGAGATAACATGCCCTTGGGGGGAGTTTTGATTTGTTGAGTGTTTTGCGGGTTTTAAGATATATTCAAGTAAGGATTAAAGAGTGTTTTTGGACTTTTTGGTTTGTTTACTTGTTGATTTTATCTTGCCATACACGCCTAATTACTAGCATTTGTACAAAGTAAATAAAATGCAGAAAGATAAAATCCTACGCTATTACAACCGTATCGAAAGGCATAAAAAATGAAGGAAAAAATAAGATAAAAGTAATAAAAATGACTGTCTTTCGACCCAGGCAGTAGCACCCTTCGACTTGCATTTTGTTGACCTCCTTCGATTGGGGCTAGCACCAGTGAGGTCATGGCCTTCGATTAAGGGCTGGCACCAGTGAGGTTCTGTCCTTCGATTGTCCTGGAAGTCAATGTATGGCGAAGTCTGCCTTGTTGCCTTGTTGTCTTCTTCGACTGGAGGTTGAAAGCAGTGAGGGAATGCCTTTCGACTGAGCCTGGAAGTCAGTGAAGGCATACTTTTCGTTTGGGCCTAGAAGTCAACATGGTTTTCCTCCTGGTTGTCTCTTTCGTTTGACCTGGAGAAAGAGGGTAGAAGCCAGAAGCTTCGTTTCCTATTTCATGTTTCCTGTTTCTTTCATTTCAAGCATTAAATGGCAACATGGCTTGAGGCCATGCTAGTATTTGTCTTGTAAACAGTTTAATAGTTAAAGCAAGTTCAGGTAAATAGAAAGCAAAACGAAAGGCTTAGCTCTAAAAAATATGTTAAAAAGGGTGGAAACGAAAGGAACAATGGTATGTACATGTTTCAAACGAAAGGTAAAATTACTATGCCATGGAACGAAAAGTTCAAATGTAAGAATAACTTACCTTGCTTAAGGCCTTAAATGGATGTGGGTTTCGAACTTGAACTACTACCTGGATGTTTCTGGAATTCGAAGGTTAGTCACAGGGGGTTCGCTTTTGGTTCAAAGAGTTGTCACAGAAGGTTGTCTTTGAGTTTGAGCAAACTTTTATGTGTGGGGTGTTCTTCAGAATCGAAAGAGGTGAGTGTTTGGGATTCTGGGTTTTTTTTTATTTCTCAAGTGTTGATGAACTTGAGAGTTTTGTTGTGTTTGAGAAAATTTGGGGGATTCGTTCCTCTGGTCCAAAGATCCTCCCTTAAACATGTGTTGGAGCCTCTTATTTATAGGCAAAGTTGGCTGAAGCTTTTGGAGGGAAAACAAAATAATTTGAACAATTTGGGTAAACTGCTCTTTGCAGCCTTCGAGGGGCAGTGCTTGTATGCTATTTCGATGCAAGAATGGGGCAGTGTTTCAGGACTGCTATGCAGCACTTTTGGCCAGTGTACCATGTCTGAACTTGGCAGCAAGCATCTTTGAATATTTTATCCCTTCATTTTGACCCTCCTTTGACCAGATTCTTCTTCCAACACATTGTTGGACATTCCTCCAACAAGTGTCCTTCGAACGAATCATCTTTGTGCATCATTTGAAGGGGCCAAATGTGTGCTTCGAATGGACTAGTAAGGCGTACCCTTCGACAGGGACTCATATGTATGCCCCTCAAGTCCACCACCATATATCTTTTGAGGGGGCCATCAACCATGTGCTGAAGTTTGTCAAGGATGGAAATGCAGCATACTAAAGAGAAATGTTGTCCAGTCGAAGCTAGTACAAACATAGTCAATGTCTTGTCGAAGCCTGCATGGAGGAGGTCTAAACTTTGTGACTCCAAGCAAGCACACAAAAGGTCAATGCTCAAATAAAGACTTGTATGAAGGGAGCCACATGCCCAAAAGAAAGAGGCATGCAGGAGGAAAAATGTCCAGATTCGAAAGAGGCATGCAGGAGGCAAAATGTCCAAATTCGAAAGAGGCATACAGGAGGCAAAATGTACAGATTCGAAAGAGGCTTGCAGGCAGTAAACTTGTCCAGTCGAAGCAGGCTTGCAGGCAGCATACTTGTCTAGTCAAAGCAGGCTTGCAGGCAGCAAACTTGTCCAGTCGAAGCAGGCTTGCAGGCAGCAAACTTATCCAGTCGAAAGGCTGAATCGAAGGAGGTTTCAAATCCAAACGAAGGATGTACCTAAACTTGCATTCGAAGGAGACTAAGGGTCAATCGAAGGGTGTTGAATCGAAGGAGACCTGTCAGCACATGAAATCAAAGAAACAAAAAACACACATTTCGTGCTTGATTAGAAGTTAGTGATACATAGGCTAAGAATGTTCAAAACACTTGAAAATTTCTGCATAATCAATGCTCGAAGGTGAGAGGTTAAAACCGACTGTATTTAGTGACCTTGACTTTTGTATAAAAATGCAAAAATAAAAATGGGATCTTAGGTCAAAAATTGGGGTATGACACAATGGCTACGTTAGTGTGACGGATTTGTTGGTACCGGTATCCCTTGTGTTGAATCGAGGAGAATATGGGGCCGCTGAGCGGTGTCATAAAGCACTAACTGACCTTAGAACCTTAATTGAACAACTTGGCCATTAGGAAGTAGTGATATAGCCGGTGTGATACGGTAGGAGAACTGACTTGGTTGTTTGCGTTTGATCGCAAATGTGCGGATAGCCAGAGTCGCCACGGACTTTTCTTTTATCCAATAAGGAAAGGCTGAAAAGAACATGAAAGACCTTTAGAGATGTTTTCTTGAGTTCGAGGGGTAGATTATGAAAAGGGAAGGTATTAGCACCCTTTTCATCCATGGTTTTCCATGGGCTCTTAGTTGCTTGCTATATCACTTGCTTTGTTTGAAAATATGCTTTGTGTTGTGGGTTTGAAAGTATTTTGAAAATGTCTTTGTAATGGTTCTCGTTTCCATAAGAACGCGTACAAAGTGTTGTTTCGAAAATAGTTTAAAGAGGTGTTTGTGGAATGTGTTTTTTGAAAGTGTTCTTGAAAAGATGTTTTTGTAATAGTTCTCGTCTCTATAAGAACGTATACAAAAATCTTTTGTCTTTTTGAAAACAAGGTTTTAATGTGAAAGTGTTGGTGTAAAATGTTTGGTTGTGAGTAAGCGAGCAACTAGGAGCGAACCTACCTACTCAAAAAGTCTTAAGTGTTATTTTTCTCCTCCTTTAGATGTTGCTATCTTGCCAATGATTTGGTAAGAATCCCCGTCGTTGAATGTGAAGGGACGGGTGCGGGACGTTTATATAGTCATAAAAGGAAACCCATGTAACGTTTTAGCAATGCCGTTTTAGGGACTAGATCGTTATTCGAAGGCAACATCGAGGGTCATCGAGGGACTACGATCTTTTATCGAGGTTGTTTTTCTAAAACGTCCATGTTCGAGGGACATGACTAATTTCCGATAGGCAATAAGTGATATTACCCTAAGGGTGCGTGTACGCAAAGTGTGTTTGATTGCATGCATTTTTGTCTTGATTAGGGTTCTCTATTTGTTGATTTCATGTCTGGTCTTACACACCCTAATTACTAGCAATCTGTGAAAGCAATAAAAAGTGCGGAAAGTAAATATCCTACGTTATTACAATCATTAGGGGGATGGGGTATACAGATTTACAAATGGGGATTGCAAATAAAATTAAATCCTAAGTTACTATTACAACCATATTGAATGGATAAGAATGTACAAGAAAATGTGAAATGGACTTGTTTTGTTTAGGAAAAGAAATAAGTTTTGTTTAAGAAAATATTTTTAATCTTTTTGTTTTAAGAAATAAAATAAAGCATGTAAAAATATATAATGTTTTTGGTGCTTTTGATTAGTGAAAATAGAAGTGATAGCAAAAATAGTAAGGAAAAAGAAAATAGAATCAGCACATTGCTGAACTAAAAGAGATCAGAAGTTCTGACTCTGGCGCGCTGCAAAAAAAATAGAAATAACATGTTAGCAGAAAAAGGGTGGGTCAGAAGTTCTGGATCCGCTAGGAACAAAAGAGATTCTAGAAGTTCTGATGTCGCTGGCAACCTAGAAATGCTAATATTGCTTAGAGGGCAGGAGTTTCTGGTTGTTGAGAGAGTTTGGAAGTTCTGATGATAAACTCCAACTCTTTCATTATGTTAATCAAAACATCTTCAACTTGGTCATTTCTCAACAGAACAGAAAACACAAACATAGCAATTATGGTAGGCTTCCATCATGGTTTCAGGAACATAAAAAATGTCAAGACTGTAAATCATAAACAATCATGTATCTGCTAAACCTGGTTTCCTTAAGAAGTTCTAAA
This sequence comes from Vicia faba, assembly GCA_948472305.1. Taxonomy (NCBI): domain Eukaryota; kingdom Viridiplantae; phylum Streptophyta; class Magnoliopsida; order Fabales; family Fabaceae; genus Vicia; species Vicia faba. Next base: position 1,217,847,611 of record OX451741.1, on the reverse strand, counting down.
CTAATTTACTCCCTACTTAGGCATACAAATACGTGAAACCTCAGAATACGTACATCGTCAGAATCATGATGTCTACATTGTATTTTTGAACATGCAAATCTGACAATGCCTAAGTAATGTGATGAGAGTCAGCAGAAGCTTACCTTGCAGCTGGAAAATACTCTGTGAGCTGGAGTCTGGTTCTGAACGCTGGTGATGTTCTGAACAGCTTCTCCACGTGCTCAGTGGGCTGGAAGCTTTCAACTTTGGATATGAACGATTAGAAAATCCTGGAACAACCAAGGGGCAAAGTTCTGACTTCCTTGAGGTGAATATGGATGGAGAATGTGTTACAGTGTGAACAGAGAAGTTAGGGTGGTTTCTAAATGTATATCAGAAACTGTATGGGTGGTTTTAGTCAAGAAATACTTGAGGAAAAAAATGGAGTTTGAATGCAAGAACCAAAAGTTAACAGGTTTTTGTATTTTGTATTTGCAGTTTTGGACTCTTGGAATTATAGTAGGGGTTCAAGGCTTTTTCTTTCTCAAGAATTCCCCCTCTTTACAGTTTCCAATGGCTTTCAATTTATGGGTAAGGATATTGTAGCTTGTAGAGATCAAGGGTACAACCATCATATGGTAGACGCTGACTTGTTCTTGGAGCAAGTTCAAATAGTTATGGTGGTTAGCAGTTTCTTAGCCGTTCTTAAGCTAGATTTGTAAGTGGGAATTAAGGAAAAGTAATCTCAAAATCAAAAGCAACGTATGGGCCCAGTGTATTTTTTGTGCAAAAGTTTCTTTTTCCAAGACAGTGATGGTACTTCTATGCCACACGTGGGGAAGTCCTTTGGATAAAGACCCATAAGTGATTGTAAGCATTAAATGATGATGAGATTTATCCAACCAGAAATCCTGCAATATGAGATACTGCATCATTTCTTAATTCTGAATCAGAAGTTCAGCTTCAGCGTAACTTAGAATAGACATCTAACTTCTGATCTTTGTATCTCCTTGCTCCAGCATGTTCTGAAGGAGTTCTCAGACTTTCTAGAAAGCTTGCAGCATGCTTTGTAACCTTCTTTGGATTAACCTTGCAAACTCTGACTGAACCTTTGTGAAAACTGGCCCAGAAGTTCTGACCAAACTTTGTTTTGAAAGTGTCCAGAATTTGTTGAATGCTTCAGTTTCAGGGACGTGTCTTTGAGTATTTAACTTGAAATCCCATCATCTCTAGGAGAAGTTTTGTTCTGTAATGTTTTAGATCTTATTGAAATCTATAACTTTTGTGTCAGAAGTTCTTCCAGAATCAGCTTGCATCATGGTGATAATCTGACCAGAAGTTCAGAGCTTGTCATATTTCTTAAACACTTAGAAAAATTCTAAGTATTTAGAAATTTGACTTTTCCAAAGTAATTTTGACTTTTGAATTTCCTGATGAAAAAAACTTCATATTTCAACATGTCTTGATGAAATATGATCCTTGAAACTCGATTTTGATCCAAAAGTCAAAGTTTGATTTTTTTTTTAGTGTGCAAATGACCATTTTTCCCTTGTGAATGACTTTCTTGGAAAATTTGTAATTCAAGGTTTGAAATTAGATGAAAGAAAACCTGAGGGTCCTGGATAATTATTTGAGAAATGAGAGGGCAAGTTTTGGGGTACAACAGCTTCCCCTGTTCAATCTTCTTAAACCTGAAGAGTTAGATTGGCGGATTCGCCATTCGTGACTTGAAGGTGGAAGATGATTGAACACTAGAGTGCTCAGAAATTTGCACTCGAAGATGAATTGTGAACAGGCTTATAGATTCCATCTGGAGGAATGATTAGGAACCGTCATAGATGGGCTTATAGATGCCATCCAAAGGTGATTGTATCTGGACTATATTTGAAAACTAAATCTGAATGAGTACTACGATGGCATCCATATCTGGAGCGTATCTGAACTGCTTCTGAAAACTCAGCAGGATGATAAAGGAATCTTGGAGGATTACTACCTCAGCAGGATGATGAAGGAATCTTGGACGATTACTACCTCAGCAAGATGATGAAGGAATCTTGGACGATTATTACCTTAGCAGGATGATGAAGGAATCTTGGACGATTACTACCTCAGCAGGATGATGAAGGAATCTTGGACGATTACTACCTCAGCAGGATGATGAAGTAATCTTGGATGATTACTACCTAAAAAAGATGATGAAGGAATCTTGAACGATTACTACCTCAGCAGGGTGATGAAGGAATCTTGGACGATTACTACCTCAGCAGGATGATGAAGGAATCTTGGACGATTACTACCTCATCAGGATGATGAAGGAATCTTGGATGATTACTACCTCAGCAGGATGATGAAGGAATCTTCGACGATTACTACCTCAGCAGGATGATGAAGGAATCTTGGATGATTACTACCTCAGCAGGATGATGAAGGAATCTTGAACGATTACTACCTCAGCAGGATGATAAAGGAATCTTGGATGATTACTACCTCAGCAGGATAATGAAGGAATCTTGGATGATTACTACCTCAAAAAGAATGATGAACTTTATTTGTTGATTGATCTTTCCTGAAAAGGTAAAGAGTTAGTTGTATGCAATGTCATGATGTATGCATTGCGTAATGATGAGATTTGTGTTATATGTATTTTACATGCATATGCTATGAATGTTGTTCAAATGTAATTTTGTCTTGGAGATTAAATCCTTGACAAGTGCTAGGGAGTCATTAAATCCCGGATTATTGTTGAAGAGTAGGTGTGTCTTCAAACTTTGCTTAGAATGTTTCCACCGAGGATTCATGTTTTGTCGTTTGAGGAAGTGAACTACTGTCTGGTTGAATTCCAAGCTTCGCAGCACCTTATATTGTTATTTGGTCGACATCCAGGCTTCACAATGTTTTTGGAGAAGGGAACTATTATCTGGTCAAAATCCAGGCTTCGCAGCACCTTATACTATTATCTGGTTGAAATCTAGGCTTCACATTTTTTTGGAGAAGGGAACTACTATATGGTCGAAATCCAGGCTTCGTAGCACCTTATATTGTTACTTGGTCGAAATCCAGGATTCACAGTGTTTTTGGAGAAGGGAACTACTATCTGGTCGAAATCCAGGCTTCGCAACACCTTATACTGTTATCTGATCAAAATCCAGGCTTCACATTGTTTTTTGAGAAGGGAACTATTATCTGGTCGAAATCCAGGCTTCACAACACCTTATACTGTTATTTGGTCGAAATCCAGGCTTCATAGTGTTTTTGGAGAAGGGAACTACTATCTGGTCGAAATCCAGGCTTCGCAGCACCTTATACTGTTATATGGTCAAAATCCAAGCTTCACATTGTTTTTAGAGAAGGGGACTACTATCTGGTCGAAATCCAGGCTTCACAGCACCTTATACTGTTATCTGGTCGAAATCTAGGCTTCACAGTGTTTTTGGAGAAGGGAACTACTATCTTGTGGAAATCCATGCTTCGCATCACCTTATACTGTTATCTGGTTGAAATCCAGGCTTCACAGTTTTTGCTGGGGATTGTAGAGTATTCTATTGGGGAAAAGGAGTTGTAGTCCTCTGATTTGTAGTAGTCAGAGTGGCAAACTCAAGCTGGGGAATCCTGCCATTTGTTGGGGAAATAAACCTTGTTCCTCAGTCTGTTGGAGAGGCGGCGACTTCACTGGCAGAAATCCTCGAGGATTATAAAGTCGACTTAGTTGGGAAGAGGTTTTCAGAGATTGAAAATCTAGATGGGGAATCATCCTATGAGAAGGATTTTGGGGAGATTTGTCACTGCCCCTATTAGTGAGTGTTTGTGGCACTTCCAGGAAATTTTTGATTGTACGTAACCCTTTGCTGAGATTGGCGTTCAATGCCCCAAGTAATGGAGATGGAGACCTGCCCCTGGTTATTCTGTACCTCTTGAGAGATTTCTTGGAATCTTGACTGGACTATCCCAGGTGTGCTTGGATAGTTACATGTCATGCCTCCTTGTTCATAGGAGATTTGTCACTGGAATTGTCATCCCACTTGAAGTGATTGAGAGAGCTTTCGTTCACTAGATATTCGTTGTGTGAATTTCTCCGTTGCCAAACAAATAGCCATATGCAAACAGTGATATTCAAGTAATGCAAAGTTTATATTTTCTTGAAATTTTTGAAAATGCGTTTTAGCAAGTAAAGAAATTTTGTAAGAAAAATTCAACTAAGGATTTAGAGTAAAGTTCTTCAGGAGTCAGGATACCTTTTGTAACAGTATGCTTTCGAACTAACCCATGCTTCAATTAGGACTTTTGAAGGGTTGTAACGTAGCTTGGTTCACGGTTTAAGAAACAAAGGATAAAGGCCCAAAATGTATTTGTACCCACCCGCTCTTCGTGACGTTCTTCAGTCCTAAACTCAGTTAATTTGTGTTTGAACTCCAATTGAGTCTGGAATAACGTTTTGATGATGGTTCAGACAAGTTAAGTTTGTCGGAAGGCATTCATTTTTGATACTTTTTTTATGTTGTTGAGGATTTTTAGTAACCTCTTTATTTTGATTTGTTATCCCTAATTTTTTCCCGACTGTTCTTGTTTTGAGATTACAGTCAGCGGGATGCCTAAGTTTTTCTTAAGTCTCCTTTGTACGTTTTGACTTAGTGGGTTTTTATTTTTTGAGAGATAATGACTGCCTATGTGATAGGGAACCATCACCGTCTTTTGATTCCAGAGGAATGTTTTTGATGTCATTCGTTGTATTACGAGATGAGAGTTTGTGTCTAAACGCGCGCTTGAATCAACTGAGAGACTACCCTGCCCCAGGTTTTGATTAAAGGTTTCAAATTGTGCAAAAAAAGAAAACATCTACTTCTTTGGCTCGAAGGGGTTGACTAGGGATTATCTTCCTTATAACTCCAGTGTTTAGGATTTGAAAGAACGCATGTACATTGTCAGTAAGACCTGTCCAAAAGCATACTGCATGAGATTATGGCATTGTTTCGTCATCCTCCCTCTAAAAGCTTGTAACTTTTATCAAGAGTTGAATGTCATAAAGAGAGTAAAAAGCATAGTTTAAATATAGTGAAAACAAATGGATGAATTCAAGAAAAACATATGCAATTCATTAATGAAACAAAGTTTGACATTAATAGATAATTGTTTGAACAATAAAAGAGATTACAATTGAAAATTCAAATGAACAAGAAATTTCCTCGCCCAGATTGTTGCTTCATGTGGATGTCCTTGAGAGGTGATAGAATAGTTCCAATTGATCGTCTTGTGTAAACTCCAACACTCCTTCGTCAATTAGGTCTTGAATCTTGTTCTTCAGAGCCCAACAATTGTTCGTGTCGTGCCCGGGATCGTTGAAATGGTAAGCACGCCTCTCTTTGGGACGATAACTAGGAGCAGTAGTGTTAGGATTCCCGGGAGGAGCCTTTAATGTAATTAGCTATGTCTTCAACAGGTGTTGTAGCACCTAATCTAGCGACATGCCAATCCTGGTAAATTGTCTCTTAGGTGCGACCTCCTTGCGCAGATTCTTTCGTTGTTGTTGGCGAGGTTGTTGTTGGACTTGAGACGTGGTAGCCATTTGGGACAGTCTACCCTCCACTAAACCGGCTTCATGTTGCATGGGAGGCTGAGCAGTGACTTGATTTTCAATCCTGGTTGTTTTCCCCATACGGTTGCAACCGTATTGACGAAGTTGGTTGACAAGAACTTTCAGCTCTTCTTGTCCTTGATCTAGATTTTGGATAAGAGCCATCTGACCCACCAGTTGTCCCATCATTTGGACCTTCATTATGGCTATTTCAGTTCGTAGCCTTTCCAACTGGTCATCTCCGTCGTCCCTAGGATTTCTCATGATCATGCCCCTGGTGAGGAGAGCTTTCACCTCTTCTTGTCCCTTGGACAGATTAAAGAACATCTCATGAAGTTGGGCATTTTGAGCCTGGATGTCTTTCACCGTTTGTTCCATATCCATCTTACTGAAATAAACAGTAGGAAGATAAGGAGACCTGTATGGGAGAAACCTATCATGATATGATGCATGATATGTGGATGCATGTTTTCAAGGATCTCACGGGGTTAGTACTCACTTATAGTTTTGATTTGAGAAACTTTGTGTCGGTGGATGTCCTTCCACGAGAATTAAGCTCACCATGCCAAGTGGGTTGTAGCCCTTGACTCAAATTGTTGTACTTGATCTTTGACGGTGTTTGGTTAGAGTAAAATAAAGTCCTCTTACCCCTTGCTAGACGTCTGGTTCAACGTGACCCTGCATCATAGGCCCTTGAGATCCTTGAAACGGTTATTGAAAATGCTATGGTATGATGTTATGTACAAATATGCAAAGTAAGCAAGTTTATATACAAATAATCATATACACACAAAGCATACAAGTCCTTAGGTTTAGGCTTGCATGGAGTTTGTAGGTAAGTACCCTATTGAAGTTTAGTTGGCTCCACCTGTCCTAGTTAATGGTAACCGAGTTCTAAGGGATCTCAATATCACTGATCTTTCCTTGAGCTTTGTTCAATAGGCGATTGACTCGCAAACAAACAAAACTCAAGAGTCAAACCTCAATGAGTGTAGCATCGAGTATCTATCGACCTTGGGAATACACCAAAGTCGGCCATCTCGCTACGTCCCACTGGCCAAGTTCTGCAATTAAAGGTTCTAAGGTTAGTTGAGGCTTTATGACACCATGCGGCGGCCCCGTACTCTCCTTGATTGACTCAAGGGTTACCGGTACCAACCAAAGTGTCACATCAATGTAGCTACTGCTTCAACTGTGTCCGTATACGCCGCACAGTTCCCTCACAGTTTATTGCTACTTACCTAAAAGGTGTCCCAAATCCGGGTAGAGGATTCAAACCCAAACAAAGAACCATAATGTAAAGCATGCAAGTCAAACAAATAAAGCAAGTAAATGTGATCTAACCCTAAGGTAACCCCACTTTTAATATCCCCAGCAGATTCGCCAGTTCTGTGATACGGTGGGAGAACTGACTTGGTTGTTTGCGTTTGATCGCAAATGTGTGGATAGAAAGAGTCACCATCGACTTTTCTTTTATCCAATAAGGAAAGGCTGAAAAGAACAGGAAAGACCTTTAGAGATGTTTTCTAGAGTTCGGGGGGTAGATTATGAAAAGGGAAGGTATTAACACCCTTTTCATCCATGGTTTTCCATGGTCTCTTAGTTTCTTGCTAGGTCATTTACTTTGTTTGAAAATATGCTTTGTGTTGTGGGTTTGAAAGTATTTTGAAAATGTCTTTGTAATGGTTCTCGTTTCTATAAGAACACGTACAAAGTGGTGTTTCGAAAATAGTTCAAAGAGGTGTTTGTGGAATGTGTTTTTTGAAAGTGTTCTTGAAAATATGTTTTTGTAATAGTTATCGTCTCTATAAGAACGTACACAAAAATCTTTTTTCTTTTTGAAAACAAGGTTTTAATGTGAAAGTGTTGGTGTAAAATATTTGGTTGTGAGCAAGCGACCAACTAGGAGCGAATCTACCTACTCAAAAGGTCTTAAGTATTCTTTTCCTCCTTCTTTAGATGTTGCTATCTTTCCATTGATTTGGTAAGAATCCCCATTGTTGGATGTGAAGGGACGGGTGCGGAACGTTTATATAGTCATAGAAGGCAACCCATAGAACGTTTTAGCAATGTCGTTTTAGGGACTAGATCGTTTACCAAAGGCAACATCAAGGGTCATCGAGGGACTACGATCTTTTATCGAGGGTATTTTGCTAAAACACGCATGTTCGAGGGACATGACTAATTTCCAATAGGAAACAAGTGAGATTACCCTAAGGGTGCGTGTGTGCAAAGTGTGTTTGATTGCATGCATTTATGTCTTGATTAGGGTTCTCTATTTGTTGATCTCATGTCTTGTCATACACACCCTAATTACTAGCAATATGTGAAAGCAATAAAAAGTGCGGAAAGTAAATATCCTACGTTATTACAATCATTAGGGGGATGGGGTATACAGATTTACAAATGGGGATTGCAAATGAAATTAAATCTTAAGTTACTATTACAACCATATTGAATGGATAAGAATGTACAAGAAAATGTGAAATGGACCTGCTTTGTTTAGGAAAAGAAATAAGTTTTGTTTAAGAAAATATTTTTGATCTTTTGTTTTAAGAAATAAAATAAAGCATGTAAAAATGTAAAATGTTTTTGGTGCTTTTGATTAGTGAAAATAGAAGTGATAGAAAAAATAGTAAGGAAAAAGTAAATAGAATCAACGCATTACTGAACTATAAGGGATCAGAAGTTCTGACTTTGGCGCGCTGCAGAAAAAACAGAAATAACATGTTAGCAGAAAAAGGGTGGGTCAGAAGTTCTGGATCCGCTAGGAACAAAAGAGATTCTAGAAGTTCTGATGCCGCTGGAAACCTAGAAATGCTAATATTGTTGAGAGGGCAGGAGTTTCTGGTTGTTGAGATAGTTTGGAAGTTCTGATGATAAACTCCAACTCTTTCATCATGTTAATCAAAACATCTTCAACTTGGTCATTTCTCAACAGAACAGAAAACACAAACATAGCAATTATGGTAGGCTTCCATCATGGTTTCAGGAACATAAAAAATGTCAAGACTGTAAATCATAAACAATCATGTATCTGCTAAACCTGGTTTCCTTAAGAAGTTCTGAACTAATTTACTCCCTACTTAGGCATACAAATACGTGAAACCTCAGAATACGTACAGCGTCAGAATCATGATGTCTACATTGTATTTTTGAACATGCAAATCTGACAATGCCTAAGTAATGTGATGAGAGTCAGCAGAAGCTTACCTTGCAGCTAGAAAATACTGTGAGCTGGAGTCTGGTTCTGAACGCTGGTGATGTTCTGAACAGCTTCTCCACGTGCTCGCTAGGCTGGAAGCTTTCAACTTGGGCTATGAACGATTAGAAAATTCTGGAACAACCAAGGGGCAAAGTTCTAACTTCCTTGAGGTGAATATGGATGGAGAATGTGTTACAGTCTGAACACAGAAGTTACGATGGTTTATAAATGTATATCAGAAACTGTATGAATGGTTTTGGTCAAGAAATACTTGAGGGAAAAAATGGAGTTTGAATGCAAGAACCAAAAGTTAACAGGTTTTTGTATTTTGTATTTGCAGTTTTTGACTCTTGGAATTTTAGCAGGGGTTCAAGGATTTTTCTTTCTCAAGAATTCCCCCTCTTTACAGTTGCCAATGGCTTTCAATTTATGGGCAAGGATATTGTAGCTTGTAGAGATCAAGGGTACAACCATCATATGCTAGGCACTGACTTGTTCTTGAAGCAAGTTCAAATAGGTATGGTGATTAGCAGTTTCTTAGCCGTGCCTAAGCTGGATTCGTAAGCGAGAATTAAGGAAAAGTAATCTCAAAAGCAAAATCAACGTATGGGCCCAGCGTATTTTTTGTGCAAAAGTTGCTTTTTTCAAGACAAGATGGTGCTTCTATGCCACACGTGGGGAAGTCCTTTGGATAAAGACCCAAAAGTGGTTGTGAGCATTAAATGATAATGAGATTTATCCAACCAGAAATCCTACAATGTGAGATTATGCCTCATTGCTTAATTCTGAATCAGAAGTTCAGCTTCAGCGTAACTTAGAATAGACATCTAACTTTTGATCTTTGTATCTCCTTGCTCCAGCATGTTCTGAAGGAGTTCTCAGACTTTCCAGAAAGCTTGCAGCATGCTTTGTAACCTTCTTTGGATTAACCTTGCAAACTCTGACTGAACCTTTGTGAAAACTGGCCCAGAAGTTCTGACCAAACTCTGTTTTGAAAGTGTCCAGAATTTGCTAAATGCTTCAGTTTCAGGGACGTGTCTCTGAGGATTTAACTTGAAATCCCAGCATCTCTAAGAGATGTTTTGTTCTGTTATGTTTTAGATCTTATTGAAATCTATAACTTTTGTGCCATAAGTTCTTCCAGAATCAGCTTGCATCATGGTCATAATCTGACCAGAAGTTCTGAGCTTGTCATATTTCTTAAACACTTAGAAAAATTCCAAGTATTTATAAATTTGACTTTTCCAAAGTAATTTTGAATTTTGAATTTCTTGATGAAACAAACCTCATATTTCAACATATCTTGATGAAATATGATCCTTGAAACTTGATTTTGATCCAAAAGTCAAAGTTTGACTTTTTTTAGTGTGTAAATGACCATTTTGCCCTTGTGAATGACTTTCTTGGAAAATTTGTAGTTCTAGGCTTGAAATTGGATGAAAGCAAACCTGAGGGTCCAAGATGATTCCTTGAGAAATGAGAAGGCAAATTTTGGGGTATAACAGTTGGTTTTAGTGGAAAGCTGAAAATTGGTTGATACTCGATACTACACTCATTGAGATCGGACTTTGGGATATCTCGGCCGCAAGAAAAGATCGATTATGATGAGACAATGCCTAAAAGAAAGGTCAGTTATATTGAGATCCCCTAGAACCCGGTTACTTTCTAGGACAGGATAAGCCAACTAAACTTCAAGAGGGTACTTTCCTACAAACTCCATGCAAGCCTAAACCTAAGGACTTGTCTGCTTTGTGTGTATATGACTATTTTTACATAATGATTTGCTTACTTTGCATACTTGTACATAACATCATGGAATCATACCATAAAATTTTCAATAGTCATTTCAAGGATCTCAAGGGCCTATGATGCAGGGTCACGTTGAATCAGACGTCTATCAAGGGGCAAGAGGATTTATTTTCCTCTAACCAAACGCCTTCAAAGATCAAAGTACAACAACTTGAGTCAGGGGCTATGACCCACTTGACATAGTAAGCTTAATTTTCGTGGAAGGACATCCACCGATACGAAGTTCTCTAATCAAAGTTGTAAGTAACTTCTAACATTTTCTTGTGTTTACCCTATGAGATCCTTGAAAAAATGCATCCACATATCATGCATCATATCATGACAGGTTTCTCCCACACAAATTTCCTTATCTTCCTACTATTTATTTCAGTAAGATGGATATGGAACAAACAGTGAAGGACCTTCAAGCACAAAATTCTCAATTCCAACAAATGTTCATGGCTCTGGCTAAGGGGCAGGAAGATTTGAAAACACTATTCACCAAAGAGAGCAAGAAGAAGACTAAGAAAAGGGTTGTCATCCTCAACGTGGGAAGAAGGTCCAAGGGTATTGCCCAACTAGCTCAAAAATAAGATGCTTCTTCTAAAGAAGAAGACAGTCAAAAAGAGGAAGTTAGAAGCATTAAAGCTAACATAGCTACTGATGATGAAGACTATTTTGAGGAACAATATCCATTGGCGGATGAAAAATAAAAACAGCTTAAAGACAGACTAAAACCTGTGGAGATCCAAGTTGTGCCTGGCTTGGACTTAGAAGACATGGGTTTGGTTTCTGGAGTGGTCATCCTACCAAAGTTCAAAATCCCTACCTTTGCCACGTATGGTGGGGTCTCTTGTCCTAAGATGCATCTAAAGTCTTATGTTCGCAAGATTAAACCATACACAACTGATAAGAAGCTTCGGATCCATTTCTTCTGAGAGAGATTAGTTGGGATGCAACTTGAGTGGTTCTATCAACTGGAGAGTTCCCACATTCACACTTGGGAAGATCTAGCTGCTGCTTTTTACAAGCAGTACCAATACAACGCTGATCTTGCACCAACTCGTGTGCAATTGCAAAATATGACCATGCGTTCCAACGAGGGCTTAAAAGAATACACCCAAAAGTTGAGAGACCTGGCTGGAAGGGTGCAGCCACCCTTAACTGACAGGGAGCTGATTGACATCTTTATGGGAACTTTGACGGGACCTTTCTTTAATCACCTAATCGGAAGCTCCTCAGTCGGGTTCACCGAGATAATACTGACTGACGAAAGGGTCAAAGCTGGCATCAAAAGCGTAAATATCCAAGGAGCTACACCCTCTGATACTCAGAAAAATCCATACAATGAGAAGAAAGATTCTAATGATGTGTATGGTCAAAAGGGTCATAACAAGAGCAATCATGACCAACATGTGGGGGCAGTCCTGATCTCCAGTCCTGCGTCGCAGCGACAACAACAAAGGGGAAATCAGCAAAGGCAAGACGAGTCCAAGAGATAATTTACCAAAATCAACATGCCACTGTCTCAAGCTTTGCAACGCTTGTTAAAGATGAATCTGATTACGTTGATAGGGCCTCATCCAAACCCCAAAACTTCTTCTCCTAACTACAATCCTAATGCAACATGTGCATATCATTCCGCCAGTCTGGGGCATGATACTAACGATTGTTGGACGCTGAAATACAAGATTCAAAACATGATTGACACCAAGGATATCGAGTTTGATCTTCCGGAGACTCCCAACGTGATCACCGCTCCCATGCCAAATCATTGAGTGTTCCAGTTAATTTTGAATTTTCAATTGTAATTTTTTTTGTTATTCAAACAATTATCTATTAATGTTAAACTTTGTTTCGTTAATGCATTGAATATCTTTGTCTTGAATTAATCCATATTGTTTTCACTATATTTAAGCTATGTTTTTTACTCTTTTTATGACATTCAACTCTTGCTAAAAGTTACAAGCCTTAAGAGGGAGGATGACGAAAAACAATGCCATAATCTCATATAGTATGCTTTTAGACAGACCTTGCCGATGATGTACAGGCGTTTGTTTCAATTCCTAAACAATGGAGTTATAAGGAGGATAATACCTAGTCAACCCCTTCGAGCCAAAGAATTAGGAGTTTCCTTTTTACACAAATTGAAACCTTTAATTAAAACCTGGGGCAGGGTAGTTTCTCAGTTAATTCAAATGCGCGTTCAGGCGCAAACTTTTACCTTGTATACAACGAGTGATATCAAAAACGTCCTTCTGAATCGAAAGACGACGATGGTTCCCTATCACATAGGCAGTCATTATCTTTCAAAAAGAAAGGCCTATTAAGTCAAAACCTACGAAGGAGACTTAAGAAAAACTAGGGCATCCCGATGACTGTAATCTCAAAAACAAGAACAGTCAGGCAAAATCAGGGATAATAAATTAAAAGAGGTCACTACAAATCCTCAGCAACATGGAAACTATGGAAAAAATGATTTCCTTCTAACAAACTTAATTTGTATGAACCATCACCAAACCGCCATTTCAGACTCAATTGGAATTCAAATGCACAATTAATTGAGCTTAGGACTGGAGAACATCACGGAGAACGGGCGGGTACGAATACACTTTGAGCCTTATCCTTTGTCTCTTAAACCATGAACCAGACCACGATACAACCCTTCAAAAGTCCTAATTGAAGCATGGGTTAGTTCGAAACCATATTGTTACAAAAGGTATCCTGACTCCTGTAAGGCTTACTGTAAATCCTGAGTTGAATTCATATTCTTACAATATTATCCTTACTTGCTAAAACGCATTTTCAAAACTTCAATACAAGCATAAACTTTGCATTATTTTGAAGATCGCTGTTAGCATATGGCTAATTGTTTGACAGTGGAGAAATTCACACGACGAATATCCAATGAACAAAAACTCTCTCAATGAACAAAACAACTTCAAACGGGATGACACTTCCCACGAAAAATCTCCTATTAATCAAGGGGGCATGACATGTCACTGTCCAACACATATGGGGCAGTCAAGTCAAGATTCTAAGAAATCTCTCAAGAATTACTGAATATACCAGGGGCAGCTCTGTATCTGAACCACTTGGGGCATTAAACGTGAATTCCAACAAAAGGTTACGTACGGTCAGGCAAACATTTTTTCTGGAAATGCTACAATACTTGCTACTTGGAGCAGTGACAAATCTCTCACAAAATCCTTTCATAGGGTGATCCCGAGCCAGAGTTTCAATCTCTGAAAAACTTCTCCCCAACTGAGTTGAGCTCAAGAATCCTAGAGGATTTCTTCCAAAAGAAAACACTTCTGCAATAGATTGGCAACATGGTTTATTTCCCTAACAAACTACAGATTCCCTAGCTTGATCTTTCCTCTCCGACTACTACAAATCAAGGGACCACAACCCCTCTTCCCCAGTAGACTTTTCTACAACCCCCAGTGAATTGCTGCAAAGCCTGGGAGACAACCAGATAACATTTAACTTCTTTACCCCCAACAAGTTGTTAACTTCCTTTCTCTTCCCATCAAAAGATAACTCCCCATTAGAGCAACAGAAAACTGAAACTCCTGAACTCTTTTCCCTAAGCAGAAATCAACACTCTCCAGAGTTTTCTTCTCAAGCAAAACCAACATCCCCTATTGGATTTCTCTTAAAATAACAAAAACAGAAATCCCCAGTGGAAACATTCTAAAAAATAAGGTTTGGAAAGGTGTGCGTACTCTTCTTCCCCAACGGACGTCCGGGATTCAGCTTCCCAAAACTCCCCAGCACTTGTCAAGGATTTATTTTCCAAGACAAAAATACATTCCAACAACATTTCACATTTCATGCATCACATTTACATACATGATAAATGCATACGGCATAATCTCATTCATTTTGATAACATCATTACGGCATGCACTTCATACATCATGACATTGCATGCAGCTAACCCTTTACCCCTTCAGGAAAGATCAGTCAACAGATGGCTATCATCATCAATTTCAAAATGTTAGAGATTAATACCTGAAATAAGCTAGGAAAGCTATCTACATGAGCAGATTGAAGATTAATACCTGTAACAAGCCAGGAAAACTATCTTTCTTTCTAAGGTCAAAGATCAATACCTGAAACAAGTCGGGGAAACTATCTACACAACCAGCTGAAGTAACCTTACCCAGGTTCCTTCTCTTAAATTCCAGATGCGGTTTCACACGGACTCATCATGAAGTAACCTTACCCAGGTTCCTTCTCTTAAATTCCAGATGTAGTTTTACACTGACTCATCATGAAGAAACCCTACCCAGGTTCCTTCTCCTTTCCATATGCAGTTTTACACAGAATCATCATGAAGTAACCCTACCCAAGTTCGTTCTCTTAAATTCCAGATGAAGTTTAACACGGACTCATCATGAAGTAACTCTACCCAGGTTCCTTCTCATTTCAAAATACAGTTTCACACGGACTCATCCTGAAACAACCCTACCCAAGTTCCTTCTCTTAAATTCTAAGTGAAGTTTCACATGGATTCATCCTGAAGCATCCCTACCCATGCTTCCCTCTCATATGTCTCCTAAAGCAACCCTACACAAGCCCATCATAAATAAAATAATATTCAAGACCTCTTCTGGTTAGATTTAGTTCTTCCAGATTAACAACAGGCAAATGAAGACCTCTTTTGGTTAGATTTAGTTCTTCCAGATTAACAACAGGAAAATGAAGACCTCTTCTGGTTAGATTTAGTTCTTCCAGATTAAAAACAGGCAAATGAAGACTTCTTCTAGTTAGATTTAGTTCTTCCATATTAACAACAGGCAAATGGAGACCTTTTCTGGTTAGATTTAGTTCTTCCAAATTAACAATAGGAAAATGAAGACCTCTTCTGGTTAGATTTAGTTCTTCCAGATTAAAAACAGGAAAATGAAGACCTCTTCTGGTTAGATTTATCTCTTCCATTTAAAAACAGGCAAAAGACATCTACTATTTCAGTATAAATCGACCAAAAGATTTATCTTGATACCTCCCCCAACCACTCTGGATGGCATCTATAAGCCCATCTCCGACAACTCTCCATCATCTCCCCAAATGGATTCTTAAAGCCCATTCCATACACATTCAACTAACACATCATCAAGTGCAAATTTCTAGGCACTTTAGTGTTCAATCATCTTTCACCTTCAAGTCGTGAATAGCGAGCTCGCCAATCTAAATCTTCAGGGTTAAGAAGATTAAACAGGGGCAGTTTTTGTACCCTAAAATTTTCCCTCTCATTTCTAAAGAATTTCCTCACAAGATCTCCCATGACTCAAGTTTGCAACACTGATACACCAATTTAGGTTTAGATTGGCACAAGGGAAAATGGTCAAAATACACACTAAAAAGTCAAACTTTGACCTTTTGATCAAAATCAAGTTTCAGGAATCACATTTCATCAAGACATGTTAGAATATGAATTTGGTTCATCAAGAAAATCAAAAGTCAAAATTACTTTGGAAATGTCAAAGTTCTAAACACTTAGAAATTTTTCTAAGTGTTAAGAAAGTATGATAAGTTCAGAACTTTTGGCCAGATTTTCATCATGATGCAAGATGATTCAGGAAGAACTTCTGACACAAGAGTTTTGGATCTCATTGTGATCTAAAACATTGCAGAACAGAACTCCTCATAAAAATGATAGGATTTCAAGTTATGAATCCTTGAAGACACGTCCATGAGACTAAAACATTTAGTAAATATTGAGCATTTCCAAGTCAGAATTTGATTAGAACTTCTAGGCCAGTTTTCAAGCAGGTACAATCAGTGTTTGCAAAGATGATTCAAAGAGGGGTTACAAATCATGTTACAAGCTTTTTGAAAAGTCTGAGAACTCTTTCAGATCATGCTGGAGCAGGGAGAATCAAAGATCAGAAGTTGGACATTTGTTCTTAATCTATGTTACGTTTATGCTGAACTTCTGATCTAGTTTCAAGCTATGATGCATAATCATATGTTACAAGCCTTCTTGCTTGTTAAATATAATCATAATTTAATGCTTACACCAACTTTTGAGTCCTTATCCCAGTGTCTAAGCCTTTATCCAAAGGATTTTCCCACGTATGGCATAAAAGTACCACTGATGTCCTTGAAAAGTAAACTTTTGTATAAAGTTTATTTTGAGCCCATACTTTACTATGTTTCTGAGTGTAGTTACCCATAAATCATGCCTACAAATTCAGATTAGGCGTGCTTAAAGATGATAACCACTCTACCTTGCCTTGAAACCATGCTTGTCCAAACTTTCTTCAAAAACAAGTCAACAATCCTTAACATGTGATGGCTATACTCCTGACTTCTCCAAGCTTCTAAATCCTTTTCCTATAAATTAAACTTCATTTGCAAATTGAGGGGAGGAGGAAAGAGAGGTAAAAAGCCCTTAAACCTTACTGGAAATTCCCAAGAACCTGAAACTGCAACACAAACACAAAACCTGCTAGATTCTGATTTTTGCATCCAAACTCTAATTTTTCTTGTGAGTTTCTTGGCCAAATCATCCATACAGTTTCTCGTATACACGTAGAAACCTTCCCAACTTCTATTTTCAAACTGTAATCCAGTCTTCACCACTCTCCATTTCAAAAATCAAAAATTTGCATCTTGACTGCTCCAGAGCATTCCGACAAGCCATAAGTCAAGTTAAGGATTGTTTTAGCTTTCTGCGAACTTGAGAAAGCTGACCAGAACATCACAACAATCTGAACCAGGCTCTAACTCACAGAACAATTTTCAGCTGCGAGGTAAGTTTCTTTTGATTTTCATCTCATTACTTAGGCATTGTAAGGCTTGCAATTTCAAAGATACAATGTAGATATCATGACTCTGAATCTGTACATATTATAGATTTCATTTATATGGCCTAAGTAGAGAGAATTTCATATCAGAACTTCTTGAGAAAATTAGGGTTCAGAATTAGGATTAGCAAAATTCATGCTTGCTTCTGGTTTACAGTTTTGATGTCTTCATTTTCCATTTTTGTTGAGAAATGACTAAGTTGCAGATACTCCGGTTGGCGCAAAGAAGAAGATGAAGTTCATCACCAGAACTTACTTTTCAATATATGTTAATGTTTTTGCTTATAATATAGGATGTATAGCCACCCCAGTGGTAGAGAGCGCGCGCATAAGGCATTAGTGATAAGGGTCATGGGTTCTATCCCCAGAAGCATATTTTATGTTTTATTTCTACACATTTCACTCCATTATTTGTCAAACAACATTCCTGGACCAGAACTTCTAGATAACCCCCCCCCCCCCAATTTGTTTTTCAAAACAGTACTCCTGGACCAGAACTTCTACATATTCTCATCCAACAACATCATCACCTCACTTACCCACAATCAGAACTTCTAGCCTTCCAGTAACACTAGAACATCTAGGCTTCCAGCTTTATCAGAACTTCTAGGCTATCTCAACAATCATAACTTCTAGGCTTTCCTTTGTTCCCAGCAACCCTGGAACTTTAGTGCGTCTGGAACCAGAACTTCTAGCTTTCCCCTTTTCTGCTAAAATTTTCTTTCGGATTTGCAGCGCGCCTGAGTCAGAACTTCTGCTCTCTCTTATTTCTATTATTTTAGCAACACGCTGACTCTAACTCTTATTCTCTTATTATTTTTATCATCAATTTTATTTTCATTAATCAAAAACACCAAAAATACTTTATATTCGTATACTTTGCTTTATTTCTTTTAAAACAAAAAGACTAAAAACATTTCCTTAAGAAAATTTACTTCTTCTCTTAACAAAAACAAAACAAATCTATTTTACATTTCAATTCATATACATTATTTCAATATGGTTGCAATAGATAATTTGGACTTCAATTTCTTTCAACCCCCATTTGTAAATTTGTACTCCCCATCCCTAAGTGATTGTGATAGCGTAGGATATTTACTTTCCGCAATTTATCACTTTCATATAAATGCTAGTAACTAGGATGTATGGAAAGATAAAAACAACAAGTACACAACCCCTAATCAAATACTAAATGCATGCAAATCAAACACACTATTCATATATGCACTCTTAGGGTAATCTCGCTTGTTGCCTCAGAAAAATAGTCATGTCCCTCGAATATGGGCTTTTGGCAAAGACCCTCAATAAAAGATCGTAGTCCCTCGATGACCCTCAATGTTGCCTTCGGTAAACGATCTAGTCCCTAAACAACATTGTTAAAACGTCCTATAGGTTTCCTTCTATGACTATACAAACATCCCATGCTCGTCCCTTCACATCCAACGATGGGGCTTCTTACCAAATCAATGGTAAGGTAGCAACATCTAAAGGAGGAGGAAAAGAACATTTAAGACCTTTTGAGTAGGTAGGATGCTCCTAGTTGCTCGCTTGCTCACAACAAAAAAATTTTATACACTCACACTTTCATTTTGAAACATTTTCAAAAGACAAAGCTTTTTGTATGCGTTCTTATAGAGACGAGAACCATTACAAAGACACTTTTCAAAATCACTTTCAAAAACACATTCCACAAATAGTTCTTTGAACTATTTTCAAAACCAACACTTTGTACACGTTCTTATAGAAACGAGAACCATTACAAAGACATTTTCAAAATACTTTCAAAACCCACACCACAAGAACACTGTAATACTATGGGAGAACTGGCTTGGGATGTTTTGCGTTTATCACAATTGTTGCAGTTAGCAAGAGTCGCCACCGATTTTTCTTTTATCCAAATAAAGGACAGGGTGAAAAGAACAAGAAAGACCTTTGAGATTATTTCTTGAGTTCGGGGGGTAGATTATGAAAAGGGAAGGTGTTAACACCCTTTTCATCCATAGTTGTCTATGGGCTCTTAGTTTCTTGATAGATCACTTGCTTTGTTTGAAAATGTGCTTTGTGGTAGTTTTTGAAAGTATTTTTGAAAAGGCGCCTTCGTTTAGGGAAACTTTGTAATGATTCTCGTTTCGGCGAGAATATATACAAAGTGTTGGACTTTTGAAAATATTTCATGGAAAGTATTGGTTTATTTGAAAAGATGTTTGGTTTATGTTTTGTTTTGAAAGTGAGCAAGCAACTAAGAATGTTTCTACCTACTCAAAAGTCTTTTGTTCATTTCTTCCTTCCTTTGATATTGGTATCTCACCATTGATTGGTAAGAAGCCATATCTTTGGATATAAAGGGACAGGCGTGGATCATGTCATGATAGCAATGTTGTAAGATGTCTTAGAATTTCTCTTTGAGGGACTAAGATCATTTAAAAGGCAACATTTGTAGCGTCATCGAGGGACTATGATCTTGTATTTCGATTGTTTTTGCTAAGACATCTCACATGCATAACATGACCATTTTTTAGGCAACAAGTGGAGTTAACCTTAAGGGTGCATGTGTGAATAGTGTTCTTGATTTGAATGCATTTAATGTTTGATTAGGGTTATCTACTTGTTGATTTTTATCTTTCCATACAAACCCTAATTACTAGCACTTAGATGAAAGCGATAAATTGCGAAAAATAAATTTACTACGCTATTACATCATTTGGGGATGGGGTATACAAATTTACAAATGGGGATTGCAAGAAATTAAACATAATTATCTATTACAACCATATTGAATAATCTACAAGAAATGAATAAATATAATGTGCAAGGATGTAAATGGAAAAGAAATGGATTTTTGTTTGGTTTTTGAGGAAAGGGTTTGGTTTTGACCTAATTAACTAAAAGAAGTAATTAATTAAGATAAATAAAATTAAACCTAAACTAATTAAGAAAAGAAATTAAGTTAGAAAGCATTTTTTAGGATTTTTTAGAAAATGTTTTAAGTTTAATAAAAATAATATGGAAATTAATTAATTAAAAGAAAACCTAAATTCTAAGTTAATTTTAATTAAAAAAATAAAATAACTAAACCTAAATCTAATTATTAATTTAATAAGAAAAAAATTAAGTTTTTTATAAGAAAAATGTTTTTTGTCTTTTGTTTTTAAAGGAATAAAATATGTAGAATGCAAATAATAAATAAAAATATTTTTTGGAATTTTTGATTTAATAAATAATAATAATAATAATAATAATAATAATAATAATAATAATAAATAATAAATAAAATAAAATAAAATAATATGTGAAAAATAAAGTCAGGAGGTGAAAATATAATTTAGGGTGTTTGTCAGAAAAAACAGTTTTTGTTTGAAGGCTGGCCCATTAGCATTTTTATTAGTCAGCAAAAGAAAAGAAAAATAAAAAAATACTGGGCTTGCGCTGGAATAAGCAAGAGGGGGGTGTTGTGCAGTAAAAAGGGGGAAGGCCCATCCAAGAGGCCCAGGCGCACTAGTGTTTGAAACAAGGAGAAAGGAAATGTTAGAAAAAAAACAAAAAGTGGCAGCGTTGGGGCTTGAACCCATGCCCTTGACATGATACGCACGCTTCCTTACCAATGGGGTGGATATACATCCGTTAACTTAAACAAAACCATAAATATATAATACAAATCACTTCCATGGCCTGAACTTCATCTTCAACCTCACGCCAATCAAACCACCTGTATCTCATTCATGTCTCAACCAAAATGGAAAATGCAAACATGAAAGTTGTGTAAAATCTCATCACGATTCCAAAAGTATAACTCATTAAAACTATAAGTCAAAGATGAATGAGAATTTTGTTGTCCCTAATCTGAAACCTAATTTTTCCAAAAACTTCAAATTCAAAATTCCCTACACTCAGGCAATATAAATGAAAACTATGGACATGGTTAGCTTCAGGGCAATGATGTCTACATTTTATCTTTGAAAATGGAAACTTAACAATGCATGTATGAAGAGTTTGAAAACCAGAAAACTTACCTTGCAAGTAAGGATCATGTTTTGAATAAGAATAACTTTCAAGGTGTTGTGATGATCTGTTTAGCTTGCCTAGCCCCCCTGAGTGTGTTGCAATCCTTACTTTTCCTCGTGGATGGTTGAAACTCTCTACTCAAGTCAAGTTGAAAACTTGAGTTTTGAAAATGGTGAATGGTGCAAAGGGAGATACAGTCCAGAAACAAGGGCCTGGATCACTTTGATATGGTGTATATTAAGTGTTTGGATGGTTAAACTCAATACGCACGAGTGGATTTGGAGATGGCTATGTGAAGCTCAAAACTGTCAAGTTATGGAAGATTTTGAGTTGCAGGATGCTTGGGAGTGTTCTTGGGGTGCTTGAGCTAGTGTGTTATGTTGCAATAGACTTGTGTATATGTATGTAAAAGGTTATATATCAATTGCACTCAAGGTTTCTGAGTTCTAGCCTTTTGGCTTTATAACTTGCTTTTGAAGAAAAGTGAGAAGACAAGTCTCAAAGTATTGTACAAGCATGGTCTGAGTTAGTAGAGGCCTTAGACATGTTGCTTTTGGTTTTGACTCTACTTGTGTGCAGAGAAAACAATTAAGAGGCTCAAGAAGTTGACAATTGCAAAAGTAATGCTTTATCAAAATGGAAATGGCAACTTTGTGCCATAAATGGAAAATCATTTTGGAAAAAGCTTCAAACACTTGGATAAGGGCCTAAAAAGTTGTGTAAACCATTAATTATGGGGTGAAAAACAAGTTTGAGGCCTTCAAAGTGAGGATTATGCAACATGGATATGGATTGGATCAAATGTTCATCATGAAAATGACTTGAAAAACAAGTTTGAAACCCTAACTTCTTGCCTTCGATTCTCTTAGCTCAAGTATGATCTCAATGAGTTCTTGGAAATTTTGTAAAGTTTGTAACATCCTATACAACCTTCATGTTGGACATTTTTTAATATTCAATTTGGAACTAGGTGAAAAGTTGCCATGAAGATAGGTCAAAATCCTGACTAGCAAGGGCAAAATTTCACTAAGTCTTTTAGTTTCATGGACATGTCTTCATAAATTCATAACTTTAAATCCAAGAATTTCTAGAAAAAGTTATTCCCTACAATGTTTTAGATCTCATTGAGATATAAAACTTTCATGTTGGAAGTTTTCCTTGAATCATCTTGCATCATGGTGGAAATTTGGCACAAAGTTATGAAAAAATGTTAACTTTCTAACACTTAGAAAAATTTCCAAGTCTTCGAATTTTGACTTTTCAAGGATAAATTTGACTTTTCAATTTATTGATGAACAAGTTTAATATTTTGACATGTCTTGATGAAATAAGATTTTTGAAACTTGATGTTGATCAAAAAGTCTAAGTTTGACTTTTTAGTGTACAGTTGACTTTTCATCAATTGACTGAAATTCATCTGTCAATCCAATGATCTTGAGAGGTGATTTGAACTATGAAATTAGGTCAAGATGGTGCATTTGAATCCTTTAGTTCATTTCTTAAACAAATAAGTCATTTTCTTGGTCAAAAGTAAAAAATTGAGGCTTCTCAATCAAAACCCTAATTTTGACCATTTTTCCCTTTTGGTGTTCTGATCAAATTTCTTTGAGGAATTGTGATCCAAATTGATCAATTGACCTATATGAGTTCATAATGTTGATATGGATCAAGAATTATGAAGTTTGACGGTAGGTTGACCACAGTTGACTTTTTATCCAATATAGTTGATTTTAGGTCATCTGATCAAATGACTGAGCAATTTTGTGATCCAAGACTTGAAACTTGACATGAGCAATCTTGAGGGCTCCTAATGATCCATGAAATTCATTTGAGGCCTTGAAAGTCCAATTTTACTTGTGAAAACTCAAACCCTAATTTTGAGTTCTCAGTGGTTGAGGAGATGTCTTGAGCTGATCAAACCTTGTGTAGTCTTGAATCAAAGGATGTCTTATGAGAGATTTCTTGAGAAATGAGAGGGAAAATTTTAGGATAAAACACACACTTTCAAACAAAAGCAAGTTATCTAGCAAGCAACTAAGAGCCCGTAGATAACTACGGATAGAAAGGGTGCTAATACCTTCCCTTTTCATAACCTACCCCCCGAACTCAAGAAAAAAATATCAAAGGTCTTTCCTATTATTTTCACCATTTCCTTTATTGGATAAAAGAAAAGTCGGTGGCGACTCTTTCTATCCACAACAATTGCGATCAAACGCAAAACACCAAGTCAGTTCTCCCACTGTGTTACAGATAAGCATAGTTAAGATAAAATTTTGCAATCACACAGCTCCTTGTGGGATTGAGCTTTTGTATTAATTGAGACATACCGTGCACTTTCAATTCACAACCATCACACTCCATGACCATGATTCTTTTTTTCTAGGTCTAAAACCTCTTGACTCGCCCAACTTCTCTTTAGCAATTTTTCTAATCTGTTGGGCCATCTTGTTCCACATATCATTTGCACTTTATTATGGTTATCCATCCCCTCCCTCAAAGATCTTGTGTTGTAAAATTCCTTTTTTTTTACCCTTCAAATGCAACCAATTGATTTGTGGTGTTACCATATGAATTCTTCTCTTTGCTCTCCCTTTAATTCTTACACCCATAACCAAAACTCTATGTTGGATAGTCAAGCTCTCTCCCGGAATAAATTTGTAGACCAAGCAAATCATCATATATGACTTCTTGATGAGAAATAAATCCATCTGAGAACATGTCACCTCACTCTTAAATGTGATAAGATGTTCATCTCTTTTCATAAACCATGTATTTTCTATAGTTCAATCCAAAGTTGACGAAAAATCCAAGATGGATTTACCCTCCACATTCACCTCCCTTAGGCCAAACCCCCATGCACACTCCCAAAGTCTCTTGACACTCTACCTACATGTACATTGAGGTATATCATGAATTAAACCTTTTAATTCCTCCCAAAAATTTACCTTAAGGTGTTCTGCTAACTGTTTAACGTGAAATTTAGTAAACAACCGCTAGTCTTCCAAATTCCAATGACTCTGGTTACTTACAGGATCGACTAGATTGATCCTACGAAAATAATGTCTATTTTCTTAGTTATTTTATAGGTTTTTTTGAATATTGGTCTTTTTCAATTGTAAAAGTACGCTCGAGTATAAATGACAAAAAGAAAGTTAAGATAATGAAAGTAAATGACAGAAAAAGATAAAGACTTTGATTGAAAAAGTATAAAGAAAAGGTTTCGACTGAAAAATGTAAATAAATGATAAATTAATTTAAAATGTAAAGATTGCATTCAAAGATAAAAGATGGTGTTTCAAACGTACATTCTCAAAACTCATTTCTCAGTTAACTTTGATACTTTAAGTGTATAGAGTAATTTGTACAACAATTGAGCACACAAAAATCTAAACTAAAAGACTCATATTTATACTAATTACAAACTAACGGTCTTTTTATTAGAAAATGACATGTTCTTGCTTGCATGCACTAAATCCTTCAAAGGCCTCGGTGCGTCTCATTTAAAAAGGAATAAGTGAGCGCCATAATTCTAATGCTCAGCCTTATTTCAAATTGTTCATCAAACCCTCCTAAAGTATTTTTCGAATACTAGATTTCAAATTCGCCTTACTTTAGCAAAGGTATGGTCGAAAAAGATCATTATATGTTTCTATTGAAACTCCATTCAATACTCTTGATTTTTCTTCGAAGAAACCTTAATATTTTCCCTAAAACCTTGAGCGTCGAAATTTTCAGCAAACACTAACCATATCTGAGGTGCGTGCACACTAATAACATTAAAGGCATATTGTTCCACTATAAAATTCAAGACTATGATTCAATTTCCTACTCTTTTCACATATACAATATACTTTTTCCACTCCTTATCCATAATAATCCCCACCTAATTTATTTATTTAACTTCTTCGAGTTACTAAAGCTTAAATCTCTAATTTTCTAATTCTTTCACTTTTTCACATGTCCACTTAGTTTCTTGTAGGAACATAAATTTGATCTTCCTCCTAACCGTAACGTCCATTATTTCCATAGATTTTCCAGTAAGTGTGCATATATTCCATAATCCAAGATGTTACTTCCATGGTCCTCTGGTTGGCTAACTTTAGGATAAGAATGATTCTAGGCATGGTTCAATGTTGGTGTATGTTGGTGTTGAGTAAGATAGTGCAACATATTTATCAACTATCATAACAGGTTTTGCTATTATAAGTTTTTCTGCCAGATGTCATAAAAAATGTTGTGACATTCTAAGGCTGATGCAGCTGGCGCTACTTTTGGATATCCTTGAAGATTTGATTTGAATATATGAGTATCTAGAATATTCTTTACTCATTATAGGCACGGGCCAATCAAGGATTTTGTTAGAAACAGGTGCATATTTGATTGGTTACAAAAAAGGATCGATTGAGACTTTTTAGGAAACTATTTATGAAGATTGTATCTATTTTTGTGGAGAATATTCTGCAAATATTTTTCAGCTAAAGATTGGTTTTGAGTGAAAAATCCAAGTCAGTCCAAGCCCAACTGTGAAAGCTTGTATAAGGAGTCGTCCAAGACCTAGTTTTTAAGCATATTTTTTATTTGTAAAACCTTGTGAAAAATAAGGGTTTAGGGTTTGATAGTTCCTTAGGTTCTCCATTTTTTTGTACATCCTCATGTATCTATGATACATTTGAGTTGACTGATTGTTGCTTGTTTATGAAGCTATTGTTCTACTTGAATCTGTGAAGCAAGAGTTGAGTATTGTTCTTGGAGGAAGCTTTTAAGAAACTCCTAGTAATTGATTTTGAAGTGTGTTATTCATATTTTTTCTTCAGATTGTTGTGATAGTAACTTGATTAGAGACTGCCATTGGGGTTGGGGTAGGTCTATTTTATCACTCCTGTGATTGGAAGTGGGATGTCAATTTCTCATATCTAGGGAGGACCTAGGTAGAAGTTGTACTTGGTAGGGATTAGGTGCTAAGTTGTAAGCTTGGGACTAGTTTAGCTTCAAACTAATACTACTAATAGTGGATTTTCTTCATGGCTTGGTAGCCCCAGAGTAGGTGAGTTAGCACTGAACTGGGTTAACATATCATTGTGTTCTTTACTTTTCTGCAAGTTATAATTCTGATGTGTTATTGTTAGTTATTTTGTCATTAGATGTTATAACATCTGTCATGACATTGCTTGTACGTTAAGACATCAGTCTTAATATACTTGGTGTGCGTGCCAGAATTTCAATTGGTATCAGAGCATGCCCCCTATTCTGGTTACTGGGCGAGATTGAGGGATATGTTTTATGGCACTATGGAAAAAGAATGAGGTTATAACAATAGACCACCAATGTTGGATGGTTCTAATTATGACTGGTGGAAAGTTCGTATGATAGATTTTCTGAAAGCTATGGACAGAAAAGTTTAGAAGGTTGTTTTGAAATGATGGAAGCATCATGTTGTGAAGGTCATTGACAAAGATGGAAAATAGGTTAAAGTCGACACAATCGAACCTGGAAAAGAGTGGAATGAAGATGATCATAAAGAAGCCACTGGAAATTCGAAGGAGTTAAATGCTCTATTCAATGGAGTAGACAAAAATGTATTCAAGTTGATTAATATGGGTACAGTGGCCAAAAAGGCTTGGGTTATTCTCAAGACAACTTTTGAAGACACCTCTAAAGTGAAGATCTCAAGAATTTAGCTTCTCACCTCAAAATTTGAGAACTTGAAGATGAATGATGATGAGACAATTCAAGAATATCAAATGAAGATTCTTGAAATTTACAGTGCATCAAGCGCCTTGGGAGAGAAGATTCCAGAAGCAAAGCTGGTCAGCAATATTCTTAGGTCCTTGCTTAGGAAGTTTAATATAAAGGTTAAAACTATTGAAGAAGCTCAGGACATCAACAACATGAGAGTTGATGAACTCACTGGGTCACTTCAAACATTTGAGTTGGCCATTGGTGACAAATATGAGAAAAAGAACAAAAGCATAACTTTTGTATCCAACTCCGAAGGTGATAAAGGTCAAGCTGAACTGGAAATTGACGAGGATCTATCTAGTATAATTGTTCTTCTTGGAAAGTAATTCAATCGGGTATTACAAACATTGGACAGAAGAGGAAGGCCAAATGCTAGGAACATCTCATTTGACATCAGGAATACATAAAATCTTTAGAAGAACACGATGTCTGAAGAAAAGGTCAATCAAAGAAAAGGAATTCGGTGTTATGAGTGGGAAGGTTATGGTCATATCAAACCAGAATGTCCCCCCTTTCTCAAAAAGCAGAAGAAAGGATTCACTGTTTCTTGGTCTGGTGATGATAAGTCGGAAGATGAAGATGATTCTGAGTCTGCCAAACTTGTGTTGGCTCTATCTGGAAATTGGGAAGATGAAGTAGAAGACTGTGATGAGATTGATATTTATGAATATCTAGATGTATCCTACAATAATCCATGTGACAGATGTGAAGAAAGCCTCAACAAAGAGTAAGAATAGAGGGAAATCATCACTGAGTTGGAGAATGAAAAGAAGCAAATTCTTAGTATTGTCTCTCATCTTCAAACTGAGGTAACTCGTTTAAATTCCAAGATTGATAACTTAATTTATTCAATTAATATGGTGAAATAAAATGAAGATACTAAAGATCGGTATCAATCTGATAATAAACTGAAGAGAATGTCAGAGGAAAAGGTCTTTCCTGCTGGGAAGAAGAAAGAGTTCAACATGTCCAGATACATGTTACAACATCCTAGTAGAAATAATGAATTTCAAAATCAATCTCAATCTACTTGGAGATGTCACTACTGTGGTGAGATTGGTCACATAAAGCCCTTCTGCTTCAAATTTTATGGAGTTAAAAAATCTACAGTTCATCCCAAGACTAAGAAAGCGAGTAAGAAGAGGAGTTTTGAAAATAGGGACATTAACCCTATAGCTCATACTTATGTGAGAAACTCAACAAGTGAAGACTGGTATTTTGACAGTGGATACTCTAGACATATGACAGGGTTCAGAAGATGTTGGTGGATGTTAAGCCTCATCCTACAAGTTCCATTAGATTTGGTGATGGTTTTAATGGAGAAATCAAAGGAGTGGGAAAGTTGGTTTATGATAGTTGTCCTAGGTTGGAAGATGTGTTGTTTGTCAAAGGATTAACTATTAATCTTATTAGCGTAAGTCAATTGTGTGATCAAGTTATGTTAGTAAATTTCTCAAAATTATAATGTCTAGTAAAAAATGAGAAAGAAAAAGTTATAATGAAAGGGGTCAGGTTCAAAGACAACTGCTATTTATGGGAATCTCAAATAATTGCTTATTCTTCAACTTGCCCAACAACCAAGGAGGATGAAGTAAATCTATGGCACCAAAAACTTGGACATCTTTATTTCAAAAGAATGAAGGAAATCATATCTAAAAGAGTCATCAGAGATATACCAGTTCTCAAGATTGAAGAAGAAGAAGTATGTGATGTGTGTGAAAGTATGAAGCAGTCTATGATGTCAGACTTCAAGCAGAAGAGCATATATGATCTATAAGTCCATAAATGGTATGGCTATGGAATCTATCAATGTGAGAATTTAAGATTCAATTGTTGAAGAAAAGGAAGTTGTCAGAGATAATGTTGAAACATCCTCTAAGAAAATTGATGAAGGTCTACGGAAGGATATTGGTGAATTTCCACAAACTTTGAGTCAGTGAATTCTCAATCCAGCATAAATCTGTCTACTGAGGGGCAGTTAAAATAATAGAGGGAATTGATTACAAATTACCCTAATGAAGGTAGCATCACTGAAACTAATTAGAAAATATCAAATAGATGTGTTACCTTGGAGGAAACAGGTGGGAGTTTCTATGACTTGATGTTGAATAGGTGCAATGTCAAGAGAGATGTCATGGCATTTCACGGTGAAGATCTGAATTCCTTCAGATATCTTGTTCAACTAGACTGGTACAAGGATCTTGGTAGTTGCAAGCAACTGATCAGACATCTTATTGAAGGAAAGAAAGACACTCTAGAGCTTATGGACAACAAAGATCAACTTGTTGTTATCAAAGACAATGGGATTGGAACTTGTACGATTGAAGAGTTATAACAATTATAAAAAAGAGGAAACACATCGTCTACTGCATTCTTACTATATGTTATGAGGCATGATATGACTATTATTGGGATTATTGGCTGGAGGGAAGGTATTATGAAAACAGTGGGACTGGATACGACACCAAGGAAGGCAAAAGACTTTTTGATAGGGGCAAAAGTCTATTTAACAGAGGTAAGAGCTTGAAGACTGCCTGAAGCTGACCAAGAGTTGGGTTTCCATTTGTGTGCTTCCATCTGTGATATTGATAGTGTGCAATGTGTGTTTCCATTCTTGTTGCCTAAGTGCAATATTTTCTGAAGTGTTATGTGTGTTTCCAATGTGTATATTTACTCTGTATCTTTTTGTTAATATTTTGGCTAAAAAAGGGGAGTAAAATGTTGTGTCTTGATGTTACATCACATGTCTTGACATGTTGATTTAGAATTGTGATAGGACTATGTGCTACTTCATGTGAAAGAGTAGTTGTGTGTTCGGTTGCTTATGCATTCATTGAGGGGGAACATGGGTTTTCAAGATTGTGTGTGTTAAAGCTGCTACTGCTGCTTTTGCTGTTCCGCTATAGGTGCTCTGGTGTGGGTTCTATCCTTAAGGGGGAGAACCTATTATGTGTTACAGAGGGAGTTTTGTTCTTGTATGTGTGTAAAAGCTTCTTAGCTGTGTTTTTACAAAGTTTACATGATCACCATATAGCTTGTGTTATGGTTTAATCCCTCTCTCCAATTAAATTTGGTTTTTGGTTGTTTTGGCCAAAATTTTCCAAAGGAGGAGATTATTAGCTCCATGGTTCTATGGTTGGATATATTTTGGATATGCATGGTTCTATGTTGGTGTATGTTGGTGTTGAGTAAAATGGTGCATCATCTTTATCAACTGTCATAACAGGTTTTGCTGTTATGAGTTTTTCTGCCAGATGTCACAGAAGATGTTGTGACATCCTAAGGTTGATGCAGCAGACACTTCTTTTGAATATCCTTAAAGATTTGATTTGAAGATATGAGTATCTGGAATATTCTTTAATCACTTTAGGCGCATGTCAATCAACAATCTTGTTAGAAACATGTGCAGATTTGATTGGTTACTAAAAAGAATCGATTGAGACTTTTTAGGAAACTGTTTATGAAGATGTTTCTATTTTTGTGGAGAATATTCTGCAGAGATTTTTCAGCTGGAGATTGGAGTTGATTGAAGAATCCAAGCCAGTCCAATCCCAACTGCAGAAGCTTATATAAGGAGTTGTCCAAGACCTAGTTTTTATTTGTAAAACCTTATGAAAAATAAGGGTTTAGGGTTTTATAGTTCCTTAGGTTATCCTTTTGTTTTTGTATGTCCGCATGTATCTCTGATACATTTGAGTTGACTGATTGTTGCTTGTTCATCAAGATATTGTTCTTCTCGAAGCTGTGAAGCAAGAGTTGATTATTGTTCTTGGAGGAAGATTTTAAGTAACTCCTAGTATTTAATTTAGAAGCGTGTTCTTCCTATTTTTATCTTCAGGTTATTGTGACTGTAACTTGATTAGAGACTGCCACTGGGATTAGGGTAGGTATATTTTATAGCTGCGGTGATTGGAAGTGGGATGTCAATTTCTCATATCTAGGGAGGACCTAGGTAGAAGTTTCACTGGGTGGGGATTAGGCGCGAAGTTGTTAGCTTGGGACTAGTTTAGCTTCAAACTAATACTACTAATAGTGAATTTCCTCATTGGCATGGTAGCCCATAAAGTAGGTGAGTTATCACTGAACTGGGTTAACATATCATTGTGTTCTTTACTTTTCTGTAAGTTATAATTCTGATGTGTTATTGTTAGTTGTTCTGTTAGCATATGTTATAACATCTGTCGTGACATTGCTTGTACGTTGAGACATCAAATTTAACATATTTCGTGTGCGTGTCAGAACTTCAAAAACTAATCGTCCTCTCATGAAATAACTTCTTTACTCACACCCGTTCACGAAAATGTGAGAACCCTTGCCTATTTTTCACTACATTCGAGTGGCGATGCACCGAACATTTCTCTTTTAACACTATACTCGAGCCATACAACATGTTTCTTACGGAAAACGACCTAACATTCATATTATTTCATAGTTAATATATGTCACAAATATTCGACAAAGTTTTACATTGGATGTCGGGTGCCTAACACATTCCTCTCCTTTTATCTGAGCATGAAACCTACTATCTATAACAAAGCTAACCTAGAAGCATGATTTGTCCACTAATAGACAAATTTCTTTTATTCCGTTTAAACAATCTACTTGACATTGTCTCAACCATAAGTTTCCAAAACTCATTTCTTTTATGATTACCTCCGATAAGAATATCTAGGAATTTGGAAGGTAAACTTCAACTTTACCGTTTAACACATGTGCCGCTTCTTCGAACCAATATTGCGAGATATTGGCCCCAACTAAGAAACTTTTCTTTGGAAATTTACCTTCGGCCCAGATATCAATTCGAATAACTCCATATTTTTCTCGATGCTTCTCACGTTTATCCAATATTTCTTTCTCACAATTAGTGTATTATCAGCGTTTTAGAGATCTGAAACGCTTACGTCACCTCTTTTAAACTCGTACCCCTTGAAAAGATTCAGTTGAACACCTTTTGACATCATTAAATTGAAGGACTTCTATTAACTAGTATTGAAATAATGGTTGTTTGAATTCATTATGCAATCCATCATCTCCTTATCATTGAATCCCATTTTTCCATCAGGAAATAATGATTTGAGTTCTTTAAATTCACAATTCAAAAGACGGGCATGTGCGTTTGGAATATCGATCATCTAAGCCTAGATTCTCACGAATATATACATACATGATTTTATAGAAGCTACATGTAAAAGTGTTGGTGAGATGGATAAAAACGTGATATCTTTTTTTTAGTTTTCCAGACAGGAACATAATACATATATGGAGTTTTTGAAATGTCTCAATGGGTGTTCATGTGGTTTTGTTGTGTTATGTTCTATCAATGTTACCAATTTTTTTTACATATCCTTCTTCAAAGCTTCGTCTGATATTACCTCTCAAATTGAACCATATTTAATTAATTAGGAGAACAAAGAAAACACTTCATCTAGCAACACAATCATCACGTGTTGGGAAACACAAGTGTGTTACCCTTCAGGTTTTCTAAACTATTGTATTAATGCTACATAGTACACTTGTCTCAAAATTATTTCTCACTTAAGGTTCCTTAAAGCATCTTTAGTGGAGTGACGTATAAGAAACTAAATTGGGTCAATGAAGTAACTTTTTGTGGGATCAAATCGTCATGTAGTATTTCAAAAATCTTTAGTTGATCTAACTTATTTTTACTCCAATAATAATTCTTTATAAATAATTCAAACTTGACCCCACATATTTATATATTTATTTATAATTAATTTAAATTTAAATTTAATATTAACTTATTTTAATTAAAATACATAAAAATATTAATTATTAAAGTTGCACAAGAATTATTTTAACAAATTTTTAAATATTATAAAATTAAAATGATACATAAATACATAACAAAAATATATAAAATTATATTTTAATTAAAATAAAAAAATAAGATAAAGATTAATTTTCATTATTCTCATGACCAAACTTCTCTCAAATATGTTCTACCAAATCTGTTTGAAGTTGGCGATGGTGTTATCTTTCATGAATATGTGATATTTTTTCAAACAATGTGGTCAAGTTAGGATCAGGATCGGCAGATACGATAATTGTGGAGAAATTATTATCAATATGGTCATATCAAAACTACTAGCATATGTGTCTCGCTCATCTTCGACAATCATGTTATGCAATATGATGCATGCTAACATTATATGCTTCATTGTATACACGTGCCATGCCCGAGCTAGACCACGTACAATCGCGAGTCGGGTTTGGAGTAGTCTAAATGCTCTTTCAACATCCTTTCATACTGATTCTTGACGCATGAAGAATAACTTTCTTTTTTCTCCTTATGACATAGGGATGGTCTTAACAAATGTTGCCCACTTAGGATAAATGTCATCTGCTAGGTAGTAGCCCATATGATATGTGGTTTGATTCACTGTGTATTGAACTTCAGGAGCATGTCCATTCAAAACGTCATTAAACACATCAGATGTGTTTAACACATTAATATCGTTGTTAGAACTCGCAGTGCCAAAAAATGCATGACAAATCCATAAGTTTGAGATGTAACATCTTCAAGCATGATTGTGAGTTTACCGTGATCACCTCTAGAAAGTTGACCTTTCCATGCAACAAGATCATTTTTCATTCCCAATGCATACAATCAATTGAAACTAACATACTTGGAAAACCACGTGCCTCGCTAATTTGTAGTAGACGAACAATGTCTTCATTGTTTGGCCTTCTCATGTACTCAGAGCCAAATATTGCACATATGCCCATTACAAACCTGTCTAAGCACTCTAATGACGTGCTTTCACCGATGTGAACATAATCATCTACACTATCTGCGGGTGATCCATATGTTAGTATACGAAGAGCAGTAGTGAACTTCTGCAATGGTGAATGTCCTGTTCTACCAACTGCATCAATCCTTCTTTGAAAGTACTCATCGTGATTGCCAAAGGCTTCAACGATGCAAAGGAACACATGTTTTTTCATACGAAACCTTCTCCAGAATTGAGCCTCAGAATATACAGGACTTTAATAGAAATAGTCCTTAAACAAACGATTATGCCCTTCTTCACGATTCCGATCTATCATTGCTCTTTGTTTTCTACGCCTACTTGTATTATTGACTTGTTGCTCCGCTTCACGTACTAACCTTATCACCTCATCCTCAGTGTTGTCATTGAGACAATCATCTATGACTTCATTCTAAATTTTATCCCAGTCAACATTTGAATCCGTGGAAGTTCTAAGAATAAAATGAGAAAAAATGTGAGGTATAGGAGAATGAGATAAGATGTGAAGGATAAGAGAAAGAGAAAACATGTAAGGTATATATACATATACTAGTTTTATAACAACTACTTTTTATAACGACTGGTTTTATAACAACTACTTTTTTATAACGGCTACTTTTTTATAACAACTAGTTTTATAACGGCTACTTTTTATAACGACTACTTTTTTATAACGGTTAGTTTCATAAGATATTCAAATTTAATAATTATACATATTCAAACTTAAACAAACAAATTATTATACATATTCAAACTTAAACAAACAAGTTATTATACATATTCAAACTTAATAATAACACACCTAACTTCTCTTGAAGTATTTCTCCTTGATAGTTTGACAAATTTCTTCATGTTCTCGATATTAGTCATCATTCATCGACGATTTGTTCTTCGTCAGAATTTCATACAATGCTGGTATACTCTCTGCTAACTTTACTTCAGCTACTTTACTCATGACAACTAGTTTCTTTTCTGAAATATTTTCTATGGCAGTCAAGTCCACTATAGGTGTTGTAGATGTAGATGTTTTTCCTTTGTTCTTCCTTTTTGCCGCCTTTTGTCCCATTGGACGGTTGATTTGAGTTTCACTATTGTATTCTGAACAATCGATGGGACTTTCGGGGTTAGAAGTTGATGAGTATGTCTCGGTTAAGGATGTCTTTGATCTCTTCTAAGAGTTGTTCATACCTTGCCCCTTCCATTTAGTTTCATCCTTCAACAACCTCCATAGATGCTCCAATGTGAAACGTTGTTGATGTAATTGTACAAAAAGCTTATGTGCATCATCCATGGCATCAGTCTCTGATTGCCCACTTTTCATGTTAGCAACAACCAATTTATAGCTACCACAAAACCATTGATTGTTTATTCAACAAATGTCATCCAGATTTGAGGGTAGACCATTCCCTCTCTTTAAGTATCCCTCGATGTTTGTCATAGCCTTCTTTGATTCTATCCCAAAAGCTCTCTGCTTTTTGGTCAATTCCTACGAATGGATCTTTGGAAATGTTAAGTCATGTTTGAATAAGCAATTTATCTTCTTCATCACAGAACCTAAACACAATTTTTTTTTGGGTAGACCGCTCTTCTTCTGGGAGAATATTATTTTCTAGACCAACTTGAGTGAAGAATACTGGCGCTTGAGAATCAGGAGTTGACTCAATTAGTGATTCTGGTTCAACGTTAGGAGAATTATTAGTGTCACTAGT
Organism: Vicia faba; assembly: GCA_948472305.1. Classification (NCBI taxonomy): domain Eukaryota; kingdom Viridiplantae; phylum Streptophyta; class Magnoliopsida; order Fabales; family Fabaceae; genus Vicia; species Vicia faba. Next base: position 1,217,812,032 of record OX451741.1, on the reverse strand, counting down.
ACCAATTGAATGCCTAAATCGGCTAGTGATGTTGGTTGGTGGTGGTTGAAACATAATAGGTCAGATATATTGAGAATTGTCACCGATAGAGAGTGGTGGTGATTGAAACATAAAAGTTTGAGAATATTGAGAACCGTCACTAGTTGAGACTAGTACTCGTGGATACATAAAATATTGAAGATTTTGAGAACCGTCAACAGTAAAGATTTGTAAAAAATTATAATAATTTTGATATGAGTTCCACTTATTGAGATCCATTTGATAGAAAAAATAAAATATAATTGAAAAAAAATTGTGTATAGGAAAATGTAGTAATAACTTGAACATATTTATAACAAAATGATAGTATAAATTACCCTTAACATATATAGCCGTTAGTTTATATCTATGTAATCCGTTGTAATATATATGTAATTACTGTAATATATACTCTATTACAATCCGTTGTAATATATACTCAATCCGTTTCAATATATATGCTATTGCTTTCAATCCATTCTAATATATATGTAATACCAATATAATTGATCTTATTATTTTAATGATATTTAATGCTCCAATTCAATTAGTTCACATTAGTTCTGGATAGCACGTCAACTTTTAATGCTAGTTCTCTATACATGCCGTCAACTATAACAAACCTGCTACTTAAAAACCTGCGCTAAAGTTGCTCTTAGTTGTAAAAAGAACCCAAACTTATTACAAATATACACTACTCAATTATCAAGAAATCATTACAATCTAGTTTTGTTTTAAATCTCTTAGGACTGTCTTAAGATTTCTTTATTTTTTCTCGTCTTTGAAATAATTTTGGATGCGCTACAACTTAATACAAGTCAGATTCTTTTAAGTTATTTCTCTACTTTCTTAACTTTATGTTTTATTTATTTGTTTTATTTTATGTTTTCAATTACTTTATTTGTTTTAAGGTAACATCTTGGTTTTTTTTTTTTTTTAAATTTAGAAGTAATTTATCTCTTATGATATGTACAATTAAATTTTGTTATATAAAATAAAATTTTAAAATCATATATTAATCTAAAATCTCAAAGAATCAAAATGAAATCAAGAAAATAATATATAATTTGATTTTTGATATGAGTAATGATTCTCGCATTAGACAGAAAAGAGGATATTGAACTTTTTTTTGAAGTGGGACAAGACATAGATTCAATATCTTAAGATTTTTGGTTAATATGTGATTTTAAAAATTAAGCTTACGTGATAAAATTTCATTAATATAAATCATTAAAAATAAATTACCTTTAATTTTATAAGAGATAGTCTAGACCTCATCTTATTTTAATTATTATCATATTGAGTGGTTTCTTATCGTAGAATAATGGAGACTTTGATGATAATTCATTTATATAGCTAATGTTATTTTTCATTATTATCTAGTAAAATATCTTAATTTGATCTTATCATATTTCATTCTTGTAAATACACATTTTGCATCATCATAGGTAATCAAACAAAAGACTAAGAGATTAAGTTCAAGTCTTGAAACCTAAGGCATATATGGGATGAGTTTGTTGGTGAGGTTGTTGCATATATGTTTGGATTCATTACGAGAGAAACACCATTTAATTATCTTAGAGTTTCTGTATTGAAAGGCAAACCTAAAACTCATCATATCCAGATCATATCAGATAAAGTATTGGCCAAGCTAGACATGACCACCTTCTTTCTCTGATGGGTAGAGTTCAATTAGTCGAGTCATTCATACAAGACATGTTTTTGTATAATCTTAGAATTTGTGAATGGACGGTAAATCTTCTTAATAAGTTGGATTCTTGCATCAAAAATTTTGCGTGGACATGTAGCATAAACTATAGAAAGATGGTTGCTATATTTTAGAAGATTATTTGCTCACATTTATCTTAAGGAGGTCTTAGTTTGAGAGATATTAAGATAATTAATAAGCTTGTTGTTTATCTCTTTCTTAGAAGTTGTTGACTAGGAATAATCAATAATTTTATACACTTGTTAGTACATACTTTTGGCACAAAAAAACTAATCATGCATCATATTTCTTCTTCAACTTTCTTCAATATTAAGCATTTATTTTCCTTCATGGAAGAACATAGTAGATGACATATTGATAATGGGAAGGACATTAATTTATGGAATGATAATTGGCTGGGGTACAAAATTAATGAGTTACACCTAATATTTTCATTATATATTCAATTTTTGCAAAATGCTAAAGTCAATTAATTTATCAAAGACAAAAATTATAACATTTCTCATGGCTTGTCCATTTTGCTTCCTAAATTTTTAAAGACCTTTTTAAGATCAACATTTTGATGATACTAATGCTGATGAATTCATTTGGACATGATTTTCAAATAGTGAACTTTATTTTACAAATGCCTACAACTGTATCAAGAGGGGTCTTATTGAGCCTTCTTGGACAAAATTAATTTGACATCCTTATATACCTTGCTAAGTCATTACTAACTTGAAAGCTAATGCATAATATTGTTATAACACAAGACAACCTAATTTGGAGGAGAATGTACATATAATAATTTGAGGTTCTATTCTCTATAATCTTGATGTGGAAACTACGTACCACTTATTTATTGGATTTATTACATCTATTTTTTATTTATAAATGAATGGAGTAATTGTTTGACATTTATATTGATATAACTAGTTATGAAATCTTATTTAAAGTTGGTAGAAGTTGGAGCTCTCAAATTCACAATTTGATTATGACTCTCATCATAATAATTCTTTGAAAATTTTGGCACACAAGAAATGATATCAAGTTTCAAAATGGTAAAATTTACTTTGATAAAAACATTTTTCATGTTAAACAATTGGTCTATATGACTTCTACTTCTTTCAAGGGTCACATGTATTTTTCATTTTACGAGTTTATAATTACTAGATATTTTGACATCAAATGTCAGCTTCCTCCCGCACCTAAAATCATACAAGTTAATTGATGATTTCTTAATTATAATTAAATTAAGTACACGGATGAACCTTATATAGAGGAAATTCTATAATATCAACGTATGATTGAGTATTTAAGGATAATCTATAAATATTCTGGAGAGTTTTCTCAACTAAGATTAGAGTATGAATATACTTTCAAGCTGAATTGCATGAAATAATATTTTCTATTAAATATGTTAATATAAGAAATTTGAGACATCTTTAACTTAAAATTAACTCAATGTGGGTAGTTCGTATATTTTATAATGTGAATATTATTCATTGATATATTTTAATTAAATAGAAGAATACTTTACACACCATAAACTCAATAAAATCAAACTAATATCAAAAATCTAATCCCTAGTGACATGTAGATGCTCATACCAAAACATCTTGATCATTGATATTCATCCAATAATCTCCTACATTTCATGTAAGATCAACAAATATTGTTCTATCTGTCACTTCTATTCAAGCATGACTCTGAATCACATTGAGATATTAATCATTCACACACTTACTAGTTCTACCCTTCTTATTTACTAAATTTAATGTTAAAGTGATAATTTTACATATACATTTCTTTCCTGATCATAGAGACCTCTACCACTTACCAAAAAAAAATTTATGGTGGTCTTCTTCAACCTAATATGACATGTTGAGTTCGTAGGTTAGAATTTGCTACCCGAACCAAACATTATGGACTTTGAATGAATTGGTTTATATTAGACTCAAACAAGATTGAGTTTTGGATCAAAATACAAGTTTTGAACCATAGGACTCACATCCATATTTATGTAAAAGCACAGCCTTAAATTACTCTTTATTTATCATATTTATTATGTTTTTTATTTGTCGTTTGCTCTAATTAGTTGCCATAATTTTTCAAATAACGAATTTAAACACATGATTAAGAAGTGAAGTGAATAACTAATCAGGCATACAGAAAAACACATTTAATAAAAGCAGATAAAGATGACTCGATGACGAAAGAATAAAAAGAAACAAAACATGGGAAGAAAAACAAGGTTTCTTTCCAGTCAATATATTTAAATTAAATTCTTTTATTTTCACAATTAATATTACAAAATAATTATTAAACTTAACTATAGTATAAAGTTATGTTTCTTAACAATTAATTACCACAATATTTATTGTTAACAAAACTCAAAAAAAAAAAAATCATTTCAGTTCTTTATACACAGAAACCTTTAATAAAAGAGATCTTCAGCTTTAAGTAACCTTTGAATATTCAACAATATATGATGAGAATATTTCAAAACCTAAACCTATAAATATCTGTATTGTTGAGTAGAAATCACTCTTTGAGTCTTCACTATCTATGTTTTGTTTTGTTTAGATATATACATACGGCACACATGCCAATAAGCATGCATAAATGTAATTATGTTTATATACAGAGATGGAAAAGAGGCACAGAAAGACAGAAAAGAAATCTATATAAATTCATCATTATTCAATTAATATTTATATAGTTTCTCACGTCATAGTTGAATTTATTCCCACAAAGTGACTCCGCCAAACAAACTTTCCGGCCAACATTCAAACTGCATACACATTATTCTATATTCTTATAATATATATCTATACCTATATACGTAACCAAACCAAATTTTATGATTATTCTTCATAACTTTTAGTCAACAATATCCTAACAAACCTTTTCCTTCACACATGTTCAATCTCCCCTATAAAACTTTACTATATACTACTACCTACATATACTCTATACATTCGATATTCGATATGATTTATCAAAATAATTAATGTATCGGATCTATATATAAATCAGATATATTAATTATTCATTAAATTTAAAAAAATTATAATTATATATACTAATTAAATTAACTTTGTTAAATACTTATAATATTAATATTAACTAAATATTAAACACTTCTCTAATTAATATTTTATATACATACATAAATTTGATCTCTACAAGCCTTAGCATGACGATAAGGTTGCTGATTTGTGACTCTCAGAGATCAAATGTACAAATCTTGAAAATAATTTCATTGTTTTAGATGATAAGATTGCATACAATAAATACATCAATCCTGTCTAGACTTTGCTAATGAAAAAAACTTGTTACAAACACATAAAAATATAAGTATAATACAATTTAACCTAACTAATTAATTACTCACTAATTACCTGATGAGGGTTAAAGCTTGATGAGCCATCACAAGCATGGACATGTGAATGTGAATGTGGATGTGGATGTGGATGTGGATGTGGATGTGAATGTTCTCCGGCGTTAAATTGAACTCCGGCTGGCAAGTCGATCGAGGCGGCGGTTGTGGAAGTGAGTAGTAGATTTGGTGCAAAAGGCCAGACGATGTCACAGGAAGGAGACAACAACAAAGCATTAGGAGGAGTAGAATTGATGCATTGAGATGAAAGTGGTAATTGATATTGTTGATTTTGAGGAGTAGATTGAAGCAACCTAATTTGTTTCTTCAAGAACTTAACATAACGAATGGCTTCATCAAGCATAGAAGCTGTATCCATTTTAGTTCCACCAGGAACAAGTCTTTGAAGGATACGAATCTTCTCACTGATTCTTTCTCTTCTATGTCTAGCTGCAACACTTTGTGGATCGTCGCTGATTCGAACGTTTCGCCGCTTAGGTTTACGAATTGTCGCCGGATCGATTTCCACCGGTTGCATAGCTGCAATCTTGTACATCATTTCCTTCATAGCACCTAACTCTTCTTCTTGTTCTTCAACCTCTTCGATTTGGTGGATCCCTAATATGTCACTGAGTGAACCTGATGAAGATGGTGGTGGTGGTGGTGGTGGTGCTGCTGCTGCTGCCATCATCATGTTGTTGTAGCTATTTGGTGGCCAAATCCCAGAAGAATTACTCATAGGAATTTGGTGGTGATGATGATGATCATCTTGTTGGAGAATAATATGATTTTGTTCATTTGTTTCCATTTTCTCAAGATTCCAAGTGCTTGTGAATGCACTAGTAGAATTATTTTGGTTATTTTCCATGAACATAAACAATTATATATATAAAAATTATATGAAATGCTAGATTCTAATTTTGATGGATCTAGCTAGCTAGATGGTGATGTCTGTCTTTATTGATTTGATACTTTAATTAGATAAAAGAGAAGAGGAAAAAAGAAACAATAATAAAAAAAAAATTCAAGATTTGATTAAAAAAATTAATCAGATCAATGAAACTAGTATTAGAGTTACTCTAACTCATAATGAAAATGGAAAAAAAAAATTGATATGATCAAATTAGAGAAAATATTTTTTATTAAAACGAATACAAGAGATACCCGAACTCCATGAGAGAACGAGAGAAACAATGTTTATGAATAATTTAAATTAACTCATACATATATATAGTAGTTAAGTGGAGAAGAAGGGAAGAGAGAATGATTGTGATGGTATAGAAAATTAAAAATAGGTTAAATAATATTTCTTACCTTAAAGTATTTATTTATTTTAATTGTTGAATGAATGATGAAGAAGGTGTTTGATGGTTGAAAAGGTGGGTAGAGTTTATAGAGAGGGGCCAAAAGAAAGAAAAGGGAAAGTTATTTATGTAATTAGGAAGAGGTTTTTACTGAAAGGGGAGTCACTGCAAAAAGCATGTAGACGAATGAATGAAAAGAAAAGGTAGTGCATGGTGTAGTGCAGCAAATTAAAGAGATTGAATTGAATGAATTAATGTGGTTCAACAAAGTCATGAGATTCATCCATATACCTACCTATAGATAGCTCTCCCTATCCCAATTTTCAACATAGAACTATAGTTGAACTCATAGTTATAAGTTATAATTTTATTGTTTGTTTTTTTATTTTATTTGTAATTTTATATGATTATGTATATTGGTTGGCTAAATATATTTTAACCTAATACTACTATTATTTAAATAAAAATAGGCAGAAGATTCAAACAGACTTTTGTGACTATTGAATGATTATAGATAAAATTGATCTTTAATAAAATAATATTATTATATGCAAACGATTTTAAAGTTAGATAATTATTTATTTATTTATTTATGGAGAAATATATATTTTTATAAGAATAATATATTAGTGAGGAGTATTAGGCTACTCCAACCCATTATAAAAATAAGAAGAAAAAAAAAGCATTGTAGACATTGTAAAAGTTTTTTTTAATATGCAAAGCTTCATTTAAACGAAGAGTAAAAGGGGTATTCAAATCCAATTACAAAATTATACTAGTTCTTTTTAAAAGAGTATAAATGTATTGTGTACCAATCATAAAAATTACAACAGAAAAAAAAGAACTGTAATCTACACTAAATCATTTACAAGAGAAAAATTTAATTGTCGAAAGACAATCGTCAAAATTAAGGACTTTCTCATTGAAAATAATGTCGTTTTTCTGCAGTCATAGAGACTAAGAAGTAGCCAATCAAATGGATTACACCAACTTATGGTCCTCATTGTTCTACACCTTCAGATAACACAAAGAAAAACCCGTCAATTTATGTATCGATAAATCCATTTTGCAGCCCAGCCATAAACAAATAACATTTCAAATCATGTCTTATTTAACGAATAGTTGCCCAATATATGATCTTTTGTTTCTGCATCCTCATTATAGAAAACACAAGCTAACCACTACAAGAAAAACCTTATTTTGTCAGGGATTTTTGCCAAGGGATAAAATCTTCACTGAATTTATTACATTACCAGGTGATCAACTCCTCGCAACGCACAAAAAAAATAATTAATAGCATTTTGGCGTGGGGACTTCCCTTGCAAATGCATTGGGGAGATTTAAAAATTCAAAATTCTGCATTGCGAGAGGCTAAGAAAAAGTGTGTCATAATACATGATAATTTATCAGGGGCTGCCCCTAGCCAAAATTGATTATTACATTTGTTTGGGGAGCCCCCTCGCAAAACACACTATAAATTCTTCAATTTTGCTTCAGCTTCCCCATTCTGTAACTCTCTCCATTTTTCTTCTTCCATCATATTCTCCAACTCTCTTCTTCTTCTCCACTTCTTCACCAAGTCCACTTCTTCTCAAATTAACCTCTTCAATTATCAAGGTAAAACTAAATATTTTCTTTTTGATTTACACTCAGGAAAGGATCCTTCGCATATTCGTAGATCTCTAGAAAAGCTTCCTTTAGAGTTTGATTACATAACCACTTGTTATGCCATAAAGAAATTTGACATCCATCTTTAATCCTGCAAGAAATATGGTTAGTAAAAGTGACCATTAACCTCAGAATTGTTGTCCAGCAAGACTAAATCCCTCCACTAGATGGAATCGCCGCTATTGATCACTCTACTATTGTTAGAAAACATCTTCACTTACAGATTCTTGTATCTATGGCACAATAAACCGCTCCAAATAACATCTTTCTCCTTCAAAATCCTCCATTTCCATTTAGATAACAAAGTCCTATTAAAAATATCAATGTCTTTGATACCAATACCACTATTTTCTTTGGAATTGCAAACTACCTTCCAACTGAACCAATGTATATATCTTTTGGTGTTAGTCCTTTTCCATAAAAAAATTGCATTGGATGCTACAAATTTCATTAAGAACCTTAGCCGGAAGGTTATAAAAGGACAAAGAAAAAATAAGGATAGAAAAAATTGGTTTGATTTGTTTTTTTTCTAAAATTCAACTGAACCGAACCAAACCGCACATTTTTTATCTTGCGGTTCAGATGATTTTTAGTGTCAAAACCATCCAAATCGCACCACGAACACCCCTAGTCATGGTTGTAACACTGCTACTTTTGATCAGTGGCGTTCACGACTATGTTGTTAAGGGTCTAGTAATGCATGATTGAGTGTGTTCTGCTCGTTGTTTTAGTTTTTGTTTGTGCGAGGTTTAACTCTTGTTGATGTCCTAATTGTCCTTTGGACCAAAAATATATATATGGTTGATGTATTTTTTTTATTTTTTTTATGCAACAAGGTATGAAGATGTTGAAAAGAACGATATAAATGATGAAATTCAAGAGGACGACGTAGATGATGGATTTCAAGAGGATGTTGTAGGTGACGAATTTCAAGAGGACAACATAAATCTATATGATGAATTTCAAGAGGACGATATAAATGGTGAATTTCAAGAGGACGGCGTAGATGAATAATTTCAGGAGGACGACATATGTGATGAATTTCAAGAGGACGATCTGGATGATGAATTCCAAGAAGACAAACTTGAATGAGTTGAATGATGTCTTTTTTTTTGTTTAAAGTTGAAAGCATTAAACTTGAACTATATTTTTTGTTCTTTTGTCGAACTATTTTTTTGTTATTTTATTAGCGTCATACTTCAAAGTAATAAACTTAGTATTAAAATTAATGTTATGTTAGGTCTTTTATTTAGGCAACGTTTTTAAAAAACATGCCCAAAGAACATGAAAAACCGCCCCCTTAGATAATAGGCAACGCTCACACATGAGACGCCTAGGAAACGTCCCCTATTCTTTTAGGCAACGATTTCCAGAGTTTTGACAATGTTTTTCAAGTGTTGTCAGAGATAACAAATGTTGTAGTGTAAAACTGAGTTAATCAATACAACTTTACCACCCAAAGATAAATATCTTCCTTTCTAAGATGTAAGCCTTTTTCTATAATTACGAATCACAACCTTCCACATGAATTCATTCACCAATATAAGAATACAAAAGTTCTATTTTTTTCTCTCACCGTGTATAATCAAGACAACATTTTAAGTTAATGCCAAAGTCTTATGTATATAAGGTGTGGATCTTATATTGTAGATCGAGTATCTCTTGTACTTCATATTAGAATATTATCATCTTTGATTATAATAAGAAAGACATTTTAGTTCTTCTAGGATTTGGACGAGATACATTTTTTTATTTAGGGGTGATTTTGATCTAGCATGCACTATGTTTGGGTAATTTAGAAATTGCAAAATAAAGTTTATATTTTTCATGAAAGAAAGTCTGCCAATTACTCGATGAATTGATTATCATTTTGTCTTAGAAGTGAGTTCATGCTCATGTTGCAGGTACTCTTTTTCTCTCG